>CM034362.1:48517330-49205027 GCA_019925275.1 Mytilus edulis
GCTTGATCACTGGCTTCAATTTCAAAAAAGTGGAAAACATTGTGGGGTTTGGGCTTAGTTTTGGGGTTTTTCCCTATGTTTTCTTGAGTAAATTATTTGTCTTTTTTTTTTTTTTTTACCCAAATTTTTTAATGGATTGCCTTTTTATTTTCTTCTATAAGTTGAATGTGGGTTTGGAACCTTTGCCCTCTTTTGGCAGAAAAAAAAAACCAATTTCAAAAATTTTTTAAACAATCAGAAAAAAAAAGCTCTGGTCCCCAATAAATTGATTTGCAAACCAGACACCAAACCCTATCGAAACAAACATCGTCCTTTTTCCAATTATTCCTTTAATTAATGTGACGACAGGGTCTTCACTATATATCAGTTTGTTATTCAACATGTACAATTTAGGAAAAATAGGGATGATGTGGCTGCGATTCATATGCATAAACTGAAAGAAGATTTAAAAAAAAATAATACTTATGTCCAAGGAGATGTCGAAAGAGACTCAAGAAGCGTGTGAGCAAGCAATAATGTAACGGAGATGTTGAAATCAGCTAGGAGATGACAAAGTGAGAGATAACTGTCAACATACCGGGGATTACATAGGCACAACTCACAATTGTCATAACAATCACAATACATATATGTCTATCAGTTTTTAAATCACCAGTTCCAGTGTGTGTCAGTTCCAATGGAAGAGTCTTGATTAAAATACCACACTATATTTCCTATGGTTCATACGGTAATTTATTTCTAAACTTGACCTATCTGACTTGTGTATTTTTTTAATTCTTTCGTCCACTTTTCGATTCCTACATCATAACTTAAGTTTTGGGAAGTAAAATATTAAATATACTTTTCCCACTTATTTAATTTGTACGCTATTTCTTTCTACTCTTCACACACGTGAAGAAGTGAGGTGTCTTGTAGTTGTATGCTCATATATATCCACACATATATATAAAGTTTGAAAAAACTTTGAACTGCCATACAATCCAGGTGATTCTTACTCAAATAACACAGCAGTTCCTTGAACAAGTAAATAGTAATGCATGCATGTTGAAGGTTCCATCTATTCGCAGTTTACGTAGTTATCAAAGGTACCGGGATTATAATTGAATACGCCAGACTCGCGTTTCGTCTACATAAGACTCATCAGCGGCGCTCAGATCAAAATAGTTATAAAGCCAAACAAGTTAGTTGAAGAGCATTGAGAACCCAAAATTCCAAAATGTTGTACCAAATACGACTAAGGTTATCTATTCTTGGGACCTTGAGCTCAGTTTCAAGGTCATAAACCAAGGACCTATAATCAAAAGACTCTAGGCCTCTACTTTATATTGTTATTAAGTTATATTTCCATACGACTAATATTAGATATAAAAGGGGGCCGGAAACTTGCATCAAATGTCTAAGTACCCTTACATCTAAAATGTATGTGTTACGAGATGTCGCGACTAACAATTTGTTGAAAATATCTTGTCAATATCTTTGATAATAAGAGATAACAAGCAGAAATCTAAATTTTGAACATGACCTTCACCTTTGACCTATACCTCATTTTCATTTTTTTGGACCAAGAACCTCAAATCTAAAGACCCTAGGCCTCTATCACTTATGGTTTTCCAGTTAAAAATACATTTCAAAATATCAAATACAAAAGGGGAAATAATTTTCATATGGATCTCATATTCCAAATATCTAAGCAACATCTTGCGAAACAAAAAATCAACAAAGAAAAAAAATTTGGCGGAAGAAAAAAAATAATAAGAAGAAAACCAATAGGTCTTTCCACAGAAAAGTGGAAAGACCTTATTAATAAACAGCTGCGCCATGAGCGCATGATACACCCGTCGTCTTGTGTGAAAGTTTTATGCAATAATCATAAATAGTTCCTGAAAAAGTTTAAAGCAATAACCATATATTGTTTTTGAGATACGGAGGGACATATGAAACCCCTTCTTTTTTCTTCAAAAACCAAAAAGTATACAGACCTTTAGATTAATATAACAAAGAAGTGTGTAAAGTTTTAAGCAATAATCATAAATCGTTTTTGAGATACGGCGCGACATGTAAAAACCCCTCCCCCTTTTTTACAAAATACTCAATAACTCAAAAATGAAATTTTGAATCATCACCAAAAAGTATACAGATCTTTAGATTAATATAACTAAGAATTGTGTAAAGTTTTAAGCAATAATCAAAAATCGGTTTTCATATACAGTGCGACATGTGAAGAAAAACACCCCCTGTTTTAGTTACAAAGTGCCGTACCTCAAAAAGTTTTAATCTTATTTTCACCAAAAAGTATGCATATCATACATGACCATTATAAGAAACAACTATAATAAGTTTCATGAAATTTGGATAAGTCGTTCTCAAGTAACGGTGCGACATGTTTACGCCGGACAACACGGTTTGAAAACACCTTAACTTGAAGTTCAAAACGACAAAGCAGATGCTTTGTTAAAAAATTTCACAATTTGAAAATTGGTTTTATTAAACTATTAATGATTCAAACAAACTTTTCTATTTGATTGACGAGATCTCTAACAGATATGTCGTATGTTCTTTTGCAAATCATCGTGTTAAATGATCTGATATTCCCAGAAGCACTACGACTCATTTATTCATGAAACATTTGGTTTTTATAATAACCCACATTTTTTAATAAAGTAATGTTAGCTTGCAATTTGTTAATACAGAGACTTTTTGAATAATTCCAAATCAATATTTTCCTGTATGTCTAGATTATTTGTTTCCGTTCAAGGAATTATTACATATACATCAAAATGTTTTTCATGGTGTACTAACTACATTTTGGTCGAAATATAAAACGTGCCGTCATAATATATTATTTACAAACTATTTATCGACTGTAACAACTTCAAACGACAACACATACATGTCGTCATAACTTGGTCCTCATCATTGCTTTCAACATCAATTAATTAATAGTTTATCAGTTAAATTAAATATTCCAGTTTTAATTATCTTTAAAATACATCATTTACATGGTATATATAATATATGATGAAATATATGATGAAAATTTTCATTAAGTGATAATGCAAATATATTATTTATAAACTATTTCATCAACTGTAACGACTTCAAACGACCTAACATACATCTCGTCATTACTTGGTCCTCATCATTGATTTCAACATCAATTAATTAATAATTTATCAGTTAAATTAAATATTCCAGTTTTAATTATCTTTAAAATACATCATGTACATGGTATATATAATATATGATGAAATATATGATGAAAATTTTCTTTAAGTGATAATGCAAATATATTATTTATAAACTATTTCATCAACTGTAACAACTTCAACCGCCCTAACATACATCTCGTCATTACTTGGTCCTCATCATTGATTTCAACATTTTATTAGTTCAATTAAATATTCCAATAAAGTATTATCTTTAAAATACATGGTATAATATATGCTAAAAAAATCATTCAGTGCAAACTATAGGTGTAATATAAAGAGCTAGTGTGTAAAAAAGTATAAAAGACTACATATACCATTAAGTATTATAGATATAATAAATTCGCCTATAATCAAACATAACTTTTTGGATTATTACAGTTTAAATTCAGACAGGCATCTTTAATCTTTTTTACATTTTTTTTCAAATAAACTTGGATTTTCATCAAACTATGCAGCTATCTTAGATATATATTAAGCTTACTGAATCCCCGGTCATTATGTAGTTTGGTGTATTGCTGTCAAATTCAAGAATTAAATTAATCTAGGTAAAAAAAGGCTAGGATTTGGAATTTTAGACAAATAAAAGCAACAGTAGTATACCGCTGCTCAAAACTCATAAATCAATGGACAAAAAACAAAATCGGGGAAACAAACTAAAACTGAGGGAAACAAACTAAAACTGAGGGAAACGCATTAAATATAAGAGGAGAACAAAGACACAACATTAAACATGTTAAAATGTAACACACACAGAAGCGGACTAAGCATGAGACAAAATCCTATGAGAATAACAAATATAACATAAAAATCAAATACATGAATTTGGGATAGATAATTACCGTGACACGTCTTATAGTAATGTGAATTCACACAAAAAAAGAGGTAAAACAAACGACACAACGGAAAAATAACGTTAAAATGTAACACACAATGTCAAAATAGAGATAGTACATTTTTTTATTTTTTTTTGTTTGTCAAAATAGAGATAGTACAATTTAAACTTTTTCAAATCAACTTGGATTTATGCAGCTGTCTTAGATACATATGAAACTTACTTAATCTCCGGTCATTATGTTGTTTGGTGTATCGCTGTCAAATTTAAGAATTAAATTAATCTAGGTAAAAAAGCTAGGATTTGCTATTTCGAACAAAATAGAGATAGTACACTTTAATTTTTTTAATAGTTTTTTCAAATCAGCTTGGATTTTCATCAAACTAAGCAGCTATCTTAGATATATACTAAGCTTACTGAATCCCCGGTCATTATTTAGTTTGGTGTATTGCTATCAAATTTGTGATTTAAATTAATCTACGTAAAAAAGCCAGGATTTGCAAATATGGACAAAATTCAGATAGTACACTTTAAATTTTTTAATAATTTTTTCAAATCAACTTGGATTTTCATCAAACTATACAGCTATACTAGTGATATATTAATCTTATTGAATCACAGGTTGTTATAAGTTTGATGTATTGCTTTCAAATTTAAAATTTAAATTAATCTAGGTAAAAAGAACTAGAATTTGTAGTTTGGACTATATTCAGATAGTAATTTTTTTTTAACAATTTTTTTAAATCAACTTGGATTTTCATCAAACTATACAGCTTAGTAACCTTGGTGATGCATAAATTTGAGTGAATCCCAGTTTTTTTTAGTGTAGTGTATTGATGTCAAATTTAAGAATTCAATTAATCTAGGTAAAAAGAGCTACGATATTAGAAATATATCTTTCCTTATAATTTGGGAAAAAATACATTTAAAATCAAAAACCAATTGTTCAGAGAACAATTGAAGGTCTTTTCACTAGTAAAGATCTATTTTGATATTAAAATATAAAAAAAATCAGTTTAAAATGTTAGTTCCTATGGCTTTATGATGTATTAATATGAATTTGAAGCAAAGGTCAAAATATAGAACGTCCTATTAACCTATGACCTTCACCTCAATTTCAAGGTCACAAACCAAGGACCTTAAATCAAAAAGGTCTTTGATATGTTTGGTTAATGAGTAATATCACTTTACGCATAATTCTAAATAAAGGATGGGTGAAAATTCCCATTAATTGTCTAAGTACACATTCAACCAAAATATACAAGTAACGACATGTCGCAACTAACAATTAAGTAAAACTAATTTGTCGATATGTTATACAGTGTTTGAAAATAAGCCAAAATAAGCGAAAATCTAAATTTAAAATATGACCTTGACCTTTGACCTTGACCTAATTTTCATTTTTTTAGACAAAGGATGTCAAATCAAAAGACCCTTGGTCTTTATCACTTATGGTTTACCAGTTAGAAATGCAAATCACTTATATCAAATACATAAGGGGAAATAACTCTCATATGGAGTTTCCGGATAGCTCGGTTAAAATTAAAATCCTAATCCTGAAGACGAAACGAGCAATTTGGTAAAATAAATTTGTCGTCATCTTTTACAGTTGTGAAGGAGAAGTGGCCACAAGAAAAACAGTTTTTGGGGAGATAACTCTTACAAGGTAAAGTATTTTGTTACGCAGTTGTCAATATTTAAAGCGTAAAAACTAAACGATATCATATTCCAAATATTTAAGCGACATCTTTTGAAACAACAAAACTACGAAAGAAAAAAAAATTATGCGGAAGAAGAAAAATAATAATAATCAGAACAAAATCAATAGGTCTTTCCATGGAAAGGTGGAAAGACCTAATTACTCCACCGTCGTATTTCCGAATACACAGAAAGTGCTTAGAGAAAGTTCCGTCTACAAGGCCGTAACTACCCTTGAGGCAAGTGAGGCAATTACCTCACTAAAATTTCGACACTGATTATTATTTTTTATACATATATATAAATTTAATAGTCATTTGTTGTTCTGTCTCAACCTTGATTGCTATAACTTGTCATCATTCCTTTTAAACTATTCTTCCTGGATATAACTCAGCATCTCAGCGGGTGATGTTTCTCGATTACATTAACCTAGTAACGATAATCATCATGGATCTTTAGTTAAAAACAGGCTCTTGCAGAAAAAGGAAAAGCGACACTGAAGGTAAAGAAGGAATAATTCTAGTAAACTAGTTATTATTTTAAACAGAGTCTGAGTATTGCATATAACTTCATTAGAACAATCCAAAAACGATAAGTAGACTGACAAATCAAGTACTGGTCTTCGGAAGGGACAGTCCTGTCTTCGTATTCATTTCTCCGTTTCACCAACTTTTGACAAATCAAGTACTGGGCATCACAAGGGGCAGTCCTATCTGCGTATTCATTTCACGAACTTCAATCTTTTTCTTTACAGATATATAAAATATAAATAATATGAAACATGAATGCATGGATTAGTTTTTATCCATGTTTCTTTAATCTTAAAAGTTGAAAGAATTATACCCCAGATTCCAGTTTGATATTATTGCGAAATGGTAAAACTTTTAACACAGTATTTTGTCTTTACTTATTCGGGACTACTGAATTTCGTTTCTTTATATTCGGGGTTTCGGAATCGAACACCCCAAACCCCTAACCCCTAAATTTATAGATTCTGAAACTAAAATACCACCAACTATTTCCAGAAATAATTTGAAATTACGGTACTACATGTAAACGTCAAAAACTCCATTCCAATTTTTCTGTACCCATATCATATATACTTACTCTATAGATAGAATCATATTATCACATGTATGTTATCTAATTCTATCCCTAGCTTGTCTACTCTTTGTCAGCATAAAGGCGAGTTTAATATTTTGTAACTGCGACTGTATGATGGTCCTTACAGGAAAGCTTAATTCCCTTTTGCAATCAAAAGCTTCTACCGAATTGCTGATGGAGAAGGAATGGAAGAATACATTGATCATTGTGTTGATGATAATGTGCTACCTTTAGAAACACAGACTGCCCTGAAACGACTGAAAACTTGGAAAAGAGCATGCATGAATGGCGAGAGATTGTGTGGTCTTGCCATGCTCCATGTTCATCGCGATAAGGATATCAGCAGACCAAATTATGATTCTGAAACGATTTGACTGAACCGGCCATAGAAAAATTTGGCAAACTCTTCTAAATCGATGTTTGTTCTATGTTCTGGCAACAGACTCAAATCAGTGATATTTGAATGATTGTCTTACATATAAATTTAAATAAAGTTGTTAAAAATTTGGTGTTAGTAAAAGTCTTAAAATATGAAAAATTTATATAAAAAGTGTCCAAATTCAAAACATTATCAAACTCTCTAAAAATGCCTAGAATGCAGGATTTTGCACCATTCATTTCATACCCTCCAAAAAAAAAATTCGCCTCGCTTCGCTCGGCTCAATTATTTTGCCTCACTAAAAAAAGGGACCTAGTTACGGCCTTGGTCTATCCGAAATTTCAATATAATTGAATCCGGAAAGTGGCAGACATACTAGTATACACATAAGAGAAATAGAAGACAGGCGTGTAAAATGCGAATCATCTGGATGATTGTCAACTTAAGGCCCGATTGATCAAAAGAGAGTTGAAGTAAACACCAATAAATTTATGTGCGATTACCAAGCCAGTACGTTAAAGGTGAAAATATAAGTTGTTACTTTAGTTGAACCGTTTTTGAGGATATTAGACTGCGGTAAATCTCTGATTTCAAGATACAAGCATGACGAAATAGACAAACACTTTGCGAAGACTACATGTATGAGACTGACACAAGGAATAGTCACCCGACGTTATAGGCCAGATGATAAATATTAATGAACCAAATAATGTATATACATTCAACATAAATTTTTCAAGCTATTTCAGCAAAAGTGGTACATAACTAAGTACTGTATATACGTGAACTTAAAGAGGTATCTGACTCAGAAGTTGAAACTTATGAATATACACAAAGCTATCATATAAAACCATGGCCTGAAACCTGACATGAACACAAATCAAACTCCAAACCAAGTCTAATGTAATAACAAGTATAACTTGAAAACAAGCAATTAACCTTAATTTCACGAAACAGAATATATTTAACGATGTTTTGGCTGAAATCCACAGGACATGAAACAAGTTGGGATTTGAGAAACCAATCGTCATAGGTTTTTACGATATTGGTCTAGTCGAAAGAAAGCATAGATAACTGACTTTATAAAAAACTAACCCCAATAAGGACCGCGAGACACGATATGCTACATACGCAACACTGAAAGTCCTGTTTTCTATATTCAAATTACACATACTTACAAATGCATTTAGAAAAAAATGTATATCGATTATACGAAATGTACAAATACCCGACTGACCATATCATACACTCCAAGTAAAGACTAGGATAAACAAGAACTCGTAGCTGTTTCACGATGGAGAATGCTGGAATACCAATGGTTTCATGTGTCGGTCTAAGACGTTATGCCATGAAAACATTTAGGTATGCAATCGGGAGAGTTAAACGTATAACAAATTGTGATCACGAATGAGATTGCTTACAGCATCTTCAAACAATATCTGAACTCAGCCTATGATTCAATGAAAACGATTCTTAGCTAATGATCCCATCTACATAGTACAACACAAAACAAGAAATCTTTTTCAGCAGACGAAAATAGGCAGGCATTATCGATTGGACAGAAACACTACAAAGTTGTAGACACAATACAGAGATTCATCTCGTAGATTGTAGATCATGATGATGAACTTATTAATATCATGTATGAGGAGGATTTTCAAAGATTAATTTCTTACTTATGACCTTCCACATGTGTTGCAAACTGATCAGGAAAAGTATCCAGGCGACCAATAGCACTAAATAAAAAGAGAGGTGAAAGATTCAAAAGGTAGTGCTTGTTAGTCGCGATTTATTTTGTTTGTAATTCGTCATCTAGGACTCCACATTTGTTACATAATCTTTGTGCTCTTGGAATGTTTCTGTACCTTTCAAATTCAATGCCTAGGGAATGATCACATAGCCTACATTTTGAGAGTTACTGCCTATGAATAAAATTATTGCAATTTAAATGTTCCTCAGACTGACAATTAGTTTTTAATTTCCCATAAAGACAAAGTTTGTATGAAGAATCCAACTTTAATAGTTTATTCAAAGTAGTTTGTTCATATTCATCTAAAACACACTTTTTAATATTACATTTTAACACGTTTTTTAATTGTTTAAAAGGTACATTAAAATTAGAGTAATTTCCTGGGTTTATTTTCATATCTTTAAAAATTGTATCTGCAAATAAGTACAGAGAATAAATTCCTGTGGAATGTAAATTTATGTTTATTTGTAGAGATTCTTCAACCAGGTGATTAATATATCACTACAGTTTGTTCTATAAAAATACATGAGTGTTTGAGTTTTTATATAAGAGTCCAAAGTATATCTACCTAATTCTGTTCTAGCACCTATGTTAGTGGCTGTCTTTTTCAGTCCTTATACTGCTTTATAAAATTTAGAATGAACCTTCTCAAAGTGATACTTTTCTGCTAATGCAAGAGTATTACAAAAAGTATTTCAGCAGCTCTATTAGATGCCCTAAAAGCTGACGGAAAATTATCCATAAACCAAATTTCAGAGTTGTATGTCAAAATAGGTCTTTAAGAGTATCAAATAAATTACATTACAAAGTAGTGGGAACAAATTTAAATTGGACATTGTTTTCTCAATGAAAATAAACTTTAATACCCTTTTTAGACAGCTTTTCAGTAGTTTTTGTAACATTCCTCTATAGTTAATAATATTCCCTAGAAATTTAGAGTCCATAACTTCAGTCAAAAATTTATCATTGAACAAGAGGGATGGGGATTGTTTATAAATATTCTGAAAAACTAGAATTTTAGTCTTGTTTGTATTTACCCTCAACTGCCATTTAATACAATATTTATTTAGTTTGTCTAACGCGTTGTGAAGTCCCGGTGTGTCTCAGACAATAACACTAAATCATCTGCGTAGCTGAGAGTTTGGATACTTGAAGTATCAAGAACTGGAGGGTTACAAGTTTCATAAAGCAAATCATTAATATAATATTTAAAAAAGTAGGACTTAAAGTGTCCCCTTGTCTTACACCTCTAATAATTGGAAAAAATAAAGAGTGTTCATTACTAATCTTCAGTGCAGACTGTGATTAGCTATACATATTTTTCAAAATAGTATAAAATTTCACACCAACACCATCATTTGTCAATTTATACAACAGGCCATTATGCCAAACAGAGTCAAAAGCACCACGCAAATCTACAAAACAAGCAAACAGCTTTGTCTTATTGTAATCTAAATATTTGGTGACAAGAGTTTTTAAAATATATGTGCTATCAGACGTTCTATGATTTGAACGAAATCCAAATTGATGACTGGAGAACTTATATTCATAATGCTTTATTAATTAGTCTTTTATTTTTTTTTAATAGAGCTATATAATTTTGATAGATTTAACGTAGAAATACCTCTATAATTGCATATGTCTTCAGACTTATGGATTAAAACAATAAAATCTTTCCTCCAGCTGGTGGGGTAAATACCAGCTGATAAAATAATATTGTAAAGTTTAACTATGGCTGTAACTGTTACAATGCTACTACATTTTATAATTTCATTAGATATTAAGTCAGGTCCAGTGCATTTCCCTGATTTCAATTCATTTATACAGTTCTTTACTTCTGATATTGAAAATAGACAATCAGTACAAATATTATGTTCTAAACTACTCTCAAGCATATTTAAATCTTTTAAAGCTTTTTCTTCAAAAGAGTTATCATATTTTTCAGCTATACCAAGATTTTGAAAATGTTCTTCATAGTTTTTTATGTTAATATTTGAACATTCATCCTGTTTTAGTGTATTTTTTTTTATTTTTAAGGAGTTCCAATACTTTTTGTGTCATTCTCTTAAAAATTGTTAATGTTTCATATAAGTTCTTTTTTAATATAATTTTCTTTCTTTTTCAAGTTTTTTAGCATGTTTAAAAAAAATTACATTTAAGCCTAATCATCCGTTTTATTTTCCTATGGGATGTTTGAATAATTTCAACAAAGGCGAGTTGGCATGGTATACAAATGTACCACTATGCTAAATAGCAGGATTTGATATAATAACGGATAATAATCATACCTGAACTTCGTCATTGTACAGAAATAACTATATGTTTTTAAAATCAGGTACGGACCTGCGAATTCGCGGGTATGGTCTTGTCTCGAAAACAACCTCCATAACCTATCAATATTTTTTAGGTTAGTTTGATTCCTTTCTAATGCTTTTTCGACTTAAAGTATCAATTTTAAATTGTAGATTTTTTTTAAATTCCATCTAGTAGATACATCCTCAAATAGTTTTAAAAAAGTTTATCTTTTCAATAGATGCAAAATCTAAAGGAAAACAAATCAGGATATTGTTATTTCATGTGATGTCCAGTTTGTTAAAAACGCCTTTTCTTAAAATCATTTATTTTGTAATTAAAATTATTTGACACATTTCATGCTTTTTTAAACATAACTAAGAATGATCATAATCAGAGCTGTGTTTCTTGTTTTAAAATGAATTTTGAGAAATATATATTGTTATTAAATTTAACCGCTCACAACTATTTGCCTCTTGGTTAATTTTATACATTATATTTTAAGTAACAGTGACATTTCATTTCATTTTGTAATATTGTTTCTTTCGATTCGTTCCAATTATCTTCCGTTTCGCACTTTACATGTACCCCTCTTTCAGCCCTTTTAGTTTTTATTATTTGGTGAAAACAACTTCACAAATATATCATATAATATATTCATATAAAAAAAGACACGTTTAAAACTATTGATAAGCCCTATTCGATCCAATATATTAAAAAAAATGGAATTTTTATATTTTAAAACTTTAATCAAAATTCCAAAAAAACTAATATTTGAAAAGTTTTTAAAATTTTGAATTTATAAGTGTTACACAGACCAAAATTCTTTATTACACGTTGTATGTAAAAATAAAAAAAAAACTTCACAAATATATCATACAATTATAATATATTCATGTAATAAAAGACACGTTTAAAACTCTTGACTTTCTTTATTCAGTCCTATTTAATAAAGAGTTACGACCATCACAATTAACGTTACGACCATCCTCAACATTTATTGTTGTTTTAGTTACGACCATCATGCTTGAATTTTTGAATGACTATTTTACGAATGATTTTATGTATCAAATTTGACTTCAATATCAACGCACTCACGATAAGTGTATATGAGACAAGCGGTTTGGCCCAAATGAACCTTTTACTGCACGAAAATCGGCAAAGAAAAACTTATCCCTAGAGTTGTCTCCCATTTTCGGATGGTCGTAACTTTAAGTTACGACCATCCGCTTACCACCAGTGAATGTTAACATGTAGTTTTAAGTCATGTTTTGTCTAAATGCAGTTGATAGTCAATGTAGACCTTGTGTGGATAAAGTGTACACAAAAAAAGTATTAAGAACATGAATTTTACCATGTATATCTAAAGAAGAAACGTTTTAATAAAATTGATATTCATAACAAATTTCAAGAAAGTTCTTTGTCGAATTATTTGTCTAAACTCGACATATAGCTTTGTTATAACAAAAAAAACGTTAGGTAGCTTTATTAACCCCTTGTCAAGACTCAAAGCATCATCGTTTGAAATATGCATGAAATATTTGCCAATGGTCTTTACTCAATCAACGATTCCATCCTATATGCAATTACTAAAATATGTGTGCGGTAAATTGTATTGTTTTCCTAGAATCCGATAAAATGCACTTAGAAATAAACGAACTGTTATTTTTAAGCCGAACTCGTAGTTGTTAAGAAGTATCTGCATATTAGTATTTGATCATTGCTGTTGGCTTAAACTCGTGACCGTTTAATTCAAGCAAAACTAACGAATTGCGAAAAATATGTTTCACCAAATCATCAACTCGCTAAAATATATACATTTTTTCGCACATTGCGTCTTTGCGAAATGTGCTCGATATGTGAATGCAAAAGGAGCTACCATTTGACTTTTAGGGGGGAAAGGGGGGAAAGGGGGGGGGCTAAGATAAAAAAAAATGTCCTGCATTTATTTTTAGTTGTAATCTCTGTCTGCCTCTTTTCATTCTAAACGGACCTGTCTTTTTTTTTTATTAATCTGACTTTTTTTTTTACATAAACTGACATCCTGCCTTTTTTGATGCAAAGGTACTTGTAATTAACTAGTAAAAAAGAGTCAAATTATAGTTTACACATTGTTAGAATTTATTTTGGATTAAGTCATTTTTCAGGGATTGTAGCCGCGGATATTGAAAAGGACAAGACATTTATAATATAATCCTCAATTACCCTTCTTGCAGTCTTATGCTTGTCTAATATAACTGTAAACTCAGCTTATGTTCCTTCCAGTACGAAACATTACACTGGCTCTGCAATAACATATGCATGTCTATTGATATATAGTACTAAAATTGAATATGCATACAAAATTCAGAAAATAAGCCAGGCATAAATTTAGGACGCCAAAGGAACATTTCGTCAAATCATTTAAATCAAAACAAGTGGAAGGCCAAATCGAATACGAAGTTGAACAGCTTTAAAAACCAATTTATTTCAAATAATTGTTTTAAAATCCAGCTAAGGCAATCAATGTAACAAACCGTTATTTTTGAATATTTATATCATTTATAACACTACTTATAAGCATGATAAGAAGAAAATGAACATCAATGATCTTTCTTGTCAAACAAACGTTCTGTATACTTGGTTGGTGATAAACGTCTAATAGCAATGGTATCGATCCAGTGGTTATAAAAACTCATCAAAGATAGCAGGCTTATAATGTGCTATACCAGACTTCATGTCGTCTACACAAAACTCATTATTGATGTGCGCCTCGCTGGCTGAATGGTCTAAGTAGTCGAACAACTGTATCACTAGCCTTTGTCAGATAGGGACCCATTTATGTTAATAAAGAGATAATCATGTGTAAAGGGAAATAACTTTTTAAATCAACAAAGCGTTGTAATAGTCTGTTTATTTTCAATACTTGTTAAGTACTCATTTGAATCAGTGTCAAAATATTCGTGTTTATTTAGAATAGAATAGTAATATATACGTGCACCAGACATCCAGATGTGCATTTCGACAATTATTATGAATAGATGCTAAGAATATTTTCACGAAAACAAATTACAGAACGTACCAGCGATTGTAAAGAGTTAAGTCCTTTCAGTTTAAGTCAAAATCAACATGTATGGTCTGATTAAAGAGAGGTGAAAGATACCAGAGGGACAGTCAAACTCATATGTCGAAAATAACAGACAACGCCATGGCTAAAAAGGAAAAAGACCAATAGACAAACAAGAGTACACAAAACTCAACATAGGAAACTGAAGACTGATCAACATGAACCCAACCAAACACTTGGGGTGATCTCAGGTGCTCCGGAAGGGTAAGCTGATCCTGCTCCACATGTGGCACCCGTCGTGTTGCTCATGTTAGATAATTACGTGATGAATAAGTTAAATTGAAAGTCCAGAATTTTAAATGATATATATATTGTAATATATTGTAGTGTTTTGGGCTTTTTTTGGGGTGTTTTTTTTACAATACATTAGACTCTCAATATTTCGAAGTCAGCCAGACAAGAAAAATATTTCGAAATACCCGTACCCGTTCGATTCATACTGCAAACTAAAACAAACCATGGGACACAACTCTTACTTAGATTATACAAACGTGTTTACATAACATTTAGATTATCATATAATTATTCAATCTTAATCAACAATTTGTTCTCGAAAGTCACATCATGCATGGTATTAAAAGTTAAACCTGGTTTAGAATCCACTGGATATTTTTGAATCAGGTACCGTTATCTTCCTCGTATTTCGTGGTAAATTAGTTAAGAATGTTTTGTCTCTCACTATGAAAATGAATGTGGGTCATTAATATATCATGTTAGCGAAATTTAAACATATAACCTTCTAAATCGAAAGGTTCTTTCAGAATGATCTACTAGCTTGTCAAATATAATTAAGGTTCAAATTGTAAAACTGAATTTCTTCTTCGCAGAAAACAGCTCCATCATGTTGCAGGCAATTAATTTGTTCCTTCGAATCCGAGGCAAGTTGCATTCGGCAATCCTCGGTTGAATTCGCTACTCTTCTTCTATATATGAGGGTACGGAATCGGCTAATTTGAGACGAATGCGGCAAGTTGGTCCAGTATAAGTTGGTTGTAAGGTGAATTTATAGGAAGAAGACACAGTGTCAGTGCATGCTTTGTCAATGTTACAGGAATTACAAAATCGTTTGTATTTCTAAAAGAGAAACAAAGAAAACTTTTTATAAAATGTATAATAATTATAATACATGTTTTTGTAAAAATGGATGTAGATGTAAATATCTACACTATTTTTGTTATATTTACTTTTAGTTACTGTAAACCAACTTATTTTCGCGAGCGATTTATTTTCGCGACTTTCGTGAGTAAAAAAATAACGCGAATTTAAATCGTCATGAATATGTAAAGCTTGGATATTTCCTTTTTTAACTTCATCAAGTCAATCAGAAAATCGCGAAATTAAATTGCCGCGAAGTGGTCATGAAAGGGTAAAACGCGAAAAAAAAGTGTCCGCGAAAATAAGTTGGTTTACAGTATATGAATCATATATTTATCCATCTCAGTGTATCAAACCTGAAGGTTGATATGAGAACCAGATATGCGCACTCTACACTTGATATGAACGCATGCACTATGTAATTGAAATCCATATTTGTTATATTTAACTTACAGGGATATATAGCTAGTGTCAAACAACCCTTATATCTGTCGTATTTAACATGCTCTTTGTTTCCAAATGACAGTGCAAATTACACTTTCGTCATTTTGGTCGACCTTCTTTGCAAAAAACACCCTTTGAATTAATAGTAAATGTTTTTTTAATGAATATGCCCGACATATTTGACCCTTTACATATACAATAAGTTAACATATAATATGACAACTTTCTTTGACATTGATAATCTGTGAACAGCTTTTTCAACCACCGGGTCGATGTCATGGCTGGTGGAGGTTTTATCCCCGAGGCTATCACCAGCCCAGTAGTCAGCACTACTGTATTGACAGATTGATATGAGTTATCATTGATATGGTCATCTATACTATTAAATGAGAAGACCTCATTTAGTGTGTCTCTTCTCTTCCTTCCACAAAAAATTAATCATCATGCCTCTGTGTCCTATAGGTACCATGTATAGTCACATTTGTCATCCTCGCTAATGTTTATTCCGTTTGGGTTATTTTGGGAGGAAAACGAAAACAAGGCGTCAAAATATTGTTTCCGTCATCGAACGGACTTTTAAGTCATAGACAAGACTTCCGTTTAGGACCCTTTATTCCTAACTTGATTACATACAATGTTTTGGGAACCTGAGCTACAGGAACCGGTATCAAACATACCTTCGGTCCCTGAAAAGCAATAAAAATACGATTTCTTGGAACCCCTAGGATCGGTATATAATCATGTCTTATTTAAGAAATAATTCATGCAAGCCATAGATTTGTTGAAAATTTTCACATGGCATGGGTAGTTATATTGGCAATTTATCCCGGGCGTAAACAAGGGATAAAATTAACGAATATAACGACCCAGGCCATGTGAAAATGAAAACAAATCTATGGAACGTATGAATTATTTTGATTCTTATATGGTAAAGTTTACTCTGACGCCATTTCAGTAAAATATGGCGTATTTGTGCACAAATCGCATTGTGACGTCGACGATTTATAGTGGTTGTGGTTGATTGAGTATCTTATTATGGCTCTATTCATATGACGTAATAAGCACCCCATATTAGAATTAATTTGTTTTCTTAAAAGTCAACACCTTATAAAACCTGACGCCATTTCCAGATTTCAGTAAAATATGACGGTTTTGAGCACAAATCGCATTGTTTATTAAGTATTTTATTATGGCTCTATTCATAATTCCAATCTTATTAAATTTTGCAAATATCACATAATAATCTGATTTCGTTAGTGGAATCCGTTTCGAGTGACTGAAATTGAAAAAGTTAACATATCGATTCTTCTGTCTTCTGCACAACGAAACAAAAAGCAACCGACTTAAATTTATATTCCCAAAATTCCGTCCTCATGAACATTTAACATACAACGAAAAACAAAATGACATTGGATTCAGTAAGCTTAATGTATATCTAAGATAGCTGCATAGTTTGATGAAAATCCAAGTTGATTTGAAAAAGTTATAAAAAAAATTAATGATGCCTATCTGAATTTATATAATAATTTTTAATTTTAACTATTGTAAAATTGAATTCTTTCATTTCACAGCAATAAATCAAACTACCTAATAAGCTTGAAATTTGTAAGATCAATATTTAATTTAGTTAGATGGGCTGATTTACACGAGTCAAAACTAAATTTGAAGGTCAATACTAGTCGAGACAGGTCGAGACAAGTCAAGACAGGTCGAGACAGGTCGAGCCTTGGTCAAGACCATTTCAGACTACACAAAGATCATCAAGTACTGAATCAGACTAATTAAGTAAAGTCGAGACCAAGTCGAGTACACTTAAGTACAGTTAAGTACAGTCGATACAATGTCGAGACTAGTCGAGTAAAATGTGTGCTCGATTTTACTGGTCGAGCACAAAAACTGGTCAATTCAGACTCTGAGCAGTTTGTAGTGATAATTATGTACTGACATGATAATACGGATGTTGTTCTATTTCAAGTTTAGAGTTACAAATCATAAAAAAAGACATTTCAAATTAAGGAATGTATCTCCGTCATGCAAAGATCTGATACATTGTCTATGTTTGACTTTACTTTCTATTCCTTATAGGTTATAGCAGCTTTTAAAGGCTTTTTCCTATTCCCGATAGTGGCGTTTTGACGGAATAGAAACTCGCAAGGCGGGTGATGCATGCATAACAGAAGACAATTACCCTGTCGACGTACTCGGTCTCGCTTCTTTTGATGTTTCATTCGATTCCTTCAGTTTATGTTTGTTTGTCAATTCTTAATCAATTTGAGAGGTAAAATACTGGCGCTTTAATTGTATTAGTTTTTGAATTTTAAAAGGTTTTGGCTTCGAGTATCACTGAAGCGACATTAATTGTCAAAATGTGCGTCTGGGGCAGTAAACTTTGTAGTTTAAATGGTATTGAAAGTAAACGAAATATACTTACCGTTTCAAGTTGATCCGTCCAATCCGGCTTTAAATGCGCAGTTGTATTTTTTTGGGGACCGTTAATATTATTGCAAATAAATGAAATATACGTACTTTCACACTTTGATCCAAACCATCCGATTTTACAATAGCAGTTGTAATATGATACTCCAGCAGGTGTACAACTACCACCGTTGAGACATGGGTTGGGTGAGCATGCGTATACTGAATCAATTAATAATAATTTTTTCAATCATCAGATATATAACACGATTTATAAATGCAGTTATATAAAAATGGAAATTTCTAATCTCAAAACTTTTTTAGATTCCTTTGAAGCTTGTTATACTTAACTATATTTATCAAAGGACATTTACGCTCATATTTGCACTCCTGTGGTCACGTTGAAGAGTGCTCGACTCGAGTTGTGTAATTTGTTAGTTTGATCCCTGGCCAGATAATTTTTTTAGCATTTTCTACTTCTCTGCTTACCAAGATTCGATAAAGGGTTAGAACAAAGACTGGCAGGACTTCGGTCATAATATGAAATGGAATAGCTTGAAAATATGAAAAAGAAGATATGGTATGATTGCCAATGAGACAACTGTTCACAAGAGACCAAAATGACACAGACATTAACAACTATAGGTCACCGTACGGCCTTCAACACAGACTCTCTGTCACCCTGTTACACATTACGTTAAAATCTCACTCATAGTCCTTATAGTGGATAGCTACGTTCATGTTCATATTGTTTCTTTATAATTATGCATGCACGTCAATTTTCACTAATCTAGTACACATTTTTATTTAGGGGCCAGCTGAAGCCCGCCTCCGGGTGCGGTATTTTTCTCGCTAAGTTGAAGGCCCATGGTTGGCCTTAGGCTGTTTTCTGCTCTTTATAGTCGGGTTGTCTCTTTAACATCTTCCCCATTTCCATTCTCAATTTTATTACACACAAATCCATCAATCCAGCAAGCATGCAGTTTCACATAGAAATATCCACATACCTGGCATATAAGCATTACAATGCTCATTTATTGAAGAAATAAAAAGATAAAAACATTGCTATTCATTGATATACATGCTATATGTCTGGCTATATACAAAATTTAGTCCTGGTATCTATGGTCAGTTTATTTACAACCACTGGGTCGATGCCACTGCTGGTGGAGATTTATTTCCCCGAGGGTATCACAAGCCCAGTAGTCACTTTTTGTGCTGACATGAATTATCATTGATATTGTTATATTTATAAATTAACTATTAACAAAATTTTTAATTTTTTGAAATAATAAGGCTTTTCTACCTCAGGCATAGATTACCTTAGCTGTATTTGGCAACACTTTTAGGAATTTTGAATCTCAATGTGCTTCAATTTTGTACTTTATTTGGCTTTTTAAAAACAAATTTCGATTCGAGCATCACTGATGAGTCTTTTGTAGACGAAACGCGCGTCTCGCTATATACACAATTTAGTCCTGGTATCTGTGGTGAGTTTATTCACTACGTCAATGTAATTTCAGATGAAATTCATTCTTACATTTATTTTTTTAGATAGTCAGAAAATAATTGAACAAAAATTCGTTTGCTTACCATTGCAGTTACTTCCATACCACCCAAACGAACATGAGCATGTATGACTTGAACTTCCGGTTGGATGACAAGTTCCGTGGTTACAGGGATTTGGTAAACAAGGATTTACTGTATTAAATATTATATGTAATAAGAAATCAAAAGATTGTAGTGCGTTTGTGTATTCTTTTGTACAGCTTATATAGTTTAGTAAGCACACAAAAAGGTGAAGTGCATTTTGTCTGTTTACTAGTACCTGGTTGACCATAAAATAAACATAACTTGTGTTTCGTAATTGTTTCAAAGGAACAATAGTTTTACTGCTTACACAACTTGAATTGTTCGAAATACTTAGGATTTTCTACCCCAGGAATAGATCACCTTATCTGTACAAAACCTTTCAGAAGTTGGAGTCCTTAATGCTCTTCAACTTTGAACTGGATTAGGCCTTTGAACTTTTTTTATTCGAGCGTCACCGATGAGTCTTTTGTAGACGAAACGCAAGACTGGCACATTTATAAGCCTGGTATCTTTGGTGAGTAGTTTTTTACTAGACAATAATATCATCCTATTGATAACATAAGGATGACTGAAACATATGTCACAATAGATACTTTCTAGGTTTGAAATATGTTATAAATAAAAAATGATTTGACAAACACAAGTAAATTTAAACTGTATATATGAAGTACGCATTGAAATAAATGAAATGTAAATTAGAGTTTTTCAATGGCAAATATTTGTTATCGGAGGGTACACCAGCCCATGGCCTGTTGTCAGTATTCTTGAGATAACATAACATAAAATTGATAAGAATATCTACCCCAAGGCATAGATGTCCATAAACAGATTAGGCATAACATTTGGGGATTTTCGTGCTCTTTGACATTGTAATGGATTTAGTTTACTATCTGTTTCGGTTCGAGTGCCACTGATAAGTCTTCTGTATTTGAAAGGCGCCTTTTTTTGTACAAAAGTGTAAGCCTTGTATATTTTTACATTCATTTGGTTTTGGCTCTGCTGTTAAATGTTTCATTTCTGGGGTATCATTAGCCAGAGTACACGAGTTTACCTGACTTTTAGAGGGGTTTGTTTTCATCAATCTTAAGTTGTCTTAGTAGTATTTTATGGTTGTTGTTCTCTTTTTTATCATAATTTATGAGATACTTAAGAGAAACTTATTTATTTATCGGCAGAGGTACCAACAGGATGTTCTAGCCCACACTTTTTAGCTACCAAATAAGATTTGCAGGATTTTCTGTTGCAATTTTGTTCATTTATTATTACTTGCATCAAAAGCAAACGACATTACTTAACAGTGTCCAGATTAAAAATCAAAACATAAATAATATTAACTGCTACAATTGCTATTATATGTAATTTATCAAATATAAGTTTTCCTTTGCTTACCATTACAGTTAGGTTCATACCATCCAGACAAACATGAGCATGTATGAGAAGAACTTCCGGTTGGATGACAAGTGCCGCCGTTGATACATGGATTTGGTAAACAAGGATTTACTGTATTCAATAGTATATATAAAACATTAAAAAGTAAAATCAAAAAAATACTGAACTTAGAGGAAGATCAATTGGGAAAGTCCATAATCACATGGCAAAATCAAATAACAAAACGCATCAAAAACGAATGGACAAAAGCTGTCATATGTATATAAACGAATGTATATAAAATAAGGATATGCATGTGACATAATTGCCATGAACGTAATTTAAACACATAAAACAAACTGAACAGATATTTTATTTCTTCAGGTTTTACATCTGAAAAATATGGAAATTAAATTATTTGAATTTGAATCGGAAAGATTTAGTTTGGTTGACGTAGCAACGTTATCTTCACCCGACGTGATAAAATAACAAACAAAAAAACAGGATTTCCGATTTATTTTTTTTATCAAACAAAATCTAGATTTTAAAAATAACATTAAAGTATTTTAAGGATGATATACACAACGCGTTTATTATTGCATGAAATGCCAGGTGATGGTAACTGGTCCTCATCCAGAAGAAGAAACTCAGAGCGCAGAAGCTTGTATACTGTACATATTTGTATTTTCAAAATTGTCTATTATCTGAAATCAATCCAGATTCAATTAAAGCAATTTTTTTACATCGAGAGATGTCATTTGCATCTTCGTTAAATTTACTCACTGTTACAAGTTGACCCATACCATCCGAAAGGACATGAACATTTGTAATTCGATCCGCCAGTCGGAGTACACGTACCACCATTGAGACAGGGGCTCGGTAAACATGCATTCGCTGAAACAGAAGTCAACAAAAGAAATAAAATCATCTAGAAATTAAAATCATTTTTTTAAATAGACCAAAACAATTTGGAATGCCTCACATTGAAATTACAATAGCAATACACATAATTGCAATTTAGTCCAACATGTAAAAAGTTACTTGGATAACTTCCTTTTTGTACCAAGTGTCGCAAAACAAGTGACATTTTCCCAAACCTCAGCTCATTACTGATGTTTTTGCAGTGATGAGCTGAGGTTTGGAAATTTACGAAAAACAAGAATGTGTCCATGGTACACGGATGCCCCACTCGCACTTTCATTTTCTATGTTCAGTGGACGGTGATAGGTGGGTCAAAACTCTAATTTGGCATTAAAATTAGAAAGATCATATCATAGGGAACATGTTTAGTTGATTTTAGTCTCTGATGCATGATTTTTTTTTTATTATTAATTGATTTGGCTTTTAACTAGCTGTCAGTAACTACGAGTACTCTCTTATCGAACTTTCTTGTTAATTTGACCTGCATGTACTATTTGTTATAGTTTTTTGTTATTTAATGTAACTTATATCTGGTCTATATATCAGCTTTGAATTCAGTGGCCGGAGGCACAGGGCACGTGCCCCCCCCCCCCCCCAGTCCAGGTCACCAAAAACTTTTCCAACATAAATTTATTGCTATTGAATCTGCTTATCCATGTTATCTAGAGCGGAAATTAATCACAGCTTGATTTGACTTCTTAAATCGACTGTTAATTAAGTTTCAATTACCATGTATGAGAGAGACTATGAATGGTCACCATTTATGAAGATAAGAATGGGGTTAATACAGATGAGATAATAATGGTAAAAAGTAAGATTAAGAGCGGGACCAAAAAACAGTATAAAGAGATGATGAAATGTAAAGAAAAGATTGATTGATTCTTGATTGCTTAATGTCCAGTGGCAAGCATTTCATGCATGTTTAAGACAAATATAATTGAGATCAAAGAATAAAGAATAGAGTGAAACGGTAATAAAAAAAAGATATAGAAATATGGAAACGATGGACCCCACCCCCCTCAACACACACACCACAACCATTACCACTAACACTCGCATATATACATCTCTAAACAAATAACCAATTTTGGTTTCATGGTGCCCCCCAGACATCGAGCTTCTGGACTCGCCCAAATTGATAAGTGTTTGGAATTACTATAAATTTTCACTTCTTCTTAATATGAACATCAAAATTATTTCCTTTCTCCTTTTAAACTGTATATACATCACACTTCCGGCACCTGTACATGAAGGACACGAATTTTTATCGAGCACCAATTTTATAGTTTTATTGATATTCAACCAACATGTACACAGTTTTAGAATAGTTTTATTGATATACAAGAAAATTCTTGGTGTTCATAAACGGAAAGTTATACAGACAGAAGAAGAAGTATATTTAACAACAAAATTTATTTACATTCACTTGTGTATAATTTTGATATTGCAAATGGCATAATTTTTTCTTCAAAGTTGATGTTTTTTCTGAAATTGTTTAGCCTTTCACAGCGGTATAATACTTTTACTTTAATTATTCATCCCTTATTTTTATTAACTTTGTATTTACATTGTATCATAGATCAAATTTCTTCGTTCAGTGTATGTTCATTTGTATTGCTACGTCTTTTGATTGAGTAAGGCCATTCCAATTGATATTTCATAGTGTGTCTTTCTATGTTGTGATGTTACATTATTGTTTCAGATAAGGGTAAAGGTTTGGTACCATTAAAACGTGTAAACCCGATGCAATTGTTTGCACCTGTCCTAAGTCAGAAATCTGATGTTCAGTAGTTGTCGTTTGTTGGTTTTCCCGTTTGAATGGTTTTACACTAGCAATTTTTTGG
This sequence comes from Mytilus edulis, assembly GCA_019925275.1. Taxonomy (NCBI): domain Eukaryota; kingdom Metazoa; phylum Mollusca; class Bivalvia; order Mytilida; family Mytilidae; genus Mytilus; species Mytilus edulis. Next base: position 48,541,381 of record CM034362.1, read on the forward strand.
GGCCCTTAATAGCTTGCTGTTCGGTGTGAGCCAAGGATCCGTGATGAAGACCGTACCTTGACCTATAATGGTTTACTTTTATAAATTGTGACTTGGATGGAGAGTTGTCTCATTGGCAATCATATCACATCTTCCTATATCTATATTTGTACTTAGTTTTAAGTTGATTGACAAAGTTGTATTATATACTATTTTGTGAAAAAACACATGTCACTATAAAAAATAATGTCGTTATTTAGTATAATATAATTTTTTGAGACACAAGTTAAAATCATTACAATGTTTATTTTGAAATGTTTACGATGGTTTAAAAAGGTCTCTTGGAAAAGTGTTATGCCCAATACATTATTTAAACAGGGCCTAAATAGCTGTGACGTATTGAAAAAGTTGTGTTATTTCTTACCTTATCCGGATTGGAAAAAAATAGCGATAAGGTGTATTATCTTTTTTAAGCCATAGCGTTATCAGTTTATTTTCGATTTATGAATTTGAATGTCCCTCTGGTATCTTTCGCTTATCTTTTTCGTTCTCTTTCAGGTATGACAAAATTCTTCAAATGACAATGAAATATTAAATAAAAAACCAACTTCAAAACCAAAGCAAAGATCTCAGCTAGTATATGTTTGTAAGAAGCATAACAAACAAACTACTCGTAATTCTCATGCAAACAAAGCTGTTCATGTTAATTTGGAAACTTTTTTTATGCCCCATTTATGGGCATTATGTTTTCTGGTCTGTGCGTCCGTTCGTTTGTCCGTCCGTCCGTTCGTCCGTCCGTCTGTCCCGCTTCAGTTAAAGTTTTCAGGTTAAAGTTTTTGGTCGAGGTAGTTTTGATGAATTTGAAGTCCAATCAACTTGAAACTTAGTACACATGTTCCCTATGATATGATCTTTCTAATTTGAATGCCAAATTAGAGATTTTACCCCATTTTTACGGTCCATTGAACATAGCAAATGATAGTGCGGATGGGGCATCCGTGTACATTGGACACATTCTTGTTTCTCTTAAGTTTGACACCAGGGTCTAGTAACATGACGATTTCCATTTAAATCCAAGCAAAAGCACGAATGTTATAACAAAATTTTGACAATGAATTTCATTTAAAAGCACATTTTCCCGTTAAACATGTCAAATTTCCGTTATGATTCTAACAAAAAAAATCTTAAATTTGAATCTTCAACTAAAATTATTAGTTTACCTGTTTTTGCGAATTTAATTAACATAGTTTATTATTAAAAATCATGTCAATTTTGTTGAAAACAAAACGAGATGTGTTTCGAATTTTGTTTGTTTCATTTTTTAACCTATAAGAAGTCTTTACCAAATAAGTATCAGAGGCGGATTTAGGGGGGGCAGGGGGCCCGCCCCCCCCCCCTTTTTTGGGAAAAAAATTGGTTGCTTATATAGGGAATCACTGAAGCGTGACTCGAGCGGGCCCCCTCTTAGGTCAGTCAGTGGGCCCCCACTTATGAATATTTCAGGATCCGCCACTGAGTATGGCATGGTATTGTACAGGTATCGTACGCATCCCTGGGGCCTTGGTGGCCGAGCGGTCTAAGTAGTTACTACTGTAATCACTAGCCAGTCAACACTGAGGTTGTGAGTTCGAACCCCGCTTGTTCGGGTGCACTCGACTCCAATCTTAATTGACTAGGATTGTCAGTTGTCCTATCGAAGGTCGGTGGTTTTCTCCGGGCACTCCGGCTTCCTCTTGCAAAAAAAACTGGCCGCCACGAAATAGCCCAAAAGCGGTGCTTAAAAGTGGCGTTAAAACACCAAAAATCAAATCGTACGCATCCCCATCTCCTAACATAGAAAAGATTTATAATTTTGGGCATAAAATAAAAAAATAAAAAATATTGGGACATATAATTTTGGGCATAAAGTAAAATAATAAAAAATATTGGGACATATATTTTTTTCTTTTTCTTCGTTTTCTCTTCATATTAAGGTGGGTAACCTGTACATGTTGTAATAGTAGTCTTTTAATGTTGTAAAATATACATTATTTGATTTGACTATTAACTTATTTCATGACGGTTTCGTCGTTAGAAGCAAGTTAATTTTTGAATTAAAATTAAACTTACAGTCGCAATTCGTTCCGTAATATCCAAGTGTACATGCACAAGAATAAGTTGCCCCAGACAGGGGCGTAGCTAGGTATTCAGCCAACTGTAGGCACCAATCGGCAGGGGGTCTGGGGGCCGCTCAAAGCCCCCAGTAGGTCCAGGGCAGAGCCCTGGTAGGGGTTCAGGGGGGCGAAGCCCCCCGACGGAAAACGGTTTTAAGCATTTTACCTGTATAATTTTATGTTCAAAAATATTAAATTTACTGGTTATTTATTCATGATAATTATTATATACATGATGAAAAGTTCGAAGAATTATGAGTAATCTGACTAGTGAATTAGGTAACGCAGTACAATCGGAAATATGGATAAAAAACTCACATTATGCACTGCCCAGAGCAGATTAGCGTATCCATTTAATGAAGCAGTACACCCTGTTTGGTATTTTCATATCTATTCCGTTCTGATTGATATATACGTATAACTTAATTAAAAGTAAATATTGTGACGATCCTTCATTAAAAAATAGGAATCCACGTAAACACTAATATTTCATATATAATAAAACGATCCGTTTGGCTGGAAAAAAATCATTAATCTTTTTTTATTCTTATAAACCTACACCCTAGCCACACAAACACATACACACAGTTCTGTTCTATTCATACCATCGTGACAAAATTCAAGAAATGCATATTTCTTTACTAGTATCCTCTACTGTAAAATCCCTACCTGGTTAGTAATTTGGACAATTTTTTTTACCAATAAATACATACAACAGGGAGCTAGGTCCTGTAATAGGTGTCGTCCAGAACGAAGGTCTGGAAATTTGAAAATGCATGTGCATTTGAAAATGAGGGATTATTGGAAAAGAGCAGAAATTCTGCATTTTAGTAAACCAACTACGAACTCCCCAAAGAGTGGCATTCTCTCTACAACTAGGCATCGGATTTAATGTCCCCATTTTGACCTAACGTGACTGCGTATTTATACATCCTGCACAGCCAAACGGACAACCAACATTGGCAAGTCGGGTGAAGGCAAAATGGAAAGCTAGTTGAAAACTAACAACTAATTAAAGTAAAACACTCATGTGTCTAAGTTGAGGTTCATTCAAGTTGTTGTTGATAGAAGTGAAATGATCTGAACCAACTAAGTTCTAGTTTATAGATTCTATATAAGGTAAAATCATAATAAAATTCATTTCTATCCAACATTCCATTCACTAAGAACGAGAGACTAGTGTGCACTTGACATTCGATAATCAAAGAGTTTTGACAACTTAACTGGTAGTCCGGCGGCTACAAGCATATTTCAGACGAATTGTGCACATTCTGTTACAAGCATGAAATTTGGCATAGACCTTCCTCAACTATTACTCTTTTATTTCAGATAGGGAGGCATTTGAAAAAAATGTCTCACTTCCGGTAAAATCCAAAATGGCGGACGTCATACTTAAATCAGCCCAATATCGAAGGCTAGCGTGTAAAAATGTGTTATTATCATGCTACTATCATAATATTTGGTACAGACCTTTGTTTTTTACTACTTTTGGATAAATTAAATAGATTAGATGTCTTCAGAAACCCCACTTCCGGTTAAAATCCAATATGGCTGACATTGTACTTAAATAAGCTTATTTTTTAGGAAGGGTAACTGAAATGTGTTTTAACGTATTGCTACTATCATTACATTGTGTATGAACCTTTCTTTGGTGTTTCTGATGGATACAATGCATAAGACATATGTCTTAAAAATCCTTTCTTCCGGTTATATCCAAAATGGCGGACAGAGAAATATCAATTTTTTATTCAAATTTTCATTTTTTTTCAATATGTAAAGAAATGATTTTATTTTGTGCTGGTCATTAAACTTTTGGCTTAAAGTTATCCTCAAAACCACTTATTCTAGCATGTTGTAAATATTTATATATAAAGTTGACACTTCCGGTTAAAAATATGACGTAAATTTCAAAGATGAGTCCTCAATCTATTTCTTCGATTTAGAGTTTTGGATAGATTGATTAAAACAAAATAAAATCACTATAGTACTAAAAATTATTTAAAATTATTACTATTTGGCCAAGAATACATGTTTATTCACAGTCACCATGACGTGCACACATCGCAGTGCACGGGATACCCGATTTTCCACATTAAAAATGACCGCGGAATCCTTTCTTACATCCACAATGTATAAGCTATTGACAAAATGATGAGGCCTCAAAAAGAGTTTTTCAAAAGTTATTCTCTTTGTCCCCGCCTGGAGTGGGTAGCATAAGAGCCAATCCCAAGCTCGTCTCCCTAAACACCTGCCTAAGTATATTGCATTATTTACATGCTGGAAAAGACTAGACCAAGTTGAGGGAATAGCCTCGAAAAGCCGTCCCTGTTGCGCAAATAGTTATTTTCTTGCTTCGTTAACCATGTTATACCCATCTGCTAAGTTTGTGCGATCTTACAGTAAAAACCCCGTGATTTAGTCTGATTAATCATCATTCTTTTAGTTAAAGTCACATCTTCAAATGCAATCAATGTCTCCCACATAGTCTTTTCCCCCCTTTCAAGCAAAGAGAGCACCATATCACAACAGGTAAAGACATGGATAACAATAAGTGTTTCAGATCACTCAGATCACTCATTGCCTAGTGCATTTGAAAGGCCATCGATATATATTAATCCAAAGGGTTTTGCCCACCCAAACACAACGTCTACCCCTATGTCACGGAATAGCGAAACAGTAGTGACAACATCATCATTAACGACTGTTCGAATCATGACAAGTGTAAGTGCGTGTTTCACTGCATCAGACACATGCACCATGATTTTAGTGTCTGCCTCTAAATGTGAACTTGGTGCTGAACTTGAAATACATTACGTGGTGGATAAGATAGAATATCCTGACCATTTTTTGCTATAACTACCATACGCATCCAAGACTTCATCCACTCGTATTTCAGTTTCAAGGTATTTTATTTAGGTAAGGACATAATACCCAATCAGCATACTCAGTAGGCCGCAATTCACAATCGGAGAGCTGATTTCCAACATTTACAAAGACTGTAGTATTGTTTCTCACATCTTAATAAATTCTGCAAAAACCCATATTTTCTTGCCTTGTTAACCTAATCTGTTTCTTTTTTTTTTATCTTCCAACAAAACCACGTATCGTTTTCAATGACATTAAACATCATATCCATATGGTGATGTTGGCTGGTCAATCATCATTCTAAATGCTATAGTCACATCTTCAAACTCCATTAATGTCACCAACGCAGTTCCTTTTCCAGCGAACGTGTTATCTTTTAATGCCTAGTGCATTTGAAAGGTCATTGATTGATATATATCTTATACTTTTCCCCTTCTAAATGCAAACCAAAGTTTGTCTGCCCTATGTCACGGAATAGCGAAACAGCAATGACATCAGTATCGACTGTTTGAGTCATGACTCAGTTAAGTCTATGTTTCACTGCATCAGACACATCTATCTTGATTCTAGTGTCAGTCTCTTCGTGTAAACATGGTGCTAAACTTGAAACATCATCAAGTGGTGGATAACACTAAACATCCTAAGCATTTGTTGCTTCAACTACCTTGTACTCAAAATTGTATTGAGCAAGCTCCTGTGAATGAAAACTTAAAAGTTCTTTCTTACTGTCGTCATCTCTCAGAAAACTTTCCCATCTTTGAGGATGTTTTTTTAATCCTGGGTTCGTCTGTGTATTCCCTTTCCCCTAAATGTTGCCCTTGCTTCTTTTAGCAGCTTTCAAACTACCAGTATTTCGCTATTCCGTGACAAAAGGGCAGACGAACTATTGATTGTATTTGGGGAGGCAAAAATCTTTGGATTAATATCTATCAATGGCCTTTCAAATGCACTAGGTAATGAGTGATCACACACTTTTATTTCTGACCAATACCTTATGACGGGTTGTGATACTGTTCTCTCTTTGCTTGAAAAGGAAAAAAAAAAGACTGCGTGGGAGACATTAAAGGTATTTGAAGATGTGACTTTAACATAAAGAATGATGATTGATCAGCCGAAATCACCAGGGTTGTACTGTACAAACTTATCAGATCTAACATGATTAACGAACCAAGAAAGTCATTTTTTGCACAAAAGGGAAATCTCATTTTAAGTGAGGCTATTCCCACGACTTGTTCTAGTCTTTTCAAGCATGTAAAACGTGTAATATACTAATGCAGGTGTTTAGTGAGACGAACTTTGGATTGACTCGTATGCTACCTAGTCTAGTCACTAATGGATTGCGAAGGGACAAAGAGGGTCCCTTTAAAAAAAAATCTTTCTGAGACCTCATCATTTTTTCAGAAGCTTGTACATTATGGATGTAAGAAAGGATGCCGCGGTTATTTTTAATGTGTAAAATCGGGTCTTCCGTGCACTGCCTTGTGTACATGTGGTGGTGACTGTGAATAAGCATGTATTCTTGGCCAAATAGAAGTAGTTTTAAATATTCTTTAGTACTATAGTGATTTTATTTTGTTTAAATCAATCTATTCAAAACTCTACATCGAAGAAATAGATTGAGGACTCATCTTTAAAATTTACGTCATATTTTTACCGGAAGTGTCAACTTTATATCTTAGCATTTACAACATGCTAGAATAAGTGGTTTTGGGGATAACTTAAAGCCAAAAGTTTAATGACCAGCACAAAATAAAATCATTTTCTTTACATTTTGAAAAAAGTTGAAAATTTGAATAAAAAATTGATATTTCTCTGTCCGCCATTTTGGATACTTCCGGAAGTAAGGGTTTTTAAGACATATGTCTTATACATTGTCTCCATCAGAAGCACCAAAGAAAGGTTCATACACAATGTAATTATAGTAGCAATACGTTAAAACACATTTCAATTACCTCCCTAAAAAATAAGCTTATTTAAGTACAATGTCCGCCATATTGGATTTTAACCGGAAGTGGGGTTTCTGAAGACATCTAATCTATTTAATTTATCCAAAAGTAGTAAAACACAAAGGTCTGTACCAAATATTATGATAGTAGCATGATAATAGGACATTTTTACACGCTAGCCTTCGATATTGGGCTGATTTAAGTATAACGTCCGCCATTTTGTATTTTACCGGAAGTGAGTCATTTTTTTCAAATGCCTCCCTATCTGAAATAAAAGAGTAATAGTTGAGGAAGGTCTATGCCAAATTTCATGCTTGTAACAGGATGTGCACAATTTTTTACAAAGCCGCCGGACTATGGCGTTCATCTACAGATAACGTTGTTTATCATTTTAATTTTTTGGATAAAAAAAAAATATTTGTGAAAAATTATGTGTAGGCACGTACCTAAAGTGCCTAACGGCAGCTACGCCCCTGCCAGAGATACTACATGTTCCGCCATTCTGACATGGACCCACTGAACATGGCGTAACTGAAAAAAAGTAAATATCATGTCTGTTATCATCAATTCAATGTGTAAAATTGCTTTTTTCCGTAAAACAGAGTGCACTATTAAGTAATCTAATTTTCTTTGAAACCGGCAACAGTTGAGACCATTATGGACATTGAAGAAGCAAATCTATGCATTTGGACATTAACGGAGTACTCGCAAATCATTAATGAATATGTATCAACCATCTTTATCCTATATATGAAGGTTCTTTCATTTTAAAGCATTAATACGATTCTTTAAGTTAGTTTTGATTATGCTATTTAAAACCGTCATGTATAAGAGATAATTATTATTATTATAATGCGTGTCACTGAGATCCGGTGATTTTCTTACCCTTTTGGAGCACCGCAGATCACTCCCGGTTTTGCTGGGTTCGTTTTGATCTGTCTTTAGTTTTCTATGTTGTGTTTTTTTAGACTGTAACAGTCGTTGGTCTTTTGATCGTTTTTAAGTTTTAACCGCTAAAAGTATGTGGTATTGTATTGCTTTGTATAGTATTGTATGATATGATTCTTTATGGTTGGGCGTAGGTTAGGGGAGGGTATGTAGGGTATGGTTGGATATTGTTTGGTACGGTATGGGAATGGTACGCCACCCCTTTAATAGAAAAGAGTATAATTGTTTTGCATAAAATCATTAAAAAACGAAATAATGAAACGTTTTTTCTTTCTTTTTTTTTCTTCTAGTTCCTTTTCTTCTTCAATCGGTAACATGAGGACGTTGCAATAGTAGTATTTTGGTGTTGTAATACCTATAATAATTGATTTGACTATTGACATATTATATAATGGTTTTGTCCCTTTTTAATAGAAAAGGGTATAAAGTTTTTTTTCATTAAATCGTTAAAAACGAAATAATGGAACGTTTTTTCTTTCTTTCTTTCTTTTTTTTTCTGCATTTGGTAACATGAGGACGTTGTTATAGTAGTCTTTTGATGTTGTAATACCTATTATATTTGATTTGACTATTGAAATATTATATAACGGTTTTGTCGTTAGTAGCAAGTAACTTCTTCGATCAAAATTGAACTTACACTCGCAATTGTTTCCGTAATATCCAGGTTTACACGTACAAGTATAATTTCGTCCAGAGAAAGTACATGTTCCATCATTCTCACATGGACCAGATGAACATGGCGTTACTGAAATGAAGAAGAAGAAAACATGGCTGCCATCATCAATTCAATGTTTAAATCTGCTATTTCCGTTAAACAGAATGCATTTTTAAGTAATCTTATTTTCTCTGAAACACCTGCAATAGTTGATTCCATATATCACAATAAACAGGCAGATATATGCATAGAATGTACCTGTCCCAAGTCAGGAGCCTGTAATTCAGTGGTTGTCGTTTGTTGCTGTGTCACATATTTGTTTTTCGTTCAATATTTTGTACATAAATTAGGCCATTAGTTTTCTCGTTTGAATTGTTTTACATTTGTCATTTCGGGGCCTTTTATAGATGACTATGCGGTATGCGCTTTGTTCATTGTTGAAGGCCGCACGGTGACCTATAGTTGTTACTTTCTGTGTCATTTGGTCTCTTGTGAAAAGTTGTCACTTTGGCAATCATATCACATCTTCTTGTTTACATAGGGACATTAACGGTTTACTCTTAAATTGTATCCACCATCTTTATCATTTTATCTTCAGATTTTAACTTGTAATAGCATTTACTTGTTTGTGTATGTATAATTCAGTGTTAGTTGTGCTTTTTATGTATACAGTAACAATATATTTTATTATAATGCTTTTCACTAAGATGTAAGAATCGACTTGCCCTTCCGGAGCACCCGAAATCAACCCCGGTTTTTGGTGGGGTCGTTAGTTTTCTATGTTGTGTTTTGTAGACTAATGTTTGTCTTTTAAAAGTTTGTCTTTTTTATGTCATTATCAGCTCGTTTTTAACTTATAATTTTAATCTATCCCTTTGATATCTTCCGCCTCTATTTAAGAAGCTTGTTAGACCATATATGCAAAAATAGTTGACACGAACGTAAAAGGAATTTTTAAGTTTTGTCCTTTCACGTCGGTCTACCGCAGATTACAATTTACTACTCTCTTGCGAAATCATCCTATTTGTTGTGGTGCATGTTTGTAGTCCTTTCCGACAGATTTATGAATTTTTTTTCATAGGATATGTTCTAACACCGCCGACCTATGTTCATTGGAGATATAAGCACTCACGAACACGTTTAAACCCGTCTCAGTCCTTTTTCCTGAGCCAGTAGCTTTTATGTTGATTTAAAACTTACGTTGGCAGTATTTTCCCTGGTATCCAAGTTGGCAGCGACAGCTATAGTCTTTCACAGAGTTGATACATACGGCACCATTTATACACTGATTATTGTCACACGGTGTTTCTATACACAGAAACAAAATAATTTAAAAAATTGAATACTGTGATTCTCAGTTGCAAAATGATATATTATACGAATGATTTTAATTGTAACATTTTTAGAAAAGCGCATTTTCGATTTAGAGAGATTATCCAGAAATAAATATAATTTACTCGATTATCATGTTGGAATTGATATTCTTCTATCGTATAGATGCAGAAAGATGTTTTAATGCTATACAAAATTATTACGCTAATAATAGAATCGAAAATAGAAACGGGACAGTTTTAAAGAGACAACTAGCTAACTAGTTTAAACAAAAAATGAAAAAACACACGATTTTCATCATTATAGATTTGTTTTATCAACACTGTGAAGCGACTGGTAAAAAAGAAACATTAAAATATACATTATAATAAAGAAGGAAGAGATATCAAAAGGGAGAGGGAAATATATCATATATTAAAGAAAAACAGGCAAAACAACGGCTATATCAAGAAAAACAGACAACTATAAAAAGAAAGAAAAAAGCAGGCAACACCACGACTATAAAAAGAAAAAAAAATAGGCTACACCACGACTATAAAAAAAATACAGGCAACAACACGGTTATAAAAAGAAAAAAACAGGCAACACCACGACTATAAAAAGAAGAAAAAAACAGGCAACACCACGACTATAAAGAGAAAAAAAGGCAACACCACGACTATAAAACAAAACAGGCAACACCACGACTACAACAAGAAAAAAAAAACAAGCAACACCACGACTATAAAAAGAAAAAAAAACCAGGCAACACCACGACTATAAAAAGAAAACAAAACAGGCAACAACACGACTATAAAATGAAAAAAAACAGGCAACACCACGACTATAACACGAAAAAAACAAGCAACACCACGACTATAAAAAGAAGAAAAAACAGGCAACACCACGACTATAAAAAGAAAAAAACCAAGCACCACCACGACAATAACAAGGAAAAAAAACAAGCAATACCACGACTATAACAAGAAAAAAAACAAGCAATACCACGACTATAACAAGAAAAAAACCAAGCAACACCACGACTATAAAAAGAAAAAAAACCAGGCAACACCACGACTATAAAAAGGCAGCAAACACCACGACTGTGAAAAAAAGCAGCACCACGGCTATAAAAAGTAAAATCAACAAAAAAGTTACAATCCACAAAACACTACACAAAAGTCTTTGAGACATAATCTTAGGATAAAAGAAACCAACATAATACGTATTATCATTTAAAAGAAATGGTAAAACAAAATCAACCTGGTACGGATTTCAGTGAGGGCGACACGTGTTCCTAGCAAAGCCCTCGTGTGGTGTGTTCTAAAATACATTAAATGGGGGGGGGGGGGGGGGGGGGGGGAAGGCATTAGGTTTGTTCGGATAAAATACATGATATGTCCAAGAAAAAGTTTGGGAAGCTGGTAAACTTAAAAAAAGGGTCTAAATAGATAAATTCTTTTTTTATATAATGAGTTTCTTTTACACATGCACATTATAGTAAGTTTTATACATTTTATGCATACTATAATATATAGGCAGAAGATATATAACATATTAAACAGACACAGCTACAATAGTTGATACATTGCAGAATCTATACTATTAAACGAGAAGACCTCAGTGTGTGTGTCGCTTCTCTTCCTTCCACAATAAATTAATCATCAAGCCTCTGTGTTCTATAAGTACCATGCATAATCGCATTTGTCATCCTCGCTTATGATTATTCAGTTTGGGTTATTTTGGGAGGAAAACGAAAATAAAGGCGTGCGGATATTGTTTCCGTCATCGGACAGACTTTTAAGTCATAGACAAGTTCTACTATCCTCGGTGGTCACTGATTATCGACTCCTAGGAGTCGAGATTAAGAATTGAACGATGGACAGTTAGTGTGTTAATTTTTCTTGCTACCTGATTGGAAGATATTACGAGACGTGAATAATCAAAGTTTATTGATTGGTTTAGGACATTCCAAACCTAGTTAATGTCCTTCAATCCCGTAGAGTATCGGATTTGTCCTCTCTATTTTAGCAATTATATTTTGCCTGGTCATTAATCATGCATATTCATGATATTGGTACACAGGTAACTTTTATCTATAAATAGTCGAATCTTCTGGAGTTTCGTGAACAACAACGTTAAACGATATATACTACTTCCTAACGTGTGACCTAACGTGTGTGGTAAAATTTGTTGATTGATGCACGTGGCTATTCTAGTAAATGAATTAATCTACAAAGCGAGAGCACTTTCCATTTTCATCAGCAAAGAGTCGACTAGCCCTTTTTGAAAGGCTATTGCTTGTATATTATATAGAGATTAATTCCAAGTTTATATATTATATAGAGTCTCTATATAATATATCATTGACCGCCGTGGATAGTAAACCTGGAATTGATAGTAAATAGCAAATAGTATAAATATGTTCATAGTTTCGCGGGTGTGTTCTAGTTAATATGATTGCAAGACAAAGGCTGCTCGGACATACAATTTTTAATTGCTATAACATATGGTGTCTGATGTTTATCTTAGTTTTTATGACAATAAAGGAGTCCAGGCGTTCCAGCAGTTCTCTGCTCTACTGAGTCTGTTATTCCAACAAAAACCAAAGAAAATCTATAAACTTTGTTCTTATTTTCAGTGATATCATATTGGTTTGTTCCATTGATAATTTGCCTCTATAAATATAGAATTTTGTCAACAGAATTTATAAGTTATTTTATTTTTATAGGTTTTCGTTAGAATACCAAATAAAACCAAATCTTTATTTAAAGATAGTTCCATTTATATCTTCTCAAATATCCAGATCGTAAATTCTTTATAAATCAAAATTTATTGGAAGAAGGGCCGTAATTTTTGTTCTGATAAATGTTTTGCCTTCAAATTCAACAATATTGCTATCGTTTCTGTTGTAAAACCATGTAACACCAAATGTAAGTTTTCCTCAATCCACGAAAGTTGATACCCACGAAAAATATGAATCCACAGTATAAAGAATTTTAAAATTACAGTGGATCTCGTAATAATACTTACCAAACGGTATACAAATCTGTAGGTTTCCATAGCCAACAATACATCTAGTTTTGGGTGGACAAGTGTTTGGCCAGCAAGCATCTTCATCCTGTCGAAAATACATGATCAGATTATAGTACATGTATTTCACGGTATTAAAAAAATATCCATTAAAAAGGAATCCGTCCACGTCCACTTTGTGTCTTTGTTAGATACATTTCTATTTGTATCTATTTGACGATCAGTTAAACCTTTTTATACTGATTTTGATAGTTTGTTCTTATGTTGTAATGTGACACCACTGTTCCAGGTTAGGGGAGGGTTGATCGCTTACAATTATGTTTTCCCCGCATCATTGTTTATGTGCCTGTCCCAAGTCTGGAGCCTGTATATATCAGTCGTTGTCGTTGTTTATTGTCTGTGATATTTGCTTTTCGTAAACTGTTTTGTTATAAATAAGGCCGTCAATTTTCTAATTTAACTCATTTTTTGTGTATAGGCATTTTATAGTCGATATTATACGGTATATTTTTTTCTCTTTATAAATGCAGTATGTTTGCCTATAATTGCTTTCACCCACTTCATTCGAACTTTGGTGGATAGTTTTAAAACTCATTTGCAATCATACCACCACTCCTTATTCTTATATTCAATGGTTAAAGATCGACTTATTAGATTGATGGGTTACAACACTGAAAAAAATACCTAGTAACTACTACTAGTTTGGCTAGTACTTCATTAAAAGTCCCTAGTAGATTATCAAACAACTAATTAGACTAGTATGTTTACTATCGTGGATGCATCGTATTACCAGGAACCAGCTGTGCAACTGATAACAGGATTTCCCGCCGGACGATATCATATTCGCGTGGCCAAGTTCTGTTGTACATAAAGTGATGGCCGCAATCAAACGAATAAAGATTCTGGGTGATTTTTGGCCTGATTTATTGAAAAGCTGTAAGTATTTTAACTAATTTGTATTTTATTTTATCGGCTTAACTTGTTTACACAAAAAAAAAGAACCACATCATCTCGCCTTTCACGTAAAATAAAATATACGACAGAAGAGCCGGTCAAGATAACATTGTGACACGTGGAACAAACTTTATTTATTTAATTTAAGATTTACAAGATGCAGATTTCGTTATTATAATTTTAACACCTTTTCTTCTTTTTTTAATACGAAAACTAATTAATAGTTTCAAGTAAGAAGAAGAAGAAGAAGAAGAAGAAAAAAATCCAAAACGTTTCATGATTGTATAATTAAAGTGCGCCTCGTTATGAAATTAATATGGCTGCGCCCATGTAGTGAAAAAATATGAACCTGCCAAAAATATAAACACAGTCAATACATGGTATATCTTCAATATTTTCACATCAAATATGAAATTGAGAAATATTTGAAAGCACTACAGAATGTACTCGATGACATACATGCTCCACGTAGGTACACACTTGACTCTTGAGTGCACAAATGCATTCAAATTTCAAACAAGTAATAGCTTTTCTAAAAAGCTAGCCGTCTCGTAGCTTCAGGATGAATGCACAGGCGCTTGGGTCTATGATACAGATTTTTTTTTTTTTTTTTTTTTTTTATTAAAATATTCAATTTTCTATTTTTATAATACATATCTATCACTTCTGTGCATGTCTCGCCTAGTTTCGAGTGATTTAAACGACCCAGAGAAAATACCAAATTTTACTATCCATACTAAGAAACAAAAAGGCAACTAACTCGACGCCATTTTTCTGCTATCTATAAATAAATAGATTGACCTACCTGGATTCCCCAACGATTTCTTTGGGAAAACGTGCCTTCCTTGCCGTCAGATCGCACACATCGTTGATATTTATCAAATTGGTATTGTTCGTAACATTTTTAGTCCATCTCCAGCATATAATAAAAAGATTTTAACTATTTTGACTAATTTCAAATTTACGAGCCCGGAAGTTGACTGTTTTTCCCGAACTTTTGTTAAAGGGAAGTAATATTTTCCCGGACTTTTTCGGAACATCTCTCCAAGTACGTAGGAAAATAACAAAGTGATACGATGACTTCCGAACTAATACTGTATGTTAACAAACATAATTATATGATGAACAACGAACAAAATCAAGCCCCTTATTTGATTGTTAGTGGTCATAATCTTTTAATTTTTAAAAATCACAGTTTTAATTTTATGTTAGAAAGTGGTAACTACAAAATTTGGAAATATTGTCCCCCCCTTTTTTTTTTACTTCAGTTAACATGACCCATGTTTTGTAATAATCAAACCAAAGTCAATAACATTTTCGTGGAAAGAAAATATTAGTAAATTTCCTTGCCCCCTCCCCTCCCTTTTCAACCAAATAAATAAAAATATCAGATCAACTGGTCAATGGCTTAATTTTTTTTAATTCCTCTCATAGGTCAATTTTGTGTGAGTATTGTATATCCATAAATTATCTTGAATCAACGTTTTTATGAGTAACTTCCTTTGGTTGAATAGTCATCATTTCAGACTAAATATGAAGAATCTTTTCCGGCAATTGGAAATTTGCGCCTTTTTGGTAAAAGTTCGGAAATCATCGTATCACTTAGTTATTTTCCTACGTACTTGGAGAGATGTTCCGAAAAAGTCCGGGAAAATATTACTTCCCTTTAACAAAAGTTCGGGAAAACAGTCAACTTCCGGGCTCGTAAATTTGAAATTAGTCAAAATAGTTAAAATCTTTTTATTATATGCTGGAGATGGACTAAAAATGTTACGAACAATACCAATTTGATAAATATCAACGATGTGTGCGATCTGACGGCAAGGAAGGCACGTTTTCCCAAAGAAATCGTTGGGGAATCCAGGTAGGTCAATCTATTTATTTATAGATAGCAGAAAAATGGCGTCGAGTTAGTTGCCTTTTTGTTTCTTAGTATGGATAGTAAAATTTGGTATTTTCTCTGGGTCGTTTAAATCACTCGAAACTAGGCGAGACATGCACAGAAGTGATAGATATGTATTATAAAAATAGAAAATTGAATATTTTAATAAAAAAAAAAAAAAAAAAAAAAAATCTGTATCATAGACCCAAGCGCCTGTGGATGAATGTAGAAAGTGTTAAAATTCATAAAGGCTAATACAATTTTACCTAATTTACTAATGCTTTTTTGGGATAATTTACCAACACTGGATTAGAAAGGTTGATGTCTTAACTTTTTTTTTTAATTTTAAATATAAAAATATTTATAAAAGTATATTTTAAACATGGCTCTGGGATAATTATTGTTTTTGCCAGTATTTTAACTCTCTGTATAGCAGTATAATTGTAGATTTAATATTAATGCATACATATTACACTCGTTAATGTCTTACTTGAAATACTTGCATGCAATTGCATTAAAAAGCTAAAAAAAAAAGCACATAAATGTACAGTGTGTATCTCTATATGTCTGACATGATGACTCACCTATCACACATAAGAAACAAAGTGAAATATAGTTTTTTAAATACAATGTATTAGTAGAAATTGACAGTAGAATTCTAGTTAATCTATATTAATTAATATTGACAACACTACATGTACATTTTTTGTATTTTTATTATGGATTTTTGTATAATTTCAGGTTCTGAAAAAATCACAGGGGATGATAAATTTAGACAAGAAGGATCAACCACCAACATGCAACACTCACTGGAACTTGAAAAAACTGCAATTCACCAGAACAAGACAAAGACTAGTATTACTGTACAAAATGGTTGAGGGAATGGTTCCAGCTATCCAAACCTGACAAATTATTAATAACAAGCAATTTTTACCAAAAAGGAACATCAAGCCGACACGCTATGCAGACTTTGAAAGTGATAGTTTACAAATTTGGTTAAGGCTATTGAAACAACAAACTGTGAAAACGTGCAATTTGAAAAATTATTCTTCCTCAAAACTGTGATTCATTGAAAAAAGAAGTAGTGTGTACCAAGTCAGTTTAGAGCTTCAAAACAGCTCACCAAGACCGTCAATAGGAGTCCGCTCTCCCGTCAAGTTCAAGCCAGAATTGGGATCTTCGATGTAACAATGCAGATACATATAGCATGAAAACTTTAATATGATGAACATTTATATTTATATCTGTTGATGTTTCAGTACAAGTATGATTATTTTTTTTTGTTGTTTTGTTGCTCAAATTGTTATCTGTATACATGACAGTTCTGTGAAAATGTTAACAAACTTTTGTGTCAAGTTCTGTCAACCTGTTCATTCATCTATAAACTGATATAAGCCAATATTAGAATTCAATAGATTAAGACTATAAAATCAGTTTTGACCTAGGCCTATTCAAATTTATTAAGGTCAAAATGAGATAAAACAAAATTTCATAATATAAAATATCAATGTAGGAGCAAACGGTGAAAATGATTTAGATCCTAGTGCAATATGAGATGGGTGACATGTATTTAGATCCTAGTGCTCTAGAGGGGTGACATTGAGTTGGATCTGTTTGCTCAAACTAAAATTTACAGCGCTTTAAAAAATGATAAGTGATCATGCTTTATAAAGTTATAAACTGTTAGGTACAATCTGTATAATTACTTCCTGACAATTTTATTTTTACTTCTATGTGTTTTAAAATGTAAACTTTGAAGTAGGAACGCATAAAATAACTGATACATGTAAGTCTTACTTTGTTCTTTTTTTTTAAATAAATATTTGAGGGAGAGTTTATTCATTTTGGTTTTGCAGGGAGAGCTGATTGATTTAAACAGGGGCCATGTAATAACAAGATGGGTTATAATTTATTAAACTGATGTTTTATAAAAAAAAAATCATTGAAATAACTTAAGAACTGTAAACTAAATATTCTAAATATTTGTATGAAATATTGTTAATATTGATTAGGGAATAGCTTATTAATGGTTTTGAAACATGAATTTGAATGGTTACTTTGAAGTAAATTGAGAACATGTTACCTATTTGTTTGTTGTCCGTTGGACACCTTTTTCTATAATTGAAATTAATTACTTTGTATTGCCTACTCAAATGTATTGTACACTTCTGTATCTGATGTTATGCATCCTATGTAAATAAAATATGTAGGATTTATCTTAAAAATTATTATGCTGAACCTCACACACTGACAAATTTAGTTAACCGTTACGCTTTCAGGCCTAACATGGAGAAATTTAAGTGAGGATATGTGAAAGAGAAAACAACAAGAACAAGGAGTGATTTAAAGAAATAGTTTTGTCTTTATTGACATTGAAGGTCAATTGTCACTACAGATGCAACAAATTTTTATCTGCATTCATTGGCAACCAAAATTTACATTGTAAGTCAATTCATATTGAGGATATTGTGACCTATGGCTGATGTTTTTGCTAGTCTTTAATTTTCAGGTCATTGTTGTATATTTATTTTTCACAATTATTGCTATAACATTGTCATTGTGTTTCCTGAATTGAAAGATCACAAACACATATAACTACTACGTAGAAGATTCCTGTTGATTTTACTAAGTGATGGATTTAGGGGCCAGTTTCATGGGAAAAAAATTATTGACAATACAGTGAAAAATTGAACTATGACTTGAGTGAGCCCCCTTTTATTGCAGTCCCCCTTCTAAAAAAAATGGATTTATCATTTTGAACTTTGTACCAATACAATGGAGAAATAGCTATAAGAAATTGCACTGCTATGAAACTATGCATACAAATAAAGATAAAACAGAATCCTTAACCCAGTAACATTGCTACATGTAGGTACGAAAAAGTACCACACTAGAATGACCTGGTACAAGTACTTATAGCTAGTAAACTTACTAGCTGAAGGAGGTATTCCTACTAGGAAATGTTTGTAGAGTTACTTGAAACTAGTAGAATCACTAGTCTTACCATGAATTTGCCACTAGGAGGACCTAGTTATGTTACTAAAAGGTAGTAAAATTACTTATTCAGACTAGTAAAGTCACCAAGCAGTCTAGCAAAATTACTAGGGACTCCTAGTGTAATTACTAAGTAGCCTAGTAAATTTACTTATATGGCCTAGTATAGTTACTAAGTAGGCTAGTAAATATACTTCTGGCCTAGTAATCTCATGGACAGTAAGTTTACTAGTTTACTTAGTAGAGATTACTAGTTATTTTTTTCAGTGAACTTGGTTTATAAATTAAAGGACGAACTACAATTTTTGTTCTGATACGTGCTGTTCCTTCAGTTTTAAGAATATTGTTGTCATTCCTGTTAGTAAAACTATTATAATCGATTTATATTTATTACTTACAAATGAAACCACAATCAGATTAATTGTTAGTCAATTTTTTTTAGAAATTTAGAAATGATACAGCTTCTCCGCAACGTTCTATGTGGCATTTGGTAAAAGCAGAAACTAGTCGACTGTAGTTAGAGTTCTTTGTGTCTCTGCCTGTCGACTGCGGCCCTTTAAAACTAGCATATAAAAAATCCCGAAAAATCGTCATCATCGTCATCCATACATAAGATCACAATATGAAATTTATAATTTCCAAAATGACCTTTAATTTATTCAACAATGATATATAATAACGCGATCAGATTAATTAATTACTATGATTGTCTTTAATCTCTAGATTACAATCTTTTCGGAAGATTCCAAAACTAAACTTTTAATTTTTATCATTTTATTTTGAAATTTTAAAATTAAATGTATAATAAGGTTGCCCGCAAATTTTCTATATTTAAATTTTTTTTATCAGGAGAAATAGAAAAGAGCACATTCGCTATATTAAAATCTTCTTATTATCAGGAGAAACATAAAAGATTAAATGGAGAAATAGAAAAGATTTCAATCTTTTTTCATTTCTCCTGATGAAAAAAAACATTTGAATATAGCAAATGTGCTGGCAACCTAACGACACATACAATCAAACGAAATACTTGTTATGAATCCCGCGTTATTTTACTAGGTAAACATGTGGTATGGACATTTGAAAACATTTTGAATTTGTCTCAAAATGACGTGATTTTATTGTTGGGTTGCTGTCCATTTGACTTAACTTACCTTTGTCCAGTCAGAGATATTAGTGAAATACACCTCATTGCTGTTGTTTATTGTTTCGTCATCACTGCGGGCAACATCTAATAGTTCGCAATAAGATCTGGTCGTGTTAAAATTAACTGCGTTACAATCCGTATACATCATGCATTCTAGGACGCATCCTTTCGGCCCGGTCGTTTCACTTGCCTTTACCACAAATGATTCCATTACTTTATTCTTTTTGTAAAAACCGCCAGTCACATTAAGAACTTTTGCCGTGAAAGTCAACTCGAAATTTAGCAAAAAGATTAAGCAAAATTTAAAACATTTTAAAGTCATTGCCATTTTTATTTTACTCTTGTCACTGGTCTGGTTAAATCAACTGTTCGTCGTCGACTTAAATACTCGATTAATAGCTTGGAATCAGATCTTATTGAAAACTATAGCCTAATATAACTTTCCATAAGTTGCGACACGTGGTCCTAAAATTTGACGCGTAACATATATATAATAAAGCCACATCGTGTAGTTTAATGAGCCAACAGCTTGCATTAACCCCATGTCAAACATTATTATATGTGTAAATAATTACATTAGATGTTTCATTAGGATACTTTATTCTGATTGGCTAACTGCACATCACGTGTTATTCCGTTACTTCCGCGCTTCCTACAAAATGTACTTCGGTCAACGCTTTTACACCCCAATAAAGTTACAAAAAGAAGCATTCAATTCTAAATTGTTTGTTTTGCGTTTGAAACCAGTTGATTCAGTTTTATTTTCAATTACTTTTTTCGTCACTTCCTGTATTTATTTATTGGATGTAAACATTCAAGTGCCTATATTGTTGTTAACATTTAAGAAAATTATCAATTAAACCGTTCATAAATGTGAATCAATTCCGATCCTTTTTAATTTCCGTTTTAGATAACAAAATAGCAATTACAAAAGGAAATCTGTCAAAAAAAAATATTTTATGAGAGTGGTTTTAAAAACGCTTCCGTTTCCTTGTTAATAGAATGTTTAGATCTAAATAAAAACAAAGATGCATTTGAAATGTAAAACTAATAAAGCGTGCATCAATATTTGTCTGTAAGTCCATACTCTATAGTTTTAAAATATATGGCTGATTTAACTATTTTGTTATCGTCATCAGTACTTTTCAATAGTATTGAAAACTATGTTCGTCACAACTACGTACTGTCACATAATTATGTTGTTCAATAAAATAATAAGTTGCCAAGGAATAATTATATAATATTGACTTAGTATATTGACTGGTTCCTTGAATGTTGACTGAATATATGTACTTTATTATAAAAATAAGATGTGGTATATGAATGTCAACGAGACAACTTTCCACCAGCGACCAAATATTGTAACAGTTTTAACAACTCTATGACACCGTACGGCTTTCGACAAAAAGCAAAACCCTTACCAGATAGCAAGCATGCGTCTGCTTTGATTTTTCTTTTGTGTCTGTGTTTTATTTATATTGAAGCTCCTAACGCAATTTGGTAAACTATTTATACGGATTGTTTTGACTTTTTTTCTGAATGCTCCATTTTACATCTTTCGACCCTTTTCGCACAAAACTATCACGAAAACCGACATATTTGATTCTATCATAAGTCTTGCTGTAAATATACACATAGACACAGACATATTATTTCTTTAAAGAAAAATAAATCCTACAAACAATTCAATCCAATACGATTCTTAATTACACCTCAATTTGAACTTATATGAACGACGATGGACGCCTATAATATTTAGGTTAAATATGCTTGCTCAAATATCCTTGTTTTACAATCAAAAATAATATCTATAAATAATCAAATTGTCTTGGTTATACCAAGTCTCATTTCAGCCACAGTTAAATAATGAATGTTGCAGTTGATAAATCTAACTGATTCTAATATTACAGACACTACACAGTTCTCCCTATAACATTTTTTAAGAATACAGTTGCTTGTGGTCAGTGGACAATCATTTTAACCAGTACTTCACGTTTTTTGTAAATTCTATGATATATCAAAGGATACCGTATCTACACAATTCAAAATAAACCATCTTACATTTGTTGTACACTGCTTGACACTTATTTTTTTTGCAAAAATCAATTTGTATTTTTGTAATATTTGGAGCTTCATTGACGCCCCATATTTCACAACCACAACATAGAATACTACATGTATAAGTATCAAACGAATTCGAAAATAATGACGAAACCTTTGACTTTAAACCAAATACAGCTTTTTGACTTTGCTCAGCTAAATGTTTTTCAGCTAAAGCAAATTTACCGTTTACAATTCAGCAAGGTAACAAATCATCTACTATGTCAATAAAATTGTCCTCATAATACCAGATTTCTTCGTCTTTCACAAAACCTCCGTTTTAAAGACCAATTTGTTTTTGTTTTGGATGTATCTACAGTCAAA
Source organism: Mytilus edulis (assembly GCA_019925275.1). Classification (NCBI taxonomy): domain Eukaryota; kingdom Metazoa; phylum Mollusca; class Bivalvia; order Mytilida; family Mytilidae; genus Mytilus; species Mytilus edulis. Next base: position 48,563,672 of record CM034362.1, read on the forward strand.
CCACATTTACAAGTCCATATGATAACAGTGTGTGTAAAACATATCTTGCAAGCCAAAAACTGAATCAGAAAATACAATCATTTCATCAGCGTAGGAATTCCATTTCATAATCATTGACATGTAATGAAAAAAGTAAAGCAGAAAGAACTTCCCCTTGCATAAAGCCAATTAAACTTTTTACTGCTTAGAATAAAAACACGCAGTTTTTACTTTTACTGAACATTTCTGAAGAATATATTGATTTTAAAACATATAGCAATTATATACCAACTCTTGACTGTTCCAATCATAAGTCAATTCTTAATACCGAGTCAAATACCTATTGGTAGTCAATGAAGCAGCAATATAAACGTGTTTTCTTGAAAAGTGCCTTCTGGACAAGTGTCAACAAACAATGAATTGCATTACCAGTGCTGCTACTGGTAAATCCAAATTGCGCATCGGTGATAGTATTATTATTCTCAGCTTTATTCATTAGCTCTGAATTTAAAATAGATATAAACACTTTCACTAAATTACTGACCAAACTGATTCCACGATAGTTCGCATAATCAGACGAGTCACGTTGTTTAAAAACAGGAATTAACACTGCGAGTGCCCAAGATTTCGGAAAATGTCCTGACGCTAATATCATATTGAATATTTCCTGTAGGAACGGTACCAGCATATCATTGACTTCAACGAATAACTCGTTAAATGTACCATCATATGTAAACACTAATTTGATACTTGACTATTTAATTATTATTGACGTTTATTAAACCTTTATTTGATTGATTTTGTTTCAAAAATGAAATTTGAAAGATGCAACCAAAACATGTTGACGTTTAGCAATGACCTTAAAACTGCTTATTTACAAACAATGTTACTTGTATTGATACAAAAAAAAATACTGCTATCATATTTTAAAAGTATTGCATTCATTTTAGAATTTATAGCATTTGTTAATTTATGTACACAAAAAAAAAAAACTTTTGAGGAACTTTTAATATTTTAAGTTCGTGTAAACTTCCATACTTTCAATATTTCGAATTTAAACATTTGCCTTTGTACAAGTTTAAGATGTATACTTCAACGTATTAGTGGTTCGTGTTTGATTGTAGTAAGACATTAGGAACTTATCCGCTATCATCTGTGAGACAGATATTCCATAATCAGGGGCGGATCCAGCCATTTTAAAAAAGGGGGGGGGGGGGGGTTCCTAACCCAGGACAAAGGGGGGGGTTCCAATTACATGTCCCCATTCAAATGCATTGATCGTCAAAAAAAGGGGGTTCCAACCCCGGACCCCCCCCCCCCCCCCCCCCTCTGGATCCGCGCCTTATAATGGTCAACCAACTCTTGCGTGTCTTGATGGCGTTCGTAAAAAGGAATCACAATTAGTAAGTATGGCATGGTGTAGATGTATCAGCTGGTGTATTTGCACCAGTCCAGTAGTCAGCACCTCGGTTTGGCATGAAAATCAAGTATATGGTAAAAAAAATATATAAATTAACTGATTGCAAAAGTGTACATTATTAAAAATACTTAGAATTTTCTCATACCAGGCATATATTACCTTAAGTTAGCAGTATTTGGCACAACGCAGTGGAATTTTGGGTCATCGGTGCTCTTCAACTTTCAAACTTGTCTGGCTTTCTAACTTTTTTTTATCTGAGCGTCACTGATGAGTCTTATGTAGATCGACGAAACACACGTCGGCGTATTAAATTATAAGCATGGTACCTTTGATAACTAATTATATATATGTTCCGGACCATATGAGTATTGGGACCATATGAGTATTGGGACCATACGCGTATGGTCATGACCATATGGGTATATACTCATATGGTCCGACCGTACGCGTATGATCTGGGTAATGAACAAGTTTACAGGTAACACCTAACTCTTCATAAGGTATAACCCTTGTAGTTGTCACGTCATTAAAAAGACGATATCAAAGATCATTTCATTATGTTATAATAAAAAGATAAGCAGTTTCGTGAATTTAATTTTACGCTCTAGTCACTATAGTAAACACATTTTGGGTTATTTATATAGGTTCACCTAAATAAATTGGTTTTATACACACAAAACTATTTTTCACGTGCACCTTATGGTGCCTCATGCATGAAGAGTGAAGTCATATATAGCACGTGACCTATGCCATTATTAATTTGCAATGGAGTAGTGTGGTCGATTTTTTATAGACTAAACTTAATCATGTTAATATCATTTCATATTCATTCATGATTAACTTTTTACACAATATTCATATTAACTGGACTATCAATATCATTCCACATTGAGTAGTCGAAAGCGGCCAGCGCGTCAATATCCAAATGATCCAATGCATTTGACCAAAGAACAGTTTGTCACACATTTGAAAAGTATGGGAATTACAGTAAAATCTACTTGGAGATTAGACAAGATTCGACAACTGTCTTTTGTCAATCAAAAGGACGTTGCAAATTCAACAGAAAGTGGTCCGAATGGTTCTACGGAAACAACAACGAAATTTGTTTTACACTAAATTGAGATAAATTATATGGCCTTCCAAATACCGTTTCGTTCCCCAACATCACTAAAGAGACATTTATTGTCGAAACCTGGATCTGGTGTACAAAAAAAAATGTTTGCACCTCATGTTTGTGGTATAACATCTTTGCTGCAAGTTTATTGTTTTTCTGTTAAGTATAAAATTCATATTAAGATCCATTTTGTTACATCTTGTGATAAATTTATTTGGCAATCGCCAATGGCAGTCAGCAGGGTTTAAGAACATCAGTTGTTCGACCTGTTAGTCAAATGCTTTTTGTTAAAATATACTTTTTCACTTTTTTGGTCTTTTGGAAAATGTTGTTTGTGCTGTATTTAGACCCTTCTACAACGAAATTTGTTTAACATGCACACGTATAAAATTTGCGGTTTTTATCCAACGCAATCATAGGTTTGGACGTAGTTTTCAATTTAGACTTGTATATACTAGTATATACATAGTTAACACATCTACTTTCATTCCGATGTTCTTCCTTTTATTGATATTAAAACTAAGAAGAGCATAGTGTTCCGTAGTTCAATTACTTTGACTCTATAAACATATCTCGCTCCAAGTCTTATTAATTTCATTACTATTTGTTCTCGAATTTTCAACATCAAAAATGCACGTTTATGATCACATTTTCAGGCATAACTCAAACAGACTATCGTTGTCTTATGAAAGGAAAGCTTGACATTGTATTTACTTGCAATCTATGCAAGAACACAACAGAAAATGCTCCTGTAGAATCCACCAGATTAGAGCAAGACAGTGAGCAACATTCCACACTGACAGGATATGGTACATATTTCTTGAATTATACTAGTTTAAATCATATCGGGGGGGGGGGGGGGGGGGGGGGGTTATAGATACACATACACAAATACGCAGCCACGGTGTATAAATGATTAACCCTTGGTCTAAATTAAAATTAAAAAAAATATGCCTGGTAAAATCGAACTACTGTTATTGAATGCAATTTCTATTTAATGGTATCTGTACAGTAGTAACTTATTTGCGAACTATATTATACCCCCGTATACATGATATACAAACCTTAAAAAATATTAATGTATGTATTTATGTTGTTTATAGGTTGGCACACACGCATAAATTCAGGAAGTCGAATGTGAGCTTTTATGTCCTTATGCCAGAGTTAATGAGAGAAGCTGATATCGTGGATCTTATTCTAAGATTGGTGTATGAGGAACAGGTTCTCAGACATCTGCAACGGGGTTTCAAGGATTTGGAAGGCCGGCTCCATCAGTTCTGGAAAGAGTACGATAGTGGCGAAAAAACTGTGACACAATTGTTGAGGGAATGCAGTAAAGTGTACGGCCCCTCAGATGACTGATCACTGGTGCCAATACTAAGAATGCAGTAAGTGACATTTTTATTTGTCGTTAACTTTTCATTTAGTGTCTATGCTATTTAAGGAATTGTGTGTTGTTTTTTTTTTTTGTGAATGGTTCGTTAGTTGATATATGATTTATTTATTGAATTACAAGATTGATCGTTTATATAAATATACAGTGTTAATTTCCATTGTTTAACGCAAGCGTACATTTTAGATAAATAAATTATATGAAAACTACGGTTCCTTATTGTGCATTGTGATTAAAAACTCGTATGTATCATTACTTAATATACTGTATTGTTCTGGTCGTACTATTGCAAATATTAAATTTCATGACTGTATCATGTGTTTCCATCAGTTTACCATAGAACTATCACATGGTTAGGTTTGAAATTAATGGTAAACCCTAGTTTTTAGTGCTTACCGTTTTAATTTATTGACATACCTGCACGACTCGATTCTCAATTGATAGTGGTAAGATAATCGTTGCAAGAATCCTGTTAAACTTTTGTGAAAGACGGTTTTAATTTTGCAGTGTTGCGAGAGTTTATGTTCTATTTTGAAGGCAATTGTAGTGACCTGCAATACAAGTACCGTTCCATTGAGTTTTGTTATATGTCTTGTGTTTCTGTCTCTGACCTAGGTTTTCTGTATTTGGCATGTGTAGTGCATCATGACATAAGACATTGTTACGTGTACCATGATGAACTTTCGTGCATGACTGCTGTGTATATTTTTGACATGGAACTATTGACCAGAATATGACTTTTTGACTCTTGACCTATGCACGTTGGGTGTGTCATCGGGATACAGTGTGTATATTACTTTGACCTCAAAATATAATTTTCAATTGACCTTGCTTCTGAATATGTGGCATGTAGATGTATTGTCATTAGTTGGTGAGTCTAGTGTCAATAGAAACTTCATGTGAGCTTGACCTTTGGCCTCAACGTACAACTTGTATATTTTGTTTGAATTAAATAATTGTCTGATTGGCACTCATACCACATCTTATTATATCTATTTTAGATATAAAGATTTATTTGTTAGTTTTGTGTAGCACGACTACCCTTTCCTCAAAATCTGCTTTGTATTTTTTTGATAAGAAACTCTTGACCAGACTGTGACTTTTTGACTCTTGACCTCTGCATATTGGGTGTGTCTCTTGGTATGATTACCTTGACGACAAGTCAGGAGTCTCTGTTTTGTGTTGATCTTGTATGTTTTTAATTGTAAGTTCAGTTTTATGTTTTGGAGTTTGAACTAGTACACACTTTGTTTAGGGGCCATCTGAAGCCCACCTCCGGTCGAGGGATTTTCACGCTTTGTTGAAGACCCATTGGGGGCCTTCGACTGCTTTCTGCTCTTTTGTCATGTTACTGTCTCTTTTACACATTCCACATTTTCATTCTCAATTTTTAAGAATGTTAGGTTCAAATGAAAACTAAATCCTTTAATTTCCGTGAAAAATTTGAGTGGGTCTCATTGGGGTCTAAGCGTGACGCGGGATTGCTGACTTTTTGTAAGCGTTACACGTGAAAGTCAAATTACAAAACGGGAATTTACAAAAAAAAATGAGAATTGCCTACGTACATAGTGTAAGCGGGATACGGGAATCTGACAAAACAGTAAGCGGGATCCGGGATCAGAACCCCCAACAAGACCCCCATTAGAGAGAACATTTACTGCTTTAGTACAGTTGTGATAGGTAATGCAAAATGTTTAAATCATTTTACCTTAGATTTCATTTCATTTCATGGACATGCAGATATGGATAGTTTGTTTTTACATCTTAAAAATTCACAAAGAAGGTATACACATATCAATAAACAGAACTCAATGCAAAGAACCTTTAAAGTACACTTAGACAGAGAGCTCAATCTAGTGAAACACTTTGTTATGCTGGTCACATGTAACTTGAAATATCGTTGTCTGTTACCAAACTGCACCGAGATCCTGAAAAAATATACAAGTTAATTCTAGAAGTAGAATTCAATGGAAGTAAATAAGCTGTTTACTTAAATAAATGTAAAATATGTCAATGGGCCACAGATGCCCCTGCTTGTGAAAAAACAACAGTAACTTCCACATATAGATGCAGGATTCACGTTATTTTAACCGTTTTGTTACCATAAGCATTATGTATAAGTTTCAAAATATTTGGTTAAGGCAAACTGAAGATGAAGAACGGTAACAACATATTTAACATTTTCCTATCTTAAGGCTCCGTGTTGACATTTGTATCATTGGTACTCATACCACATCTTCTTACATATAATGACTCATGAACAGTAAAAGTGACGCCACCCAATATCGAACTTCATAGATCTGTGTTATAGGGTAATAAGCATTGCTTGTAAGGTTTATAACGTTTGGTTGAGTAAAACTTATTTAAGAGAACAAAAACGCAAAATTCAGCATTTTCTATGTTTTTATAGGGACACGAATTCTCATAAACGGTAAAAGTGACGCTACCAAATTCAAATTTTATTTTGTTGTTGTGTGGTAATAAGCATTGTCCCAGGTTAGGGGGATGGTGGGGATCCCGCCTTATTCGGTATGTATGTGCCTGTCGCATGTCAGGAACATGTAATTCAGTGTTTGTCGTTTGTTTATGTGTCACATTTTTGTTTTTCGTTCATTTTTTGTTCATAAATTTGTCCGTTTCTATTCTCGTTTGAATTGGTTTACATTGTCATTTCGGTGCCTTTTATAGGTGACTATGAGGTATGACCTTTGCTCATTGTTAAAGACCTTATTGTGACCTATAGTTGTTAATTCCTGTGTCATCTGATCTCTTGTGGAGGGTTCTCATTTGCACTCAAGCCATATCAGGTAAAGGGTGGGGATCCCGTTAACAAATTTAACCCCGCCTTATTCTGTATGTATGTGCCTGTTCCAAGTCAGGAGCCTGTAATTCAGTGATTGTCGTTTGTTTATGTGTTACATATTTGTTTTTGTACATAAATTAGGCCGTTAGTTCTCTCGTTTGAATTGTTTTACATTGTCATTTCGTAGCCTTTTATAGCTGACTATTGTGTATGGACTTTGCTTATTGTTGAAGGCCGTACGGTGACCTATAGTTGTTAATTTCTGAGTCATTTGGTCTCTTGTGGAGAGTTCTCATTGACACTCATGCCACATTTTTTTTTATTGTGTATAAGTTTTGTAGTATTTCCCAATATTGGTTGAGGCAAACTAAAGTTAGGAGAACGGGACTCATTTTTTGGGATGCTCGGGAAGGACGGACTAGGGTAACACCTTATGCCTCTCCACTATGGCACCAACACAGACGTTCTGACTATTGTGCTGGTAATACTCATCCCACTAGCACTGTCATTAACACACACACACACACACACAAATTTATTATAAAAATATTTAATCTTAATTTTGATTTCTTTTTTTTTGGGCCGAATGGTTATATATATGCATCCCCTTCACAAGGAGTCTCAAATTTGACAAATTTATTGTACTTATACATTTTTGTAATATTTTGTAGCTTATTTTTCAACTAATTGTAAAGCTTACAAACTTAAATTGATCATCTCTTTCTTTTTATATGTCTTTTAACATTTTGTTTTGGACAAAACGATTTGTTACATATACTTCACATGTATTTCTATCAAATCTGGCATTATTACAAAGCCAATTAAATAAAATTCAGTCGAACTTGAAAACAAATATGCAATCATTCAAATATATATGCAAGTCGTTAACTGGTCAAGTGGCTAGATGCACATATCATCGGCCAATTGAACGACATGTCGTTTTTTTAAAACTTCTAGAAATATTAACGGAAATAAGGGATGAGTACAGAAAAATAAATGAAAACAGAACGACTGAATTAAATAAGAGGATGTTCGATATACTGTATATTTCGGTTTATTTTTAAAATCTATACGATGCTTTAATTATTTTTATCTAGTTTCCTAATGAAAATAATTAAAAGAGAAGATAAATACCTTACAGCTTCCTTTACCGCCGATGCTGAAATGTTTAATGTTATAAAACAATTTTAGCGTCTTTGACCTACTTTATCTTTTTATTCGGATATTTGCGGTTATCTTCTCCAAGTTCAACGGGAACATTAGAATGCTCTAGAATAGAACCCAGATGGAACCAAGAAGTTGGGTTGCTATAACCAAACAACCCGGATGTTGAACCAGTTACCATGGTTTCGAACCAAAGAACCAAGGTTCAGAACCAAAAAACCCAGATGGAACCAAGGTTTAGAACCAGAGTGCCCGGATAGAACCTAATTGCATTCAGAATTCTCTTGACTTTTTATACCTTCAACGTATTTACAAAGCCAATTAAATAAAATTCAGTCGAACTTGAAAACAATCGGATATGTTCCTAACGTCGTAACTACAATCCCCTTCCCTTTCATGAATGTGACCTACCGAATTAGACTATTTACCGGATTTGTAATCACATAAGGTAGCACTCCACAGTTAGAAAATAAAATTAAAAATGAGCCCCAAAATGTTTTATCATCTCCTATTCCTGGATTTCTAATACATTAACCTAACTGTTTGTGTTGTACATGTGCATATGTGTGTAATCAGTATCTTCCATAGATTCAATTTTCCAAAGTTAAAAGGGTGAAAATTAATTCCTTTTATGTGTATCCATGGCAACATTCAGCATTTATTTACCATAAAATATTGCAAAAAGGGGGGTGAACATGTCATATATCCCCCAAAATTTGGATCAAACTAGAATTTCAATGCCTTTGAGTGATACCTTTTTAGAAACTGTTTTCTTAAATCTTCCTAATGATCAAATAAAAAATGGGTGTCTTTCGCCTCATTTTTTCGTAAAATCCAATCACAAAGTTCGTGCGATAAAAAGTTGGAAAAAACATTATAATAATTGCCGGACCAATGTATGGGTTGGACATGCAAATACTGACTGTCATACAGAAAACAGCCTATATTACATACATTACATAACCTTGATGTTCATATAAACCCAATACAAAGGCTATTTTAATACTCAGCTATCCAAAAATGAATTTTATTGCACACTAGCTCTCATATTAAAAAAATCCACAGGGGCCAAAATGCGAAACTACACACCTAACTGTGGAGTGCAACCTTAAGGTGAAATATTTCCCCTCCTGCCTCAACTTTTTTTATTTTTTCTGTGTTCTACTAGTTGTTACGATGAAAATGGTACCTTAGTTTTTAAAATTGGTTCAGTAATAAAGATTTTATGAAGGTTAGCAGTTGGTGTTGAAACGCGAAAAAAAGTGATTTTAAAATAAATGCTGGATCATAGTGAAAAACTTCAAGTCTGTCTCATTTTTGGGGTAAATTTCTAAAACTTTTCCCTTTTTTTTTATTTGAAATTATAAAATTACCTTAAAAAAGGACAAATTGTACAAGTTTTAGGTGTTTGAAAGCACTTGTAGGTAATTTTTGCTGTAAATAGCATACCTTACCTTGGTTTAGAAGCTCTCAAGCAGGGTATAAATTTCTAACAGTACTGGCATCATTAAATTTAATTAAAGGGAAACTTCGCAAAAAAATGAAAATTTTATATTATGTTTATTTGATATAAATAATCATATATTCATTAAAATTATTGTTCAATTCTTCTAGATAAGTGATTAAAATAAAAATTAAAATCCCACTATCACTTCTCGACTTATCGCCATTTTGACGGCATCTCCGATACAAATTATCACGTGATGAGTATATTTGAATAAAATATCTGAATACCACAAAGCAAAAAAACAAGCATGGCATATCGTATATTCAGTATCAAAATGACTTGTCAAGCGTACGGATGTTCAACTCGGAGTTCACATGGCATAAGCTTACACACTTTCCCAGATCCTGCAAAAAAGAAAGAGTTGTACCAGACGTGGATGATTAACCTTAACATAACACCAACCAACTCACAACAAGTTCAAGAAAGTGTGTGCAGACCATTTTGAAGCATCTTGTTTCGATGGAAATTTGATAGTAATTATGATTTTTTTCTCATGAATGTTTTTATTGCTATTTCGTTCCAAGCCTGGTTGAAAGGAAATTGTCAGTTAATTAATATTAATATAGTTCAGTATTTCTGCATTCATGCATTAGTAACAGATTTTGTTGTTTACAAGTAGAAGTTTAGTACACGGATAAAAAGTCACAGACAAAAAAATTGTTGAATATATACAGGAAAAACATCTTCAAATATTATATTATTCATTACATTTATTACATTTTAAGTTTATGAACTTCTTTACAAGCCTTAACCAGGTGCTCCGCAGGGCGCAGCTTTATACGACCGCAGAGGTCGAACCCTGAACAGTTGGGGCAAGTATGGACAAAACATTCAAGCGTGATACAGCTCTGAATTTGGATTGTGATCAAATTTTTGACATTACATGATTTTTTTTACACAAAACAAATGTCAAGATTTTACAAATCAATTAAAGATTTCTTCTTCAAACTTTTTAAATCTAAAATTAAATAGTTGACACAGCATAGGTTTCTGACACAGAATGAATGTGGTCTAATGAACTTAAAAGTTTTTTTTTGCCTTTGAGCAATTCACTATGCTGTTGAATATTAATCCTCTCAAAAAAATATTTGAAGAAATTTTCTTTTTATTTATGAAATCTGAAATGAGAAAAATTTAAACCCCCCTTTTTTTTTCACATCCCCGTTTCCCTTTTTCCAAAACTGATATCAATTCAAATTTCTAATGGAGTTTGCAACAATAACTACTCTTTTAAATACATCATAAAATATTAAAATGTAAAATAAAGTGCTTGTTATCACTGAATGGTAAAGATTGGTTGGTAGTAAAAGTGAATATACATTGTTTATTGTATAAAACAATAAAAAAAACTTCATCAGCAACATTTTATATTGGCAAATTTCCAATGAAGTTATTTACATAAAGTTATTGGCAAATAAAAATAGAAAATGACATCATAGTCATGTCTGGCAAATGTCCAACATACATTATCTAAAAACATTTTAGATAAGATAAGGAAAAAAAGCTTCATCAGCAACATTTTATATTGGCAAATTTCCAATGAAGATATTTACATAAAGTTATTCGCAAATAAAAATAGAAAATGACATCATAGTCATGTCTGGCAAATTTCCAACATATATTATCAACTACTATTCTATACAAAGAAAGATAACTCCAATTGAAAATTAATTGCTGTTGCACAATATTGTGCAATTAGATATTTCTTGCTATTGTGCAATACTGTGCAATTGAAAATTTCTTGCTATTGCACAATACTTGATATGGAATCCTGATTTGGACCAACTTGAAAACTGGGCCCATAATCAAAAATCAAAGTACATATTTAGATAAAGCATATCAAATAAGCCCAAGAATTTTTTTTTTTTTAAATCAAACTTAGTTTAATTTTGGACCCTTTGGACCTTAATATAGACCAATTTGAAAACTGGACCAAAAATTAAGAATCTACATACACAGTTAGATTTGGCATATCAAAGAACCCATTTATTCAATTTTTGATGAAATCAAACAAAGTTTAATTTTGGACCCCCATTTGGACCAACTTGAAAACTAGGCCAATAATTAAAAATCTAAGTACATTTTTAAATTCAGCATATCAAAGAACCCCAAGGATTCAATTTTTGTTAAAATCAAACTAAGTTTAATTTTGGACCCTTTGGACCTTAATGTAGACCAATTTGAAAACGGGACCAAAAATTAAGAATCTACATACATAGTTAGATTCGGCATATCAAAGAACCCCAATTATTCAATTTTTGATGAAATCACACAAAGTTCAATTTTGGACCCTTTCCTAAACTGTTAGGACCAAAACTCCCAAAATCAAACCCAACCTTCCTTTTATGGTCATAAACCTTGTGTTTAAATTTCATAGATTTCTATTTACTTATACTAAAGTTATGGTGCAAAAACCAAAAATAATGCATATTTGGGCCCCTTTTTGGCCCTTAATTCATAAACTGTTGTGACCTCAACTCCAAAAATCAATCCCAACCTTCCTTTTGTGGTCATGAACATTGTGTTTAAATTTCATTGATTTCTATTTACTTAAACTAAAGTTATTGTGCGAAAACCAAGAATAATGCTTATTTGGGCCCTTTTTTGGCCCCTAATTCCTAAACTGTTAGAACCAAAACTCCCAAAATCAATCCCAACCTTTCTTTTGTGGTCATAAACCTTGTGTCAAAATTTCATAGATTTCTATTAACTTAAACTAAAGTTATAGTGCGAAAACCAAGAAAATACTTATTTGGGCCCTTTTTGGCCCCTAATTCCTAAAATGTTGGGACCAAAACTCCCAAAATCAATCCCAACCTTCCTTTTGTGGTCATAAACCTTGTGTTAAAATTTCATAGATTTCTATTCACTTTTACTAAAGTTAGAGTGCGAAAACTAAAAGTATTCGGACGACGACGACGACGACGACGACGCCGACGACGACGCCGACGACGCCAACGTGATAGCAATATACGACGAAAATTTTTTCAAATTTTGCGGTCGTATAAAAATAAAAAGATATTTGATTTCAATCATTCAAAGGATATATATTTCTAGGGACAATGAAGCCATTTAAGGTACCTAGCCACTTTGGCATTTTGATTTTATAACAATTATTTGATGTCATTGATATTTATTTAACAAATTCTGTTTAAAACTTGCTTTAAAAATAATATTTCAAGAACAAACCAAAAAAGAATTAAGTAATTTACGTTTTCTCGTTTAAAGAAAAATAAACTCGAAACTGAATTATGACGTTCTGTGTCTTTCTGTCGTAAATTCAAAAGTTCAATGAAGTATATATTTTTTAGGTGCAAAAAAAACTTATGTATACACAAAAAATTACGTAAAACATCATTGATTTAAAGGGTCATTTGTTTAATATAATAATGGTTTAAAAATAAGACTTATATTTATTTACATGTAGTATAATTACAGATGCTGTTTACCCCCGCCCCTCTCCTTTTCCATATTGTGCCATATAAAATGTTGAAGAGGTGATAGGTAGATGGGAGCATATGTCTTCCCGATTCGTGTAGAAACTTAATAGATCTTACCGCCCCCTTGTTATGCTTTATAGCTGTCTTCTAGGTCAACACAGTTGCGTAGTCCTACAAGTTAAGGCTGAGCAGTTTCGGGATATAAAATGTCGACAGCTAGGCTATAGAAGTTTGTAATGATTTATGGTCAATCATAGTAGGAGTATTTTTTCTTCCTAAATTTATGATAACAAGATAATAGATAGGAATACATCTAGTGGGGCGGACACTAATTTGGAAGTTGTAAAAGCATAAATATATTCTTAATGAGATTAAAAGGTATCTGTAGCGGCTTTAGACTTTTCGAAATGCTTGCCAAAAAAAAAATCTTTTATATGTAATAGATTTTATTCATTTCGGGTACTTCTAATATGAAAACCAACGATCTTTAGAATTATTGCCAGAGGTCATGTAATAGTGTCACATTCAGGTATTCTAGTGACTTCCTGCGGGCTAATAAACTGGTGACATTACGCAATTCAGGTACATGCATCTCTTCTCAGCTGTTTGACCCAGGTGTGCACAGGTAAAAGGGCCATCGAAAATGCTGTCAGGTGTATTATACATCCTGTTAACAATGTATGTCCCTAACCTGATTGAAATACACAAAGCCGTCCAAACATAAAATTAAGAGTTTAAAATTTATATATACAGGCTGAATAATTCTGACATGTGCAAAGACAGAAATAATAAGACCGTAAATTATTAATTTTGACATCTGTTTCAAAATTCATGTGTAGAAGATTATCTACTACTGTACCATGTAAAATGATTTTTTTCAAATTTCAATTTTACTTTTCGGGGGCGGATCCAGCCATATTAAAAAAGAGGGTTCCAACTATATGTCCCACTTCAAATGCATTGATCGGCCAAAAAAAAAAACGGGGGTTCCAACACCCGGAACCACCCCCCTGGATCCGCCAATGCTTTTGTACACAATAGCTTACATAATGTTTTGTCAGCTTGTTTTATTTGCTTAGCAAATGTTTAATTTACGTTATGCGGTCTTGAGTTGTGATAAATAATTTAAGAAAGAAAAAACATACTGCATCATTTTACAACATTGATTGGAGTAAATCCCAGAGAATTTAACCGAGAGATTACGGATGACTATCTTTCATACTTTCTTGTCCTATTTCCGATATGAGCGGGCGCATTTACGAAATATTTTGCCTATTAGAAAATTTGCGTTTGTGAAGAGACAAGCATGCGCATTTATGACACGAAGATGATACTTAGTTCGTGGCATGTCTCTAGAACGTGCGGTAATCGTTTGTCTCCCTGTACATGTACATTCAATTATTTGAAGGAGTTGTCATTTTTATCAATATAAGATTTTGAGAACACTAAAACACTCCCGCTAAATCGCTGGCATTTCAAGCTTTTAAGCTGTTGTAGGATGATTTATTGTAAAATAATTTATGTCTGGAGAAAGGTATCAAAAGCCCTCTCCATTTTTGACAAAGTCCGTTATTTGTTTCCTTTTCTATTAAATTCCATTATTTTCGAGTATTTGACATTAGACCACAATTACTCTTCCCCTTTGCTACAATGCATTTCTTGGTAAAAGTCAAATTAAATTTTAAAAAATGCACCGCTTCAAACATGAAATACATGCAACTGCTTATAGACCATTATTATTCTCATAAAATATGCTTCTAGGACAATCCATCAGTGCTTTTTTTTGTGTAGTAGCATGATACATTTCCAATATTCAGTTTCATGGTCTTGTTTGTAAAAAGGCAGAAGGTACCAAAACGGATAGTCATATTCAGTATTAAAAAACACACTGACAACGCCATAGCAAAACATAACCAATAAACGATCAAAAGACAAACAAAGAGATAAAAAAACACATCATAGAAAACTGGTTTAGGTTGCACAACAAGAACCCAACCAACATCTCGGGAGGATCTCGGGTCAAATCATATCAGCGCTCCGTGGTACTGTGGTAGACCCAACCTTCATGTTAATACAACATGCAATCTATAAAATTAGACCTCAAAGTGAAATAATTCATAAATAGGTTTATTAATACACAAATAATGAAATGAATCTGAAACATTCGGTGAAAAATTGTATTGGTAAATCGTTTAAATGATTTTAGAACTATTCAGTCTGAAGTGTCACTTTCAAATTCTTTGAATCATTCGTATACCCCATCCAACGATGGAAACTCTTTTCTAATTATTTTTACTACACAAGCCGGTAGTTTGTGTTTCTTGCCAAGTGGTTGACCTTTCCTGATCCAGCACACAGACTGACGATAAGCCATAAGCCTGCTTTGTCTGTTAGACAGTAAGTACGTCTGGAGCTCTCCCTCCCTTCCAGTAAGACAAAGTTGACCTTTAATTTTCTGTCAACATTTTTGATATTTTCGTTCAAATAGCTGAAGAATTAGTACGTGGTGAGAATTAAATGATTTTGATAAGGACATTACTTCCTGAATATTTAAAAAAAAAAAAAAAAAAAAGAAGATCGCTTTGAACGACCCACTTATATAACTGCAATTGGTAATTACTATCTATTTCAAAAATTCAAGGTCACCGATTCTTATTTAGAATTTTTAATTCATTTACTCGTGTTTATAAGGACATCATTATTCATAAATTTATTCAATTAAATTAATTCAGTTTTTCTTTTTTTTAACAAAAAATATTCAGCGTCAATAATATATTTAATTAAACTGAGCTCATGGAAAATATTACGATTTCCCCGTTTATCATTCATACGAAATGTTGTTCACACCTAGAAAAGTGAACCGTGACGGCTTAAGTTCACTGAGTAAAGATCAAAAGATATAATGCTAACTTGAATTTAACCACGCATTCAACAGGTAGTCACTATGTGTCAAAGTACAATACACATTGTATTTGCAGGGCCGTATTTGCAAACTACAAATGTACTAGCAGCACATATTTACTAGCCTGACGTAAAAGGTAAAAAGTACAAACATGCATTTTTGAAACACTACCAGTTATACATGTTAGTTCAAAATATCCGTCGGAAAAAAAAATATAAAAAAATATTTTATATGATTTACTTGTATCACTATAATGATTTCAGAAAATATTAAAAATATAAATCGTACATTCTACTTTCAAGCTGAGCGCTGTTCCATCTTAATTATTAGTTGGTTAATAGCTAAACCAAACGTCGTCTATGCGCTTTAAATAGCGTTATAAGATGATTAACGATTAAGATTTAAAATGAGATTATTTCCACTCCCGGCATGCTTAAAGACTTAAACTACGTCACATAAGTCAGGAAGTTCGAAGAAATAAAATTAATAATTCTCAATTTTCTCCTTTATTGCTGTTCATATCCAAATAAAACTTGGTGAATATGTTTTTTATGGTATTATGGACATAATAAGCTGATAAGTAAAAATTCGCGAATTATCCCTTTAATGCCAAATTATGATATAAAATCCTGCTAAAAATGTTTATTTGACTTATTCGCATTCAAAAATATAAAGCGATACATTCTGAGATTATCATATACAGCTCAATCTTTGGTTACAAGGGCAAAGCTAACGGGGTACAAATTTAAGACCGCAACATGTCTAAGTGTCAAAATGTGTATATTTGGTTGCTAAGGACAGTAAACAATAAAATTAACATAAATTGCATTCCTAGCAGTTTTTTTACCTTCAGAACTAAAACAAGAACATAAAAGACTAAAGATTTGTGGTCAATTTTAACTTTAAAAGTGCATTTCTGTGCTTTCTGATGTGCCATAAGGTAGCACTCCACAGTTAGAAAATAAAATTAAAAATGAGCCCCAAAATGTTTTATCATCTCCTATTCCTGGATTTCTAATACATTAACCTAACTGTTTGTGTTGTACATGTGCATATGTGTGTAATCAGTATCTTCCATAGATTCAATTTTCCAAAGTTAAAAGGGTGAAAATTAATTCCTTTTATGTGTATCCATGGCAACATTCAGCATTTATTTACCATAAAATATTGCAAAAAGGGGGGTGAACATGTCATATATCCCCCCAAAATTTGGATCAAACTAGAATTTCAATGCCTTTGAGTGATACCTTTTTAGAAACTGTTTTCTTAAATCTTCCTAATGATCAAATAAAAAATGTGTGTCTTTCGCCTCATTTTTTCGTAAAATCCAATCACAAAGTTCGTGCGATAAAAAGTTGGAAAAAAACATTATAATAATTGCCGGACCAATGTATGGGTTGGACATGCAAATACTGACTGTCATACAGAAAACAGCCTATATTACATACATTACATAACCTTGATGTTCATATAAACCCAATACAAAGGCTATTTTAATACTCAGCTATCCAAAAATGAATTTTATTGCACACTAGCTCTCATATTAAAAAAATCCACAGGGGCCAAAATGCGAAACTACACACCTAACTGTGGAGTGCTACCTAAGCAACACGACGGGTGACACATGTGGAGCAGGATCTGCTTACCTTTCCGGAGCACCTGAGATCACCCCTAGTTTTTGGTGGGGTTCGTGTTGTTTATTCTTTAGTTTTCTATGTTGTGTCATGTGTACTATTGTTTTTCTGTTTGTCTTTTTCATTTTTAGCCATGGCGTCCCTCTTTTCCAAATCATTTATTTATTTATTTATTTATTTAGTATATTTATATATAATTATATATAATTCAATGTGTTTTCCTATTGAGAAGAAAGAGAGAGGGAGAAAGATCGTGTACATAATCTGTTTATATGTAATTACTTCATTGAAAATACTTCATTGATGATAAACGTTCTGGTCAGTTGATTATGCTGCTTTTTATCAATCATTGAAAAAAGGACTACAGAGAAATTTTACTCCATGCTACTCTAATTAAAAAAAATCTGATTAATAAATATAAGAAGATATGGTTTGATTGTCAATGAAACAACTCTCCATTCAAAAGATAGGTTCTTATTGAAAACTATCATATTTGATGAGATTACTATTACGATGGTGATAAAAGAACTAAATGACTGAACATGATATATTTCAACGAAACCATTCGAATATGGATAACTCCTAAAATCTGTAACAATTAATATTTCATATACACCACAATTTCTTTGCAAGTTGTTAAGACTGTTGTTTCTTCTAGTGAGCTGTTGTCTATCAGAAATGCTGCCGATTACATTTAAATTTCATCAGTCATGAGACTTGTTGAAAACTGTAAGAAGTGTTGTTTCTGGTTATTTTTTTCTTGATCACAAATATCAAACTAACAACTATATCAACCGAGAGACCTGTAGGAATGGCCACCTTTTTTCCATCCTCTACACAATGATTTGTCGTCATTTCTGATTAGGCTATCTATCAGTTATAGAAGAGGGACAAAAGATACCAGATGGACAGTCAAACTCGTAAATCGAAAATAAACTGATAACGCCATGGCTAAAAATGAAAAAAAACCAGACAAACAATAGTACACATGACACAACATAGAAAACTAAAGAATAAGCAACACGAACCCCACCAAAACCTGGAGGTGATCGCAGGTGCTCCGGAAGTTATCCTCCTCCTGGTAACTGAATGTTTTCATTAATATGTGCATTGGTTTTAAGACATACGATCCAGATAAGCAAAAAACGAGTGTGACAATTTTGGCTAGGACTGCATCACCTTAAATAAACATAGCATATATCAATTACCAGGGGAAAAAGAATGTAAGACAGTAAGTCAAGAACAAATATTTTTTTTGAGTTCCATTTGTTTGAATATATAAGAGATCTTGCAATGTTTTCTTTTTATTACATTTACATTTACATGTATCCATTTTAACAGTTTAGGTTTATTAGCCTTGATAAATGAACATTTATCAGATTTAAGGCATAAACAACTTTTTTATCATTATTTATATTTATTTAGTAAAATTTAATTAAAAATTTGCTTTATTTATAAAAGTAAAACACATTTCTATTTTATATTAAGTGTTTTCTTATTTATGTCAGAACTGTGACTTTTTGTCAGATGACTTTCTGTCCTATAATATGTTCCATTTCTCAGCTATGGTTAAACAAATATTGTTATTTTTTTCTCATCGTAATTACTATATAAAATTGCTTTTTATGAACCATTTCCATAAATATATTCATTAATGTGCCGAGTATGTATAGGTAGTGCGCCGAGTTTCTATAGGCCGAGTTTGTACTTTGCCGAGTTTAACATGTCCCGAGTTTGTAGAAATTGTAGTGTGCCGAGATGTCCTGTTTTCATATAAATAAAGGCAACCGTAGTATACCGCTGTTCCAATTCATAAATCGATTGAGAAAAAAAACAAATCCGGGTTACAAACTAAAACTGAGGGAAACACATCAAATATAAGAGGAGAACTACGACACAACAGAAACATTGAAAGGTAACTCTAACAGAAACGAACTATACTATAACGATATAAAAATTTAAAAGAGATTACAGAATGAACTAGTGATTGATAATACCCTCCAGTCTAAGTCATTGCATTTTATAAGGAAGAATGAAACCTATTTCATCTATTACAAATCAAATATGAGTAAGCAAACATAACATTCGTCGTTGATGTCTTTTATGCATGGAAGTCACGTGATAAATTAGAAAATATATATAAGAAGATGTGGTATGAGTGCCAATGAGACAACTCTTCATCCAAGTCACAATTTAGAAAGGAAATATTTAATTTCTCACTATGAAATTGAATGTGTTAACGAAAAGAGACATGCAACCTTCTAAATTAATGTTTAAAACTCCTTTCGAATCTATTGTAAAATGTAGATATTATTTAACATGTTAAACATTTTATACTTATAAATGTAAATTTTATATATTTAATCGACCAATGTTCCCATAGAAGGGTCTATTAGCTTGTCATATACAAGGTTCAAATTATAAAACAAAATTTCTTTTGCATGGATAACAGCTCAATCATGTTGTAGGCAATAAATGAATTCCATGGCATCTGAGGCAAGTTGTTCCAGTATAAGTTTGTTGTAATGTGTATTTATATGAAGAAGCTACAGTGACAGTTCATGCTTTGTCAATGTTACAGGAATTACCCATTATTCACTGTCTCTCCTAAAAGAGAAACAATAACACTCCTTATCAAAAGCATAACTACATATACATAACATATAAAATTGAAAATGGAAGTGGGAAAATGTCAAAGAGACAACAAAGAGCAGACAACAGCCGAAGGCCACCAATAGGTCTTCAATGCAGCGAGAAACTCCCGCACAAATTTGTTACTAGTTCAGTGATAATGGGCGTCATACTAAAGTCCGAATTATACACAAGAAACTAAAGTAAGAAATTATACAAGACAACCAAAGGCCAGAGGCTCCTAACTTTGGACAGGCGTAAAATTGTTTGAAGATTAAAATATCTATAACAATTGTCTTATATTTACTGATAGTGATATGCATCGACTATTTATCTATATCACTGTAAGAAACCTGAGGTTAGAGCAAGACATGTGTCTTTTACAATTTCTATAAACGCTTACACTATGCATCGATAACCAAGCGAACTGTAATTGGAATCCAGATTTGTAATATTTTAGGTGTCAGACCACCAATTAAAAATCCCTATCTGTTCAACCAATTTTTTTTTAAATAGTGTATCTCAAGTTTAACTTCGTCGAAACCAGGTATATCCTGAATTTTACATCTATCAGCTTTCTACTTGCAAATTATCAACAAACCTTTAAAATCTTCTAAGAAAAAAACTCACGTTTATTCAGAGGTACAAAAACGTGTACTCCAAAAATAACCTCTCGTTTTCTGAAAATCTTTTTTTAGTTCTATGGCGCTTCTTTTTATGTTACATGCCATTTATACAGTTTTTGTTTGCTGTCACGATTTGTCTATTCTTTATCAATGTCATCGGTAAAATACTGGCGCTTTAGTTTTAGGTTTTGAATTTTAAAAGATTTTACATTCGAGTATCAACGAAGCTACATTAATTTTCGAGACGCGCGTCTAGTGCAGTAAACTTGGTAAAATATTGTATTGAAAATAGAAGAAACATACTTACTGTTTCAAGTTTATCCGTCCCATCCGTCTTTACATACGCAGTTTTACCGGTATTTGATTGCCATCGTTTAAGTTACTGCACATAAATGAAATATACTTACTGTCACAAGTTTTTCCAAACCATCCGGTTTGACAATCGCAAATGTAATCTGACCCTCCAGTAGGTTCACAAGTACCACCGTTGGTACATGGTTCATCTTCGCATGCGTGTTCTGAAGCAAATCATCAAAATATAATTTATTAATAAATTATATTAATAAATTATATACTATCAAAAATATCTAAAAATTATGTATGCAGTATCTAAAAAGGTAAATTTATATTTTTTTACATTTACATGAAATTTAAACATATTAAACGAACTGAACAGCAATTTAATTCGTTCAGGTCTATCATCTGAAAAAATTGAAAATCATTTTAATTTGAATCCTTAAAAAGGAATCTGTTAGACGTTATAAAGTTTTCTTCACCCGACGTGGTAACAGAACCATTAATAGGAGGATATCTAATTCTTTATTGTTCTTACAAAATCTATGCATTAAAATCCAGGTGACAGTCATCAAACTTAGACCTGTCTATTTTGTATTTTCAAAATCGTCCTTAATCGGAAATTAATCAAGAATTGATTAAATCTTTTTCTGAACATAAAAAAAAATGAATTACACCTTCGTAAAATTTACTCACTGTTACAAGTTGACGTATACCATCCTAATGGGCATGCGCATTCGTAATTCGATCCACCAGTCGCAGTACACGTACCACCATTCTGACAGGTGTTTTTGTGACATGCTTTCACTGAAACAGAAGTCAATAAAAGAAAACAAATCATTTAGATTTTTTTTTCGCAAATAGTTCAAAACTTTTTAGAAACCCCCACATTGAAATTACAATATCAATACACGTAATCCCTCTTTAGTCAAATCAAAGGGAATATTACTTTTGCTACTTTCAGTTTGTGTCAAGTGTTACAAAAAATCCACCAGTAATAAGCTAAGGTTTGGGATTTATTTAGAGAAAAAAAAACGAACATTTCAAATGGTAATTTGTTGCGGCACAAGTTAAATTCATTCCAATGCTTAATTTGAAAAATGTTAACAAGGAATTAATGGTTTAAAAATGTCTCTTAGAAAAGTGTTATGCCCAATTCAATGATTGAATAGGCGCTAAATAGGTTCGGCTAGATTTTGACACATTAAAAAAGTTGTGTTATATCATTTATGCGGATTGGAATAGATAGCGATAAGGCGTATTTTTTTTTTTCATTGCCAATCCGTGTATTAATTTTCGACTTTTCGATTAATAGTTCTAGGCATAACATCTTAAAAAAAATTATTTTGTTTTGTCGAGCCAGCGACTTTTGTTTCAAAAGCGAGAGCTATCCTTTTCTCCGATTTTTCTTCAGATTCATAGTATGGGGGTAACTTGTAAGTGTTGTAACACCAGTCTTTTGATGTTGTAATTTTTATACTACTAGAATTTAATTTAACTTTTTACATACTACATAACAATCTATTTTATCGTTAGAAGTAAGTGTATTTTTTAATGAAAATTGAACTTACACTCGCAGTCCGTTCCGTAATATCCGAGTGTACATGCGCAAGAGTAAGTGGATCCAGATACACTACATGTTCCATCGTTCTGACATGGACCCACGTGACATGGTGAAACTGAAAGAAAAAAAAGGAAAATGTACATGCACAAGAATAAGTAGACCCAGGGACACTTCATGTTCCATTGTTCTGACATGGACCTACGTGACATGGCATAATTGAAAAAAGAGGAAAATATACATGCACACAAATAAGTTGACCCAGAGTTACTACCCATTCAATTGTTTTGAAATGGACCCAAGTGATTAAGCGTTACTGATGATAAATTACTGAAAAAAGAAGTATATATGTCTATTATCATTAATTACTGGAGAGAAAAAAAAAACAGAAGTATATATGTGTGTTATCATCAATTAAAAGTGTTATGCCAAGTACATTGATTAAACAGATAGGTATAACTGGTTTGTGACGTATTGAAATAGTTGTGTTATTTCATATCTTTTCTGGATTGGAATAAATAGCGAAAGGCGTATTTTCCTTTTTTTAAGCTCTCCCGTTGTGAATTTATTGCCGACTTTTTGATTAATAGTTTTGTGCATAAAATCATAAAAAAATATATTTGGACATTCTGTTTTTGTTGAGCCAGCGACTTTTGTCGGGAAAGCGACTGATATCCTACATCCCGTCGTCATCTACGGCGTCGGCTTCGTCAATCAATATTCATTCTGTGGTTATTTTTATGAAATTAAAATAACTTTCTTGAACTATTCTGGGTTTGTACTAAACTTGGACTGAACCATTTTTGTTGAGCTTGCGACTAACAGTAGGCGAAACACTGGGTTCCGTGGAACCCTCACAATTTTTTCTCTTTTCTTTGTTTTTTCTTCAGATTCATAATCAAATGGTAACTTGTAAGTGTTGTGACATCAGTCTTTTGATGTTGTAATTTTTATACTATTTGATTTGACTATTTACATACTACTTAACAAGTTATGTTATCGTTAGAAGTCAGTGAATTTTTCAATCAAAATTGAACTTACACTCGCAGTCCGTTCCGTAATATCCGAGTGTACATGCGCAATAATAAGTTGACCCAGATACACTACATGTTCCATCGTTCTCACATGGACCCACGTGACATGGCGAAACTGAAAGAAAAAAGAAATAAATAAACATGCGCAGGAATAAGTTGAGTCAAAGACACTACAGGTTTTATTGTTCTGACATGGACCAACATACCCAACTATATCAGTCCTATTCAGGACCGAAAACTTTGTCGATAAATATTGTCGGGTATACATTGTTGTTGAAATCAGAGCAATTGTATTATATGTCTCCGTTGAAAATGTATTATACAATAACATTTTTTTACACAAGTTTATCTATATATCGATTCATTGAATGCCTGGATTTTGCTTAAAATATTGAATTAAAAAAAAATATATATTCAATGAAATGTCGTTCAATTTTCTACGAAATACAACACGATCCATATAAATTAAAATTTGAATCAGAATATTTCTTTATAATTATAGAATTATAAATATTAGTTTGAATATCTTTTAAAGCAAAAATTATTTTTTTTAAAAGATTTTTTTTATTATATTCATATTTTCTTAAAGTTTATTATGATACATACTTTTTCTGGTTTGACACGGGGAAGAGAAGATATTTATTTGTACAGTTATGAAAACTTTTGTATATCACAAATTTAAACTCTGGTACTACATGTATACACAGGATGTTTAATGTCACCTTGTTGCTTTTGGTTTGCACGTCTACCTGGCAATATATTGTTATGTGACATTACAACCCAAGTCAGAGTTCACCTGTTCTTCAAGGTTTGGGATTTTAAAGGTATAGAATATTTATCTATAATAATTGTTTGGCATTGTGTTTTTTTTTTCTCTCTTGTGTGTTTTTTTTTCTCTCTGGGGACAAAAATATTTGTTCGTTCCAAAAGGAATGTATAAATAGTTATCAAAGGTGCCAGGATTATAATTTAGTACGCCAGACGCGCGTTTCGTCTACATAAGACTCATCAGTGACGCTCATGTCAAAATATTTTTAAAGCTAAACAAGTACGAAGTTGAAGAGCATTGAGGATCCAAAATTCCAAAAAGTTGTGCCAAATACGGCTAAGGTAATCTATTCCTGGGGTAAGAAAATCCCTAGTTTACATATAGATATATTTCTGAAGAAACTGAGATAGATTATGCAGAAAACAGGAGAAACACCCTTAAAAAAAAGAAGAAAAACAAAATATTATAAATTTTATAATAACTTTTTTTCTGGTAACAGTATATCATGTATATCTCCTGGATATCTGTCAAAATGAAATGTTCTTGTGTCACACTGAATTTTATTTTTATCAAGACATTTTGAAATCAATCATATCGAAATATCACCAAAGAAAATAACAGAAACATCAGAGATTCTACACGAAAAATTGAATTTAATAAAGGAAAGTCTCACTATACAAATCCTTGATTTGATGCATCATTTCCATATACATTATCCGCCATTTTGAAAAATCCCGAAAATTTCCCTTTTTTAAATCGATGTTTGATAGAAATTGCCCAGAAATTAAATTGTTTTAAGTAGTATTTTTCGTCAGATATATGTTTAAATATACTTAATCGATTTGCAAAGTTTTATTTTTATTAACAGAATTTCTTTATTTGTTGTACAAGTAGACATGGGTATCGGTACATTTAGCATTGAGTCAACGGAGAAATAACGAGAAAAAGTACAAATTTTTACGATTCTCCAGTGACAGAATTTAATCAAAAATTAAACTGTTAGGACCAACATTGTTTGATAGAAATATGTTTGAATATCAAGAACTGATTTGCAAAAGTTAAAAAAATGGTCAGGTTAATAAGAAAATTAAACTTTATTGAACCACCTGTGCATTTTATATGGGGCAACATAATACAAAATGGCGGCTAGTATACGTCACACAAGTCACGTGATGTCTGACTTAGTGGAATATGATTTACATGGCGAAACTGAAAGAAAAAAGAAATAAATGTACATGCACAATAATAAGTTGATTAATTTATATCATTGTATTTGAAAAACCAGCAACTGTTAATTCCATATTGGTGGAAACACATCTATACATTTGGACATGAAATCGGTACTCGCATCCATGAATTAACAATCTTTATCCTATATCTAAAGAATTTTTATTTCTTAAGAAGTAATACGTTTGTTTAAGTTAGTTTTACTTCGCTTTTTAAAGCAGTCAGAGGTAAATGTAAATGCACACAAATAAGTTGAACCAGATACACTACACGTTCCATTGTTTTGACATGGACCCATGTGACATGGCGTAGCTGATCATCAATTATTCGGGAAAAAAAGAACTACATATGTCTGTTATCATCATTTACTGAAAAGAAGAATATTTCAGTCAATCTAGCATAAATTTGACCCTTACTTTGAAGATATGCAACTGAAGATTTTTTTGTTTTAATCGTAAGCATTACACTTCAAATATACACAGAAAAAAAATCCAATAAAATCTAAATAGCGAGAATGCGTATTTTCTTTTTAATGCCAATCCGTTGTGAATTTATTTTCGACTTTACGATTAATAGTTTTGGGCATAAAATCATAAAAAAAAATATATTTGCACATTGTTTTTTTGTCGAGTCAGCGACTTTTGTTGCAAAAGCGAGAGATATCCTTTTCTTCTTCGATTCATAGTATGGGGGTAACTTGTAAATGTTGTAAAATCAGTGTTTTGATGTTGTTAATTTTATAATATTTAATTTTACTCTCTGCATACTACATAACAAGTAATTTTATCGTTAGAAGTAAGTGTATTTTTTAATGAAAATTGAACTTACACTCGCAGTCCGTTCCGTAATATCCGAGTGGACATGCGCAAGAATAAGTTGACCCAAATACACTACATGTCCCATTGTTAACACATGGACCCACGTGACATGGCGTAACTGAAAGAAAAAGAAATAGATAAACATGCACAAGAACTTGAGTCAGAGACACTACATGTTCCATTGTTCTGACATGGACATACGTGACATGGCGTAACTGAAAGAAAAAGAAGTAAATGTACATGCGCAAGAATAAGTTGACCAAGATACACTACATGTTCCATTGTTCTGACATGGACCAACGTGTCATGGTGTAACTGTAAGAAAAAAAGGTATATATTCATGCGCAAGAATAAGTTGAGTCAGAGACATTACATGTTCCATTGTTCTGACATGGGCCTACGTGACATGGCGTAACTGAAAGAAAAAGAGGTAAATGTACATGCACACAAATAAGTTGACCCAGAGACACTACACGTTCCATTGTTTTGACACTAACCCATGATCTTTAAAATTATCTCATTGTATTTGAAAAACTAGCAACTGTTAATTAAATATTGGTGGAAACAAATCTATGCATTTGGACATTAAAGCGGTACTCGCATCCATGAATTAACCATCTTTATCCTGTATCTAAAGATTTTTTTAGTTTTAGAGAAGTAATACGTTTGTTTAAGTTAGGTTTATTCGCTTTTTAAAACAGTCATGCTCAGTCATGTATACTGGATGTTATTATTCTGTGTGTCATCGACATGTAGAATCCTTAGTTCTTCGGGAGCACCGAAGATCACTACAGATTTCTGGTGGGGTTCTTGTAGCTCAGTATTTAGAGTTCTATGTTGTGATTGTAACAGTCGTTGGTCTTTTGGTCGTTTTTAAGTCTTCACCACTGAAAGAATATGGTATTGTATGGTTTCGTATTGTAGGTGTCATACCACCAATTACTCCCTCAAATTTAGAAAGTAGGTCTACTTGGACAAAAAAATAGTGCATTTGATGTCATTGTTCACCTAAACTAACCAACAGATTTGCAGAAATGAAACTTTTGTTGAAAGTGAAATATATTAAGACCATTTTGGACCAAATTTTACCTGTCTAGGAGTTTGCATTTAAAATTGAGGATTAATCCGCTCCATGGTATACTAATTTAAGATTTCCAGAAAACCAGGGGTTGTTTTTAGTGGTACCTCCTTTCAGGAGCTCTCTTCTTTCCTATATGATTTTGAATGTATGTTAAAAACTGGCATGCAGAAAGATGACACCTGTACAATTCAGGATATACCTAGTTTCTATGAAGTTAAACTTAAGGTAAAATATTTAGAAAGCTGTGAAAATTACAAAATTTGGTTGAACAGATAGGGACTTTTAATTGGTGGTGTGACACCTGTAGGGTAACGGAGAGTAAGCTGAGAAGGATATAGTATTGTTTAGAATGGTATGGGAATGATACGCACGTACGTAATAGAAAAGGGTATATTGTTTTTGGCATAACATGGTTTAAAACGTAACAATAGAACGTTTTTTTTTATTTTCTTTCTTTCTTTTTTACTTCTCTTCTCTTTTCTCTTTTCTCCATTTCGTAACATAAGGACGTTGTAATAGTAGTTTTTTTTAATGTTGTAATACCTTAAAAAAACTTTGATTTGACTATTTATATATGTTATAACATATCATGTATATAATGTCGTTAGAAGCAAGTAAATTCGTCAATGCGAATTAACCTTGTAATATTCTCTGGGGCCGTATGGCGATAATAAGAATTTAGAAGCAGCATGATCATTTGTATTCCAAATGAATAATAATACAAAATAATATATGGGGTTTACATAAATCATATCAGACTGATATTAAAGGGAAGTAATTCGAAGAATGTAAATCAAAGTACGTAAAGTACTGCATAAGAATATTGTTACAAAACTTACACTGGCAAATATTCCCGTAATATCCTGGTTTACATGTACAAGTATAAACTGGTCCAGAGAAAGTACATGTTCCATCGTTCGTACAGGGACCAGATGAACATGGTGTTACTGAAATGAAGAAAAAGAAAACATGTCTGCCATGATACATCCAATGTTTACATCTGCTATTTCCGTAAAACAGAAATCATTTTGTTTGAAGAAATCTGTTATTTAATGTAACACCTGCAATGTCAATTGTTGATTATATATAACGGAATTAGTATTCAGATATATTCTTAGATGTAGGGACACTACATGTAATCTTTTAATTCAGTGGTTGTCATTTGTTGCTGTGTAACATATTTGATTTTCGTTCATTTTTTGTTTTTGTATATTAATAAGACTGTTAGTGTTCTCATTTGAATTGCCTGACGTTTGTCATATTTGTGCCTCTTATACTTAACTATACGGTATGGGCTTTGCTCATTGTTGAAGACTGTATGGTGAACTATAAGTTGTTATGGTCGTTAATTATTGTGTCATTTGATTTTTTGTGAAGTGTTGTCTCGTTGCTTTAATTTCATACCACATCTTCTCTTTAAAATAAGGAAATTAGCAGGATACTTCTGAATGTGTATCCTTCATTTTTTCATATTATTTTCATATTCTAACTGATTATAACAGTCAATTTTTTCTGTTTATATAAGTCAGTGTTAAATTTGCTTAATATGTATTCATGTACCCTGTTTTTTTTCTATTATGATGCGTTCCATTAAGATGTAGAACATAATCTTCTTGTCCTTCCGGAGCACCCGAAATCAACCCCGGTTTTAAATTGGGTGAGTGTTGCTCAGTCTTTAGTTTTCTATATTATGTTTTGTAGACTGATGTTTGTCCATATACGGTTATTTCTTTACGTATAAATTTAGCTATCCCTTTGGTATCTTCCGCCTTTATTTAACAAGCTTAGTAGACCATATACACAAATATAGTTGTCACTAAAGTAAATGGTTTTAAGTTTGAAGTTTTGTCTTTTCATGTCGGTCTACTGCTGATTATAATTTACCACTCTGTTGCGAAATCTTTCTTTTTGTTTAGGTGTTTTTTAGTCCTTTCCGACTGATTATTCATTTTGTTTCTTCTAGAAACGCCGCTGTCCTAAGTTAATTTAAACACTTTTCATGCAGGAACTTCTTAGGAAGAAAGATAAGAAGTTGGCAATATCCTTTAACTCTACTTTCCGTTATATAGATGATGTTCTTTCACTAAACAATTCAAAATTTGGTGACTATGTGGAACGCATCTATCCCATCAAACTAGAAATAAAGGATACTACAGATACAGTTAAGTCAGCTTCATATCTTGACTTACATCTAGAAATTGACAATGAGGGTCGGTTGAAAACAAAACTTTACGACAAAAGAAATGATTTCAGCTTTCCAATTGTGAACTTTCCATTTCTAAGTAGCAACATTCCAGCAGCACCTGCATACGGGGTATATATCTCCAAATTGATACGATATTCCCGTGCTTGCATTTCCTATCATGATTTTCTTGATAGAGGTTTGCTGCTCACAAGGCAGCTATTAAACCAAGAGTTCCAAATGGTGAAGTTGAAATCATCCCTTCGTAAATTTTACGGACGCCATCACGAGTTGGTTTACCGTTATGGAATAACCGTTTTACAAATGACATCGGATATCTTCCTTACGTCGTAACTACAATCCCCTTCCCTGTCATGAATGTGACCTACCGAATTAGACTCTTTACCGGATTTGTAATGACATAAGCAACACGACGGGTGCCACATGTGAAGCAGGATCTGCTTACCCTTCCGGAGCACCTGAGATCACCCCTAGTTTTTGGTGGGATTCGTGTTGTTTATTCTTTAGTTTTCTATGTTGTATCATGTGTTCTACTGTTTTTCTGTTTGTCGTTTTCATTTTTAGCCATGGCGTTGTCAGTTTGTTTTAGATTTATGAGTTTGACTGTCCCTTTGGTATCTTTCGTCCCTCTTTTTTTAAACCCGCCTCAATCGTTTTCCCATCTGAGCAAGTAGCTTGTAGCTTAGTTGCAGTCCTTGTTTTATCTTATTAAGTTTATTAAAAACTTACGTTGGCAGTATTGTCCATAGAATCCAGGTAGGCAGCGACAGCTATAGTCTTTCACAGAGTTGATACATACGGCATCATTCTTACACAAATTATTGTCACATGGTGTTTCTATATACACACAAATAATGCACTGTAATTCTCAGACGGGAAACTGATATATTATATGAATATTTTAATTGTAGCAGTTTTTGAATAGGCATTTTCGATTTAGAGACATAAATTCCCGGAAATGAATATATATACTTACTCAATTATCATGTGTGAATTGATATTCTTCCATCGTATAGATGCACAACGGTTTTTTAATGGTATATTCAAAATTATTGCAACAATAATAGAACAAAGAATGAAAACGGGAAATTAGTAAACTTCAAAAAACAAAAAGTGAATAAACACAAGCTTTATCATCAATATAGATTGGTTTAATTAACATCTAAAATTAATATTAGCTGTGTTGCAACTGGTAAAAAAATATGAACAATCGACATTAATGTACAAACATTTTTTTTTTTTAATGTATTATATTTATTTATAAAGAAGGGCGCTATATCCAAAGGGAGGGGAAATATAACATAGATTGAAGAAAAACGAGCAACACCACGATTATAACAACAACAAAAAGAAAACCAGGCAACTTATGTTATCTTTCCTGTTTGTAAAACTATGTAACACCATCGTAACTCAGATTGATTTCTTGATTTTGGTGTTTTAACGCCACTTTTAAGCACCGCTGTCGGGCTATTCGTGGCGGCCAGCTTTTATTGGTGGAGGAAGCTGAAGTGCCCGGAGAAAACCACAGACCTTCGATAAAAAAACTAAAAATCTTAGTCAATTAAGATTGGAGTTGAGTGTACCCGCACGAGTGGGGTTCGAACTCACAACATTAGTGTTGACTGGCTAGTGATTTCGTAACTCAGATGTTTTACGTATAGTTTATACAATAACTGCAAAAGGGATCCATAAAGATTTCAAAAAATTACAATGGATCTCGTAATAATACTTACCAAACGGTATGCAGATGTTTAGGTTACCATAGCCAACAATACATCTAGTTTTGGGTGGACAATTGTTTGGCCAGCAAGCATCTTCATCCTATCAAATGCACATGATCAGATTACAGTATAAATGTATATTACGATTTTTAAAAAAAATCATTAAAAAGGCATTCGTCCACGTCCACTTTGTGTCTTTGTTAGATGCATTTCTATTTGTATCTATCTGATGATCAGTTAAACTTTTTAAAACTGATTTTATAGTTTGGTCTTATGTTGTAATGTGACACCACTGTTCCAGGTTAGGGAAAGGTTGAGCCCTCACAATTATGCAAACCCCGCATCATTTTTTATGTGTCTGTCCCATGTCAGGAACCTGTAGTTCAGTCATTGTCGTTGGTTAATGTCTGTCATATTTGTTTTTTATATACTGTTTTGTTATAAATTAGGCCGTGAATTTTCTCATTTTTAAATATTTCCAATTTTTATGTATGGATATTTTATGATGAGTCGACCATATGGTATATGGTTTTCTCTTTGTTGGGCCGTATGGTTGAGTGTAATTGCATTTATCCACTTCATTCGAATTTTAATGGAAAGTTTACTCATTGGCTATCATACCACAATTCCTTATTCGCATATTGAATGATTAAAGATCGACTTATTAAATTGGGGCAGAATCAATTTGCGCCAATTGCAGTTTTGAAAATGTATTAATTGCGCCACTCTCTTTAATTTTGATGGTATTAATTGCGCCAATAAATGAAATGAAATAGCGCCACATTTACCTGTAAATATTTTTACCTATAGCATACCTGTACATCTTTTAACCTATATCATATATGTGCTATAATTAACCTTTACACATAAGATTTACATAAGAAAACTGACCATAAAATATTTGTTTTAGTAATAGAATATTTTTTTCACGAGTCAAAATGTCTGATAGACAAATGAGTTACTTTTTGGCGCAAAAAGATGTCGCCCTTAAATTGATAGGTTACACCTTGATTTATTTATTTAAGGAAGAACTACAATTGTTGTTCTGATAACTATTGCCGTGCCTTAAATTTTAAGAATGTTGTTGTCTTTCCTGTTAATAAAACTATCATAATTGATATCAAAATGATCTTTAAATCATTTAACAATGATAAATAAAAGCACAATCAGATTAATTGTTCTGATTATCTAAAATTTCGAAGTTGCAAAATATTTTGAGAAGATAGATGTCAAGATAAACTTAGCGTATAAAAAATTCCGAAAAGCAATTGGTCGTCGTCGATCTCGTTGTCGTCACCATCGTCATCAATACATAAGGTCACAATATGAAATTTATAATTTCCAAAATGACCTTTAATTTATTCAACAATGAGATAAAATAACGCGATCAGATTAATTAATTACTATGATTGTCATTAATCTCTGGATAACAAAATCTTTTCGGAAGATTCGTAAACTAAACTTTTATCATTTTATTTTGAAATTTTGAAATTAAATGTATAGTGAGGTTGCCAGCATATTTGCTATATTTAAATCTTCTTTTTATCAGGAGAAATAGAAAAGAGCACATTCGCTATATTGAAATCTGCATTAGGAGAAACAGAAAAGATGAAATGGATGAATAGGAATGAATTCGATCTTTTCTATTTCTCCTGATAAAAAGAAGATAGCAAATATGCTGCCAACCTAACGACACATACAATCAAACGAAATATTTACAATTTTAAGGAATCCCGTGTGAATTGACCTCTAAATGACGTGACTTTATTGTTGGGTTGATGGCCATTTGATATAACTTACCTTTGTCCAGTCAGAGATATTGGAGAAATACACCTCATTGTTGTTTATTGTTTCATCATCACTTAGGACAACATATAATAGTTCGCAATAAGATCTGGTCATGTCAAAGTTGACTGCGTTACAATCCGTATACATCATGCATTCTCGGACACATCCTTTCGGCCCAGTCAGATCACTTGCCTTTACCACAAATGATTCCATTACTTTATTCTTTTCGTAAAAACCGCCAGTCACATTGAGAACTTTTGCCGTTAAAGTCAACTCGAAATTTAGCAAAAAGATAGAACAAAATGTTAAAAGTTTTAAAGTCATTGTCATTTCAGTTAACAATTTCGCTGGTCTGGTTGGCAACTGTGCGTCGTCGCCTTAAATACTCAACGGATAGCTTGGACTCAGATCTTATTGAAAACTATAGCCTCAAAAAACTTTCCATAAGTTGCGACACGTGGCCCTAAAGCTTGATGCGTAGTTTATATAATAAAGCCACATCGTGTTATTTAATAAGCTAAAAGATTGCATTAACCCCATTTTAAACATTATATGTGTAATTGTATGTTTTGCTTGTGAAACCAGTAGATTCAATTTTATTTTCAATAAATATTTTTCGTCACTTCCTGTATTTAGTGGATGTTAACATTCGAGTGCCTAGTTTGTTTTTTACATTCAAGAAAATTATCAATTAAATCGTTTATAAATGTGAATCAATTCCGATCCTTTTTAATTTCAGTTTTAGATAACAAAATAGCAATTACAAAAGAAAAATATGTCAAAAAGATTATTTTATAAGAGTGGTTTTAAAAACCGTTTCCTTTTCAACAGAATGTTTAGATCTTACTAAAAACAAAACTGCTTTTGAAGTGTAAAACTAATAAAGCATGCATTAATTTTCAATTTGAGAACATACGCTATTATAGTTTAAAATATATGGCTGCTTTAACTTTTTTGTTATTATTATCGGTACTTTTCAATAGTATTTCTATAGTATTGAATACTACTATGTTCGTCACAATGTTGCGTACTGCAACATAATTATGTTGTTCAATAAAGTTGCCAAGGAATAATTATATAATATGTACTTAGTACATAGAATGGTTACTTGAATGTTGACTGAATATCCACTTTATTGTAATAATCAGATGCGGTATATGAATGTCAAAGAGACAACTTTCCACAAGCGATCAAATATTGTAGAAGTTTTAACAATTCTATGACACCGTGCGACCTTCGACAAAAAGCAAAACCCATACCACTTTTCAAGCATACTTTTGCCTTGGTTTTTCTTGTGCTACTGTGTTTTATTTATACCGAAGCTCCAGACGCGCTTGGGTTAACTATTATGGATTTTTTTGTTTTATTTTTCTGTTCCATTTTACATCTTTCGACCCTTTTTGCATATAACAATCGTGTAAACTTGCTTCTTTTAAAAATTTTGCGCGCAGGAAATTAATAAATGTGAGATAAATTCAGCTTAATGTGTAACTGACTACTATACTATTCACACTTATTCTTTTTCTGTGTCAAATCGAGCTAACCTTTAATAGACCGCATGTATGGTACATAATACATTGTATTTTCAATTGAATCTAAATCGAATTGGTATCAATAGAAAAATAACCTGTCATAAAAATAGTTTTTAATTGGTTATACTTTTTTTGTGTAATGCTCACATTTTCTGATGATATTATAAATAACACTTTAATGGTTTTTTTCTCTCTCTTAAATTTGGTGTGCTAAAATAAAACCACGGTTGCCCTCAAATTTATTTTTATGAAATATGAAAAGTTTAACCGTAAAAGTTAAAGTGGAGAATAATTATTACAAAACATAGTTCAATATTTCATTGTGTGATTGAAATGAACGTTTAGCAGTAACTGTTTTTTTCTTTTTCTTTTTTAGGATAATTTTTATGATATACAGAAACAATCCTTTGTAATGAAAGAATTAAGCTTAAAATAATGAAAATATGTATAGAAAGCTAGTATCATAGCTTATCACAGTCTTTTGAAGAAGCGAGTCGATAAAAACGTTTCTTATATGAAATAGCGATATTGTCTAATATGAACGTGTTGCATTGTGGGAAATTTCAGGCGGATGCATACATTTGAATGAAGAAAGGAAGATCTCTCGGTATAATACGGTGACAAGTAAGGTAAATTCTTTAAAAAATTTAATGGACCGAAATATCTCACGGCTAATATTGATCTTATTTTAAAGATAAATGTAATACCCATCGATTAAGGCATGTCGTAGAATGCCAAAGTGGTGCAGTTTTTGATAATTGCGGTCAAAGGTAAAAAGGGGGGATTTTAAAAAATCGCAATTTTTGGACATTTTGGACAATTTCTCGTTAGTCTCTCATGATAACTGAGAAAACATTTCAATGGAAGCAAGCCCTGGGGATGCTGCACAAATTCAGCTTGTAATATTTATGCCAGATTCACATAGATTAATGCAGTATACTCCCGCAGCCAACATGGAAGAAAATGATAAAGATTATCTTTATTTACAAAAATTATCGATCAAAAATAATTATATTTAATATTCAGCTTTGCAATAATATATGACAACATATACAGATAATTTTGGGAAAATTTTGTTAAGATAACATAAAGAATAAAGGAGAAGTTAGTGCTGTTAAGTTAACACCCGGTCTATGATGAAATAAAATGTGTCGGTCCATTATTACTTTTGTAAACCAAAACTAATGTTGAAACTTTAAAAATAGTCTTGATGCATAAATGTCAGCATGAACACGATAGTATATGATTTTTTTTATGAAAATTGGTCAACCAGTGCAAGAATAATAGCAATTTGAAAATGTGCGTCCCCCTTTTTATAAAACAACACAAACAACAAAAAATCAAGAGTAGACTTTTGACTTAAACCCTTTTAAAGCACTATATATATAATACAAACACGATTCACATAAATTTTTATAAAAATGAAGATATTTGTGTATATTTCAGTAACATTTGACT
Source organism: Mytilus edulis (assembly GCA_019925275.1). Lineage (NCBI taxonomy): Eukaryota > Metazoa > Mollusca > Bivalvia > Mytilida > Mytilidae > Mytilus > Mytilus edulis. The sequence goes on from CM034362.1 coordinate 48,599,771, forward strand.
GAATTATGCATCATATCCAACTAAGTTAGACATCACGTGACTTTTGTGACGTATAATGGCCGCCATTTTGTATTATATTTCCCCATATAAAATGCATATATGCTTCAATAAAGTTTAATTTTCTCATAAACCTGATCCGTTTTCTTACTTTTGCAAATCAATCCTTGATATTCAAACATATTTCTATCAAACAATGTTGGTCCTAACAGTTTAATTTTTGATTAAATTCGGTCAAATCGGAATCGTAAAACATGCACTTTTTCTCGTCATTTCTCCGTTGACTCAATGCTAAATTACCGATACCCATGTCTACTTTTACATCAAATAAAGAAATTCTGTAAATAAAACACAAACTTTGCAAATCGATTAAGTATATTCAAACATATAGCTGGCGAAGAATACTACTTAAAACAGTTTAATTTCAGGGCAAATTCGGTCAAACATCGATTTAAAAAAGGGAATTTTCCTAGATTTTTCAAAATGGCGGCTGATGTATCATATGGGAATGTTGCATCAAATCAATGATTTCTATAGTAAGACTTCTAGATTATATTTAATTTTTCATAAAGAATCTCTGATGTTTCTGTTATTTTCCTTTAGTGATATTTCGATATCATTGATTTCAAAATTTCTAAATAAAAAAAAAATATTTTAAGTGTGACACGGAGACATTTATTTTAATAGATATTCATCCAGGAGATACTGTTACCAGAAAATAGTTGACAATATCAATAATAAAAAAAAATCTCTTGTTTTTTTAAAGGTGTTTTTCAAGTTTTCTGTATGTTTTATCTTACTTTAGAAATATATTTATACATTCCTTTTAGAACCAAAAAAAAATGTTTTTATCCTAAGAGAAAAAAATCAATGTCCAATTATAATAGATAAATATTCTATACCTTTAAAATTTCATTCCTTGACCGAACAGGTGAAATCTAACTAGGGTTATAATGTTACATCATAATATATTGTCAGGTAGACGTGCAACCCAAAAGCAACCAGGTGACATTTAACATCCTGTCAGTGTGTATACATGTATTACCAGAGTTTAAATTTTGTTATATACAAAAGTTTTCATAAAAGTACAAATAAATATCTTCTCCTTCCCGTGTCAAATCAGAAGAAGTATGTTTCATAATAAACTTTAGGAAAATATGAATATTATGAAAATTTCTTTAAAAACTATTTTTTGCTTAAAAGGCATTCAAATATTTATATGTTTCTATAATTATTTCAAAGAAATATTCTGATTCAAACTTTAATTTAAATGAATTTCGATCATTGAGTATGAATTTATTATTTTTTAATTCAATATTTAAAGCTGAATCCAGACAATGAATCGATATTAAGTTTAAATTGTGTAAAAAAAAAGAGAGTTTTTTGTATACATTCCAACAGAGACGTATATTAATACTGAGACTACTATAAAGTAGTCTCAGATTAATACGATTGGTCTGGTTTTAACAATTGTATACCCGATAATATCTATCGACAGAGTTATCGGTCCTGAATAGGACTGATATAGTTGGGTATGTTAAGTCTATTTGAAGTGGTTATTAAAAACTAACGCAAACATGTATCGATTCGATGTCATGTTATACATCCAAAAATATTCAGTTTCATACGCTAATGTGTAAGCTCTAACACTGCGATTAAACTGCTTGCCTTGAAGAATCTGATCTACAGTACATCCTGCATGTGCACCTAAATCGACCAATAAATCACGAAGCCCAGCTGATGCCAATATTTTGCCTATTGCTGAAATGTAACACGAAACCATGTGGAATCAACCTAATCTCACAACGTGCGGGTGAAAAATCTGAGGCATAGACCACATTACTTGTTGGGCAATGGTATAAAGCTGTTGGTCAAAGGTCTGCACTGGGTTAATTTGACCTACGGCCTTTGACATTTCTAGGCATTTCAGCATTGTCGTATACACTGTCACCATGTCAGCAGGTTTTGCGTCCATGATCGGGGGATATGCAACGACGACATGAATTGCTTTTCGGTCAGAAAGTCTTTTATGAAAGCCTGTCCAAAAAGTTATTATTTGTTTTTAATCATTTTGAAACACAGGTATTCAACAATGTCGCGTGTAAGTGATCGGAGCAATACTGAAGCCATATCAGACACGTCAGATCCATTGGTTGTACATGATTCAATTTGACTGTATGGCTCAGTACATCTAGGCGAGCCGATCTTTCTTTAGGCTTACAGATAGGCAAACATGCCGTTTTTTCGTCCAGAGCTAGGGATCTTTCTTGGTCGCGTTTTATTTTGACAGTAGCTAAGTCTGTATGAAAAGTCGCATTATTCACAATCTGAAAAACTGCTCGAGCAATAAGATGAAATGTGTTTTACCGTAAATAGTTTCTGCATTGATATCAACATTGTCAGACCCTTCTTAAATAAAGTCTCCACCTGAAATTTAAGGATATATGCCATAAAGGATGTATGTTCCATTTTGGGATCTTATGATTTCATGATTTGCTGAACTAGTCAGAAATTGTCTAACCTCAGTGTAAGACGCACAAAATGCATGTGAGTGTAAAGTTTCAATAATATTTTTCGAACCATATTCATGATGCAACTGAAGAGTCAATGATAAACTAAAAGGGGTGAACTGGTTTTTATGCAGAGATATCACACACTCGGCTAAAGCAATACATTTCCGTACTTTATCACATGGGAGTGAATTGTAATCATTCTCCATATGATAATAGTTGTCATCTATTAATCTGGCAAGAGGGTTTATCAAAGAGGTATGTATGAATTGTAAGCCGTAGGGATAGAAACTTCCGAAGGAGATGGATAATATTCGGTCGAAATTTTGAACGATTGTAAATAGTTATCAAAGGTACCAGGATTATAATCTAATACGCCAGACGCGCGTTTCGTCTACATAAGATTCATTAGTGGCGCTCGGATCAAAACAGTTATAAAGCCAAACAAGTAAAAAGTTGATGAGCATTGAGGACCTAAAGCTTCAAAGAGTAAACTGCTTCTCAAAATCTTTGCTGCATCATGTAGGGTCTGATCTTCTTGCTGTATGGAATCATTTACAAAACTAGTTTTCATCTCAGAAAATTTTAATTCCGCTTTTAAACAACTGGCAGCTCGAATAGCCTGCCATCATCAGCAGGTTCCCTTTTCCAGTTCAGCATGCATGTTGAATGATACAGTGTTTTGTCCTTGAAGTTCTCCATAGAGAGTAAACTTACCATTGGATAGTCAGACTTGTCTTTTGCGGCATTTAAGATATTATCAGCACGTTCAACAGACTCGACTCGCCGTAGTTTCATTATCTCGCTTGTAGGACTTTTGTCTTCAGAATAAAAATTAAGACCAGTCTATTAATGGCAATACCATGGAGCGTGTTTTAACGCAAGTTGATTCAAACACGGAATGTTTTGCACTCGATGTTGAGCATTGTTCTTTCCCTATTTGAAATGTTTCCAAGTTTTTTCTACTTGTATAGGCTTTGTAACACGACCTATGATATTTTATTTGTTCTAATGGAATAACTTACGTTGACTCAAATTCATCATAAAGGCGGCGATAAACAATACCCTGTCTGACATTTATTGCGTCTAATGTCTAAAAGAGTAGTTCTCTCTTTTTCTGTTGCATTTGACAAATTTTCATTGGTAGATATTTGGCAAATAACGCATGATTCCAAATTACTCTTCAGCCTACTCTTTTTAGGAACTGAGTGACCAAACTTAACAGGACTCGTGTCCATTATTTTCCGGGTTATTTCGGGGGTGTACCAATGTGGTTTACAATTAATTTATTCAACAAAACCAACAAGAAATAAAACACCTAAAAAAAATCTAACACAAAAAAATCTGTATACTCAGTCAAAATCTAGACACAAACATTGATATAAATATGTCTTATTATAAATGAAAATAAAGAAAAAAACACAGTTTTATTCTCTTTAAATTACAATTCAGGGAAAATAGGAAAAAGGAGAGAAACAAGACTTATTGAGGTGAAAATCGAATAGTAAAACTGCTATATGATGAGTATTATAAAAAACCCGTAAAAATTAATTTGCATGCTTTTTCGAAATTTTAGGTATTAAAACTTCTTGCACATAGGTTATTATACTATTTGTTGTGAAAATGTACCACTGGTGATATATATAAAAAATCTTATATACTTTACCAGACGGTAAGATTGAAAAAAATGACATATACATTCGAAAATCGTCCAATTCACTTAATTTAAATGTTCATATGATAAAAAAGTTTGATGTCAAATAAAATCTGATACATTATTTTTTCATCTGATAACAACTTTTGTGATGATATTTTCATTCGGAAATTAATTATTAACGTTCCCATGTTTGAAAAGAAAAAAGAAAAAAATCGGAAAATCACACTTTATCGCAATTTAACAAAAATCTGCACCGCGGGAAAACTCTATGACAGGGCTAACATGAAAGTATAATGTTTACTCTATCTTCATGTGGATTTTCAGCCGTGAGGTATTTCGGTCCATTAAACTCCTTAACTAAGCGACTTTTCCTGATTTGTCTTAGGACTAAGACATGTCTTAGGATGGTCTTACGACATATCTTAGTCCTATGTGGGTTTCACAAATTGGTCCTAAACTAGAACATCTCTTAAAGGTGGTCATAAAGTTAGGACAATGCGAGAGGTGTCTTATGATGGTCGTAGGATAGTCACACATTTATTTATATAAATAACACTCATTTTTATATCAGCTAATTATCTATTCTCCTGTTCCTGCTTATAACGTAATTTTTCTAGATTGACGGATTATCATGATTTGTCAACAATGAAAATTCGATATATTGATATCAAGAATGCACGATTTTATCCCTTAACCTTTTATAACCAATACAGTGGAAATTGAATTTAACTCACTTGTACCAAACAAATATCCTCATTTTATATTCTTTTTTTCTGTATTGAAAATTTCATATGTATACTGGTGTATTATTTAAAGATAATTTATATATAAATTTAATTACATTCATTTTTTTATATTAATTTTTTTTGCAAATTATGTCATTTTTTAATTTATATTAATCAATATAGTATAATTTATGGTAAAGACATACTACATTTCAAAATTTAAAGAACTTGCGACAGGTTTAGGATGTCTTAGCTAAGATCATCCTAAGACAGCTTCGAGACGGGGTCTGAGATATGTCCTAGGATAGTCATAAGAGGATCATAAGACATGTCCTAAGATATATCTTATGACATGTCTTAGGATAGCTTCGTGAAACTAGTCCCAGCTTTATAACTTTCATGACTTTAGTAATATAATAATAAGCAAGTTGTATTAATACGTCTAAAGAAAACAATTTACAGAGCATAGGGTTGATAATATGTAGTTTCGTTTCGTGTGTATTTTAGTCTAGACACCATCTAATTAACTATCGAGTTGATCTCAGATGACCATATAAGCGATGTAAACATAAATTTAGATAAAAATAGATTGAGCCAACTCGTGCAATTGGATTTTATAGGTCTGTTTAATTTTATTTTATAGATTAGATATATATGTTTATCATCGTTTTTACCTGTATAAGAAGAAAAAAATTGTGGATCGAATCAGTCATCAATTGATTTAACATGCTTTGTTTCACTTTCAATGTTGACATTATTTGCCTTTAAATAACCAGTACACGTACAATGCATGTGTTGTCCACCTATGGTTACGGGGTTTAATTGAAGTTCACATGAATACGGATTTAATGATGTCGAATTATTCACTTGTAAGTGAATAATTCAATATCAATGTTATTTAGCTTAATTTGACAAAATTGAACCGTTATGGCTGCTAAAAGTGAATTATTATTTCACTTTTTCACTTTCATATTTATTGAACAAAAACAAATCACATTTTAGATTTTTATATATCTCGTAGCTATTGTCCCTTTAATAAGATTTTTTTTTAATGCAATACTTTTCTTATATATCACTGCGATAGTTTTCTCATATAAAATAAATACAAAAACAAGTCACAATATATGTCAAGAAACCCTGAAACATAATTCCAAATCAGAGTTCATGCAAGTCTTAATTTTATATGCTAAATATTATGACTAGAATTTCATACCTGTACAAAAAAATGTACTAATCATGTCGAAACATGTTGCATTATTTTATCGATAATTGACAGTGTTAACAACCTGCTCAGCCCATTGTTTTCGATTTTATGGTTATACCGAGTAATATGCTTAACCCTCTCACATTCTGTATGTATTTAACTGTCCCAAGTCAGGAGCTTGAAATTTAGTGGTTGTCGTTTGTTGATGTGTTACATGTTTGTTTTTCGTCAATTTGTTTTACACATAAATAAGGGCGTTCGTTTTACTCGTTTGAATTGTTTTACATTTTTCATTTCGGAGCCTTTTATAGCTGAATTTGCGGTTTGGGCAGTGCTCATTGTAAAAAGCCGTATGGTAACCTACTTGTTCATTTCTGTGTAATTATGTCTCTTGTGGAGATTTGTTTCATTGACAATCATACCACATCTTCTTTTTTTATAATTCTATTTTCAGTGATGGTCCAGTGCCAGAATTCATATGTGGCTACTAGAAATATTCTACCGACATATTTTATTCTATCATAAGTCATGAGGTAAATATCCACATAGACACAGATGTTTAATTTTTTTAATTAAAAATGAATCCTACAAACAATTGAATCCAACACGATTCTCAATTACACCTGGAAGTTGAACTTATTTGCACGACGATGGACGCCTATAATATTTAGATTCAATAAAATGTCTCCTTCTATCTCTATAGCATTCACATTGTAAGGCAAAAATTAAGTTGGTTTTTTTTTGTAATATTTGGAGCTTCATATTTCACAACCATAACATAGAATACTTCTTGTATAAGTATCAAACGAATTAAAAATGTAAAAACATTCAAAATTAATGACGAAACCTTCGACTTTAAACCAAATACAGCTTTATGACTTTGCGCAGCTAAATGTTTTTAAGCTAAAGCAAATTTAACGTTAAACAGTTCAGCAAGGTAACAAAATTCATCTATGTCAATAGAATTGTTCTCATAACACCATATTTCTTCGTCTTTCACAAAACCTCCGTTTTAGATACCATTTTGTTTTTGTTGTGGAAGTATTTACAGTCAAACCACATTTACAAGTCCGTATGATAAAAGTGAGTTTAATATATCTTGCAAGCCAATAACTAAATCAGAACATAAAATCATTTCACCAGCATAAGAATTCCATTTCATAGTCATTAAACATATGATGAAACAAGAAAGTGTCCCCAGTACACGGATGTCCATCCGCACTATCATTTTCTATGTTCAGTGGACCGTAAAAAACTTTAACCTGAAGCGGGACAGACATGAAAACGAACGAACGGACGGACGCACAGACCAGAAAACATAATGATCATAAATGGGACATACAAAGTAAAGCAGAAAGAACTTTCCCTTAGATAAGACCTATAGAACTTGTAAACTGCTTAGAATGAAAACACTCAATTTTCACACATACTTTTACTGCAGAATACATTGATTTTAAAACACGCAGCAATTAGCCTATTATACCAACTCTAGACAGATTCAACCATAAATTAAGTCTTGATACCTAGTCAAATACCTATTGGTAGTCTACGAAGCAGCAATATAAACGTTTTTTTCTTGGTAATTGAGTGCCTTCGGGAAAAGTGTCAACAAACAATAATTTGCCCTGCCAGTGCTGCAACTGGTGAAATCCATATTGCGCATCGGTGATAATATTATTATTCTCAGTCTTTTTTATTAGCTTTGAATTTAAAATAGATATGAAAACTTTCACTAAATTACTGACCAAACTGATTCCACGATAGTTCGCTTTATTAGACAAGTCACGTTGTTTAAAAACAGGAATTAACACTGCGAGTGCCCGAGATTTCGGAAAATGTCCTGACGCTAATATTATATTAAATATTTCCTGTAGAAACGGTACCAGCATATCATTGAATTCAATGAATAACTCGTTAAATGTACCATCATATGTGAACACTAATTTTGATACTTGACTATATTCAATTACTAATGATGTTTATTAAACTTTTATTTGATTGATTTTTGTTTCAAAAATGAAAATGGAAAGATGCAACCAAAACATGTTGACGTTTAGCAATGACGTTTGAAACTGCTTATTAACAAACAATGTTACTTGTATTGATATTAAAAAAAATTACTGCTATCATATTTTTAAAGCATCCCATTCATATTAGAATTTATAGCATTTGTTTATTTATGTACATAAGAAAAACACTGTTGATGAACTTTGAATATTTTAAGTTCGTGCAAACTTCCATACTTTCAATATTTCGAATTTAAACATTTGCCTTTGCACAAGTTTAAGATTCATACATCAACGTATTAGTGGTTCATGTTTTATTGTAGGTAAGACATTAGGAACTTATCCGCTTTCGTCTGTGAGACGGATATTCCTCCATTATGGCCAATCAGCTCTTGATGGCGTCCGTAAAAATTACAAAAGGATATTTTAGCATACCCTCTGTGCGCTGTCCAGACAATCTAGTACAGGTATAAGTAGGACCCATAATTAGTAGGTATGGCATGGTGTAGATGTATCAGCTGGTGTATTTACACCAGGCCAGTAGTCAGCACCTCGTTGTTGACATGAATATCAATAATGTGGTCATTTTGGTAAATTAACTGTTTGCAAAAGTATGAGATATTCGAAATACTAAGAATTTTCTTATCCCAGGCATAGATTACCTTAGCAGTATTTGGCACATTTTTTTTGGAATTTGGGGTACTTTGATAACTAAATATGTATATACAGTTATAGATTCCTGCAGAAACGCAAATAAAACGATATGATGACTACGAATTGGAGGTTATAACGTCATGTAAATATGACAAGCTGAGCAGGCGTGGAAAATATAAATGAGATATGAACATAGACCTTGTGTGACACCAATTTTTGTAATGATTTCCTATTTTTTTAAATAGCAAATTTGAATTAACACAAATAGAAGTGCTGGCTTATTGTTTGGATATTAATTTGTTTCTACTTTTTAATACTACGCATTTTTAAAGCTAAGAAATATAACTCATATCTTACAGTCAACTAAATATGTATGCCATTACCAACTCAGCATCTGTTTTACAATGAATATTTGTATTCCGTTAAAGCATAACTACTAAAAGATGAACTTAATATCGCAGGTATGTCTTTCTTTATATCAAATCTAAAACTGCTTTGCATTCTTTTCCTGTCTGTTCGTCATATGCAGTAACTTTTAGTTCGGTGTATCCAAACATCATAGCACAACTGAACTTTTGTACTTCCTTAGACTCGGGAATATCCAAAACAATTTCTCCGAGACATTTACAATCATCTTCATCTGTATAAACAGGACATTCTTTTGACGACTGAAAAATAGCAAATCTTACACGTGTTGATACTGCTGTTTTAGACTGTCTGTGTTTTATTGTTTCACCGAGCTTTACAACAGCCCCTTTCTTCATTTCTTCGCGTAAATGGAAAATAAATTGTCACACTTGTCCATTCCATCCCTTTTTATCAAGCGATGCTCGTCGTGAATGTCAGGATTGAATAATTCCCGGACTCGAAGCCCATATGTATATCTGACAATTCTTGATACTATGTACTCGGGTTTATGCCCAAATAGTACTGCTCCTTTCAGAACTGCCAACCCAGCATCGTCTGGAACTATAACTCGTTTATTCGGAAAGCTTGCTTTTATACTTTCTTGGATAATTTTACACTCAGAGAATCCACCTACTAAAAGAAGAATATTAGCACCATTGTTCTTGTGATCACCTAAAGCATTGCCAATCAGTTGAATTATATTCTTTGAAGCTTGTGTAAAAAGATTTTTTATCAAATCTACCTTTATTCTCAGTTTGTCATATCGAAGTTCCATTTGGTCCTTATAAGGAGAGGCCTCAATAACGGATTTAAAATCCTCATGTAAATGTTTCCTGCAAATTTCATCGAGAATTGCTCTAGGAATTGTCATTGTAACTTTGTCTTGTTTGCTACTATCAACAGTTCTCTTGGCAGCTTCCAGCTCTCTGAAGATATCGAGATATGCTGATGGGTCTTCTTGTTTCATCAAATTCAAAAGTGGTGCCCCAACAAGTTTGACGAAGATTTGGTAAAACGAATTATCTATCGAAGTTCCGCCGCAATTTCCCCCTGAGGCTCGGCATATTTCCTTTAGCTTGCCTTTGTTAATCTTTTGGTGAACTGTGATGTCTGAAGTTCCTCCTTAAATCGAAATCATGTATGAAATTGTATTGGATTTTATAACATTTGATACAAGTACCATGATCATATCAGTACAATTATTAGTCTTATTTAATGTATACCCTTTAAGAAAGATTACCAACTTATTCATTGATTAGAATTAACTTTAATTGCATCGGGAAAAAAATCATGTACCTTTTTATAATTGCTTATATCTAAATTTTAATAATTTTTTTTTTAAATTGACAATCCTTAATACCTACCACCATTATCTACAACCATGTACTGCGTTCCATCTTCAGTCATACAGAAACCTTTTGCAGCCCCTTGTAGCTTATCTATAGGTAGATATTGACAGTATATAGATGCGGCCTCCGGTTCAAGAGCAATTAGAAGTTGATCATTTTGTATCCCAGCCTAGAAAAAATATTATATTGATGCGTTCACAAGAATATCGATACAGAATTTCAACCAGTGTCGTACTTATTTGTCATATTTTTTTTTCTTCAAGTCGACAACAAGTCACTTTTTGCCAAATATATATTAAAATGTAAAATTTTGGATGAGTAGCGACGAATAAGCTTTTTTCCTACTGTAACTTTGCAGACGATTTACAGTTTTAGTATCAGTATGCTGGTAGCTCATTTGGATGCGTTGACGTATTGTTGTGACACAATCTAGACTTCACCAGTAATACATAACTACATAAGGGGTTAGTTAGGGGTCCATTTGTGTTACGCAATACTGTAAGGTATTAGGCAATACGTAAGGTGGGGGTCCATGTGTATTAGGCAATACCCATGTGTATTAGGCAATACAGTCTAGAATGTCACTTGTCCATACACTGGTGTCCATATGGTGTAAGGTAAGGGATGTATTAGGCAATACAGTCTAGAATGTCAGGTGTCCATACACTGGTGTTCATATGGTGTAAACATGTTCATTTATTAGGCAATACAGTCTAGAATGTCAGGTGTCCATTCACTTATCAATCAAAATATTAAGTTTATCCATCCTTGATTTAAGGAATTTGATATTTTGAAATACAATATGAACACTCATGAAATGATATAATAAAATGTTTTTTTTTAAATTGTAATATTTAAATGAAGAGTTAAACAATGACTAAACAGAATTGTCAAGCATAAACTGAACACTCAAATATATTTCAAAATAAATGTAGTAAGACATCTGATTCATTTGATAACGAACACCAATTCACATTTATCTAACATGTAATGGTATCTAAATATCCATATGTCATGTTACATAGCGGGAGATTGGTTGATATATGGAAGGTATTTGAATGGATGGTACGGATGATGAAAATTCACAGTGTATTCACATAATAGGTATTTGTTAAAATGATACATCAATATATTTGATAGAATCACCGTTATTTATAGGTTAGACAATACTTGGTCATGTTTTATGAAGATTTAAGCCCAAGGCGAACCAATTTAGAACATATTCACACTTTAGAATGACCTTACAAAACTATCCTTTCCCATTGTAATATTTAAACCTAATAAGAGTTCACTTTTTGTAATGAACTAATTATAAAACATAGGTAATGATCATTTCAATGGATGACATGAAATAGCACTGACATAGTTTGTGAAGGATAAATTGTTTTTCTTCTGCTTCAGGTAAAATTTAATACTTATATATCTTTAGATATTTTTTTTATTTTAAAAAGCAACACAATTTTATATAAATCCCCTTCTTAACATTTGATTTTTTTATAAATATAAAACTCTCTGTATGAATATTTGAATTCAGACCATTCAACATTAAATGCTTACTTTTTATTGATAAATTTAAATGTATTGTGTTTCTCCGAAAACAATCTTTTGCTTTATATATCAGCAGTCTGGCATTGTGTTTTTTTGAAAGAAAAAGAAAATAATTCCCTCAAATGTAAGGTATATAAATTAAATAAATATAAGGTATATAAATTAAATAAATATCATTTTATTTATCCTTACCAATTATTTTTTTGTGTATTCTATGTATGTGTACCATTAGAAAATGCATGAAATTTTGAAAAATTCAAATTTTTTTTATTTTAATCTTTGCTCTAGCTTTCATCTTTAATCAGTTGGCTATTTTACCAAGGAAAATGCCTTAGGTTGGGGAAATTAGCCTTAGGGGATTGTACACTTCGTTAGTGCAGCTATTAAGAGTTCACTTTCATAATTAACTGACAATAAAAGGTCATTCATGTATAACATTTCATAGTGCATGGAAAACCATGTACTATGAAAATTAGAGGGCAAAAAACTGACTTTTCATTGGACGAGAAGGGGTGAGTATGTACTAATTCGTGAGTGTTTGATAGAAAGGAAATCTCTAATGAACACGCAGTACGACGGTGTTCTTTTTTATATTGTTAATTGAACATGAATACAGAATAAAAAATCAATGAAATAAAAATCAATTGACCATGACACACAAAAAAAATAGTATATTATAAGAGAAACCCAATTATTAAACAAAATATACGGCATAGTTTAACATTTAACAGAGTCACATAAACAAAACAAAAACACATACAGAAAAGTAATCAATATTTTAACCATTTTATATTTGTCCTTTTCTTTTTCTTCAGAGCAGGAACACCTGGAGGTCCGTTAGGTTCATATGTGTTGTTCTCAGAAAACACCAATCCATTCCCTGTTTGAGTACTGTTGTCTAATAAGGTATTCTTGGACTATATGTCAATTTTTTTCCCCTCTTCTGCTGAAATGCTACATTTTGATCACATTCCTCTATGTTAGGGTCATTATCTGCATTATTTGTTGAATCCTTTGACATCTCTTCGAATTGTCTCTTTGAAATCAGTATGAGTTCCTTCGTCATGGCACTTAATTATATATAATATACCCTAATGCTGGTTTCACGATGTTTGGTAGAATTTTGTTATATCGTATCAGTAGTCTTTTTTTATTCCGATGGTTTTCTGTCTTTGAGCCTAATCTAAATATAACGAATCTGTATGGTGCTAGAGCTTTCACGTATTTGGTTTTGTTTGGAAATATACCTTTGTAAATGTTCAGTGCAATTTCAGATAACAGGTCAATTTGATCTGTGGTGATATGAGACAAAACAGCTTTTCTTTGTTTCGGAGTAATCTCGTAAATGAACTTCAAAAAAGTTTTATTTAGTTGCATGCGTCTATTCATACTGTTTGGTAAGAAATGAACATCTTCTAAGCATGACACATACTTTTATACAGGTTGATACACCACACATACGTCACCTGGAAATATACCAGTTCGTAACATGTATTTTTTATCTCGACGAGTGGACAGGTCTACCAAAAGATATTTGAAGGGTTTTTCGGAGGCTTTCTGGAAACTATCTAAAAACTATTATGTCCTGCCCGTTAGAATTTGGAGGCAAATGAAGAAAGCTTTCTCTTGTCTCTAGGGTTTCGAAATAATACAATTCCAATACAATAAAATAATTCCAGATTGGGTGGGACCAAGTACACACATCGTCGTTGGGGCCATAAACGATAAAAGGACTTCATTCGACATCTTTTTTCGGTGACGTCCGTGTAAGAAATGAAGGAGTTGTTAGGGTTACATCAAATAAAAAAACAAAACACTTTCATTTCAATACCAATCTTTTTTTTTACTTCAATAAATAAACAGTTGATTACAATCCCAATCTTTTTTTTTTTATTTCAATAAATAAACAGTTGATTAAAGTACAATTTAACTAGTTCATCGTTTTGTTTTAATGTTGACTTGAGCATGTCATATAATCTATAAAATGGCACATGATGACAAAATCTCATGAATATGAAAAAAAGTACGTATAACCCACACAGATAGGAGTCACTTGGTTGAATCACTTGAGATAACATTATACAACGCTTACCATTTCTGGCAATAACATTGGATAAATATTCACCGTAAAATGACGGTGGTCTGCCTAAACTATCGAAATATTCCGCTTTAGACGAATTATTAAATATTACACATAACCAGTGTTTTCCATCATTGGGGTATGGATCTGTATTGACGATATATATCTGTGAAAAGTGATCCTTTGTACGGAACGGAAGTCCATTTATGGCAGTTATCTTAAAAAAACTACACCACGTCTTTATAAACAGATGTTATTCTGTAGTATTTTTTCAGTTATAGCGAATTCATGGTTCTACTATTTGTATGTCTCTTGTTTCGTCGCAAGTTAAAATGACCTGTGTCTGATAGTAACACAAGCAATTTATAGTCTCTGTAGTAGCCGATTTAAACCTCATTTCTAATCTAGCATTTCCGTTTCTCACTAGATTTAGAAATTCCTCCTGAAAATCATTTGGGTTTAATGTAAAAGCAATGAATGTGTATCCTTTTCCGAAATCAAAAAAGGGAATGTTGAGGCCAGTATCTTTGTTCCACTTTTCACATATTTCAAATAAACAGCCGTATAATTTCTGTTCGTTCCAAAATCTAGTTTCATGGGTGACCCATATACATCAACGCCATTAATCTTTAAAGACACCGATTCCATATTAAAATGTTTAAAATCGAAAGGATTCATCGTGTAATCACCATTAACAGCATTTTGTGGCAAAAGTCCAAACACAGCCTTATCTGGAAGTGCTTTTGGAAATATGGAGTCCCAATAGAATTCAGTGACACCTTTCTGAATGACGTTCTGAATAACGTGGCTTCTGTTGATCACATATTTAGCTGGATGCTCTCTAAGAAGATTTCTGTAATTGATAATAACGCCTGAATCAGGTTTGCACCTACATGTGCGGTAAAATACGTCTACAATCTTAACCTGGTAATTGGGATTTGATTCACCAGACATCAACAGGAATGGTGTGGAAGACCGGAATAATTTTAAGTGTATATCTAATCCATTTATCAAATATTTGTCCAACATAAGAGAATCTTCTAACAGATTTCCTTCTAACTCAAATATTCTTGATTCTTTGGTGTACTCATATCTGCTAACATACCCCGAATTTAATGAGAGGGTGTTCATTGGATCGTCGTTTTTCATTAAACAACTGACTCTGAAGTTGTGAAATGTGTTCATCGCTGCCTGATAATAAGATTGTTTTAAGTAGGCTTTCCACGGATAGTTATTTGCATTGACTGAAACCGATTTTTTGTTCATGTACACATCCACATGAGAAAACATACTCTGTAGTGGTTGATTGATTATACAGGTGTGTTCCTGTGCGACTAAATGTGACCCGTCAGCTTTCAATATTTGCATTTTAACACAAAGACGTGATTTTCGAAGGTCAATATAGTCATTTCCAGCCCCAGATATCACTATTTCAATAGGTGTTGATTCATTTATTAGGTTCGATATGGGTCGTTCTTCCGTATAAAACGTTTTTTCGATAGCTACCTGGTTAGGTGGTGACGCAAAAATGGATAATTCCATCGGCTGTCCAATTGATTTGTTGTCTTCACTCAGAAATGCCATTTTTTTTCTTTTACAATTTCCGCTTTTTCTTATTTGCAATATACTTCATAACACTGTCAATATAATCTCTATTATGTTTCCTTTTTTTGAAATCTGTTTTACGCTTTTTTTTTTAGATGTTTTCTTGGTGACACCTTTCTTCTTTCTGACACTGTTTTTTTTTTCTTAACTTGTATACTCTTCAAAATCTTAACATGCGGTTTTTTCTTACTGTTGTTTTCCTTTAATTCTGATTCAGCTTTTTCTGCATCTGCTTCAACAGGTGCCACTAGTTCATTTTGTATTAATGTTGATTCTGTTTGTGTAGAATTAGGACTTACTGGAATCAGGATCCTCTAAATCTTCCGTACAATCCACGACCGGTTTGAATTTTGTTCTGTTTTCTAAATTTGTATGGATCGAAAGATTTCTTTGACATATTCTTGTAAAAGTTTTCCCGGATCAGTGACGTAGGTTTGACTATTCATTTTATAGTACAAACGGAAACTTCTTCAGGTGAAGTGTAATAGTCAATTTGTTTTTCAAAAATGAAGCATTTTTTCGTTACCATCCTTTATATATACATGCAAATCCACCAATTCATTTCTTTTTACGGGAACATAATATGGGTTAACAAAAATCATGTTGTCGTTTTCTAAATAAACCCGTCTCAAAAGAGGTTGTTCTGTGTCTCCAGTAAAACTTTCTCCACATATATCAGTAAAGTTCTTTTTTCTTCATTGATTTTTCGAAATCGGTTGTACTCAGTTCTGTAAGGACAACAACCCAGTAACCATCTAAATTAATCGTTCGATTTAGTTTAATCCGAAAATCATCTGGAGTGTTATCTGGATATAGTTATACCGTCAGAAGACGAAAACACCATTCTTACGCTCATCTCTTCGGATAATGAATACTTCCTCTTCCCTGTTCTCCTTATTTTTTTTTTTATTTTTCATTATTTTATACGTGTTGATATCGTCTATTGTAATTTTCTCAATTTCGTATCGGTAAAAGGATCCGGCCAAAATTTTTGCCTGACATGTCATTTAAAACTTTTAAATTCTGATTGTCTCTGATGAATCTTTCGTAAATCTTGAAATATTCCAACGTCCAATTTTCCGAATAACTTTTATCAAATACCTTTTTCAAGTGTGACACCCTCACAATGGCTCCGGAATTAAATTTGAATGTTTTCTTTCTGATTTTCTTTTTTTCAGATTTCACCGGTTTTACGTCAACTTTTTTCCTTTTCTCAAATCGCCATCAAACTGTTCATTCATACCACTCACGACAACTCCATTCCTTTTGAAATTCCTTCTGACAGGTTTTTGCACCGAATATGCTTCGATTTTTCTTAAAATGTTTTTCACTCGTCCTTTACCTATCTCATATTTCACTTCTTTTTTTATAACCTTGTAAACTTTGGAAGGACCAGCAAAGGCAGCTGGGTGTTCAGGAGTTGTCCATGTCTCTGTAACATATTTTTCTTTCTCTTTTTTTTTTGTCATTTTTGTTTTTGGTATAAATTGTTATTGTATTCTTGCTGTCTCCAAAAAGAAAATAAACACCTACCTCAAAAAATAAACGTTAAATGAAAATATAGTAAAACAGTAATTTATAGGAATGACCTATTTTATATTCGTTTATAGAAATAAGACAAACAATGCAATTATTTTTTATTTATTTATTAATTTCAAATATGTACAGTCGTATGCAATACCATCATACTGTTTCCTCTAATATCTGTGTCATATCTTCTTGACTAACGTCATACTGAGGATCTTTCGAGTTCAAGTTGAATTGGTCTGTATGTGTTTTCATACACATATATGCTAGCTAGGTCAATTACAGGTACAAACTCTCTGATTAGATCCATAACATCACATAACCTTTCCCATTTGAATCGGTTCAAAGATATTCCTTTTTTCGTGGGTAGTGCTTGTTCTGATTCATCTGGTTTTCTAAACTGTCGAAAATCTACGGTTGGAAACTTCGAACTAACGTGGGTGTTTATATACTTGTCATTTTCTTCATGGTCTTGATAGAGTTACTTAAGTATTACCATCCTTTTAAAAAAAACTTTTGTATATTTCAATCGAACTCCCCGCTATGCATCATGATGACTAATATTTTTTCTGTATGTGTTTTTTGTTTTGTTTAAGTGACTCTGTTAAATGTTAAACTATGCCGTATATTTTTGTTTAATAATTGGGTTTCTCTTATAATATACTATTTTTTTGTGTCATGGTCAATTGATTTTTTCATTAATTTTTATTCTGTATTGATGTTCTATTAACAATATAACAAAGAACACCGTCGTACTACGTGTTCATTAGAGATTTCCTTTCTATCAAACACTCACGACATAACGGTGATTCTATCAAATATATTGATGTATCATTTTAACAAATACCTATTAAATTCACACTGTGAATTTTTTAATCATCCGTACCATCCATTCAAATACCTTCCATATAGCAACCAATCTCCCGCTATGTAACATGACATATGGATATTTAGATACCATTACATGTTAGATAAATGTGAATTGGTGTTCGTTATCAAATGAATCAGATGTCTTACTACATTTATTTTGAAATATATTTGAGTGTTCATTTTATGCTTGACAATTCTGTTTAGTCATTGTTTAACTCTTCATTTAAATATTACAATTTAAAAAAAACATTTTATTATATCATTTCATGAGTGTTCATATTGTATTTCAAAATATCAAATTCCTTAAATCAAGGATGGATAAACATAATATTTTGATTGATAAGTGTATGGACACCTGACATTCTAGACTGTATTGCCTAATACATGAACATGTTTACACCATATGAACACCAGTGTATGGACACCTGACATTCTAGACTGTATTGCCTAATATATCCTTTACCTTACACCATATGGACACCAGTGTATGGACAAGTGACATTCTAGACTGTATTGCCTAATACACATGGACCCCACCTTACGTATTGCCTAATACCTTACAGTATTGCGTAATACACATGAACCCCCAACTAACCCCTTATGTAGTAGTTACATATACTCAATATTCTTCTCTTTTTATGTAAGTATCCGTCTATGCAGTCTATTTGCTAAAATCACTGAAAAGGGATTTTAACTCTTCTGTTTGGTCAGTTGTTATTAATATTTCTTTCCTTGGTACAATTTGTTTGTTTACTCATATCTGAAAACTAACCGCTACTGCAAATCTGATGACTAATTATCAACTATCCCAATTAATTCAAATTTGAAGGATATGTAATTCATGTAGTACCTCTTTCAATTGATCCATTGCTGGTGTTTAAACGCCACTCTTAAACGCCATTTTTGGGCTATTTCGTGGCGGTCAATTTATTTAGATGTAGGAAGCCGGACTGTCCGGAGCAAACCACTAACCGTTAATAGTAGTGATGTCAAATTGTACACTTTTGCCTAACCGGTTACTCGGATAATCGTTCGACCGATGAACCGGTTAACCGATACTTTAAGTTGATGTTTGAAAGCCTTATCAATAGTACCCTACACATAGATATAAGAAGATGTGGTATGAGTGTTAATGTGAATACCTTCCATCCAAGTCATACATTTACGTTTTTTAAATACGATGAATTGAAGTTTGTCCTTTGGTATTATAAGGCTTTGTCTGTAAGATTTCTGTCGAAGTTTGACTTTTAAGATTGAAAAATTAAAAAAAATGCCTCATTGATCTCGTAGAACTAATTATGTCTAAAGCCGATGATTCTTTCATTTTCTCTTGTTGTCTCCGAAAATAATGTGGAGTGTTTTGATTTGAATAGATTTATACTGATGCTTGTACCATCAAGTATACATTGATTACATTCACATTGGTTTGCATTGCACAATTTTTTAGTTAGCATTTTGTTTAAAGTATTACAAAGACTTGCAAGACGAAAATTGCATATTCAGATGTAGGTCTTCACAATATTAGATCAAAAATGAAATAATGAAGTAAATCGCAAAATGTAATCGTATAACTGATTTAAAGTTACTGTTAAAATAACATGTAACTAATTATTTTTCCTTTCGATCTTGCCTTGAGCTGAGAGACAGTTCTAATTAATTTTACATTTTCGGATTAACAATGACAATCAATATACTGGACAATTGATCCGTCAAATTAATTACCACGATGACAATTTTTAAAGAAAACATAACTATTAAATGTTTCAATACAAATTTATATTAAATCTATTAAAATTGAAAAAAAAGTCCGGTTAACCGATTAGCGTTGTTGGTATTCGGTATTCGGTAGTTCGAACGGGTAACCTGTTAACCGGTTTACCGTTGACAACACTATTCAGTAGGTAAACTGACAATCCTAGTCAATTAAAATTGAAGTCTAGTGTAACCGCACGAGCAACGATCGAACTCACAACAGCAGTGTTTACTGGCTAGTGATTACAGAGGTAAAACTGCTTAAAACACTTGGCCACCGATGCCTCGTACCTCTTTCGAATTTCTGAATATGATTAGAAGTTAATGAACAAAAGTGTATTCATGCTCAAGGTGAAACTACTAATTTGATTTTGTGAATGACGTCATCTTTCTTTAAAAAATGTTACTTATTCACAAAGCTGTCCAACTGTCGTGGCAATATTTAGTACAACTTATATGAGGTTAAAATTGAAGTTGACATTATAGGATAACATTATTTTTTTTGTCAGATAAGGAGATGATTGTATACTGGTTCTGAAATCTATTTCTCATTATAAGTCTCAGACTGTAACATTGAAAGTCATTACATTCTTATCATTTGTATATAATGAGATCTGTAAGACGCTACTTTATTTATTCAGGTATTACGGGGGCAAACATGTCGATTACAATTTTAAATATCTATTCCATATAAAGTTGTAATGGAGATATATTGGACAACATTTGCTTACATCCATTCCATATAAAGTTGTAATGGAGATATATTGGACAACATTTGCTTACATCCACAATTGTGCATTTAAATATGAAATAAATACTACGATTCCCCTAAAAAATTCAAAATGCTATTCCTTTCCCTAGTATTGTATTTTCTTTTTGTAAAACGTCTTACGTGAATAAAGGTTAGAATTTTATATTCAACAAAAAGCAAGTTTAGTGATAAGACAGTACGGAGTAAAACTTTAAATAATTGATTTGGCTTTCCTTTTGTAGATTCGTGTAGAATATCATGCGTTTGAGGTACTAACAAATGACTAAGTATGGTTACACCGTCACCGCATCTTAAAGGCGGTTTAACATCATCTGTGGATTTTACCATTACTGTTAGAGGGGATCACCAGATCAGTATTTAACACTACGGTGATGGCATGAAATATCATATATGTACCAAAACAATGACTGCTTATGGTATGATAAGATTATTCGTAAAACGAATGTTTAATTTTATCTTAGCAATATACTTTCAGTTTTCAATGCTCTTCAACTTTGTTATTGATTCGATTGCTACGTTAATTGTGCGTGAGGATACCAAGGGAGTATCTTCAAAATCTTAAGTCAAATCAAAACCATGACCAAATATCGAGGGTGAACTCCTCGGCATTTAAAATCCGACAATAAGTCACAATTAGGGATGTCGCAATTAAGCAGTTGGGTATGGAACGTTGTTACATAGAAATGGACACTTTTCAATCGGAAAACAGAAATCAACTCTTTTGTCGATATCAAGCAATTTCAACTGTATGTGGTTTTTCCTATATTTTAAGTTCATTGAGAAAGATGCAGTCAACATATTCATCTATTGAATAGATATTCAGTGAAAGGGAATCGTTTATATAGCAAAGGATAACAACACCTTGGCGAGGTTCAAAATAAATTATGGTAATAAAGGAACATGTAGGACAGTTTTTGATAACCTTGGGAATAATGTCTGTTGTATGTTGAAAATCATATCATCAACATGTAACATATATTTAGACAGATTCATAGTCATTTTATAAAGTATAATTTGCCACTCCCTAAAATGAGATAATTGTATCAGTGTTGGTCATTCCATTTTATGCAATCAAGTAAAATCACAAAAATACTGCGAGGAAAATTCAAGACGGAAAATCCCTAATCAAATGGCAAAATCAAATGATAAAACACATCAAACGAATAGATAACGACTTTGCAACAAATTCTTACAATATGTCATTAAATTCAGAAGGAGGAATGCAAATGTAAAGAGAAGAGAACACGGACAATTATTTCTTTTATACTATTTATAGTACATAACAATTTCTGGATCGTCTAAGATGCTACGCACACTTAAATGAATCAGTTGTATACTTTATCTGAAGCTGGACATGATAGAGGTGTTCAGCATTGTCACCAAATTTTGATCTACTAGTATTTAGTGAGAGAACTTAATCTTTATCACTGAAATTGAAGTAAAACGATACTGATAACTTCTTTTTTTTGCTTTTAATAATTAATGTTGAAGAGGTTTCATGATGCCTGTGGCAGACCCAACAATAAACATTGTTTGTTATGACTCTTCTATAATTTGGGTACCCAGTTGAGGGAGATATGACCCAGTTCTTAATCTTTGTGACATTCTGAAGGAAAATAAAACCGATCTATTATCTATCAGAAATTCCTCTTACGTAAGTGGCGCGTTGGTATATGTTGGGGTTTCACGTGACTTTTCAACACCAAATTCACTTATCTAGCGATTAGTATGTGATTAAAACAACACAGAGGACAAATTATAAGTCTTGTATTATTTGTATATTGACTTTTTTGTGTTTCTATTATGTTATGGTGATTTCTGGGTCGGCGTCCGAAAACGTTTCAGTTCGCAGACAATAGCTTGAGTAAAAGTGGAACTATATGAAATTTTAACATAAGATTCAGTATCACAATCATGACAATAGCAGAGTTTTGATGGAATCTATGGGTTATTGTCGTATCTGTTATGTAATCAGTGGCCAAAAGTGGTAAATAAAGGCAACAGTAGTATACCGCTGTTCGAAATTCATAAATCGATTGAGAAAAAAACAAATCCGGGTTACAAACTAAAACTGAGGGAAACACATCAAATATAAGAGCATTTTATTGGTTGATAAACAATAAATCAATTCGCAGTCAAAACCTTGATTATAAGTGACTGCGTAGAGTTGCATGATTTTCAGTTTCTATACAACAATAGGTGAGTTTTGGGTGGATTACAGATTTTTGTTGTGTTGTAGCTGTTTTGTAATTAGGGACCAAAAAGGGTCAAACACAAGCATTTTCGGGTTTGCAGACATCAACTTGAGTATACGTGTGTGGATCTCTATTACATTTGAGGAAAAAGGTTTCATACCACAATAAAAAGGTTGGGATTGATTTTCTTGGTTATTGTCGTACCTGTTAAGTTATATGGGATCACAAATAAGTAAACAAAAATAATTATTTTTCTGGTTCACAGGCAAAAACTTGAGTATAAGCGTACAGATCACTATAAAATTTTAGCACTATGTAGTCTTTTGTAGACGAAACGCGCGTCTGGCGTGTATACAAAATTTAGTCCTGGTATCTATGATGAGTTTATTTACATACTACAATAGGACGATTGAGAATAATTTTGGGGTTTATGGTCGTAGATATTTCTAAATTAGGAGCCAATCAGGACAATAACTTAGAATATGGATCGCTATGAAATTTAACCGCAAGGGTCCGTAATTCAAGGACAATTGGAGTTGGGATTATTTGTTACGATCATGGCACAAATCGAATAATAATTAGTGCCGGAAAGGAGTCAAAGAACTAGGATTTTCAGTTTTCGGGACAATAACTTGAGTAAATAATTGCTACATATACTTAATTGTGCCACAAAGTGCAATACCATAAAAGAAAGGTTGAGATTGATTGTTGGGGTATGACCCTAACAGTTAAGGAAAGTTGGATCAAAAACAATACTTTTGTAATGCTCTGTATAAATTACTTATTTATTGACCAATTTCAATCATGTTTAATTGAAAGTCTTGATTTATGCGGTTGTTTTATGTGCCATATCTAACCGAGTATGTATAATTGGACTTTTGGGTCCTGTTTCTGAAGAATTGTGTGCAGGCGCGGACCAAGAGCTTAAAGCGGGTGGGGAGATAAGGGTTGGGGTGGGGTTGAGAAGCATTTTTTTTTTTAACATTATAGAAGTTTTCTTAATTGTTATACCAAACCTTATGTTTTCAATAATTGGCTCACTTATTGTTCACTTATTGTTCATCCAGCATATGGTTATTCAAATTAATTTTTTGGATTACTTATTTTACTACAGATGGAAATACTTCAACTTGAATGTTCAAAGTTACCTTTAAACGTCTATTGTTGATAGCCGAAGACAATCTATGGGTAAAAGTGCAGCCACGCGTATTTGAAGCATTTTTCAATCCGTACACTACTCGTTTAGGAAAAGGAAAAGGTGGTTCTAGTTTTCATTAGGAATACTATTCATTTTAGCACTATAACAGATGTGGAAATAAAGTTTGCAATATCATTAGATTCAGCAGGTGTCTCAGCAATTACATAATTTAAAAAAAATAATACATGGATATAACATTGTATAATAGAGTGAGAAAGTATTATCAAGATAACAAAGAATGTCTTTTTAAGTCAATAACAATCAAAACGAAGGAGTAAACGAAGACTCACATTACCAAAAGACTATATACGTCAACAGTTATAAATAAAAAAAATAGAAAAATTGGAATAAATGTCGTCTTAGTAACAAAAAAAGGGAACTTCGTCATATCTATGTCAAAAACAAAAACTATTTGATCGAGGAGTCCAAAGATCAAAACGTCAATACTGACATTCAATGCAAGAGGAATTAATTAATTCGCAAGAAACCCGAAGGAATTTTGGCGGAAAATTGGCAGGATCGGAGTAGGGAGTGAGCGTCAAAATACTATTCCAATGGAGATCAAATTAAATGATGGATCAATATGTGATGATAAAGATATAGTTATTAATAAATGGAAATGTGATTTTGAAGAAATGTTAAATAGAAATAGCGATAATAGTATAAGTAATGAAATAGAAAATTGTAATAGTGATATAATTTGTGATGAAATTTTAGATGGTGAAATTACCAGTAGCGAAGTGTATAATGTAGTGAAAATATCAAAATGTGGCAAATCTCCTGGCGTTGATGATATTCCAGTTGAATTATATAAAAATCCTACAGCTTTGAATGCGCTTATTCGTGTTTTCAATATATGTTATAATTCCGGTAAAGTGCCAGCTATGTGGAATAAATGTATCATTACACCGATCCCCAAGTCATACACGGCAGATCTCAGCGATCCGATGTCCTATAGAGGAATAAGTCTAGCACCAGTGGCGTATAAACTGTACTGTGGCATCCTAAATGCTCGTCTGACCGGAAAACTTACCGATCTTGAAGTGATCAACGACGAACAGAATGGTTTCAGAAAGATTCGCAGTACCATAGACCATCTATCAACTTTAACAACTATCATTGAAACAAGTAAACTTTGTAAACTTTCAACATTCTGTGCATTTATAGATTTAAAAAAGCATATGACTGGGTTAATCGTTATTTGTTGTTTAGTAAATAAGAATCCGTAGGTTAAAGTACCAAAATGTTAAATGTTTTACATTCTTTATATTATAATGTTCAAACTTGTGTCAAGATAAATGGCAATTTGATTGATTGGTTTTGAGTAAATTCTGCCCTAAGATATTATCGCCGTTATCATTTAATATTTTCATAAATAACTTAGTTGATGACATAAACAGATTAGATATTGGTATAAATGTACATGGTGAAAAGATTTGTATTATAAACAATAATAGTGCATTAACTTGACATATCAACGATATAAGGATGAGGCTTAGAAACGGAGAAATGCGAGGCTGTACCGAGCTATTTCCTCGTTTCGGGCCGAATCCTTATATCGTTGATATGTCAAGTCAATGCACTATTATTGTCTTTATACTGCAATCTAAAAAAACATTTTCAATTGTTGTTTTTAAATGCGTTAAGGTTTTTTATTTTCTTTAAATATTGAAGGAAATCCCTTTTAAAAAGCCTCATATCATGCTCGCAGAGAAATATACAACACGATGAAATGTACATTTACCTGTTGAAATCCACACTCGAAGGTGAACGAAATCGTTTGAGTATGGACTAAAATATCAACCCTAAGCATAAAACATAATGATTTATAGGTTGCAAACAAAACATATTAACAAATGAAATATGTTTTCCAATAATTGCAAAAGAAACAACGTTGAGTCGTTCCACGCATCGTTGTATGCAGTGGCTGGAGAGGTCGTATGAATAATTAAATATTATTTCGGCAACTCCTGTTTAAATATTCGTGAGTAAAAGTGATATCGGGTCAGTGACTGTATATGACATAGAAATGTACAGTCAACGCATTTTTACTGCTCAAATAGAACGAGTGCAATATAAATCATTATACAACCGTATGATGATGTAGTATTATTAGCCGAAAATTAAAATGACCTTCAAAGAATATTAGATGTTTTAAGTATATGGTGTAATGTAAATGGCTTAATTGTAAATATGGACAAGTAAAAAAAATCATTTTAGAACACAATCTGTGACACAAACAAACTTTGAATTTATGTGGAACGGAAACAAGTAAGATATTGTATCAAAATATATGTATCTTGGTTTATTATTGAATGCGTTTTTGGATTTTAACGAGATGACGAAAAGTGTAGCAAAATGCTAAATGCAAAGCTAATGGTGGTTTTGAATATTCTATTTTTACTAAGCTTTTTGACACTCTTGTTATGTCTGTAATTGGTCTGCAGTATGGGAAAGTAAAGAACACGCTTGTATAACTGCTGTAACAATTGGGGCAATGCGTTTTTTATTGGTGTTGGAAAGTACACGCCTAATTTAACCCTTTATGGTGATATGGGTTGGATACCATGTATTGTAAAACAATGGACATGTATTTTTTAGTACTTATAGTAGATTTACGAAAACTAATAATAGAATAAACAAAAAAGTTTTTATATTGGCAAATAATATATGCAATAATAGACTGCAAAATTGGAATTTCAGAGTTCACACAAAGTTTAAAGAAGTTGATATGGAACATTTTTGTAATACTAATTTGATTTTTATAAACATGTTATAAAAAATATTGAGAATATCTGTTTCCATAGATTTAAAGAGCAATGGTATATTGATGTAATTTGGTGAAGAGAATTATTTATTAAAAAATATACCTGGTAAATATAGGAGTGCCTTTGGTAAATTTAGAAGTGGTACTGCTCCTTTGAAAATTGAGACTGGAAGGTATGAAGGTCTTTTAGTTGAAAATAGAATTTGTTATAACAGTATTTGTAATGAAAATCTTTCAATTAAAGATCAAAAACATGTATTAATGAATTGTCCTGTGTATGAAGATGTGCGTTGTTATTTGTTTTATCAAGCATCTCCATAAAATGTTAATCGTCTGATGACGATAAATTTATATTTTTATTCACAGATGAAAATATGTACTTTTATACTGCCAAAATCTGCAATCATGACATTTTATTCAAAAGAAAATGTATTTTATATAGCTAATTTTAGTGTAAATAATGTATATACATTTTAGATAGTCTCTCATAACTCTTTTTAGAGTGGCTCTTGTATGTTTTATATAATTAAGAGGTGAGACTTAAATAAAATATTGTCTTGTTTTGTCTAAATAAAAAAATCTAACCAACAAAGTAATAAATAGGATTAGCACCCTTGGATTGTCTAAACTTAATCCCTTGGTCGCTCAGGCCAATGTAATTATGACATGTGTATTAAACGGAGTGTAGCGACAACGTGTTACCACCCTATTAAGTTCTCACTGGTATTCAATTTTTAGTAAAGATAACATTAAAATAAAAAAAGATTAAGTGGTTTTATGCTTTCTGTTCACAAAAAATATTCTAAGATTTTCAAGCGGGGGGTTTTAATAAATCCCCCCCCAAAAAAAAATATCCCCTAAATCCGCTAGTGGTGTGGGAGGTTTATATATTATGTTGTATAAACAAATTGTCTGAATGCTGTACATATACTTATAATTATAATGTTGTTTGTTTCTGTAAAAACTAAGCTTATATAGTCCATTAATAAAAAATTATTAGATTATTGATTTTTGGTCCAGTTCAAAAGTTGACCCAAATCAACTGTTTTTCAACAAAAATTGAAAATATGGGGTTCTCGGAAATGCTGAATCTAAACTTCTATTTACATTAAGAATTTTCGGGACAAGATTTCAAGTTGATCTAAATAGTGGACAAAAATTAAACTTTGTTTGATTTCAACAATAATTCAATATATGGGATTCTTTCAAATTCTGTATATTATCTAGTATTTAGAAGTGGTACGAAAGATACCAGAGGGACAGTCAAACTCATAAATCAAAAATAAACTGATTTAGGATTTGGGATTTGGGATTTGGGCCCCGTTATCAATTTGATCAACATGAAGTCTAGGTAAGTCACTAAGTCTTTATTTTCCGTCTTAAACCTTATGAATTCTACATACTAATTCTGCACTTCTTCTCATGAACTGTTTTGCTGCATCTGACCAAATTGCAGGTACAGTTAGAACCCATCGTATTTCATTCGTTTTAATGCCTATTCCTCTTTGACCAAAAAGATCAAACAAATGCTGCATTAGCGCTTCGATGGATTTTGCAAAAACCTTCATTGCTTTGAGGGGTTTTCCTGAGATATCTTCTATTATCATTTCCCCTTTGATATCCTGAAAGTAGAAACTATGTACAGTGGTATAAGTATAGATTTTGAACATTCTATGTAAAAATCATAGAGATTGGTCAGAATATAATTATAATTTGTGGAAATATATATCCTTTTGAGGATTGTAAATTACACGAATTTTATGACTAGACTTAATTATATATCCCCAAAAAATGGAAAACAACACGTTTAATAATTAATAACGCTTTTCTGGATTTACCTTCATCAGGAACGCTCAAAGCCAAACATTTGAAATTCAAAGCTTTATAAGTTCCTGACCCGTTGAAGAGCTATATGACAAAAAATACCTAATATAAATAGCCAAATTCATCTAAAGTCAACTTTGCCTGAGGGAGTTGAAACCTTAGTTTCTTAATAATTTCCAAATTTATAAACGAATAAATTTAGAAAAGTTTGTTAAATCATGTCAGTACCGAAGTACTGACTACTGCGTTGAAGGTGCCCTCGGGAACTTAGGTCAAATTGTTTTCTATTGCATGTCATCTTCTGACATAAAAAAAAATGTTTTATTGATTATAATTGGCAGTTTATCGATCCCAAATATTGATGTGACGACACAGTCACACAAATTAATCACACGTAAGCACATGATTCGCAAAAACTACAATTCGAAGGTAAACTGATACAAAAAAGTGATTTTAAATCCTTACCTCGTTCTTGTAAAGCTGCATCTTAAAGCGTTGGAAAAAGAAATAGTCATGTTGCTGTCTGTCAATGACAATGTCGGCATACTTATTTTCTGCTTCATATCCAAACGATACAAGCTCTTCTTTATCATCAAGGAGTAAACACGTTGGTGTTTTGAGGGATAAGTGTCGTTGACTGCCAGCATTCCAAGCCTGGTTGGCAACGATTTTTAGAGGGTCCTTTTGAAAATCATCCCTAGAGGAGAAGGCATACCCAGAATACGTAGTGCCAAAATCTATCGCCACAACAAATAGGTAGTCATCTGATAATTTTGACATTTCTCTTTCGGACGAAACACCTTCAAAAACAAGATATGATTATATATATAGAGCTATATTTATTTATAGATTTATTTTTGGTCATCTCAACGAGATCGATTTTCTCGCTTGAACTTGTACGGCGAAAGGGAGAAAAGTAATCGAATTGAGATGACCAATGATAACTGTAATCGCTATTTTACCTGTGACGACGTGCGCCCTTAGTTTCTAGCGATAATTTTCATATCGCTCTACTGTGCTTAGAAAGGAAATTATCAGTCAGTAAGATCAAAAATTAAATACGCTTTTAAATCACTGTTCAAATTAAGAAATCAACAATTACATAATTAATGGAGCATTATTCAAATGTTTAAAATTAATAGACATGACACGAAAAGGTATATTCTCGACGTTGAGGTTGACTAATTAGACTTTAAATTTGGGGACGGTGTCAAAACATTGATTATAGATTCAAACAGGTAAAATTGAAATCCTGTGCGTCTTGTTAATTCAAATCACATTTATCTAGAACATCATCATTTAACATCATATAGCATATTAATCTATTGTAATAAAAATTCATAATATCTAATAAAATTTGTAGATTTAGCTAGCAAAGTCCTTATATTTGTATAAAGTAACATTCGTTTATAGTAGAAAATTTTAGTAAAGTAGTAAATCAGCTACAATTAATAATTGGTTGCTAGTTCTTCTCTGTGATTAAAAAATATTCTTTGAATTTGAAAAATTCTCGAGTCAACTTGACTTTCATAGCTCATAATTAACGTTTTTACACAATATTTTGATAAAGTAGTTAAAGATTATTTGCTTCTCAAAGTGTATGACGCAATAGAAATTGTATGCTTGCATCATCTTACCTTAGTACAGATTTAATTTAAAGTCCTGAACATTTCGACATGTGTTTGTTTATTTTTATCAATACCGGTTTGTAAACAAATTACAAGTACATGTTAAGATCCGACTATATACCTATATCCCGATATTGTCAAGTAAATATGCTACATCATATATGAAGATTGTTTTTGTGATATCATTGCTGTCTATCATAAGACCTGAAAGGTGTACGCGTGCAGGAGTGGGTGGGCTAGAAAAAGGGGGACTGAGAGTTATACGGTCATTCGATTCCATACTCATTTCATAATATGTACATAGTAAGCCAGTTAGATATTAGTTTTATTGTTGTATTACAGTTCCTGAAAAAGTTCAATCTGTCGCTCCACTAATTCCACACAAAGCTAGATACAGTCTGGTTGATTTTTTCTCTCCGATGTGTCTCCGTAAGCTTCCAATCAGTGAATGACTCTGAAAGTGTTAAAGCGCCTTATAGCGTGTTCGACATATACCCGACACTCTGATATACGCACACTCATTTTTATTTTACATTTTCTTCCTTCTGCTCGTTGTTTAGCTCTCAGATGATGGCGTATGTAGGTGGTAACGAGGTGCGATCGACATAGATAAATATTTCCCGCTAAGATGACAAAATTCTGGGGGAAATCTAATTCCAAACCTGGTCCAATTAAAGGCAATAGATTATACTGTTGGACATCATTTTGATGTCCTAGGAAACCATTTCGAATAAATCTTATATGATTTATGCTGTCCACAATCACCTGTGATCGAATGAGAAATTCTGTGGATCGCAGCTAACGCTGTGGGTAATGTATGCCACCCACCGCGTAGTTGGCACCAAGAAATATTGGGGACATATATTTCCCAAAGAATTGGAATCAAGGCATTTATTTATACACGAAAAACGCACAACTCTTGCTAGAGAAAATTCAACTGCTGTATTACAATTATCGAAAGTCCTTAAAGACCTGGGAGTGATTCTGGACCCTTCTGGTAGTGATAGCAGATAAATAAAAGCGCGGTTTCATATTTTCGCCGCGTAAGTTTACAAAAATAATGAGATGTGGTATCAGTGACAATGGAACATCTATCTATTAGCGATCATAAGGTCTTTAACAATGAGAAAATCCTATACCGTATACTAGTAGTCGGCTATAAAAGATCCCTAAAAAGTGAAATAATTTATATCAAAACCATTTACGAAGAACAAATATGACAGACAGTAGCCAAAGACAACAACTGAACTACAGGCCCTTGACTTAGGACAGGCTAATGAAAAGTACTGCGGGCTTAAAAATGTTTGTAATATATATCTCCTGTCCCTTTTTTAACTCCAAACTCCTGGGGTTGAAGTCATAAAACTTTTCTCAGTGCTCGGAGCATACAAATCATGCTCGAAACACGAAATCCAGCATTTTGATTGGTTGATTTTGGAGTATGAGTACTCCAAAACTGACTCGAAAGTTTTATGACTTCAAGGCCTGTCCTGCCTTTTTTCAAATTTAATCCAATTTCCACAAACCGTTTCAGGACTTAATAAAATACAAAATATCTGTATAAGCTGGTGTTAAGGTGTAAATGCAAAGTCATTATGCAATGCTTTTGAAACTCTTCAGGGATGTTTAACCGGTCAGTAGTGAGTCTTATTTTACATAAACCTCTTATCGTTCTGAACATACATGAAATATTTCACACTGGACGTTAATCAACCAACAATCAATCAATCACAAACCCCTTATAAAGAAAAAACTAATTGAGTTGAAACTGTTTAAACAAAGTTGGAAGGATATAAAGGAAGAATATACATGCTTTCGATGTTATATGACCGGGAGTAAATATTTTAAAACTATAATGCAACATATTTCAGGTTGAAATTGTATAAAAATCGCGTCTTAGGTGTTTTAAAAACAGACCTCGTTAGAAAAAAATTTAGGTGGCAAAGAACTGGATCAAAATGCATACACGCATTTGTTTGCTTTTCATAACTATATAAAAATGACCGTTAAATATATATTAACGAGTAGGTATAAATATAGATTCTACCACTGCATCGAGTGTAATACGATACTTATCCACTCGAGACAGTTAAATTTTCAAATTTAAAACGCGAGGCTGGCCGAGCGTTTAAAATATTTAAAATTTAACTGTCGCGATCGAGAGTGGATAAATATCGTATTACACGGGATTTGGTGGTGAAATCTGTTCTCTAATGATTTTAAAACAATACGCAGGCAAACTTATTCCTTCTTTGCGACTGATCTGCAAAAAGATGTGTTCTTTCTATGTGACGTAATCAGGCATGGTCGCCTTTTTTCGTGCCGTCACAATAGGATGTTTAGAGGAAAACAAGAAAATTCGACGTCACAATCGGATTTTAACTAATGAAGAACTGAGATCAAACGAACCACACGTTGATTAAATTTTTTTATACAATGGGTGCAGAAAGAGATAAATTGACGAAGAAATAGAGACAACAGATTATAATATATTCGTTACATGGGCGTTTTTCAATAAAAGCGTAACTTTCAGACCTAAAAAAAATGGAAAATCAACCTGTCTAAAATTTTATTTCAAGAGTTATTTTGAATACCTCTATTATAGACCTGTTTGTAAACAAAAAGTGCAATCTTAAATATTCTTTAAAATGATATTATTTTCATAATTTGTGTACTGTTTCGTAGGGGACTTATTTTGTCCCCTATGAAACTCTTTCTAAACACACATATTTTTGCAATTTTAAATGTTTTCTATAGACATTCCAGTTTGTTTACTTTAATTACTAGAAAAATCTCACTTTTTTCTGAATTGGAAAACCATTTTTATCGATAAAGATTAGACAGTACTTCACATATGAAGGTACAACTCATGTTACGTAGTGGACATTTTGATGCGTTTCGTAGTGGACAAAACCGTTTCGTAGTGGACAAAAAGTTTTGTAGTTGACATCAACCCTATTATATGTTAATAAAAACATAATAAAAATTACATGAAACTAACCCTTGTTATTTGGTTTGCACGAATATAATTGAAAAAAGATTAAAAAAAAGACTGCATGGTAGTGGTAGTGTGCACTACGAAACGTTTTTCTCCCATACTTGTTTCGTAGGGGACCGCTTCGTAGGGGACATATTCGCATGTTTTATTTTTTTCCCACAATCCCTATATTGCAATAGTAACACGACTGATTGTATTCATCAAAGCATTTATTAAACTGTACACTGATATTTTTTTCATAATTTTAAAACCAGATACTAAAGGAGATTTGACCCGTTTCGTAGTGGACAAAACAATTTACAAAACTTGTTAACAAAAATACGGTATCACTCTGGTCCATTTGATGTGCTCAATTTTTCTTACCAACAATTTAATTGTCGTTATAAAAGCATCACTTCTTTTGTAAGACCCTAATGTTTATATCTCTTGCAAACAAAAATTACATTGATTTTATAAAACTGTTTATTGGCAAATTTTAATGACTTCGTTTCGTAGTGGACATTTTGTGAGGGACACACCTTCTGAAATTAAAAATCCTATATTGAAAGCTGTTTATTAAAATATGTTGGCTCTGAACATACTTTTGAATTATTAAAGAACTAATGTAAAGTAAAAATAACATTTATTTTTTTTCATTTTTTTACGATATTTTAGAGTATGAATGTTGAACAGGCGGTCTAGGGACATGCCATTTTGGTTGTTTTGCACCATTCAGGAGTCAATATCTTATCAATCCCTATAAAAATAAACTGTCTCTTTGCTTAAAAATGTTAAATCTAATTTAATGTACTGACTGCACAAAAAATTACTTGCAAAGATCAAACACATTTTTTTTTAAGTGGCTGGGACAAGAAAATACGTTTTTATTGAAAAACGCCCACATACGGAATATTGCCTCCAAAAGGTTCAATGCAGTTTTTACATAATATTCAATGTAAACACAGGTAATCTCTTTTGTGTTTTGACCAGTCCCCACATTGGAATATACCTTTTCGGAACATGTCTAATAAATCGCTTTCGTTTAAACGATAATCGTCCTTTGTACCTCTGAAACACCTTTGGGGACATGTTTTTTTTTCAATATGATAAAGAACATAAATGATAACTTGCTATCGTTGCACATTTCCATTTCATTTATAGATTATGCGCTCCCGAAGGGTAAGCTATTTCTGATTTACTACCTTCAAATCTGTTACATAGGATAATTTCTATAATGAAATGTCATAAAACAAAAGTTTTATTAAGAATTACTTTGATTCAATTAGGCCAAAGACGATTGGTATCTATACAGTTCAAATTAATGTATCAAATCAAGGACAATAAGGTCAATTTAATAAGATGTCACACACAACCACAAAACAAAAGATAACTTGATATGTATGTCACTGAATAGACACATATAGCATTAAATTGATTTGTATCATAATTGTATGTACCTTGAAATATTTTTTTTTGTTGATTTCAAAACCGAAAGTATTTTTTCAGAAACATTTGTTTTCTTGTCCTCATTAATTTTGATAGGTTATAAAGTTAAACAAAATAAAGGAAAAAGTAAACAACTATTGGTATTTCGATATGCCCTACCTGCTTCTGAACAAAAACGGAAAATTATCAAGGATGTTTATTCTCCAACTTACATTCCCGTTACTATATTTGACTCGATTTAAATGTCATCGAATATTGGGACAATACAAAATATGTCAAGTATGTAAATTGCGTTTCAGGTTCAGACCCGTTCATGATAACTATGCATCAATATTGATTGATATTTAAAAAAAATCAATTTCGTTAACGAAAAACTTTAGATCTTATCCCTTAATATATTTACATATGTGATATACATTGTATGCAATAATAAATTATAAAATATAGCATATTTATATAGCTAATAGTGTCTGAACTGAAATCTGATAAATTAACGTTTTACTCACATTTTGTACTATGTTGATATTACATATAATCCTATTCTACTTATATTCTCCGACAGTGGTCAGAGGTACCCGTAAAATAATTTGTTTTGATATAGCAGATATTTCAATCAGATTTAAAAATATAACGGGAAAGGGGAGTTGAAAATGCAGATTTTCTTATATTTTTGAAGCGTTTATGTTGTTTATTCTACACAACAATCGTTTTGATTTTGTAATTGACTTTTACAAATAAAATGATAAATTTTGACAAAGCATACACCGGGTAATTTAGCATTTCATCTTCTTATATGTGATGTCACAATATGGTAGGTTCTCCTCAGGATTAGGGCTTGAAAATAGGAAAAACAAGCGGATGCATATAAAAATGTCACGTGATAAAACAAAATCTTTCTCGGAACACTCCTTATACTCCTAGGCTTTATAAGCGCAATTTGATTCGACAACTTTTGCAGAAATCAAAGAACTTTAATAATCTTTTTTGGAGTATTGTAACATCGATTCATTAATGTGAATGTAACTCTTCTAAGGATGTATGACAGAAAACTTTCATATTGTCATCATTTGTAGCTGACAAGATTTACCGACATTTTGATTCAACGATTGTTTGCGGGAGTTCGGGGACTTTGGTAATCTCCTCCAAGAACGTATGGCAGAAACTTATTATAATTATTACGATGGTGTACAATCGTGTGTATTTAGTTGACGATATTGTACCGCCATGTTGATTCGACAATCTTACTAGAGTTGTTGAATTATTGTAACATTGTTATTGTAAAGAAACGAATTCCGAGCTCATCGTTATTTTTTAAGGCTGTAAAAAATCGAAACTTAATTACTACACCTTGTCCAGTGACAGTTCAAATTTCATAACGTACCTGTATAACAATATTTTCTAATAGATTTTATCAAAATGATCGATTTATCGTTTCTTTTTTGTCGTACTGAACATATATGAAAAATTCGACACTGGGCATTCAATAAGCATTTTTCCTTAAAGAGTTACAATTACAGTGAATATTTGAATGTGGCAGATTTTTAGGGTTGAAGATGGCTTAACTGATTAAATCGATGGTGCAGATGAATTAATGTAATAATTTTAGATTCGTAGTTGGTAAATAATGCATTTTTGCTGTATCAGTGGTTTATGAAATTTTGGTAATGTCCTAGTGCTAGGAAAGATACAGATTAATCAAATCTAACAAAAATAAGATAAACTCAGGTGTTCAAAACAATGCAAGACATTTTGGCCACGCAGTCAGTTCTGTCATGTTTTTTTGTGGTTATAAAGGGATGACACTATATTTCTTTTTTGTAAAACAGACTTTAAGACACAAATGGAAAACTAAATTTTATTCATACATTTATACACATTGTTATCGAACCAATATTTATAATTGGTTTTGATTTTTCACAAATGATGTCAAATTGTTATTTCTAATTCCGTATTTTCTACATAAAGATATATTGTGTGGCCAAAACGTCTCAAAAATGATTTAAATTTCCGAAATAAAAATGATAAAACAACTGCCTAACTTATGTACAAAATAATGATTGAAAAAAAAATGAAATACAGCAACAAACGACCACTGAATTACAGGCTCCTGACTTGGCATATAAGCATGTATAAATTGACGTTTATTAATACACAGCCTCTCAGTAAAATCAATTATGAGCCAAGGTCACACCTATAATAGACATTAGTTCAACTGAATAACAAATATCATTGTCGGACCATTAGTTGCTTTCCGTGCTCTGACCTAATTAGAAACTTTAAATTGTAAACTATACATGTAAAAGGTTTTTTTTGAATGACCATAATTGAAGGAATAAGAAGTACCTATATAGCTATAGTGTGTGATAACATTGTGTGAGGGAATTCGACGTTTGATGTACCACTGTTCACTCCAGTGCAATTTATGACAATACCACTGCATCAATCAGAATTATTTTTTGCAGTGTTTTAAGAAATGATTTTGCTTTGTTGTCGCGTATTATTTGTGAAACATTCAATGTTTTAAAAAGGCGAATTTTCTTTATAAAGTCAATGATTATGTTGACTTTTGAAGGCCAAACTTTCTACAGCCTTAAATACGCTAATGAAAGATCCAAAAACTATACCAATACATAACGACATGATTATGAAATTATAACAAATCTATTGGTCAACTAATTTTTACTCGTTATTGCAAAATAGTGAACTTAATATATCTGACATTTTCTCCCTACCCAGTTTACCCCTATACATTTTTATGATGTGGACTGGTCATTGTTATTGAATCGTAGGCAATTTGATTGGATTAAGTTGTTATTAGTTTACCTTCAAACTTGTTTATGCTTTTCATACATGACTATTGATTAATTAGAACGTGCATGAATGTGACCGGTAACTTAAATGACCTTCAAACTGGACACTGGACGAGTCAATATTATGTTTTATCAATGAAAGTTAAGGTATGAAAGGTAAGAATTGCCACTTATTCGATTTTCACAAAATTTTCGGAATATACAGTTGGAAAGGTTATTTTTAAAAAGCCTATTGTGAAGAGTAAAGAGAAAGTTTACAAATAATACGTTTTGTTCCATTAAACAAGTCATTTTCGTAAGAGACATACCGAAATATATTTTACGCACGACTACGGCAGGTAAAATTATTATTTATCATAATAAAAAAAAGCATTTTTCAGTCTCATTGGAATATGTTGATTACAATTAATCCCAAACTCAAGAAGTAAGTAACTTAAGTCAAAATATGTCCGATCTGCCTATTTCTGCACATCAAAAGTCAATACGATCGTTTTAAAGTCAACTTCGTCTACCTCACAAAATCTTGTTAGGCACTATAGGTCAACACAAACGAACATCAGTGACTTACCATTAGTTACTTCTCTTGCTTTGTCCATACCTAATCATAAATTATAAAATGTAAACTATGCAAAAGATTCAAAGTAAATTATCTTTACAAGGCTATATAATCATCATGGAAATGAGATGAGCAAATGTTCTTACAACTGTAAACCAAAATTCATTGACCTATCATTATGCCATTGGTTCCCCTTTAACTGGCCTTATCGCAGATTTAGACACAATCAAAGCCAGAAACACCACACTCAAGTACCGCCTCCAATCTTTGTACAGTCAAACAAAACCAAATATATGGTTTGAAGATAGGTGGAGGTTTGCTGAAGGCATTATAGAAATATTCTCCCTTTTGTAGGCAGATGTTTTGGAAATGACAATTGATTGTGTCAAAAGTCACAGACATACCTTATACATGCATGTGAATATTCTGCATTTTCCTGTTGATAGAATATATTAAACAGCAAGTTCTTAATACGAACAGCCAGATAAAAAAAGATAGTAATCTTCAACTGCTCTTTCGGGTAAATAAATAATAGTAGAAATGAGGTAAAACAATATGATGACACCTTCTCATTTATACATATTGTCTTCAACAATAGGCTGTCATCTATAAAATACTTAAACCTTTAAATTTACCCAAGACTGGAAAAGTTGATTAATAAATTAGGAAAGACTACCAAAGGTCGGCAATCAACACCTAATTCTCAATTTTACAAAAGCATCAATTACAAGTCAAAGATGATGATAAACACGGGGTGGCAGTCATAGGAACCTGTGAAATGGTTCAATAATTTATTTCTATTGGTGTGTTATTTTACAACTTTTGAGAAATAACCTGAAAATGTGTTGAACAAGAATGTGTCAAAAGTACACAGATGCCCCACTCGCATTATCATTTTCCATGTTCAATGGACCTGAAATTGGGTAAAAAATCTAATTTGGCCTTAAAAGTAAAAAGATCAACCAATAGGGAACATGTGTACTAAGTTTCAAGTTGATTGGACTTCAGCTTCATCAAAAACTACCTTGACCAAAAACTTTAACCTGAAACTCACACTTTTAATTTCTATGTTCAGTGGACCATGAAAATGGGATCAAAAGTCTGATTTTGTTTTAAAATAAAAAAGATCATATCATAAGGAACATGTGTACTAAGTTTCAAGTTGATTGGACTTCAGTTTAATCAAAAACTACCTTGACCAAAAACTTTAACCAGAAGTGGGACGAACAGACGGACAGACAAACGAACAATTGGACAGACGAACAAACGAACGGACAGACGAATGAACAGACGAAAGGACGCACAAACCAGAAAACATAATGTCCCTCTACTATGTAGATGGGGCATAACAAAAATGTGTCTAAAGTATACGGATCCCCCACTAGCACTATCATTTTCTATGTTTCGTGGACCATGAAATTGGGGTCAAAACTCTAATAATTTGGCATTAAAGATCATATCATAGGGAAGATGTCTACTACATTTCAAGTTGATTGGACTTCAAATTATCCAAAACTACCTTGACCAAAAACTTTAACCTGAAACTTGCACTACCATTTTCTATGTTCAGTGGACCATGAAATTGGGGTCAAAACTCTAATTTGGCATTATAATTAGAAAGATCATATCATAGGGAACATGTATACTAAGTTTCAAGTTGATTGAACTTCAACTTCATCAAAAACTACCTTGACCAAAAACTCTAACCTGAAGCGGGACGAACAGACGCACAGACCAGAAAACATAATGCCTCTCTACTATCGTAGGTAGGGCATAAAAATTAACTCCTTTCTTGATTCCACCAAACGTTTTATTTATCTGAATAACTCTAAATAGACTGAACAAAAAGTTACAAGTCATTTTATGATTTTCAGTTAATTAAGATCTATTCAGTTTTAGTTCAGACCAATAGTTGCTATTTTTTGTTCTATACCTGTCAACATCAACATTCATTAGAATAGTCTGAAAAGCTAGTGAACAGTCATGAATTTTCTGCAAACAAATTGGAAATTGACTGAAAATCATAATTTATTGTTCATTTTTCAATCAATGTTTAGATCAAAATGACTGTTCAAACTTAAATTCGTTTACTAGGCCCCCTCCAAATAATTGACAACAATGCGATTGATTCAGGAAAGCCACCAACAAATTATGATAAATAAATTTATTCAAATGTGATTGTTTTTGTTTTTCAAAACTTATCTTGTTCTAATTTTTTGCAATATAAAAAATATCTTTTTTTTTCAATTAACACTTTTTTGTTTATAAAGCATAAGTAATAAGCCCTTAAAACATACTCTAACTTTAAATGTTGTCAAACTAAAAAAAACAAATACTTCCTGAAAGACAATCACTATACCAATTTTGCTGTCAGACAACAACATATATCAAAATAGTATTTAGCAACACAAAAAACACAAATGACATATATTAAATAACATTTATTTAAATGTTTTACACATAACTGACTTGCAGTTAAGTAGAAATTCAAACGATGTTATATGCAGATTTACATTGATAAACTGAAATGGTTATGTTGTGATTGGCTGATCATTTAAACAACTATAATATCAGTAACAAAGAAACAATAAATATATGTTAGAGCTGTATAAAGAAGTAAATGTTACTGTTATACACGGATTTCGGCCTCAAATTTCAGATTCATCTGACAAAAGATTTTGGACACTTTTTAAACACTTATTATAATAAGTGTCTATTTCTATTGATTCAATTAGTTTATGTGAAAGATTTAAATTGATTTACTCATTAAAAACTCTGTCATTCAAGCTTAAATATGAAAAATCTATCACATATATGCCAACAAATGTCACTTTTAAGATGGTTTTTGTCAAAAATGAAAGTGGCTGCAGCTGGAAACCTTCTAAAATTTCACTAAAATGCTAAAATTGCAAAGATTTCAGTAATTTAGCATGACTTAATGATGCTAGTACCCAATATATGTGCATTGCATTGTCAAAAGCAGTCCATATTTATGTAGCAGAAGCATTCTATTTTCCAATAAATAACTGAAAGTTTTACATTTCAACAATTTTGGAAACTGCTATCTTTTGGGGCCAACTGGACCTACTCCTTTATTCATAAAACAGCTCTCACATATAGTAATCAGAATATATTAAAACTTTCTGTTATATTAAAGTGGAGTAACACAAAATGTTGCATGATTTTCAAAGATTGAATTTAACCAATTAATTATCTGTAGGATTTACAAAGTATATGATGTTTAAGACTAACTGACTTAGAAATGATAACATGTTCAATGGTTATTTTTTCATATGTTACTTTATATGCATTTAAATCGTTTAATATCAGTTGGATCTTGATACCAATAAGATCAAATATTCCAAAGAACATTTTTCCATTTGACCTAATCTCTTTTATATCGAAACAACTCAATGCTTAAAAAGATCCACAATCATTCTATTTATAGAATAAATGCCCAGAATTTGAACACTGTTTATTTGTAGTCTTTATATTATAATCTCTGAAAATATATCTCTTTAGTTTATATGATCAACTAGATGTCTTTTCTGTTAAAGATTCCAAGACTTTCTCAATGGCTTCTGCAACCCTGGTTTCTTCTGTCATTTCTTTTGGCTGGTCAGTCTAAAAAAATTAAACATTGTATCACTAACAGGACAATTTTTGGTAATTTGCAATTGTTTTCAAAGAATTGTGCATACAAGATGTCTTCCTCATTTTAACCCTTTCGCGGCGAGTGTATCCTTGAGGATACACAATGCGCAGGGCGGATGTATCCTTGAGGATACACGATGCGCAGGGCGAGTGTATCTTTCAGGATACATAAATATTGTCCCAATAAAAGCCGCAATTTTACGTTATTTGCCGTTCTTAACAGTTGAAATCAATGTTTCAATTAAAATCTACGATATCTGAGGGTATTATTTCAGTTCTTCAACAGCATTAAAAACATCGTGAAAGGTAAATAAATCAAATCGGAAAATTTTATTTGCTAAAATTAGAACCGGAAACACGTTTTGAGGTCATGTGGGGTTTCAAAATGGCTCCTCTCGATAACGAGGAGTGGAAGTACAGCTGTTTTCTGTGTTTTGATGAAGCCCTTTA
Source organism: Mytilus edulis (assembly GCA_019925275.1). Taxonomy (NCBI): domain Eukaryota; kingdom Metazoa; phylum Mollusca; class Bivalvia; order Mytilida; family Mytilidae; genus Mytilus; species Mytilus edulis. The sequence continues at coordinate 48,641,940 of CM034362.1, forward strand.
TTATTCTTAGGTAGTTTTAACTATATAATAAAAATAAATGGTTCAATATATCTTAAATAAATATGATAGCGATCTTTTTATTCCCCCCAGAAATCGGAACTAGACAAGTAAGTTTTTTTCGCGTTCATGGCTTTGCTACAAAAACAATTCTCTATTTCGAGGGAACAGAGATATGGCTTTGAAAAGCTGGTACTCGGGTAACACATACACTTTGATTGAGTATCGGGTGAAATAAGCGGATAGGGCTGTGAATGTACGGGAGAACAATGCACGAAATTGAAATCAGTTTAGGAAGTGCAACTTCGTCTGCTAGTATTTCAGTGTGAAAATGTCGTCAGACGAAACTGATGTAGAATTTGCAGGTTCAGTGAAACTGATGTTATTAATGCCGGAAAATAGGTCTTACTTACTTAATGAGGAAAGGTAAAGAATTGGTCAGAATAGGCAGGGGAAAGATGACAGTGAGGGCTATAATGAGTCAAATAATGAGGAAGCCAAAGGGGAGCAGGAGGTTAATATTAATTGTTGAGGAGATGGTGGTGATTGATGGCACACACAATGAGATTAGTAGTGTTGAAAAAGTCTACACATATATTTGCCCCTTGTGGGAATACTGGGCTAAGTCATGTCATGGGTACTGAAAAGGAGGTGTCAGATTTAGGGCAACTTTATATGGACAATCCTTTTCTTGAATGCATTCTAAATCAACAAAACTGATAACTTTAAGCTTTCCACTGATTTTTAAAGGTGCTGTTATGTCACTATCCCAGATAAGGGGGAAAGGTTGAGCGCTCACAAACATGTTTAACCCTGCCACACTCATTATGTGCCTGTCCCAAGTCAGGAGCATGTAGTTCACTGGTTGTTGTTGGTTCATGTCTGTCATTTTCATTTTAGATTAATTGTTTTGTAATCAAGTACATGTAGATATATATATAGGCAGTTAATTTTCCCAGTCGAATTGTTTAATATTTCTCATGTCTGGTGGGCCTTTTATAGCTGACTTTACATTATGGGATTTTCTCATTGATGAAGGCCATATGGTTGCCTATAATTGCTTACATCCACTGTATTTGAACTTTGGTGGATAGTGGTCTTATTGGCAATCATACCTCATCTCCCTATTTTCATATTCACTACAAAAGGCAAAGGCCAAATGACAACAAAATGCCTTGGAGCTACAAATCAGAAATGAAAGCATTTCTTGGTCTTGCATACCATTTACTAAGTTGTATTGGTTAACAGATCCAATAATGGTCACCTCAATATTTTCTTGTACAATGATTAGGGACAGGTATACCCATATTTTATGGTACCTTCATTTCTATGACCACCATAGTAAATGAAACTTGATTACGTGAACAAAATATTGATCCTTTCTGTAATATTAAACCTGTTGTTTCATTAGTTGAAATTCTGAAGAACAAAACAAATGTCTCAATCTTGTTAATATAATATATATATTGGTCAAGTTAAATGTGTAATAAATGTTGGCCAGTTAGCAAGATAAGAGGTTAAACTACCCCTTTGCCATTGTTGACTACCCTTCAAACAGGGGTGGCTGACCAATACATCTAGTATTATTGATATTATCAAAAAACCTTGCAATGGCTCAAAAAAGTATATTTCATTTTACTTGGGATAGTTAAATTTGTAATGCCTACATATTATTTACCATTCATCCAACCTAAAATTTCTTCAGTTTTCTTGTTTGCTGGTAAAAAGGTTGATAAATAGATATTTTGTGCTGGGGTAAGCAGGGTAAGGCCATTACTAGACATAAGTTCACACACATGCCTTCAAACTGGAACAATAAAGAGAGAAGTCAAGTTTGCTGTATTTAATTTGTTCTTGTTGTTTGTTAAAATTTTATTGTTGAAAGTTCATAATTTAGTTATCAAATTCTCTTAGTTAATTGTAATACTGATTATATAAATGGGAAAATATTGCTTAATTTTTTATCAAAATCTAAAGTTTTGTGACTTGATATGGGAAAAATGAAACTGCACTGAATTATCAAGAAAGGATGAAACATATGACAGATATGTGTACATATGTAATGATAGTAGAAATTCATTGTGTAAGTGATTATTCTTCACATGATTACAATGTACATGTATATATATGATAACTAAAGTATCTATCATAATTAAAATAGTAATTTAATATATTTTATATACTCAGTGATTAAAAGTTTTTCAAATTACATAATCAGAAAATCTAGAACAAAGCTGTTGCATATTGGTAATCATGGTAATAGAGGAAGTTTAAAAAACACCAAACCTTTGAAAAAAGACCAACGACAAAAATACTTGTATATATATATATATATATAATGGTTGACCCTGGTAAATAATTAATCCATTTTGTTTTATCTACTTATAAAAGATAATCATGACCAACTATATTTTGCTTTTTTATTCTTCTAAAATAGGCATTATGGACTAATATGAAACAGAGATGTATATGTCTGATTGAACCAAAAATATTTTTTTTAGCAGATTTTTTTTTTTTTTTTATATAGTATTGTTATGTTTACCAGGGAAAATGAAACAACAAACATATCTTGTTTGTTAATAACACTCTTTAATACCAGTGTTTACAATATCAACAACGTATCCGTGGTATCCGTATATATGAGTATATGATCGTATCATGATCTATCACTTTGAAAACGAGTAGTCGTTCGTCGATTGACAGAGTTGTCTTTTCATCAATACAAATGGCGGTCGGAAACGAAAAGTCAAACGGTTAATTTAGGAGAGATAAAAAGCTTCGGTTTTGCTATAAACGATGTTTAAATGACAAAAACGATTGATAAGATAAATAAGAAGACTCGGTTATAATGATTTGCTGAATTATATCCGTTTAAACACATTTTTAACGTAAAAAAGTACATCCGAATGTCGACATTTTGGCAACATTGAGCTAAAAAGGTAACAAAAATCGATCTTTCAAGCATTGTAAAGACATTATTTTTTGTTTTAATTTTAATTCACTAGGAAAATCTTTTACAGAGCAACCTTTTGAACTTCTGTATCAGTTGTTTAGGCGATCTGAGACTGCGTTCTCGAGTAGCAGCACGTTTTTCAATTTGCAACTTTTCTTGAAGCACCGGTCACGAAATTAATTCAGGCTGGGGAATCTGAGCGTGCAAATTTGCCTAGGCCACAGAAACCCGCGGAAAAAATAAAATCAGTAGTGAAAGTGTTAAAGATATTGTAAAGTCAATATTTTGTGAACAAATGTAAAGAAATTGCTCCACTTAGTGCTGCTGGATATGTCAAACCTTAAAAAATGGGACCAAAATGGACAAAATATTCACGCTTGATACAGATCTGAAAATGGATTGTCAATATTAAATATAATACAATTATTATTCAATGTATATATCCTTGTTATGACCCCATACATGACGAAGCTGATTTAGGGGGGGCCTACCAGGGTTTTTGATGGGAAAATTTAGTTGATTATATCATGTATATTGAGAATCACTACCACATGACTGGAGCAGGCCCCCTCTTATGTAAATTTCTGGATCCTCAACTGACAAGGGATAAAATGATTATATAACAATGGTCCATAAGCTAGAAATAGAGAAGAAATTCACTTGATTTGTTAATGTGATTGCATCACATAGTATTTTGATTTGTAGACTTCTTATTTTTAGATTTTTATAAACAAACGTGCAATATCACTTTACTATCTAGTGTTTTAGTCTCGCTTTGAAAATACAGTTGAGGTGTAACTTTTTCTGATATCAATCAAATAAATAAAAATGTTTGATCCCGCTTCAATTGTTTGCACCTGTCCTAAGTCAGGAATCTGATGTGCAGTGGTTGTCGTTTGTTTATGTGGTTCATAAGTGTTTCTCAATTCTTGTTTTTTAAATAGATTAAACCGTTGAATTTACCGTTTGAATGGTTTTACACTAGTAATTTTTTGGGCCCTTTATAGCTTGCTGCCTAGGCTTCGTGTTAAAGACCGTACCTTGACCTATAATGGTTAACTTTTATAAATCGTGGCATGGATGGAGAATTGTCTCATTGGCACTCATACCAAATCTTCCTATATCTATAGAATATAGAAACTTAGAATATTATATCCCTTTATTCCAGAATGCCATGTTAACCTACCTGATATCTCTCATGGAGTTGTTGTGCTGCCCAAGCAGCATTTTTGATATTGTTTTGCTTCTCTTTGCCACCTCCTCCTTTGGATGCTGTTAGAGCTAGATTACTAGAGGACTACAAAATACAACTACAATTATTTTATAAAAGTGGTTTGGTTTTAATCTTTTTTTTTTTTAGATCTAATTAATTATAGAAAAACAGAATTGGAACTACTGTAAATTCAGCAATTATTGCAATTTTGTCACATGATAGCAAAATGTAATTCTAATTTTTGCGATATTGAGAATAATCCTGTTAAATTCATATAAAAAATTTCAAAACGTGTTAAAGTATTGCGATAATAACCATGTCCCTTTTTTTGCAATAATAAAAACATCGCCACAAGTTCTGAATTTACAGTAATTTAGCAATTTTTGAAATTACTAACTTTGTTAAAATCAAATATAATGATAAATATACCATGTTAAAGAAAACTGGTGCTATCATAGTGTTGATCTACTTTACTTAGTAGCTACTAATTAAATTATTTGAGAAAAAGATAGTTTCTGTCATATAGAAATGCATGATTTACATGTGACGATGATGTGTCAACACTTTTTTAATCAAAGAAACTCAAAATCATTGTTTTATACAACACTTCAATCAGTGATTTGGAAAGTTCTATAATGAAAATACTACAAATCTTAGAATTTCTTATTAAATGTAACCTTGGTTTAAAACATCACACATTGATATTGGAAATACTGTAAAAAAACCTACCTAGGTTTAGTCAAGCAAAGAAAATAATCATTTATGAAAATAGAAAAAATAGAAAGTTGATTATTGTTTGAACACAGAGAAATAATATCAATTCTATAAATTCATCAAGTACATGTGAGGAGCATGACCTGCTCAACCTTAAAAGCACCGGAGAACAACCACTGATTTTTGTAGGGTTCATGTTGCTCAGTCTTTAATTTTTTATGTTGTGTTTGTACAATATTTGTTTGTGTCTCGGTCTGTAGATTTTTGTTTTTGGCATGGTGTTCTCAGTTTCTCTCTATCAGATTAATAAAGTAAAACATTTCTTCAGTATCTTCTGCTTATCTTCTATAAACTTACAAGAAATAATCCATATAAAGCTCTAACATTTTTAGGATTCAGTTTTATGGCCTGGGCATAATATGATCTTGCCATGGCCATACTTTCTGGATCTCCCATGGTGTATTTTATCTGTAAACAAATAACAACTATGATAATTATATGCATAGGGTGAAAATTTTACTCTTTTTGTGGAGAACAACTTCTCTCATGTAAATGATGTTGTGCCGTCTAGGCATGCTCATAATTGACAAATGGTGTTAGAACACCAAAAAGAGCAATAACATTCCTAAGATACAATTCTATTGTAAGATATGCTGTATTGCTATGTCTTTAGCAGAGGGTGTAGTAATTCGTAGACTTGTTAGTTTTTTCATTGCTTTTCTATTTGGCAATGTGATTGACAGTTTTTCTTTACTTTATAGTTAAGGATTTCTGTTTTATATCTTCTCCTTCTGTTTTTTTTTTATTTGCCAACTGCACAACATGATCTGATTTTTTTGCCGAAATTCAAAGTTCTTGTAAATTGTTCTCGAAAAGTTACAGAATGTTTATTTTTTGCCGAAATTCAAAGTTATTGTAAATTGTTCTCGAAAAGTTACAGAATGTTTATTTTTTGCCGAAATTCAAAGTTCTTGTAAATTGTTCTCGAAAAGTTACAGAATGTTTATTTTTTGCCGAAATTCAAAGTTCTCATTATTTGTCCTTGAAAAGTTGGGCCACAAAATAATATAAACCAGAAGGTACATTTTAAAAGATTAACAGGACAAATCTAATATTGACATACCTCAGCAAACTTCTGATAAAACAAATGATTGTGTGGATTTGACATGATTAATTCTTCCATACAATAACAAGCTTTTGAGTAGTCCAACTGTGATAGATACAAATCACACAACTCCAACCAACCTTCAAAATCTGTCATAAATCTATAAAAAAAAACACAGAAAAAAATTACATAGTTTAGAACCTGTAAGCACAAAATTTAAATTAACATAGCAATGGTTATTCCATTTAAAAAAAAAAAAACTCATTACAGACACATGACCGAGGACCAAAAATAAAACCGTATATTCTTTTCAGTTGCATTTTAAAGGCAGTCTTGCAGGAACAAAATTGTTATGGTTTGAAACCAAGTGTCTCACCTACTTTTGCTGTTAGTCACAGGACCAATAAAAATGGAGAACAAATTATTAAAATGTTTCCTCAAGATACTACCTTTTGATTGTAAGAAGCTTCTGTCCAAGTTTGGTGAAAATCCATGATGGTTTATGAATCTAATAAATGTTTTAAAAAAGTCCATTCATATGTAATATATGGAAAAACAGGGAATATTTTTTTACAAGATTTCTAGATAATAGCTTTTGATAATGAACAAGCTTCTTACCAAGTTTGGTATAAATCCAGGATAGTTAATTAAAGTTATTAAAATTTTAAAAACTTTAACCACAGAGAGAATGTAATGTCACTGAATGTTAACTGGCCAAAATAAGTAAAACTCAGAAAAAATGGATTTTTCTGCACAAAATTTACTTCTAGATACTATCTTGTGATCATAAATAAGCTTCTGTCTAAGTTTGGTTGAAATTCATAAACAAAAATCTTAGTAGGGCAACGTCGGCAGTTTTCGACCACTTAACGGTAAATTCGATTGTGACGTCAGAGAAAAAACAATGGTCATCTTCACGTTACAAGTGAACATCTTTACATATTGGACATTATTTTCGTCGAAGAAACAATACTTAATTTTTGATAATTGCATTAGTAATGACTATTTTGACGTTGTTAAATATTCGGGTATTTTCGACCATGTTCGGGTATTTTCGACCACGGTCGGACATTTTCGACCACTTTCTAATTTCCTTCTGTCATATCACTGATAACATTATATTAGGCAGCAACCATTTGATTTTCTGGGGGGGGGGCTATGGTTTTTTTTTCTGTACAAACTTTTTTTTTCGCCTGCGGCGAAAAACAAACTATTTTTTTCGTGACAAGTCGAAAACAATTTTTTTCTTTCAATTTTAGCATTACATATAGTGGCAGCTGAGGGTGAAACAAACAAATTTTTTTTCTCAGAATCAAAAACAAATTATTTTTTCTCCAAAAACTGGAAATAAACTTTTTTTTCCAAAAAAAACCATAGCCTCCCCCAGAAAATCAAATGGTTGCTGCCTTATGGTTCGACCCCAGAATCAATTGTTCATAAAGTGTTTAATTGATAATTATTTTGCCATCGTAAGTGGAGATAAACGACCATTTAACTTCTCAAAGTGATACCGTTTCGGTATTCACACGAACGTTACAAGTTTTGATCAGCAACTGATATTATTCAGGCATGCAGGCTTTAAAAAAAAATCAATGTGGTGTTTCTGAAAATTTCGAATTACCTGTTTTAAGCGGATTTCACAAGAAAAAAATGAACCTCTACAACTGCTTGCACGGGGCTTGTGAATACTTGTGCGAATTTAAATTAATTGTCTTGACCTGTATTGATAAGATCACATTGTCAGATGAATAAAGTAAGTGTTTCTTTGTGTGAATAATAATAGTGGTGCACGTGATATTGTTCATTCAGTGTGCCCTTTTACGGTCCATATAATTGATTGATAAAGAACACGCGCTTGAATATGCATTGAACACAAGAAGGCTTATATTATAGGACTAACATTATGATATCCCCCTCAAACAAATAAAAATAAAATAGTTTCTCCCTAAAGTTACGGCAAGTAATTATTTATGACAAAAATGTATTTATCAGAAAAACGATTATAACAAATTGCCGAAGCCACGCTGAATTTATCATTTTTCAAAATGTTCTGTATTCTAAGATAAAATACGGGAGGGGGGGGGGGCTCAGATACCAAAGAGACAATTAAACTAAAAAAAATACGACACAGTCCACACATACCCAACACAGAAAACTAAGAGTGAGCAACACAAACCCACAAAAAACTAAAGACTGGGCTTCACTAACCCTACAAAAACTAACGATTGTGCAACACGAAACCCACAAAAAAAGACTGTGCAACACGAACCCCACAAAAACATAAGACTGCAACACGAATCCAACAAAAAACTAAAGATTGATCAACACGAGCCGCACAAAAAACTAGACTGCAACAAGAACCACACAAAAAACTAAAGACTGTGCAACACACACCCGTACCAAAGACTAATGACTCCCCAAAAAATGTGTTCCAACTATCGAAAATAACAAGATAATGCATCACAGTATACATGTAGCAATATTATTTCTTTTAAATCATTGCACTGTAGTAATAAATATATAGAATTTGTAACTGCAAGTCATACATTCATTTTGAAAATTTTGTCACATAATATATCTGACGGTTTTAGAGGCAATCATCACACTCATATGGAAAGCTAAAGATGTCGTCAATATGCACACAAGAAAAGTCAACACCAGAGCATTTTGCATGATAAAAGGAGGAGCAAATCTCGCAACATATATAAATATCGTCTGTTTCAAGTAAACACTTGGAACAAAGCCTGGAAGTAGTCGATTTCTCCGATTTCTTTTGTTTTTTGGATAATTTACGTTTCTTATTTTCTTCCATTCTTTTCTTGTTCTCGTTTTTCTTCTCATCCTTTTTAGCATTTTCCTCTTCCTTTAGTTTGCGTTTTAATTCTCTATCAATCTTACGCTTTTCTTTCATTTCCTGTTCATCTTCTTTCTGCTGTTTTCTATTCTCTAAAATTTTTATCATTTCCGATCCCGATACGGCTTTTGGTAGTACAGTGCGAGTTTTCTTTTTCTTGAGAGTCTTTTGTTCACTTGGAGTAACATGTAGGAGTTCAAAAGATGATGAAGGTGCTTTTTCACACGATTGTTTGTTTTCGTCTTTGTGTGGTGTTACATTGACATTGCATGGATTAACTTGTATGATGATTTCTGGATAAAGACAAGGAGGCTGATCATGCAATTCTTCAACTATTGTATGTGATGTTTCACATGAGACAGAGTCAAAAATTTCAGATGGCACTAAAGCAATTTCTGTATCCGCCTCATCAGCAATTTGTACGGGTTCTTGATCTAGATTGTAGGTCCCAAAACTATTGGTAACTGGACACTATCAAGCTGGGCATCTTTACAATTCATATCGTCGTCATTACCGAGATCCTGGTCTGGTTTTGCCCTGGCAAATACTTCAGATGGCTCGACTTTAGATTTATCTACACTTTCAACTGAAAATGGATAAAGCCCCGTATGACGGAAACCTTTAATTGCTACATCAACTGTTGTTCCTTTTGCCCACGCCGACTTAAATACAGAAGCAAAGGTACCTTTTGTGACAAATTCACCCGGATTTTTGAACTGGTAATCTCTCACTGAATCTCTCCAGTGTTTCTTCAAAGGCCCAAACAGAGTAACATCACAAGGCTGTAATATATGACTTGCATGTTCGAGCAAACAGTACAATATAACATTCTCAGACTTACAAAGCTGAGCTGTTTCCAGGCTAATATGGCTAGTATGTCCATCCACCAGCAAAATAACCGGTAGCTTTACTTTTCGGTCCTTTATGGCAGTAATAAAATGATCACGCACCCAGGTGTAAAATAGTTCGGAATCCATCCAACCAGTCTTTGTCCGACCAAGTACTGCTTCAGTGAAACCTTCTAGTGGATTAAACCGGAAACGCTCCCCTGGAAATACAAGCATAGGTGGTAAGTAGTGTGCTGTTGCACTCATACATGCAAGAACTGTTATCTGTGATTTGTCAGCTGAACATGTTGAATACACATTCTTACTGCCTTTAGCAGCCAAAATTTTACCAGATTTTGGATCTTGCGGAAAACCACTTTCATCTGCGTTATATATGCGGGAAGCATCTTTCAATATATTTATTCCCTCTTCATAATTTTCCGTTAGGTACTTTGCAAAATCTTCAAACCACCATTTTATTTTTTGCCAAGATATAACTGCGCGTTCCTTACCAAGTTTCTGCGGAGTGCGAGTAGAAATCTCAGGATGGCGTTTCATGAAAGCATATAACCAATCCTTACCCGGCAAATTATCTTTAAATGGGGTTTTCCTACCGTCATGATCCAAAATTGTCTTCACCGTATACAGAAGTTGCTGTCTTGTTTGGCCATAGCCGATTTTTGCCATATCTATGACCCAGTGGACTAGCATTTCTTCCTCACTATCAAATAAAACCGGACTAGGTCCTGATCTTGCATGAAGACTAGATCTGCCATTAAGTTTGTCTATAATAGTCGTTTTTGGAACATTGTATTGTCGTGATGCGGATCGAATTGACATTGCCTTACTTTCAACCATTTGTACTGCATTTTTTATATCCTCTAGAGCATAATTTCTGTACTTGTTTCATTTCCCCATTGTATTTGAAAATCTGAAAGCAGAAAAGGGTGAGGTAAAAACCTGCTTAAACAAGAAATTGTGCCGACGCGATGATACATGTATTTTATGACTTCATTGAAACTTAATCCAGGCGCTAAGGATGTTAAACGAGACGAAATGGGGTTAAATGGAAATCACTTATACTTGTTTTTATCGCTTTTTAAATGTATCTATTTCATGTATCAATACGATTTTATTTTGCACATGTACATACAAATTTAGTAGACCCGGTCATTTTGCATTTCCCAGACAAGTTAAATGAAGGAAATGATCATATACAGTATATTTGGAATGTTACGGGACAAAGATGAAGCAAATAAAACAGACCAAAAAAAACCAACCTGTAGCAACTGAGGTATTAAATTAAATACAAATATGATTACACACTTTCGAAAATACTAATATAGGATTAAACACATTTTTTCTAGAGGTTATTGATGTGTAAACCGGGGCGATTAACTCACAAACTGAATACAAGTCCGAAGGACTTTTATGTTGAGTTTGTGAGTAAGAGCCCCGGTTTACACATCAATAACCTCTAGAAAAAATGTGTTTAATCCTTATAATTCTTCAGCCAAACATTTGTGATATCTAATAAACATTTTTTTTTATGATGGCTACTATATATATTACCATCAAAAGCACAATGGCAAGTCGTAACTAAGGAGTACGCCGCCATCTTGACTTTCTAAAAACCATAAATGTCAGATAAATACAACGGAGTCTTAAATAAAATAGCACCTACCTCAAAAACTTATTTTAATTAAATGTTATTCGAATTTGAAGCGTACACGTAACGAAATAATCTTTCCCTTGAAAATTTCTATTCGTATGACGTCGTGTTTTGCCATGACGTAAATTCGCCAAATCCTTCATGAAATTTTGCAGAATTTTATTAAATTTTATTTTTATACATTTTCGAAGCTTAGTGAATTAAATTTATTTCTTCTTTTTTTTTGGTTATATATGCACTAGAATAGTCAAAACTGTTATGCAATTGTTTTTAAATCTCAAATTGCTGAAAATCCTGGGATCACTGCAAGCTTGTGTATCGCGCATGAATAGATTACAAAAGTAGTTTCGGAAACATGGTTTATCGAAGTGTAAACTTAGAGAAAAATTCTAATTGAACAATCCAATTCAAGTATTTATAGATATGCAAATCATATAAGAATTATTATAATATAAACAAACAATTTGGAGAGTTGTCTCATTGGCACTCATACCACACCTTCTTAATTATATCAATACATGTACATTTTTAGAGTAAAAAAAGTGAACAAAAACATTTAAATTTTAACAACCTGGAAGGTGACCCAAGTGCACCAAGAGAAAAACAAACACAACAGAGAAAACAGGTAGGAGTTGGTGGACATGGGGTCCCTGGGATAAGGGAGGCGATAATCGGGAGTAACTGGGAGTAAAATAAGGGGTCGGGTTAAGGGGAATGAGAACAGGGAGTAAAGGGGAGGGATTGTTAGCTCAAGTTGATATTAAAAGAAGGGAAGTGGTGATTGCTACCCCTTGTCAAACCCCTCCCGTCCACCCTCTTTTAGGGAGTATTTTATAAACGTCTTCGGGTTTCCTACTGACACGTAGACGAATTGCTTTGATTTCGCGGAGGAAAAAAATAAGTTTGGACTAAAAAATATCCTTCAAAAGCAGACTGCATTTTGATCTTGTTGCTCAGATAAAGTTTTGATTTTCTTATTTTCAGCTAGTAAAAAAAAAACAATCACAGTGTATTCGACATTCCAATTGCGATAACATTGTCCTTCTGACTATGACATTGTCTATACAAGGTGCCCGATTTCGTTACGTCATTCATATTGTGACGTCACTGTAGCCTTGAAAAACGTAAACAAAGCGTCCATAGTAACACAAAATATACAAGACTGGTCGAAAATAGGCGAAATACGTGTGGAAGGGATATAAGTTGATTATCGGCAAAATATTTTTTAAAATGCGTCTGATTTATTCATTTATGTGTTCATTTTTATTCCCAGGAATTTAGCGAACAGTGTCATTAGGTTTTCATGCTTGAACAGTAGGTGTTTTTTACTGAAATCATTTGTTGAAAGACAGATATTTTTTAACACATGACGTAATACTTGTTTTTATCATGGCGAGATTTTCCACGACAACCGCTACAAATTATGTAACTTACTACTTCTTTCCGTGAATTGCAGCTAACCTAACCTTCCATGACAAATATTTAGTTCTGCAGATCTGCACGCAGAAAGGATGTGGAAACAACGCCTCGCGTGCATGAAATCGCTCCCGAAATGTTCGGTGGTCGAAAACTGCCTCTGGTCGAAAATACCCGACAGTACTCTACTATTCTAGGAAGTGGCAAGGGTGTCCTTGAATGAAACTATGCTAATTTACTTACTGTTCTAAATATTTATTTAACAGTTCAATAGCTTTAGTTACTTCATTCTGTTCCTTAGCTATAGTCACCAGTCTTTTCCTTACAAACTGAAAGTAAAAATTCCAGATCTCAAACAAGAAATTTATTTACCATGTTTACATTAAAGTTTCTCAGGCAGGAAAACTACAATTAGTTTCAACAAGTCTATATCATTTTATTTAAAATAGAAATTAAGCTTAGAATTGATGTTACGTATAAAGATTTTTTTTTATGTCATCTATCCTTTTTCCTTATTCTTGGGTTTTTTTAAAGCTTATTACATGAAATATAATTCAAAATGCCAATCACTGAGGTTGTTGGTCAATAAACCTATTTACACTCTTGGTATTTAGCTGTATTTTCCCTCCAAATGACCTTAAATCTAAGGCAGCAATCACTTATTAATTGTGATGTCATATGTTTTGAATTATGAGGTCAAAGTTTATTTTTTATTGATACATACTGCATATTCTGTATTCACATATATATAAAGTTACAAACCTCATGATCAAAACATTTTTGATGAGTATCTGGATGGGATTTACAGAATAGAGGGTGAATCAATTCTACAGAAAAAGAGCCAAAAGTATAAAGAATACAGAAAAATAGGGCCAAAAGAAATAAAGAATAGAGAATGATGGTTTTAAAATATGAGGAATAGAGAATAAAAGGCCAAAAAAAGGATAAAGAATAGGGAAATTGGACTATAAATGTAATAAATACAATACTGGGGACCCCCATCCAGACCCTCATGCATTATGTATAACAGTAAGTAGAAGTCCATAGAATCAGAAATATATCTCTTACCATGTTGGATTCATCTTTGTCGATAATTGCCTGGTATACTTCTTCAGCTTTCACAAATCTGAAAAATAAGTCCAGTGAAAAGTCAAAGTTATGATATTCTTTTGATCAGGTTTATTGCAAGGACAGAAAGACATTTGAATACATACATGACATAGGATGATAATGTTATGAGGATGTACTCATGTCAGGTTTAGGAATTTTGTCAAATGTTTAAGACTCCTTAATTTTTTTTGGCTACAAAACAGGGTAATATACTTCGCCCCATTACACCCATCATTCATTTCATATAAGACTTTTAACTCATAAAAGGTCATATACCAAAATTTAAGCAGATTCTAGGTAATTACAGGGAAATTTATTTACCCAAAAAACAAATTAAAAACCATCATTTATAATTTCTTACTTTTTTTCTGCTTCATATCTCATTCCTAATAATCTTTTAACTCTGACTGAATCTGGAAATTTGTTGTGTAGTAATTCTAAACAGATCTACAAATAAAAATAATAATCGTCAAATGCATTATTAAAAAAATACTCAATAATATATAGTAAGTAAACAGGCGGTAATTATGATGCAATCTTTAATAATAATTTTTCCTAAAGCAGTTGTTATGCACGTGTTGATCACATTTAAGCTTGAAAAAACAGAAATTTGAATTTTTAGTTGCTCAATACACAATCCTGACTCAACAAGTTAGCAAAATTGACCTGGTGGAAAATGGCCATAACAGTTTAACTGAGAACTTTGCTTCTTTTGGTTATTTATTAAAATTGGAAAAATGATTGTCAACTATACATATAACCAAAATGTACAATTCAATGTACATTTTGTACAATCAACTTTCATTTTTAAAATTCCAAAGTTATGATATATATATATATATAGCATTATAAACCCCATGATCAATCAGAAATGTGCACACAATTAGAATACAGCCCCATCATTTCCCATGTTTGGAATCATAGATGAATCAAAAAGTAGGGAACTTTGAAACCCTGTTTAAAAATGTCCATATTTGTGTAAAGAATTTTTCATTGTTGCATAATAAAATATCAGTCTTTGGCACTATTAATGTTGTTCAAACTTATTCATTTTTCTGCTTCATGTTATGTGAACTGTTTGATTTGGTTTAATCGTTAACACCATACTAACAGCCTTATCAAGTTAATTTTTTTTATGTCGAATATGTTTGTTAGAGTTAGACATCACTTTTATACATTTATACATTTTCATGCAATTTTGTCAAAGATTACTTGTAATGAATGTAAAGCAAAAAGGGGTGCTGTGAGTACACCACACACATTTAATAAACTATAAAATATTCTGACCCATTGTGGTATTTTATGTTCTCTATCATGTCTATATATTTTATGGTCTAAAATATGTTTTATATGCTTTTACTAGGTCTAACCTCAGATAAATCTAATCTTTGACAATCCAGGGCAGCAATACAAACTTGTTCATATACAGTCCATACTGAAATAAAAGTACATTAAATAATTATTTCCACTATTCAGGCATAATATAGGTCTGGTTTTATTAAATCATTGGTCTTTGTATATGTAAACTTAATAAAAAAATTCAAGTCACTAAACAATAAATTTTTGTTTATTATATAAAAGAAAATTCTAGTAACAAAAAATTTCTTTGTTTGCATCCATTTTAGTTTGCAGATATTTTTATTTTATCCTGATTTAGAATACAGTAAATTCTTACAATTTCATAATAATGGTTTCTCCTCTCCCGATATGAATTTTATTGACCCGATAAACATTATAAATTCTCTTATTATGACAATTGCAAACTGTGTAACTATTATCATGAATATTACAACAGTTACTATACATATGGCATGTATGGAAAAAATAATAATCTAGGAATTGCTGGTGTTTGACTTCATAGGCCAGACATAAATTAGGCCTTTTTCATGTTTGAATTGTTTTACATTTGTCACTCAGGGCCTATTATAGCTGACTTTCTGGTATGGGCCTTACTCATGTTACTCATTGTTGTTAATTGTTGTATGGCGACCATCACTGACCTATGGTTGTTAATTTCTGTTACATTTGGTTGCTTGTGAAGAGTTATCTCATTGGCAATTATACCAAACTTTCTTTATTCTATATTTGGACTTTCTTAATTCATTTTTTACTTTTATAAATTTTAAAGTCCCATGCATACATGGCATACATGTATGTGATCAACAAAAATTTGGTATGAATCGATACATCATTTGTCATGTTTGTAAATATAGTATTAGTAATACAGTTAGATTCAACATAACTTTGGAAATCTATATTTGTATGTTTATTATGCTTATCATCATGATCATGTTTATAGTATTACATTCATCTCCTAGCTTTTCTCTGTGATTCATCAAACATTCTTCCCAAAGTCGTACTACCAGTTCACTGTCTCGAACATGATCCTCTCTCAATCGTCTCAGGCAATCTCTGGAACCTAAAAACAAAAGTTAATTAGTAACAAAGTCGTACTACCAGTTCACTGTCTCGAACATGATCCTCTCTCAATCGTCTCAGGCAATCTCTGGAACCTAAAAACAAAAGTTAATTAGTTACAAAGTCGTACTACCAATTCACTGTCTCGAACATGATCCTCTCTCAATCGTCTCAGGCAATCTCTGGAACCTAAAAACAAAAGTTAATTAGTAACAAAGTCGTACTACCAGTTCACTGTCTCGAACATGATCCTCTCTCAATCGTCTCAGGCAATCTCTGGAACCTAAAAACAAAAGTTAATTAGTTACAAAGTCGTACTACCAGTTCACTGTCTCTAACATGATCCTCTCTCAATCATCTCAGACAATCTCTGGAACCTAAAAACAAAAGTTAATTAGTTACAACAGTAAATATTTTGTTAATTTGATGTATTAAAGAGTCCATTTTCTCATTTCTCGATCGGTGTGAGAAAAAATATGTCTTCTCATTAGTAACCAGATGCTCCGCAGGGCGTAGCTTTATACGACCGCAGAGGTTGAACCCTGAACGGTTAGGGCAAGTATGGACACAACATTCAAGCTGGATTCAGCTCTAAATTTGGATTGTGATTAAATAGTTGACACAGCATAGGTTTCTGACACAGAATGAATGTGTTCTAATGAACTTAAAATTTTTGTTTCTCTTAGAGCAATTCACTATGCTGTTGAATATTAATCCTCTCAAAAAAATGTTTGAAGAAATTTTCTTTTTTATTTATGAAATTTCAAATGAGAAAAATTGAACCCAATTTTTTTAATCACATCCCCCTTTCCCTTATTCCAAAACTAATCTCAATTAAAATTTCTAATGGAGTTTGCAACAATAACTACTCATTTAAATACATCATAAAATATTAAGATGTAAAAAAACTGCTTGTTATCACTGAATGGTAAAGATTATTTTAATTTATCAGTTGGTAGTAAAAAGTGAATATACATTGTATATTGTATATAACAAAGATTTAAGTTGATTCTGGACAAAGAAAGATAACTCCAATTAAAAAAAATTCTTGCTATTGCACAATATTTTGCAATAAGATATTTCTTGCTTACTATTCTGGACAAAGAAAGATAACTCTAATTAATTTTTTTTTTGATATTTCACAATATTGTGCAATTAGATATTTCTTGCCATTGCGCAATACTGTGCAATTGAAAAGACTTGCTATTGCACAATACTTAATATAATAATTTTAGATCCTGATTTGAACCAACTTGAAAACTGGGCCCATAATAAAAAATCTAAGTACATTTTTGGATTCAGCATATCAAAGAACTTCAAGATTTCAATTTTTGTTAAAATCAGACTAAGTTTAATTTTGGACCCTTTGGACCTTAATGTAGACCAATTTGAAAACGGGACCAAAAGTTAAGAATCTACATACACAGTCATGACAGTTAGATTCAGCATATCAAAGAACCCCAATTATTCAATTTTGATGAAATCAAACAAAAGTTTAATTTTGGACCCTTTGGGCCCCTTATTATGTTGGGACCAAAACTCCCAAAATCAAACCCAACCTTTCTTTTATGGTCATAAACCTTGTGTTTAAATTTCATAGATTTCTATTTACTTATACTAACGTTATGGTGCGAAAACCAAGAAAAATGCTTATTTGGGTCCCTTTTTGGCCCCTAATTCCTAAACTGTTGGGACCTAAACTCCCAAAATCAATACCAACCTTCCTTTTGTAGTCATTAACATTGTGTTTTAAATTTCATTGATTTCTATTTACTTAAACTAATGTTATTGTGCGAAAACCAAGAATAATGCTTATTTGGGCCCTTTTTTGGCCCCTAATTCCTAAACTGTTGAGACCAAAACTCCCAAAATCAATCCCAACCGTTCTTTTGTGGTCATAAACCTTGTGTCAAAATTTCATAGATTTCTATTAACTTAAACTAAAGTTATAGTGCGAAAAACCAAGAAAATGCTTATTTGGGCCCTTTTTGGCCCCTAATTCCTAAAATGTTGGGACCAAAACTCCCAAAATCAATACCAACCTTCCTTTTGTGGTCATAAACCTTGTGTTAAAATTTCATAGATTTCCATTCACTTTTACTAAAGTTAGAGTGCGAAAACTAAAAGTATTCGGACGACGGACGACGACGACTACGACGCAAACGTGATAGCAATATACGACGAAAATTTTTTCAAAATTTGTGGTCGTATAAAAATTCTCCAGATACTGTAATTGGGCGGAAATTATTTATGAGGTAAAACTGTCTAGGTTTCTTCTGAATTTCCTATTGTGATGAAATGAAAAAATGGCGACCATGCCTGATGGTGTGACGTGTCACGTAAAGAGAACACAACTTTCTGAAAATCTTTGAAAACGAAGGATATTAATCATTAGAGAAACCGATTCCAACACTTATCATGCTTATAACTCATGTTTTATTATAACTTTCAACAGTTAAATTTTAATTATTTAAAAAGCTTTGCAAGCCCCAACCTTTAAATATTAAAACTTAACTGTCTTGAGTGGAGAAATATGATCACACACTTGTTGCAGTGGTTGAATACTCTATGTCTTCCTATCTTCCTGACTCTGCACAAAGATGAGTGATGTTCAGGATTTACTACATTGTACTATGCATACAATGAAGCTATGAATATGCTATCCTGACTAACTAATAAATAAATACACCTTTAATCAATATTTGTCTGCCATTATTACTAGACACCAAGTTCCTGTAAAATTTGGACGTTACAATAGAAAAGTTATATTGTTGTATAATGTCAATAGTTTGTGTAGGTTATTTTCTGGTCGAGTATCAGATTCCCCAAAATTTGGCACATTTGCACCTACAGAATGTCATGCCTTCATGTAGCTGCGTAACCGTCCGCAAATAGTCAAAAAATAAAATTAGGACCTAAGAGCTCTGGTTCCGCAGCTAGCCTTCATGCAGCTGTAAGAGATTTTTGCCTTTTGGAAAACTTTATTGATCTCAACTCAAGATGCATTTTTGTTGACTGTTGTTGATTTGTGGACTCATTTACTAAATAAAAAAAATGTATATCTAACAGGGACTTGTTTCTATCGATGGGAAGGTCGACTATCTATATATATAGCAATTATGAATAGATCTTCCCAGGCAATAATATGGGGACGAAGTCCCCACTTACGGTAGAAAAATCAATAAAAAAAAAAAAATCGGGAAATTTTCCCGAATTTTTCATTCTACTAATGAACTCAAAATCGTTAACTTTTTTATTCAGATCTAGTTCCTGTTCCGGTTTTCCCCGCATTTGCGCAGAAATCTGTCTTGTTTGCATGAGACTTTGAAAAGAAAATTATATGTATCAGTCTAGTAAAATATAAGATTGGAACTCAATACAATTTAATAATTGTTTGATTTGAAAAAAACGTTTGATGGAAGCGTTTCTTTTGTTTACGTTGAATATGACTTCATAATTTAAACAACGTCACAGCTAAGGCAGCAACCATTTGATTTTCTGGGGGGGGCTATGGTTTTTTTTTGAAAAAAAAGTTTGTTTCCAGTTTTTTGAGAAAAAAATAATTTGTTTTTGATTCTGAGAAAAAAAAAATTGTTTGTTTCACCCTCAGCTGCCACTATATGTAATGCTAAAATTGAAAGAAAAAAATTGTTTTCGACTTGTCGCGAAAAAAATAGATTGTTTTTCGCCACAGGCGAAAAAAAAAGTTTGCACAGAAAAAAAAAACCATAGCCCCCCCCCAGAAAATCAAATGGTTGCTGCCTAAATCCCTAACCACAGAACCGAAATCGGGAACGTTACGGTATTTCCGTTTCCTTTATTAACATGTTTGAGGTAAGAAAATAATACATACAGACTTCGTCCCCATTCACAGGTTATGCCTGCCTCATATTAGAAACAAGTGCCTGTGGCTGTGGACAGGAGTGTGGTACACCATCTCGGTCCCATTTTTTCATGTTCGAACAAAAACAAATTTGGAATTTTTAAAATTTCAACAGACAATATGTTTAAAAGGAGCTTTATCTTAGCTACGTAGGATGGTCATTTAACAGTAAAATGTAAATAATACCTTCCCAGTTTAACCGGCGAGCCATCGATAATTTCAGAAAATAAATTAAATTATCTCCCTTCCGGAAATCTCGTAACTCGTCCGAGAGAGCGAGATTTTATTTGACGCATGAGCAAACGTTTATCACCTTGGCGACAAGTAAACCGAAAAGATTGTCGAAAGTTTCTGTTTCATTTCAACGGTGTGGTAAACAAACAAAATGATTCCTCCAAATGCTTCTCTTGTAAAATACGACAACCCTGTACTGGTTAGTCGAAACACAGACAAGAAAACACCGAGGGTAAGTAATTTTTTTTAACAGAAAACAATTATTTTGGACAGACGACAACAATGTCAACATCCAAAAAAACTGTTTAAAGTAAAGTAAAGTAAAGGAATCTTTATTTAAAGTCGGGTTGCATATATATACATAATAACAATGAACATAAGCTCTTAAGAGCTCTTTAACCGACTGGTCAATTTGATCAAGAAATTTTTATATGAATATGAACTGTTAAAAAATGAAATATGTGAAGTAGTATGAGGGAAGTCATGCCAGTAACTGTCAACTATTCATGTTTGCTACCGTTAGAAAAGCGGACGTTAGCATCAAATTGGTTAAAATTTTACTGTGATAACTGATTTGTAAAATATCCTCATACTTAACGTTTTGTTTTTTTTGGCAGACAAATAGCGATAAGGTGTATGTCATTTGGTCTTCAATCTTTCTCGTGATGACGGGGTTTACAATCTCTTTGGTAAATTATCCTCTCTGGTAAAATTAATATTATAATCACTAATGTATAGTTTCTCCTTTGTACTTTAGTCATTTGGCAAGGTTTTTCTTACTGTTATTTGTCATGAAGGTATAATGTACCCCATGCACCTTTTCGCTATTTATCAACAATTTCTGGACATCACACAGGTTCCTTTAAAATTTTGATGTCATAATACAAAATATCCGATATGCCACAATGGAAAAGTGATTGTTGTATGACGTCAATAGTTCAAGGGGAACAGATTCTCAGGTCAGCTAGGAATAACGATAAGGTGTATTACTCCCACCACAAAATTTGTTTTTTTATCATTTAAATTATATTTAAACAAAAAAATGTGATGGCAAACAAAACCCCTTCATTTTAGCAACTTTTCATGTAACTTACATATATTTCAGGCAAGAGCACTAAAAGTGACACCAGCACCACCTGCAGGGTCTGGACCAGTACCTAGTCCCCCAGGCAAACAGAAGCTTGCTCCAGTTGATGCCAAGGCTGCACAGCAGACTGATGAAATTCTTAATTCTATTTTACCACCAAGGTTAGTCACTGACATTAGCTTTATGCTATGGCAGCTATAGGGAGATCAAGCTCTGCATCCTCTAAAATCTTTGTTGGTAAATTAATCAATTGTACAAATACATGTAGTTGACCCACACACATACATGTACAAACATTTTTATTGCTTGGGTTAGCTGGTGAGTGAGTGATTCCATGTTTTTTTTCAATTTTAAAAAAAGATTTTGTGTCAGACTACCAAAGAGACAAATTGCCACCACAGACCAACTGACATAAATCTAAGAAACTGGTCACAGTGTAATTAAGCCATTAAAGGCCCAGACATATAATCATAAAAGGTAAAACGCTTGAAATGAGAAAACCATACCTGTTTTTACCAGTAAATTACTTCTCATGTACATTTGTTGTACTTAGATCTCTTTCTAAGAGTCTTATCATAACAATAATAAAAGGGTTCAACTTCAAGTAGAAGTAATAACTAAGCATACATGATATTACTTTGATCCAGATTATTTCAAAAGATTAGAAATGATACTACGCATACAGTATTAACTATGTAACTCACAAGTTACAATAACAGTGAAACAATTATTGATTTTATGTGTAAGGTTCAGACAAAAAGGTTCACAAAATTAAAACCACATCAAATTTTAATTTGGTCATTAATCTGTAGTACTGTGTGGTGGATTGTCTCTGTTAATTTGACAGTTTCTATTCAAAATATATAAATGCTCTTGCTGTTGTGATTTATGATTATAGTGTACCACTTAAATTTCAGGGAATGGACTGAAGGAGGACAGCTGTGGGTACAACAGGTCTCCAGTACACCAGCAACCAGACTAGATGTAGTGAACCTACAGGAAGAATTAGATAGACGGTTACAACAGAGACAGGCAAGAGAGACTGGAATTTGTCCTGTCAGGAGAGAACTTTACTCACAATGTTTTGGTAGGTCTGAAAAGGAATTTAATCCGTTCATGATAAAAGTCATAGCATATAAGTATTATTCAACAGGGTATAGTACATTTATTATAACCATGACAGTTAATACAGTAATGTTTCAACATACATGTAGATACAATGTATAAGAAGATGTGGTATGAGTGCCAATGAGACAACTCTACATCCAAGTCACAGTTCGTAAAAGTAAACCATTTTAGGTTAAAGTACGACCTTAGTAACAACACAGAGTCTTGGCTCACACTGAGCATCAAGCTATTAAGGGCTACAAAAAGACTTGTGTAAAACCATTCAAACAGGAAAAACAATGGTCTAACCTATATATATAAAAAACGAGAAATGAGAAACAATATAAATATGCTAGCTAGAATGGTCATCTTTTTAAACTGCAATTTGACTATTCTTTTTTTAATTGATTTGTATTGTTTAAGAAAAGTGCATTCAACCACGGTCTAAATATTTTTCAACATAAAGCACAATATAAATTTCTTGTTCAGAGCAAGGGTAGATACATGCATGTGTAATCCAGAATTAGAAATGAAATTTCCAATTTATTTTATCCTCTAATATATGGTGTATCTAATCCTTTTTTAACCTATTTTCAGATGAATTAATTCGTCAAGTTACGATCAACTGTGCAGAGAGAGGTTTGTTATTACTCCGTGTTCGTGATGAAATCAGAATGACCATTGCAGCTTATCAAACATTATATGAAAGCAGTGTAGCATTTGGTATGAGAAAAGCTCTCCAGGCTGAACAAGGCAAAACAGACATGGAAAAGAAGGTGGGTTAAAAAAAATAATTATTCAAAGCATGCTGTAGAATGGGAGACCTTTTCAAATTGACGCATTACTTGGTGTTCGATATTGATTTGGAAATATATTGAATCTCAACAAAAAATCTCATGAATTAATTCTTTTGAATGTTGATTTTTTTTAAAACTCTAAAAAAAAAGTCTCTTTAAATTTTTCTCTGTGATAATTTTTTATATCAAGCTTCTTGACTAAAAAGTAATATAACAAAAATACCAAACTCTAAACAGAAATTTCCTAATTAAGTAAATGCCAAAATCAAAAGCTCAAACACATCAAACTAATGGATAACAACTGTCATTCCGTAAAATTGCTTCTCAAGGGAGTTTCACAGGATCATCGATCTCATCTCAAGGATATGGTCCTCAATGAGATAGTAGCCTAGAACTACTTTTTAATGTTTTCAAAACTATAGATATTCTTTAAATACAAAAGCAAATGCTAAAAGTATATTCTTTAAATACAAATGCTAAAATATTTTCTTACATGTGTAAATTTGTTCCAAAAGTTACAAAAATTGACACAGTTATTATTCTCAGGATACATATATTGTGATCAATTTATTTCAATAAATAAATGGTTTGCTAACTGGTACCTTTGTCTAGTACTTATAAATATAATTTGAAACGAGGCAAAACATTGATTTACAAAAAAAAGTCTCATGCATTTTGGCAAGTAAGTTAAAAAAGATACCAGTTTGTTATCATTGAACTGTTTTAATATTTGTTTTGTTTAGTTGATTCTTGACAAAGAAAAACTGAAAGTCAAGGTAAAACAAATGTGACAATGTTGTCAATGACACAAGTAGAAAGTCGTCAACCACATTGCATGATTGTCTGGGTTCAACACAGAAGATTTTTATTACAGATGATCTAAAATGATCAGGAAACAATTTGTAATAAACTTGAAGTACTTAGTTTTGTATGTGTACAATTTGTTTATTATATGTCTACATGAATGTAACATTTGGAAGTCAATGCACACAGCCACAGCATTGCTGCTTAATGAGACGCCTGCCGATTGTTTTACCAAAAGTTCTTTCCTAAAAAAGTCTGTCAAAATCATAGCCAAATCATTGTATGTTATATACAGGCACCATTTTCCACTTCTAATTACAGATACAAAATTTTTAATACATTTCTAAATTTGATATATATGAAAGCTACTGTTGAGAATAAATTATGTAGTTTATCAATCAATACCTGGATTTTTTTCAAGTAAGAAATAGAAATATACACTCAAACATGTAGTAGTAAAATATGTGTTATATTATTTCAGATTACAGAATTGGAACAAGAAAAGAGAGATTTAGAAAAACAAGTAAATGAATGGAAAATGAAATGTGAACAGACAGAAAAGAGAGCAGCTGAACAGAGACAGGTGGAAGAAAAGAAACACACAGAAGAAATCCAGTTCTTAAAACGAACAACACAACAACTGAAGGTACAAGAAAATAGAGATCGGGAATTGGGAATGTGTCGAAATGATAACAACCTGTTCATAGAGCAGAAACAGCATAAGGCCATTAAATAGCTGCTTTAATAAAAGGAGATATTGTATAATTGACAATGATACAACTATCCTCCAGGGTTCAATTGAAGTGGATGTAAGCAATTAAGGGTCACCATGCAGTCTTCAACAATGAGAAAACCCATAATGCTAAGTCAGCTTTAAAAGGCACAGAAAAATGGGAAAAAGTTTAAATTTTAAATATAATGCCATAATTTATATCAAAACTTATAAAAAAAAAAAATGACAAACATGATTCAATGAAAACCACCAAACTATTACAGGCTCCTGACATGGGGCAGTCATCAGGTCTTAACATGTTTACGAGCACTCAACCCTCCCCTTACCTGGAACTGGGGTGCAACAACACAACATAAATCACAAAAAGTACTGTTAAACTTTAACTGAATAGCGCTGTGCTAAAACGGCCTGGGGAGAACACTGGTCAAAGAAAAAAATGTTATAAATTATAAATTGAAAAAGTTATATAAGTCAGTCTGCTAAAAAAAGGCATTTCAGACATCTTTTAAAACCATGCAAAGGTTAAATCAGATCATTTAGATTTTGCAAAATAAGACTAAAACTATATGTTTGTCCCTTTTTGGCAGAAATGGTTGTAATACAACTCTCATTAGAATGAATATGTTTAGATTTTAAAGGCTGAAAGATATTGAACTTAAGGGAGATAACTCAGAAATAAAACATTTTTTTTTCAGGGTCAATTGGAAGGACTTATTACTCCAAAGAAGGCATAGTGAAATGTGATACAAACTCGTCAAAACGCATTTTATTGGACCACTTGACTTTCATTCCATTTTCGTTGAAGGACTTTATGGTGAACATAAAATTGAAGATGTTCAGGAAAATCTAAACCATTATTGTATTGTAAATTATAATGTTGACTATTTTATTTAAGAAAAATAATCATATATATCTTTTTGTTATGTTTTGATTGACAAGGGTCTGTCCCATTAGATTTCATGTAATTAACAAAATATTGTTTTTTTGGGGATTATATTTATGAATTTCCCTAATAGACTGAAATGATTGTAATACACACCTCATTAGAATGAATATGTTTGGATTTTAAAGAAAATGAAATTGATTCAAAAATGGGAGATAACTTAAACTAAGAAAATTTGAACTTCATAGAACATTTGGTTTACCTTTACCAAAGAAAATCAATGAAAATAGGTATTCCAACAGTTATTATGAATCCACAATAATCAGTATAAAAGTTGAGGTTTCAGAGTAAGATACTGACCCCTGATTGATTTCAAATATTGCGACATATTTCAGTTGTGATCATTAAAATTAAGGTGTATTTGTATTACCTTTTACATGCATAAATAATACTGTGGATTCATTATTATTCGTTGGATACCAATTTTCGTGGGTACAGGTGAACCACGAATTCATATGTTCAACGAATTACAAATTTTCTATAGGCTTTGTACAAAGAAATCGGCAAACCACGAATTCAGGTATCCACAAAAATTGATATCCACGAAAATAAATGAATCCACAGTAAATAAAAGAAAACAGGAACCACCCAAAATAACACAAAATCCGTCATCAACTACCTAAAATAAACATTCAACAAATATCAACTAACAACACATATTCCAGATAGCCTGACTATAGGCAATACTGTGGTCAGCTTGAATTAGTTTTATACGAGGCTGTACCTATATAAATAAGAAGTTGTGGTAAGAGTGCCAATGAGACAACTACTCATCTGTGTCAATGTATAAAAAGTTAACAATTATAGGCATTCAACACAGAGCCTTGGCTCACATTGAAAAGCAAGTCACAACAGGCCCTAAAAAGACTAAAATGTCATGAAAAACACACAATAAATCAAACTTGTACACTTCTCTAAACCATAATGAGGTTGGATGGTTGGTCCTTTCCATACAAACCTTGACAAATTTGAACTGGACTTGAAATTTGGTATTTATTGCTTCTCTCCTTGTCGCACTGCATTTATAAAAGCAGACTGCTCAGTTTGAAATCTAGGATTACGCGTTTTCCCAGTTATTTTAAATTGTGAACTATCGAGTTATAGTTCTAGCTCATTCAAATGGTCTGTTACCAAGAAGGCTTTATCTTTATATCACAAAAGATGCATGGGATATTTGTTACTGGCTAGACATTTTTAACACTACTCCATCCATCCTTCAATTTCCTAGCATTATTTGGCTTGTAATAACTCAACTCAGGGATGCAGCAGCAAACACTTTTAAACCCTGCTGCATTCTGTATGTGCCTGTCCAATTCAGTTTTTAATCTAGTTATTGCACTATTCATCCTGTTATAGGATTTGACACTCACTACAGGATCACAGTGGATTCAACTACTCACAATCTAAAGACCCTGGCTGGTCTTTCTCTTTTATTCATGCAATTCCCTTTATTTGTAATCAAGATTTCTTTTGATTATAAGCTTGTAAAACAAAGAATAATAAGTTGAACCCGAGATCTAAATGACTTGCCTGTTGGCATAAAATTCAGAATAGGCAATCTTAGGGACAGCCAGACTGCTCAATTATTTAAAGTTGCTGGACAAATATTCGTGAACTAGTGGACACTGAGACAGGGCCTCAAAATGGCAAACAAACTGAGATGTACCGACAGTAATATTACAGAACCACTGGAAAACATTTAAAGGTCAATTAGTAGCCTGGTGCATAGTGAAGCTGTATCAAGCGTAGCCTTTTTTCAGTGGTATATCAAATTTTCAGAAACCTCCCCATCACATGTAATGTAAAACTTTTCTAGTTCAGAATTCAAATTATTTTTAAGCAATATGATAATGATCTTGTCAGAAACTTCTGCAAAAGCTAGAAAATTTTGTTGTGATTCATAGCTAGAGAAATGGCAATGAAAAACACAAATTTCAACATCACAACTGTTTTAATTAAATAGAATTATAACAAGAGCAAGTCTCCCAATGTATGACTATCTTAAGTAATACAATTCTGAGCAAAGACTATCAACCATAACACCAACGGTTCAAATTAAAAGCGCTAAATGCACAGCTGTATTATTGGGTAATAAATAAATTATGAATCTACATATGGTTCAATTAATATTGCAAAAAAAATGTCAATCACATGTGATTTAAATTGTCAAAAAATTGTAATTTATTTCACAGTATTAAAAATGGATCACCAAATTAGATATTTATTTCATTTTTAAACTCAAATTGCTTCTTCTCTCTCAAATCAATCCAAACTTAACCTCACTTTTAAATAAGAAATGTCTAACCTCTTTTTTATGCTTTTATAGAAAGCTGAAATTAACAATATTAATGACAAAATAAATTCAAACAGTGATGGTATTTTTTACAGTATTTTTAAACCATGTATAAGTTGAATTGGTATAATGTATAGATAACAATAATATCAGAGGCTATTAAGTCCCATATGTAATCAATATAATAGTGATATGAATTAATAAGATGAAAATGACCTTGACATAATGAAAATAAATTGCATTTATTTTTATTTTCTTGGGACTCTAATATCAAAATTTGATTTTTGTCTGCATTAAACATTAAAAAATTTGTTATTTATTTCATCTATTTAAGTAAAATGTTTAAAAAGGATTACAGGATTTAACAAAACTATTGGATAGTACAACCACCATAAAATGCCTCCTCCAAGGAAATAGGGATCACGCATACATATAAATCTTTTTAAAATTCCTAAGACTTTATCTTCTAGACTGTGCTTCACAAAAAATCTCCAATAACAATTAATTGTACACATAATTTATTATTCATGAATACAATCAAAGATATTTTGAGAAACAAAGTTCTG
This sequence comes from Mytilus edulis, assembly GCA_019925275.1. Classification (NCBI taxonomy): domain Eukaryota; kingdom Metazoa; phylum Mollusca; class Bivalvia; order Mytilida; family Mytilidae; genus Mytilus; species Mytilus edulis. The sequence goes on from CM034362.1 coordinate 48,670,666, forward strand.
AAATGTAAATATTTGATATTTTCCTCACATTCCCCAAGTTTCAAAAAGTATTTGGAACAGAATCATTATTCTTCAAACTCAATTAATTTTTTTCAGTCTGGGTAAATAGTATTGCCTTTAATATTTCAAAGTTTAAATAATTTCATTTACCGGTACACATGTCCATAACCATTTGGGCATGAAAGTTTGGATGACAAATTAAACCCATTAAAAAGAAAAGGTAAATCTTATCAGATTTATAAAAGGCTAAAACAGCAATATCCCTTCTATAAAAATTCTTATTGTAAACACCTATTGAGGAGATACTTTAGATTGCGAAGAATAAAATAATCTGGCAAATAGAAGGGTACAAAGAGTGCACCCATCATACATCTCTTCTCTAAATTCATTTAATTCCCAAAACTTTTTAACCTTCCTTACGAAAGTGTCTTTACATAAAAAAAAATATCAAACTTTTATATTACAGATTACAGTTTTTGGTATAGTCCTTTAAAAAGTAGTTTTGGCACTGAAATCAAATTTATTTTATCAAAGCAAGTGAAATGAAAATGAGAAATAAATAGTTGAGTGAGAAATTCTGAAAATTAAGTACCTGAGTCTAAGATTAAGCTATTTAATATTTGTTATAAAAAAAAAATTGCATAAATTTGTTGCAAAGATATTCTTACAAAATGTGTTAGGGCTGTTCCAGACAAAAATACGGACCCTAGGGGGGGACATAGTATTTTCTGGAACAGCTCTAATAATAAAATACCTTCACCCTGTACTGACCGATATGTCTTCATTAATTTTATACTACTTAGCTGCAGAATTCAGTTGATATAATATATCATATTACATTAATTTCATATACATTATAACTACAACTCAAGAGGATTTGTGCTTTTTCCGCTAATCCAGAGTGGATTAAATAATAAACTACTAAACAATACACAAATCTTTGCTCAGATAAATGTCTATAAATTTACTTATTTTTCTTGCCTCTCTGGCGTTTGAGTGATACAAAAATATACTTTAATTATTTCACTCATACTTAATTTTCACAAATATCACACATAAAATATAATGGTCTATTTACAATATTACACACAATCATTTCTCAAATTAAATATTTGTAATGTATTTTTCAATTAAAACAAAATGCCCAATAACCATGGTTATTTCTTAAGTTTAATAATTCATTAATGTTTCTACTGATTTCCATAATTTATTAAAAGGCACTTAATCCAAAATCACAATTTTTGTTTATGTTGCAGACGCTATTTACATCACGAAATGTTCCCCACCTTTCAAACACCCAAAACCCATATCTGGTAAGCAGCTATAACTAAATTCTATATACTGAACTAAGACCTTTTAACAACAGAGATCATTGATTGAAATATTATTTTTCACAACATTTGCAAAAATTTCTTCCTTTTTTTTATGAAAAGAAAATATATTGAACTAAAACAATAACAAAAACCCAAAAGGCCATCCAAAAGACTTTATGGTAATCTATATTTTTTTTCAATCTCTGTAAAACTGTTTGCCATTTTAGAAGGTTTATTTTTTTTAAAGATAAGAACATTGAAGTGTAAAACAATTTTTTTTTCAAAGTGTTCAATTAAAAAAAAAAAGAAGACAAAGGCTGACTGCCTGAACCAAATTTTAACTAAAATTAAAAGATTTTTTTAACAGATTGAACAAATGATAAATAAATTGCTTAGACACACACATGTTGTGAAGTTTGATTTAATGAAATGGTAAGTTTTAAAATTCATGAAATTATGAATGAAAGCAATGTGATATGAAATTTACATACACAATCAAAATGAGACATATACAACAAAACAGAAAATATACAAAGGACACATTTTACTTAAAATAAAACAATAGTGAAGAGAGAAAAATCGAAGAAGAAAAATTACTCCTTTTTAACAATACTGCTTTGGCACCAGTAAAATCAAATTTCAATTACAAATCAGTTCAAATAAAAAATTCATTCAAATAATCTCAATTCTCTAATTTCCATAATAAATTGTTTAAACACATAAATATTTTGATTATTTAATAACAATATTCTTTCATTTCATAGTTGCAGTTTTAGAGTCACTTAAAAGAAAGTCAATATCTTTTTGTTTTCAATTCAAATCAAGCCTGAAATTGCACACTAATTAAAACACTAAACACTTGATGGAAAACTGGACAAACCTTCACCATATTTAAAATGGGTGATCAATTCTAAAGGCAGTGTGTGGATGTTACAGAAATGAATAAAATAATTTGGCCACAAACAATTATTTCTTAAATAATACAAGCTATTAACAAATTATGCTGTATGGATACAAGACTTGGCTAAAATAGTTATTTAAATATTTGTCATCTTGAGATTAACTTCAATAATTATCTAATTAAAGCTAACTGAAATCAAAATCAAATATCTAAGTAAGCAAGAGTAGTTTTTAAATAAAATTGATACTAAGTCTATTCTTTTTTTTTTGTGTATGAAAAATTAATATGTTAATGTAATTCATTGTTTTAAATTTAACAAGGTTATCTCCCTTCGAACTGACAAGGGAGATAATTTAGTATTCATAAGAACTTTAACAAGATTATCTCCCTTTGAACTGACAAGGGAGATAATATATAGTATTCATAAGAACATTGTACAATTCAACAATAATCAATATTGTAAAAGAATAAAATTCATTATCTCAAATATATCAATGAACAAATCTAATTAAACTTTAACATCAGTTCTTAAACAATGAACAAATACTGTGTTTCCTACCCATATCAGATTACAAAAAATCAAAGTTCAATCTGATATGCTACAACCCTTTATATAACCAACAGAAGATATGTGGCTTGAAATAATGCCAAATACATGTACGTCATTCACACAAAACATGACAAATAATTAGCTTCTTGACAGGTATCTTCTGAAGACGTCTGCCGTTCTTCATTCATGGGGGGTAATGCATGTCTAGTTTTCTGCCTGATCTTCAACAGCAACTTGGGCTTCTCCGTCTCCTTTGTTTTGCTCCTCATCGATGTATTGTTTGACCCGATTAGAGATCTCAATTTTCAATTTCTTGCCGTTCATTTCAAAGTCTTGTAGTGTGTCAAATGCAGCCTCCATCTCGTTCATCTTTGGAAACTGCAGCAGAGCATAGCATTTAGCTCCATTCCAGATAACTCTTAATGGATTCACATTTTTCTCACGGATTTTGGATTTCAGTTCACTAACACGGACAGACCTTTGAACACTACCAACAAAGATAGTAGGGATGGGTGTTCTTGGGGGTCCACGTCTACGTCTTGGAGACTGACCTTGTTGGTCTTCATTCTCATCTCCCTCACTGCGTCTGTTGTTAGGTCTAAATCTCCTTCTCTGTGGCTGGGGTCTACGTCTCCTTGGTTTTCCCTCGTCACCACTTTTACCTTCATCATTATCAGCGCCATCAGACTCACCAACACTTCTACGATTTCTTCTCTCATCACCACTTCTAGGTTCTTCATTCTCCTTATTTTCACTTGTATTTCTCCTCCTCCTATTAAATCTACGTCTTCTTGGCTGTTGTTGACGCCTTGGGCGCTGATTTTCTTCATCGCCGCTCTTGGCCTCTCTTTCACTCTCATCTCTTATGTCACCTTTTCCATCTGTATCATTTTCACTATTACGATCTCTTCTAGGGCGTCTGTTGTATGGACGTCTTGGACCCCCTAGTTCTACGATAGAATGGACGTCTTTGATAATTCCTGTCCGATTCTTCTCCTTCATCTTCAGTTTTTATTTCAGGAGGAGGAGCACCTTCTTTGAGGGTAACGTCTTTTCCTTCTGCTTCTTCACGCTTGAGTAACTTCCGTAGAATTGGAACACGACGAAGTTTCTCAGGTGTAATCTTAGACCAGATAATACCAGAAGGGTTTTTTCTCGTCCTATTACATTTGATGATTTCTGTTGGTGTTATGATGTAATCAACAACTACATCATGATCTTCAATCAGACTCTCAGGGAAGTCGACTACCTGAGTGTCGTGGACTGTGGTGATGATGACGGTGTTCTCATCCACAGCTTCCATGCTTCTCATCATAGCATACTCCATATCAGCGTATCCCTCTCCTTTCCCTATTCTCAAACCTGCAATTATATAAAAGTTTCTATTCTGATTAGCAGATATTCGAAACATATACAACTTATTTATATATTGAACAATATTAATGTGTGTAGAGGGCCATAATTAGATATATTGATATTTTACGAAATTTTACTTTGATCTTGCTAACTCATAATTTCTTTTCTCAGCACAGTAGAGTGATATGAAAAATTAATACTAGAAACTAAGAGCGTAGGTGCCCCTTGTCAATGAAAATTAACAACATCATCATGGGTAAAATAGCGATAAACAGATTATCATTGGTCATCTCAAACCGATTGCTTTTTTCACTTTTGGCATACCAGCCCAAGTATGTAAATCAATGTCGTTGATATGATCACAATATCTATAATTATCAATGTAATCTTTTTCTGTATGACCCTTCTTTCCTCTTTACAAAATATCATCTTATTCATTTGTGAGCTTAACGTTTAATGCTTCTGGTTTAGATCTATCACCACATTCATAATGCTTGACTCGATGTTGATAATTTCGACGAAAAAATCAGTTCTACAGTACTTGAAAAATATAGATAAGATGAAGATAACTGTGACATTGTTTTACAGCGGATTCTACTAAGTGTGTAGCCAAAGGTAATATCTTTGGTAAGCTTGCTTGTTAGCTGAACCGTGAAGTCATTGTTAGCTTAGGTAAACTACCCTTCTTTAAGAATAGACTAGTCCGACAGAAAACCAGTTTATTTGTCTGTTGGACTATGCTACTTCGATAGGAGGGTTTTACCTGACCTAATAATGACTTCACGGTTCAGCTAACAAGCAAGCTAACCAAAGATATTACCTTTTGCTACACACTCAATGGAATCCGCTGTAAGTTGCTTGGTCTCTAGATCCAGTAACTTTACCACATCTTCTTATTTTTGTAGCATGCAGAAATATGACCCTTCCTTTACATTTTATCCTGAAACAGTCTTTACGATGAAGATTGCACCAATGTCCTCCAAGACGAAGCCCTTACCTGTTTTAGTGACAGCTACTGATCCAATAACAACTAAATCTACTTTGATTTTTGTGTCCAGTCCAATAGGTTCACTGTGTTCTCTGACACCCTGAAAATATACAATAATCACTTAAATAATGTATACTGTAAATTTAAAGATTATTTATTGCCTGCATTTATTATTGCGATATTGAGGAAAATCCTGTTTACCTCATACAAATTATTTCAAAATGAAAGTTAAGATTATTGGGACAATAACCTTGCAATTAACAGTAATCAAAGTACACAGAAATATGTATGGAAAGATGTTAGCACCCTGAAAATGTACAATGAAGCAGGGCTTCCAAAAAAAATTTGAGCCAGCCGGACATTTCATATCTGATCCCGATTTTAATCCCTTAAGACTTTGTCACAAAAGGCAATTATGGTAATCAGATGTCCATTCCAATGATTGACATTACATTAAAAAAAAAAGATTTTAAACTTTACTTTGATATGATATGAACTTGATGTTTTCGGATGTTACTGTTAAATTGGCAGTGCATCATTCAAAGTGTGCAGATCAGCGTGCGCCTATCTGCCTTAGACTTTTTTTTGTGCAAAATGACATTGTCAAAAACTGTACTTTCGTTTTCAACCAGATGTTGACTTGACAATGGTAAAACATGGACCATAAACAGATAAGTAAAATCCGTGTTCGTTTTTTACAAAGCGCGACTGAGAGAAGAAGCTCTTTCCACGTTATTTCTTTTACAAAATACTTGAATTGAACGTTAGATACAGGTATCAATGATAATTTTAGCATTTTTAAAGAAATGTAGGATGCATTATTAACTGTCCCACCTGTGCACATGCGCACACGTGTTCTAGTTCATACGACGTAGTTCTGACGATTTTTTTTTAATTTAAAACCTTTTTAAAATTGTCATCAAATCATGTTGATAAACTAATTTCTAATAATTTTAATCTTTTGGACTAAATTGATTAGATACAAACCGCTAAAATGTAAGAAAATAATTGTGAATAAACCGATCAATTTATACGATGTCCGGTACTGAACATGGTTCACCTGTCACCTGAACAGGTAGATTTCAGCTGTCCAACTACTAATTAGCCTTGATTAAAATTAGAAAGTATTGAAGTAGGTGTTGTTTTGATAGTAATTAATCATCATGTCACATTTATGACCAGAAATGTGTTGATGTTAAAGGCAAAAGGTTGGGTCAAAGAGATCGTGAATTATGTAAAAATGACCGAAAAAGCCTTGAAAACTAAAAAGTATATGACCGTTTCATTCTTTGCCCAGCCGGACTTTTACCGGACATTATACAAATGACCGGAATATATGACCGTTTTGGAAGCCTTGCAATGAAGACATAATATTTCAATCAGTTTAATTGAGGTCTGGTGCTGGCATGTCAGTAACTGCTAGTGATCCTTCGTTAATTTATATCATTGTCATTTTGTTACCTATTCTGACATACATGCAAGACTCACACTTCTTTTAAACTTGGTTTTACTGTATGTATTGCAATGTGTTTGTATTTCTACATTGGCTAAAGATATAGGGGGAGGGTTAACATCTCACAAAACAGGTTTAACCCCACTGCATTTTTGTGTCTGTCCCAAGTCAGGAGCTTCTGGCCTTTGTTAGTCTTGTATTTTTTTTTAAATTAAAGTTCATTAATATGTTTTGGAGTTCAGTATGACATCATTGAACTAGGGCCTAAAATAAAATATTGTTTGTTTTCCCCAATCCCGACCGACCCTACAAAAATGGTGCTAATCAGGGATCTCCATGGATGAAAATTGAACGATGGAGGAACTTTCACCATTACAAACTGTGTCTACGCTGTACAGTGTAGCACGATCGGAAGTATTTTATCCCTCCATACAAGGAATGGTGAACATGCTAAATCATTGCTTATTTAAATTATATTTATTTGAATTTTCATTATAGAATTAGAAATATCAATATTTTCATTTATTGCCGTTTTTAACCATTCAAATGCCAAGTCTTCATGGTCCCCCCTTAGTCGAGAATGACCAAAAGCTTTCATGAAGGTCCCCGTGTAGATTTCTTGTATTTTTGGTAATTGTTATGGGGGTAAAAAATCATATGATGTGGAGCTTATTTTTCATGGACAGATGTCAAATTCAGAACCCATTTAATACCGGTATGGCTGATTTGCAGCAACAACAAAACGGTTCGTACGGGTTATGTAAAAGGTTAAAGAGATTTGTAATGCAAACATTGACAAATGAAAAGGTTTTTAATTACTTTATCTGACAAATTGATGCTGTGCAACATGCATCTTTCGAGTCTGAATATAAACCGGAAACGCGGATGTATCAATCTGATTGTAATATACGAAATGAATTCGGAATTACGATACGATATTTCTTTACAGGAAATATTTAAGTTTTTTTCTTTAAAACTTTTAAGGTAATTCTAAATTATCGTTACAGCAGTACTCGAGTTATTTGCAATGAAATTATATTTACTGTTTTGCGTCTTATTTTGTACTTCTTAAAAAAGGGGGATGCTAACTGCGTAAGTCAAAATAAAGCACGTGTTCGACTTGTTAAACTGTTTTCTTTGTAACTGGATTATTAATTTATTTATTTAATCTAAATTATCATAATCATTTGCTGAAACTTAGTTGATTAATTCGACAAATAGATCGTCTATCCTCACTGTCTGAGATAGTATTCTCCTGTCTGGTTTGTTGATCTACCTGTACAAGCTCAGGTACAAGTGATTAGCGATCTAAATCCGGATATCCCTCAGGCGTTAGAGCTCTGTATTGGATTATAACATAAAAAGCCTAAGGGTTATGCAATTACATGCATTTGATTATAATTGATAAATAAAAAAATGGCGTCGAGCTGCAAAAAACGATAAGTTTTGAACGATGGCGGAAGACAATTTAACGATGGCGCAAGACAATTTAACGATGGCGCAAGTCATTTGACGATGGCGCAAGACATTTGAACGATGGCGGGGCGCCATCGTTAAACAGGCCATGGAGATCCCTGGCTAATCGTAAAATTTTATTGTCAAAACTAAGTCAAATATTATTTTATAATATTATTTGGATTTTCAGGCTTGCCAGATTGTCCGATAATGTTCAAGCTTTTTCGAAAAATAAAATAATTTACCTACCTACCTACCTACCCACACCTGACTTGGCAGGGTCTGGATTGGGGAAACAAACAATAAATTAATTTAGGCCTAGTACACATTCTTGTTTGGAGTCCAGCTGAAGCATGCCTCTGGGTGCATGATTTTCTCGCTGTGTTGAAGCCCCATTGTTGGTCTTTGGCTGTTTTTTGCTCTGAGGTAGGGTTATCATTTTTTGACACATTCCCCATTTCCATTGTTTATCTTATTGAACACTCAATTTATAATCAAAGTACTCGTCAGTACTCATGGAAAGACGTTACTGTAATGCCAACATTTCTAACGACTCAACTAATATTTTTTTGTGAAAATTTGCTACACATACAACTCTTATAATCAGTATTTATTACCTGTGTTGTGGCACATATTCTCAGAATATCCTTATTACAACCCTCTGGTGGTACTATTTTATTGAACAATCCAGTCCTAAGTCTGGGCGTTGGCACCAACAATGTCTTATCAGCCTAAAAATAGATTTACATATCTTTAGAAGTGGTTCATGAATCAAATGTAGAAATTCAGAAATTGTCCAATTAGTACGTTTCATTTTGGAACAAAATTACTGAGCAAGCTCATTCATATTTGTTTATTTTTTCCCATTAAGTAAAACTTGTATAGTGTCAAATTATATCAGGATTTTTTTTTTTGCAGAACTGACTGTGTATAGGAATTGTAGGAAGTATACTGAAGATATAATAACATAAAAAAATTCTCACCATGGGATGCACCAAATAAACCAAAAATACTGCAACCAAAATAACCCACTTAAACTGTAGTCATTTTGAAAATACATTAACAGCTGTTTAAAAGGTGCTTGTGAGAAAGGAATGGTAAAGATTGCCTTCATTATGAAAGGTGAATTTAAAAATAAACGCAAAAATGTATTCAGCATTACAACACATACTGATTTTGTATTGTTAGTTCCATGAAAAAAGAGAATTTAGCATACAATGATCACATACATGATTGTGAAAATGCTGAAAAAACTTGTGCTGATATCAAAATTCTAGGAAACACCCATCAAAACTCTTTATTTTATTGGATCATTCTTCAGGAATCTCCAATTTGAAACATAACTTTTTAAGTCTTTACAGTTTATGTTAGTCTTTTTTTTTTAGTTCATTTATATGTTTTGGAGTTAAGTGTGACATCTATTTTCACTGAACTAGTTCACATTTTGTTAAGGGGCCACTGGTGCATGATTTTTTCGCTGTGTTTAAAGTCCCATTAGTGGCATTCAGCTGTTTTCTGTCCTTTGGTCGGTTTGTTGTCTCTTTAACACATTCCCCCATTTCCATTCTCAATTCTATTTTAACATTCATTTTCCCTCTATATGCTTACTTCAAGAGTTAGAAACCTAGCATTTTCCTGTGGTTTATCTGGGTTTATTTTCACTGTCTGTGCCTTCTTAAACTCATCCAATGAAGTCATCTTCTCCGCTGCAGTTGCTGCTCCCTAAGAAAATAAAAGAATTTATTCATGATCCTATTCCACCCACATTGTTTTTTAATCTATTTCATTTGTACTGCATCATAATTTTACAATATGTAAATAAATTTACTAGAATCTTTTTTATTTTGATGAAAAATTGTGCTTTTGGATGGATAAAGTCAACTTAACTGCGCTTTCCAAAGTTTTTTCCTGTACAATTTATAATACTTGTCTCAATTTGACGTTGTCAGTTTTCAACCAAAAAAAGTGTTGCATGTGTTGGTGCTTTTGTATTTTAGCCTAGTAAAAATTGCAAATAAACAACATTTTTAAAAGAAACCATACATGCCATGCATGCCATATATATACATGATATATATGAGATTTTTTTTTTTTTAAAAAGAACATGTTTGCTTTCAATGGTTAGTTTTCTGCAACCCATGAACATGATTTATATTGCATTTTTACTAGCATGACTAAAGCCAAATGAAAGGTCGGAGTTTGGTATTCTTTGAAAACTTTGTTGTGTACAAACCTTAACATTAGGGATTCTACGATAGCATGGTCTTGGAAACTCCACAAGATCATTCTTCTCTATGTAGTCCCAAACAATCTGACGAATGGCTCCTTTATTAACTTCTGAAAATACAAAAAAATACATAGGTTGACTGCTTTCTCGTAGCTTTACACGTTACCATGTACTAGAAATTCAAAAATAATTGAGAGGTTCTTATCAAATTTTCACTAGACTTGGTGAGTCTGAGTATAGAAATAATAAGAATATGATTTTATATTCTCATACATCATTTGTACATGTCCGGAAAAGTCGTTTCCGGTCCGATCCAGATCCATATCTTACTATGCCCAAACAATCGAAATGGCTGCTCCCAGCACAAATGTGCTACAATTTAGGTTTTAAAAAAGTCGGTACAGGGAGGAGAAGTCAATTATAGCTACTTTAAAGAGATTAAATCATTTTGGGGAACATAACCCTAACCAAACATGACATTGAACAGACTGCAAATCTGACAGGGAGTGCAAATAATTTTTTTTTTTTAAATCCTGACCTGCCAACCCTGATTTATTTGACTTGGCAGCAGGAAACAGACATTTTTTTTGCCCCTACTGTTCTTCTTAGTTTAAACTCTCCATTCACTTCAGTTTAACAATTCCTTAGTTATATACTGTATATGTTGTGTATTTTGCATAACGCTGTTCGTCTTTTGGTTGTTTTCAGGTTTTTTGCCATGGTTTTGTTAGTTTGTCAACAATTTATGTGTTCAGTCAGGCGAATTACTTGTACAAGTGATTTTTTAAATCACTTTTTCAAGTGATTTTTTCAACAAAACTAGAGTTAATTCCCTTTCATTACTTTTTAAAAATCACTTCTACCAGTGATTAGAAATATTTTTATAAATCACTCATTCAAGTGATTATTATGTTTGGAAAAGTTTCAATAAGAAACAAGGGTTATCTCCCTCTTTCAGAGGACAACATCACAACAGGGGTCTTCTTGACATTAACTTATACAAGACGCCTGTTTGAAAGGGGAAAATAAATAAAAACTAACTTGTAAAGAGTAGAATTTATTTTCTGAACAAACAATAGCATTAGAAGTGTCATAAAGCACAATCTGTTCAAATGTTCTATATAATGTATTAAAGGGACATAACTCAAGAACTGTAAAACTGATGCTACCATATTTGTACTCGTGCTGAGTTTGGCGGTAATAAGCATTGTCTATAAGTTTCATAACATTTGGTTGAGGCAAACTTAAGCTAGAGAAGGGAAACCAATTTTGGGACATACAGACAACATGAACAAGGGTAAAACATAATGCCCCTACGCTACAACTGGGGCATAAAAAGGAACAATAAAAACTCATAAACCAAAAATGCTATGACCAAAAACAAACAAAAACATTTTTACATACATTTGTGAAAACTAGACTCAATATCGACCAAACAGTGATAAATAAGATTTTGCAGGTCATAATTATAATTTGTAGTGAAGTTAATGGAATATAATCATTCATTAAAAAAATAGTATTGATCACTGGTATAAATAAAAATAAAACACTTCAAAGGGTGTCTTTAATCACATACATTTTGAAATAATATAAATCACTGGTACAAATGATTTTAAATCACAGCACAGAGTGATTTAAATTTTGCATTCAATTAAATGTAAATCACTTGTACAAATGACTTAAAATCACTGCACAGAGTGAATTAAAATGTGTTTTTATCTCTGATATCAGCAGTATTTCAGATCAACTTCTATGGTAAAAAACAGATATATTTTTTGTAATTCAAATTAAAAAAATAACTATATTTATCAATCAAATCTCACATTGTCAGGTCCCTGGTCATGCTGGTTAAGATCCTTGAATTAATTTCAAATTAACTGCCAAACCTTTTATCAATTGAAAAATAGGGAGGATGCTATGCTTTCTTTTTATTTTTTTTGCTAACTTATTTTGAAAGGTCAGACAAACTAACAAATTAATGTCAGGCCAGGTCTATTACAAGTATAAGCTACATTGTACTACTACAAGTATTTTCAAATGTATTATTTTTGTGCATGGTGTGTCCTTTATTTCAAAGAACTTAAAAATAGGTGGATTTTTTTCTTTCTCACAGACTTGATTCGCATAGGATTTTTTCAATAAAAAAAAATCATCAGGTTTAAAGTTATAATGCATTGTGAAGAACGAATATTTCATCAATGTCAGATATTCTCATGAATATCCTTTTCATATTGGATACAAACTTTTTTAAGTCTGATACAGACATTTTATAGTCAAAGCGTTTCAACTGAGATACTACACAGGCGGACATAAAAGGTCTTCCTGACAATTGCAATTACACCACAAAGTGTTGACGCCAGAAGGAGATGCTATATAAAATATATGTATAGCTTTTGACAAGAATATTTTGTCGTATTTGTGTTTATTGTTACGCCTTGAATGTTTTAGTTGATAAGAAATATTTATAGCATGCAAGGTATTTATAGCCAATTGACCAAATTTATTTATTGAACTTGTCAGTGATAAATGTTTAGGGGGAGGGTTAAACCATATTTCCTCATTCAAATGCATTGATTGTCCAAAACTTGGCTATCATGTGTAAAATGATACAATTTTTCTATAAACAGGAAGTAACTTTAGTTGTTGAGTGATAAATCTGAAAACGCATTACAGGGTCACATGTAGCTGACTTATACATGTTATATATAACCCTAAAACCAAATTTTAGAAATCCTTGTCAAGTAGTTCCTGAGAAAAATGCGACGAAAATATTCATGGGACAGACAGACTGACAAATGGATGGACAGACAGAGGTAAAACTGTTTACCCCAAGTTTATAAAGCGGGGTTTCAAGCTGGGGTTTAAAATAATAAAAAGTCACTTGTACTAATGATTTTAAATCACTGCACAGTGACTTTCATTATGGTCAAATCCTATGTTTTTGTACCTCATATGAATTTGTAATATTCATTTTTTTTCAATGGAAATTTGACGTCACAATACATTCTTTACAGTGAGAAAACCATTAATGAGACCAGGATAAATAATAAATTGTACAAATGATTTCAAATCATTGCAAAGAGTAATTTACATGAAATGTTGTAAGTCACTTGACTGTACAAATGATTTCAAATTACTACACAGTGATTTTCATTAATATAGTTATGATCAGATCATATGAATACTTACTTCATATGAATTTGTACTATGCATGCTTTTGCTATAGAAAATGTGACATCAAAATACATTCTTTATCAGGTTGGGAACAACCCCTCTAATGAGGGGTAATTAACCCCTAAATGTAATGACTATCCCTTTTATGAGGGGTACCTTTCAAGTGATTTACAAATATTTTTTTTATAAAAAAAAAAAACACTTTTTGGTGCAAATGAGTATATATTTGTATTATTTGAAGAAACTTTTCCCAAAGAACTGTAAATTTATCTGGTGTTATATGGTCAAAACATGTTCAAGAATTTTGTAATATTTCTTTTATTATTGTTTCAAATTATGAAATATAATAAATTTTTCCCTTGTTAATTTAAAAAATATAAGTTTTTCTTTTTTACAACAGTAAAATGACCCCTTGTCTCAGGGACAGTCCCTCATTGGGGAGGGGGGGGGGGAGGGGTTTGTTCCCAACCTGTTAATAGTTGAGAAAATCCATGAGACCATGATCCAGGATAAATAAAATAGTTAAGAAAACCCATACATGGTTCAGGATAAATGATAATATAAAACACTCGTACAAACTATTTCAAATCACTGCAAAGAGTGATTTACATTTTAAAATACTAAAAATCACTTGTACTAATGATTTCAAATCACTACACATTTTGTACTAGTTCCATGCTTTATTAATCGATTTGTGACGTCTAAATACATTCTTTATCAGGTTGGGAACAACCCCTCAAATGAGGGGTAATTGACCCCTCAATGTAATGACTATCCCTTTTATGAGGGGAACATTTCAAGTGATATTAACATATATATTTTTAATTATATAACCACTTTTTTAGTGCAAATGAGCAAATATTTATATTATTTGAAGAAAATTTTCCCAAAGAACTGTAAATCTATCTTGTATTATATGGTTAAACATGTCCAAGAATTTTGTAATAATTTTTTGGACTTATATCTTCTTTGTTATTAAAAATAAGTGGACCCCTCTTTTAGAAAAGTTGTTCTAAACGTAGAACGTAATCGGCCGTGTATAGTACGCAGTTATGTATAGTCCGCATCCCTTTACATCCCCTTAAAATCGAGAAAAAAAGTTTTGTAAATTGTTATTTTTTTTATAAATGTCTAGTTCACTGTAAAACTCCATTGAAAGGAAAATATTTATCCATGTATTTAATAAATTTTGTTTTATGAAAAATTAAAGAACCTTAGTGAGCACGCTCACATACCCCACGTCCCCACATTGTCATTGGAGAAATTAAATAAGTATAAGAAAAAAAAAATTGTATAAGAAAAAATATTGAATAATAATTTCCTGTCAATATACATAGTATGTCCTTATTATCTACAAAATTTCATGAAATTCTGTTGTGTGTTTTCAGAGGAGTTGAGATGACAAACTGTTGCAGTAGTACATTAAAGTAAATAAGTTCAAAGGGGCGTAACTCCTAGAAAAAAAATTGAATCGCAATTTCCCGTCGATATGCACAACTACATAGTATGTCCTTATTATCTGAAAAGGTTTCGTGAAATTCTGTTGTGTGGTTTGAGAGGAGTTGCGATGACAAACTGTTGCAGTAGTACATTAAAGTAAATAAGTTCAAAGGGGCGTAACTCCTGGAAAAAAAATTGAATCGCAATTTCCCGTTGATATGCACAACTACATAGTATGTCCTTATTACCTGCAAAGGTTTCGTGAAATTCTGTTGTGTGGTTTGAGAGGAGTTGCGATGACAAGAAACAGGACTGACGGACTGACGGACGGACGGGTCAAAAACATTATACCCCGCGCAACTTCGTTGCGTGGGGTATAATAATGAAATGGTTAGACAGGCAATTAATATTAAATAATTTTATAAAAGTACAGTTATTAATCAAAAGATCCCTTTTAAAATCAACATTTGTCTAAGTATGTCCAAGCTGATATATACCTAATATAATCATGATAATAGAAATTAAAGAACCTTATTGAGCGCGCTCACATACCCCACCCTCCCCCACATTGTCATTGGAGAAATGAAATAAGTGTAAGAAAAGAAAATTGTATAAGAAAAAAAAATTGAATCATAATTTTCTGTCAATATGCACATCTACATAGTATGTCCTTATTATCTACAAAGTTTCATGAAATTCTGTTGTGTGGTTTCAGAGGAGTTGCGATGACAAACTGTTGCAGAAGTACATTGAAGCAAATAAGTTCAAAGGAGCATAACTCCTAGAAAGAAAAAAAAATCGTAATTTCCTATCAATATGCACATCTACATAGCATGTCCTTATTATCTACAAAGTTTCATGAAATTCTATTGTAGGGTTTCAGAGAAATTGCGATGACGAACTGTTGCAGTAGTACATTAAAGCAAATAAGTTCAAAGGGGTGTAACTCCTGGAAAAAAAATTGAATCATAATATCCTGTCAATATGCACATCTACGTAGTATGTCCTTATTATCTACAAAGTTTCATGAAATTCTGTTGTGAGGTTTCAAAGGAGTTGCGATGACAAACTGTGGCAGTAGTACATTAAAGTAAATAAGTTCAAAGGGGCGTAACTCCTAGAAAAAAAATTGAATCGCAATTTCCCTTCGATATGCACAACTACATAGTATGTCCTTATTATCTGAAAAGGTTTCGTGAAATTCTGTTGTGTGGTTTGTTGCAATAGTACATTAAAGTAAATAAGTTCAAAGGGGCATAACTCCTAGAAAAATCAAAGCACCAAAGGGTGCTATAGGCAGTTAATCAAAAACCCAAAGGCAAACTTAGCAAAGTTCAGATGAATAGTGTAAAGAATTAGTCAATTATTTATCTCAGGCATTGTTCTCACCTATTTCTAAAGTATCAAATAATGCTTGTACAGTAATTATTATGTTATGCAATCCTACCACTTTCAAAAGTTATTGCCAATTTATATTTATAAAGATTCAATGTTTGAGATTATACACATACACTGTCCTATGTTAGGGGAGAGTTTTGTGCCAGTTAAGATGTTTCAGCCGCCACATTCTGTATGCACCTGTCCATAGTGAGGACCCACTAATGCAGGGCTTTCCCATGAAATTGAAGTAGAAGGCTCAATTAAAATTATAGGCGGCTGTAACATGCGTTCAGCGAAGCCAGACGCCCACCAAGCTGTAAGCTTGGTGCCTTACGCCAGGGGGTCTGGGGGCCTCTCATGGCCCCCAGAAACTCTGGCATAAATAGAGCATGAAATCCTGCATTCTCCCAATCTCCTGGCACATAATTTCATCTTTCAACTGACCATTTTTTATGTATGAAATTTAAGAAAGAAATAAAAATCTCAAGAATTTTTTTTTTTTTTTTATGTTATAGTTTTTTATTTTTATTTACCTGATGCTTAAAATTCATTTACCTTTAAAGGAGTTTTATATATATAATTATCCGGTTTGTTATAAATCTTGATCGATTTATTTTGCATAAATACGTGCATGACCCCCCTCTTCTCTCTAAAGACTGTTACGCATATTTAAATCATACAATTATTTCTCAAGCATTGACAGAAAATTGATATATCCTCTGATTTTCTTTTTTTTGTAAACTGTTCAATAAGTCTGATACATAAATCATTTGGAAATGTTATTTATTTGAGGTCGAGTCGACAATATTCTACTTTCGTTTTTTACCTTGATTCTCTGAACACAACGTGGGCTTTGAAAAATAAACTTCAAAAGATACTGTTTTCCAGATTCTGAACAATATGATCTACTACACTTTCTTTAATTTGACTGATATTATTCCATAACATAAGATTGTCATCCTATCTGATTGTCACGTTTTAAAAGCCAAAAAAAAAAAGCAGCCAACGAGTTAATGCCCATCAGAACGTCTCTATTGTTATCGTTTACTGACCACCGGAATGTCTATCTTGTTATCTTTGAAAAGAAACGATGCATTCTGACTTTAAATAGACAACCAATCAGTGACCTGAATTCATGTGAACTATATTTAGCCCACGGTAAACACTGACTTTTCAACCTTGTTTATCGCGACTTTGCGACAATACGTCTCTCGGCTGCCTGTAAACATTTGAAAAAGATATTTTTTATCTTTTTGAATTTATATTCCATATTTTTGTCAGTGAAGTAGCCGGCACTTGAAGCCACCGAAAGCCCTGATCATCAGAATCCTCTTAATTTAAAAGTAACGTAAATTTTGTCTTCTATGTAATTTGAAATTGCCGCAAACTTATTAATAGACTACTGACGTATGTAATACGTATCGATGACAAACAATATTCCTACGACAGTTGCCATTTGGGAAATGTAAACGACTCATCTTTATAGATTTTTGGCGACCAAATATTTCATACAATTGTTCTTTGGCATCTTAGCCAACAGCACAGGGGATAATAAACTATAGAAGGATTTCTATCGAGCACTACTTCCTATGTGCAACTTCAAAACTTTTGGGAAAATCGATGATCATTTAACGTTTTTATGATAATATTTTTTATATTCCAGAATAAAAAGTATGACAAAAGTGTCCAATTAGTTATGAATAACATGATAGCCAGCCAGATAATAAAAGTGGCACATATTTCAGCATTTATTGGGTAGAACATAAATCTAGGGTGCTCGCATAAAGCAGCTTAACTGCTTAAAAATTGAATCGCAATTTCCCGTCGATATGCACAACTACATAGTATGTCCTTATTATCTGAAAAGGTTTCGTGAAATTCTGTTGTGTGGTTTGAGAGGAGTTGCGATGACAAACTGTTGCAGTAGTACATTAAAGTAAATAAGTTGAAAGGGGCGTAACTCCTAGAAAAAAAATTGAATCGCAATTTCCCGTCGATATGCACAACTACATAGTATGTCCTTATTATCTGAAAAGGTTTTGTGAAATTCTGTTGTGTGGTTTGAGAGGAGTTGCGATGACAAGAAACAGGACTGACGGACGGACGGGTCAAAAACACTATATCCTCCGCAACCTGTTGCGTGGGGTATAATAATTTTAATATTATGGAACAAAAGAAAGAAAAAAAAGATCAAACATTTATCTAAATTAATAAGCAGTAATCAAAATTTTAAAACTATTAAATCTTATATAATCTTTTCATTGATCATGTTGGTTTTGTGCCTGGGATTATAATATTTAACACCTGTCAATACTTGACATCATTATTTAATTGCTTCACATCCATACTTGTTCCTTAATTACCCCTCTTGATTACCCATGCAGGATGTCACACCTTTACTTTGAATTGAAGAGAAAAGTTAAAAAAAAAAAAGGATTTATGAAATAACTATAATAAACGTCTTATATACATTTATACAATATACATTTACAAAGAAAAAACGTAATTTAAATTTTTTTTTTATATAAATTTCGAAAACTGTCTATAGTTGTGTATAGTCCGCACCCCTTGTAAAAACTACATATTTAAGGAAAAAAGTGCAGACTATACACGACCAAATACGGTATAATAAATTATTCCCTTTTTAAGTTACAAAAAAAGTTTTTTCTGTTTTACAACAGTAAAATGACCCCTTGTCTGAGGGACAGTCCCTCATTTGGGATGTTGTTCCCAACCTGTTATAAGTTAAGAAAACCCATACGACCATGGTTTAGGATAAATAATAATGTAAATCCATTGTACAAATGATTTCAAATCACTGCACAGAGTGATTTCTGTGATGGAACGAATGATCTTACTGCACAGTGATTTTTAATAATTTGATATAACCATGATAACATGCATAAATCTGGATGTTAGATTGTTAGATCACTATAGCTAAAAACAACAAATATGAAATATGCACCTGTCGTAAGTCAGGAATCTGATGTTCAGTGGTTGTTGTCTGTTCATGTGGCTCATAAGTGTTTCTCGCTTTTTTATATAGATTAGACCGTTGGATTTCCTGTTTGAATGGTTAGTAATTTGTGTGGCCCTTTAAAGCTTGCTGTTCGGTGTGAGCCTAGGCTCCGTGTTGAAGACTGTATCTTGACATATAATGGTTTACTTTAATAGATTGTGACTTGGATGGAGAGTTGTCTCATTGGCACTCATGCATCATACCACATCTCCTTATATCTATGATAATTATAATGTGATAGAACATTTAATGCCTAATGCAGTAATTGATGGTTTATCACATAGTCTAAATATGCTATGGTTTATCTGTTAATTTTCCTGAAACACATAGTACATGATAAGCACTATTTATACAACTGCATGTTATCATGGTAATAAACTATATATAAAAAATACACTTGGAGATAAATATGTTAATTATTTGTTTACCATCTCTGGTAAAAAAAATAATATCTTGGCATGTTAGTTCATAGAACTTTGTTACCAAGTTTGGTCATTAAAATCTGCTTTTATTAAGTCTGTATTTATCAAATAAATATTTAATATTTCTGTTTGCAGTGTGCAATTATTATAAAAAAAGAAAACACATAATGATTTCATATTTATAATATTAACAAGTGAAACTGCGAGCTACTGCTCACTGATGATACCCCCGCCGCAAGTGGATAATATAGTGTAAAAATATGCAAGTGTTCGGTAAACAGGAAGTTGTCGAGTGATGAATCTGAAAACGCATCACACGGTATGGCTGACTTATATACATCCTGAAACCAAATTTCAGAAATCCTTGTATTGTAGTTCCTGAGAAAAATGTGACGAAAATTTTCAACTTGGCTATCATGTGTAAAATCATACAAGTTTTCGGTAAACAGGAAGTTGTCAAGTGATCAATCTGAAAACGCATCACACGGTATAGCTGACTTAGATAAACCCTGAAACCAAATTTCAGAAATCCTTGTAGTTCCTGAGAAAAATGCGACGAAAAATATTCATGGGACGAACGGACTGACTGACGGACTGACAGAAGGACAGACAGAGGTAAAACAGTATACCCCCCTTTTTTCAAGCGGGGGTATAATTATCGTGCCAAATTCTGACATTCTAACAAACATGCACGAGGAAATTGTTTAAACTTTTTAAGTCGTCAGGAGTTAATCCCCTTTAAGTTAATTCCATTCCAAAAAATCACTTGCTGAAATGATCTTTTGTACCTGAATAAAAAATATCACTCATTGGCGTGATTTCCAATCTTCAGAAGGTCCAAATTTCTGAACACGCAAGTACTTGCATTTCAATCGAGAGTATGTATATTTTTCAACGTCAAAATGTAGTTTAAATCTTGAAGTTTATCGGAAAAATATTCACAGTATCAGCAATAATCTTATAAAATCCCCAGACTATTAATAATTCAAGGCTATTTTTATTCATTTTCAAGCAATTTTTGTAAACTTCTTATCTTGTCAATGTTTACATTCTTTTCCCACCATATATTTTGAAAACCATGTGGTTTCCGCATAATCTCGGGAGATTACAACGAGCTACAAATGGTGGGAAATTCAATTTTCAATTTTCTTTACCAATCGCTATGTTTCGATACAAAAATAAAAAATCACGCAAATAAGTGATTTTAAAAATCACTTCTACAAGTAACTCCCCTGACTGATGTTTGCGATATCCCTTTGGTGCATGTATCTACATATACTGGTGATAGATTTAGATTCTTACCTTCACCTAATTCAATGACAGACTCTGCAGGTGTTTTGGTTGACATGATTGCTTGTCAAAACTGGAACACACTCTGAAATGAAAAAAACAAAAAATAAATCACCTCAAAAAGTAAAATCACAAAAAGTACTGAACTCCGAGAAAAATTGAAAACGGAAAGTCCCTTATCAAATGGCAAAATCAAAGGATTAAACACATCAAATTTGATAATATTGATAATGATGTGTAAACAAAACAAACAGCAGACACAATCTGTAAAAATGTCAGAAATAAAGGTAAAAAGTCGAATTCAGTAGGTCACATTTGTAAAAAAGGAACAGGATTGTAGTTACAACATAATGAACATATATCTGAATCATCTATATAACAGATATTCCATAATGGTGAACCAACTCGTCATGGAGTACGTACAATTTACGAAGTAATGATTTCAGTTTCCATAAAACTTCACTATACTATAGGGAAGCCGAAATCATCTCGATCGTCGTAAAGTTTTGTTTTCAATCGACCCTCATCTGGTCAATTTCTAGATATAAATCCTAATCAAGTGGCAAAATCAAGCGCTAAAACACAACGAAGGGACAACAATTTATCTTTTAATATTTTCACATTCCATCATGCATGTCATGTTGAAATGGTTGACTCCTGTTACAATAGTGTTTTCTGCAGGTTATTTTGGCATGCAATTGCACCCTTCCCTTTTGAAGTTGGTGGGTGATATTTTAACGAGTGTGGGCCGCCACCGATCATTAAACAGGTAATGGAGATTCCTAAACCGTATTCGAAAGATTAACGTTTGAAGCCTAATAGTAAAGGTTTTCCTACCCCAGGGTTTCCGCTGGCGGTCGCCATTTTCGCAATTTGCGAAAAAATAATAATTGTGGCGATAAAAATTCGTCATTTGCGAAAGAATTTGGCGAAAGAAATATATAGAACGATTTATTTTCCTCCATCTTGTTTATTTACTTTTTTCGAGTTTCTCGGACTTTACCCGATCAGACAATACTCAGAATTCACCTTGACCTCATTAAGATTTGGACAGAAAATCAATAATCAGCTGATTGCATTTTATAGCTATCGACAACAAAGGACTAATTAATAAAGGTGTTGATTGAATTGTTTGACAAAATGATATGGTTAAATGGCTTCCGCTAAATGTCACATACAGAATTTATTTACGACTTTGCGACGCACGTGTTTGAAGCAAACTTTTGACGTCTCCTCTCCTTTTAAGGTAACACGATACCGAATGGCATATCTCCCGATTTCCAAACTTTTTGACACACATGTTCTTTGAATCGAAATACATCGGAATATGTATTAAAAAATGGGGGTCACCATTTTTGTTTTCTTGGTATTTTCATAGGAAAACGTCAATTTTGGCGAGAATTTTACCTAGGTATATAGGAGAAATGCCCTTTTTTCGGCTTTCCGTTTTAGATTTCCCAATGAATGGCTATGTTCTTATATACGGAGAAAAACAAAAAACTAACATAATATCCAGAATTGCATACTGAATCCATACACGTATAGAAACTCATAGGTCACCATCCTTGTTTTTGAGATAAATTGCTTCAAAGTTGATTGATACCCTTAGAAATGGACTGAAAACGTGTGACGTTGTTGGATGCAGAATGTAACGTTAAGATATTACTATTCAGAGATATGGAAAACAAAAGTATGTGTCGGGATCTGAATGGTGTTTATTTATTTTCATTTACCGCTGTCGGGTTTCATAAATTTCCTAGTAATGCGTAATGCAATTCTGCTGATATATTTATTTCGTCCTGCACCTGGAAATTTCACTCACAGGAATCTACATTATTAGTCTCGTCTGATTTTTTCACCAAACGAGCTTGAACTGGTTGGTTCCACGTGAATCTTATACGATAATAGTTCTTGCATAAATCACCAAAATTTGGTACACGTTAAGTTCACGTAAATTTTTAAAATAAGATTATTCAAATACATGTAATATCTCTATTCTAAAATTTAATTAAAATCATTAAAAAATACCATCATATTTTGTAAATTTCATGTGAAAATAACATGAAACATTTCACGTGTGATTCCTTTGAACTTTTGAATTTTTAACTCCATCATTTAAGACAATGGTGGTGTCGTTCCTTCATCCATGCAGAAATAGAGTACTTTAAAAAATTTAGTCAGTTAACAGTTTTAGAATTGCTCAGTTTTTGATGGTTGTTTAAAGTTCAGTGGCAAGTAGTTCATGCATGTTCGGAACGATACAGTACAAGTTTGGAAACAGTTGGTGCACCAGTCAAAAAAAGTTGAACATTCTGTTAGTTGTGAATATTATGAGGGAAAATAATGATCCTGATAAAATACATTCTTAAAAATAAAATAACAAAACTCAAAGAAAAATTCAAAGCTTAAAAGTCACTTATCAAATAACGAAATCATATAAAGCTCAAATACATATAATAAAGATAAACAGCCGTCCTTTTCTTGACTTGCTACATACATTAGTTTGGTGTAGTTTGCGTGTTGTAATGTATGAGTTGGTTGCTCAGAAAGTCGATCAGACCTTGCAAACTGTATGCAAATTTTCACAAAGATCAACAGTATATTGTTGAAAACTAGTTACGAAACAAATCTTGAGATCATATATGCATTCTTTATAAGTAAAACAAATTTCAAATATGAAATATAAAAGTTCCAGCTTGAAATTCAACATTCCACATGTAGGAGATGTAAGTCGGAATCTGTGTGCCTTTTATATTTTATCAAAACGCCTTATCCAGCAACCTGTCATGAACAAAAAATAAAGAAAATCCAGACAATATGCGCACCTTTAATATGAATAGTAACATCAGGTAAATACATTTAAACCTGACGCAAAAAGACTGTAGTATTAAGCCGTATAAACCATATATACACCAAGTGCGGGATTGGCGGTAGAACGGACACGGGTGAAACAATATGATGACATACGTGCCCTATATATTAGGATTTGTGTGACAAAACATATTTTTGAATATGCAGTTCATATAATGGAATGGTAATTTGGGGATCCAAAATGCAACCTAGCAATGTAAGCAAGCTAACCTTTCCGTCATTTTGTCTTTGGTGGAAAGTTGATTAATTGGCATCCTTATTTCATTTATATGATTTGAATTTTTTTTAGAATAACAGATTTTTAAAGATTTTAGGACTCTAACACATTATCATATGTACTTGGAGACTGAAATATTACTTTAATAATCATATTTATTCCAATTTAGGAGACCAACGTTTACTAAAACTACAAATTAGAAAAAAAATACTCGTCCAATTACAATTAGTCACAATTTGCTTGATGTCTTTGGTTTTGATGTCGTTAAATGAATACCCCGTATCTCTATTTATCATTATAACAGCCAACTGTTGTACAAATAACATGCTCCATATATTGTTTTGTGTTATTTGTACTTGTCCTTTTACAAATAAAGTCTCATGTTACCCCAATTCCATAATTATCAAATGGTAACGTAGATATTTCTAATGGCATAAATATTCGTAAACTTTGTCAACTTCTTTGAAAATTTAAAGGCAATGATTTAAATTTTAACAAACTAAATTTCAAGTGAAGAATGTAAAATGCAGGATTGATTTTTAGTTGCTTAACGTCCAGTGGCAAATATTTCATGACGAGAACAAGTTTGCACTATTTACAATACTAGATAGGTTTTGTAATAGGGGCGATCAAGGAAGATGTTTGAGAACATTTGAACTGACACTGGAACATGAGGATATATCATGCTGTCTGTCCCATGTAGACTTAGTCTATAATATTACAAAGCTAGCACTTTATTTTTAAAATGTTTCCGAAACTATATCGGTTTTACTCTGTACAGACCAATGAGATTGTTTACACTTGGAATGTTGTTCGGCAAAATAATCAAGTTAAAACACTTTTTTACATTCTATGTTAACAAACTATTTTCTGAATGGATTTCAAAGTCTGCTTGTATTATGCATGTTCGCCTTATTCTATCTGTATTCTCATTCAGATAAATTTCCTTTTTTTTTCATTTTGCCCGAGCATTTTCACACGAATTAATAGTTGGACTATTCCCGTTTTTTCACACATGTATCATCCTAAGTTTATATAGATAAGATTCCTGTTTTCAAAACAAAATTTCATGGGGATACGGTGTGCATTATGAAAACTGAGTATTTATTGCATAAATAAACTAAGAATTAAATAAAAGTGATAGAACTCAGTCTATCTTGCATAAGAACATAATTATATAGATAAATCGTGCAGATGCTTAAATATTAAAAAAAACCCAGAATATAAATCAAAAGTAAAGTATTACATTTTAAAGGTTAACAATGAGCAGAAGAATTGCCGGAAAACGATATTTTAATATAAGCAGTCTATGATCATCTATGTCGAAAAGTTAACCGTTACTTATTGCATTAAAACTCTCGGCAAATGTTACCGTTAAAAATGTCACATAGTTTTTATCATTTAATCACTTTGTGATTGCAGAACATGCTGCTTTGGCTTGTATGTGTGAACGTTATTCGATAACGTCAGGAACGATAACTCGTGGCGTAACGTCATTCGGTATCGTGTTACCTTAAAGATAGTTTAGAAAAGAAAGCTGTTGTTGTGACGAAAAATTTTCAAAAGCAAGAAAAATCTCTGATTCAAAACTTTAATTATCCTTTGACTTTAATATAGGTAATTGATTAGGCTTAAATTAAAATATTGTTTGTTTGCAGTTTACCGACCGACCCTTGAAAATCCTCCCGACTGTGAAAATTTTATTGCTTTATATTTGAAGAAATTTTTTTTAATACTTCTATTGACGCGATCCGGAACTTTGGGTCCTTTCCGGAAATGATTTAAAGTCTGGGTCAATTACGCATTTCAAGTTCGGTTTTTCTTAGCTTCCCGTCAAGCGTTCATGTGACCATTTAATAAATTCAAATTCAAATTCAAAGTTTTATTGCCATATAAACTATACAGTTTGTGACATATAACAACAACAAAAACAAATAAAGACAATAACTAAGTAACTCAATATATATTTGCTGCGGAACCGTAGCTCTTAGGTCCTTATGTTATTTTTTGACTATTTGCGGACCATAGATCTATGGTCCGCAAATAGTCAAAAAATAACATAAGGACCGAAGAGCTACGGTTCCGCAGCTAAATATATATGGACCATAATTTGGTATTCGGCCTTTGGTTTCTTTTTGTATCCTTTTTTATAAGTTCTAAAATTTTAACTTTTATTTTGTGGGTTGTGTTGGTGTTAGAATAGTATGAATGGAACAATTGAGTTTTTCGAGAAAAAATTAATACATTTTGATTCACCGTTTACTTGACAGGAAACCAAACAGGAAACCAATCTTTATTTTCTTTATTTTGCACAATATAATTCAAAAGGCATAAATAAACACCATTACTAGTGTTACTTGCTTCATGTTAATATTTAAAATCTATTTTCAATGTTATATTAAAGTTTTTTTTAAACGTGACAGGAAACCATAAGAAACCGAAAGCATTTTTTTAGTTTTATTTTATTGCAAAATCTGCTTAAAATAATCTGAACAGTATACTTTTTCTTAAAATCCATCATAAATTTAACAGTATTATAAAACTCCTAAATATGTGCTTGTTTTGAAAACAATTAGTACAATTTATTCAGAATTTTCCATATTTTCTTCATTGATACAGGATACCATAATCGTTGTATCTTGATGTTTTGGCCAAAAAAATATATTTATATTTGGTTTTGAAATTCCACTTATATAAAATTTATTCCAAATCATTGGCAATGTAAACTTCTTTAAATCCAGTAAAGAAAAAAACTTTTAACTTTGAATTAAAATCTTTAAAATAGGCACCATGTGATATTTGTGACCTGTACACCATCTACATGGTTTCCACATTTTAACCTACTTTAGTGGGCTAAAATCAATAAAGTACTTCCTTTCAAGTCATGCCTGGTAAAAGTTTACTTTTCCTTTGACAAGTTTATTGAGTTTCTGAAAAGTGTTTGCAGAACATGAATAAAAAAAAATAATTAAAAATTGTGACAAAGTTACAGATAAAAACTTTTGTTTTGTTGTAAAAACCACTTCTTAGTACAAAAGGGCACATCAATATTTTTCTTTTAAAGAAACTTTCCCTACGAACTATATACTGGTATTATATAATCAAAACATGTCCATTAATTCTGTTGTATTCCAGGACTTATATCTTCTTTATTATCAAAAGTATAGTGGCCCCCTCATTTAGAAAGTTGTTTAAAATACGATGAATATTTTTCCCTTTTATGTTAAAAACAAAATCTGTTGTTTTAAAGTAAATGTTTAGTGTTTATTCATTAAATGTAGACTCTAAAATAAGTTTGACAGAATAATCATAGACACAATGGGGCAAAATCACCTTATATAAGGAAAAGGGGGGGGGGGAGGGGGTAAGAAAAAAAGGTAAATTTTAAACGAAAAATATAGTTATGTTACTTGGCGAAAAAAATAATAAAGTGGCGAAAAATATATTGTTTTGGCAAAAGAGGTGGCGAAAAAAATAATTTACCCAGGGGAAACCCTGCTACCCTCCTATAGGTGTTTACCTGACATAGTTTTTGTATGCTATAAAAGCTTTCAAGCCTTTTGCAAAGTTTTGGTAGACCACAGGAACTAGTAGAGGGCGGTTATAGGTATACCTTCATGACGAATAACAGTAAAAACTCTTGACAAATGATCTTAATGGTTATGTTTGGTGCTTTACAATAAAATGTACACTTTTCGCTAGAAAAAAATCGACTGGTTTTGTCTTGACGAATTGCATAAAAAATTTTCCTTAAATGGTTGCGATAATTATTTGAGAACTCTAGATGAATCATGATTATATTTTAGCCAAATTTACGCTAACAGTAGCTGGAAATGACCATTTGACGACTGAAGGTAAAGGGAATTACTACCCTTATAGCAATAAAATCTTTACAATGGGTCACTTTTATTTTTAGATATGGACACTATTTTCTTTCAATTGCCCATGCTTCATTACTTTTGTTGTATATACAGAACGTCTAGTGCTGAATGTTTGAAGGTGCATGTTGGACGACTGAATTTATTTCAAGCTCAAATGAATATTGAAATGTTCAAATTTCAAGGGAAAGCATTCATCACCCAAAAATGTCTCGTGTTAAAGTTTAGGAGTTACCAAGTAACTTACTAATCCTATTTGGGCAGATGTTTTACATAAAGTTTGATAAACAGAGAAAATCCTAGAAAAATTACCAAATTTGGATTGGAAGCCAGTTGATAAATTTGAGAAGTCAGATTAAAGACACTTGTAGCAAAAATATTAAAAAAATCTATAAAACTGAATCCCTTTTTAACGGATTTCCAATATTTCAACAACCTTTGACGCTGTCTAATCTCAAAACTGTTATCAAACTGACTATTTCCCAACGTGGCAAATGGAGGCTACCATATTACTGTCACGCAACGAATATTTTTTCCTTAATTTTAAATGCTTACTAAAATCTTCAAATGTTTCAGATAATTTTTCTATGTGCAATTAAATGCTTCTGTGATTAATTAGCATGACAAGTGCAAGAAAAGTGTAAAAAGGTTAAAATTTAGTGCCGTGAAATTCACTTCCGGGTTATGGCTGTCCGTCGTCTTCTCAGTTCCAAATTCTTGGAAAAAGTGTCAAAAAATTACTCCCAAGCAACAGTAAGCTATATTTAAAGACTTTTAACAACAGCGTTCAACACAAACTTCTCATTGAAGGTATTAGGTTAATGTGTCACGTTTCAATTCAATAAAAAGGTGGATATATGATGATATGAATTGAGGACTTTTGACATATGAGATGAGAAATAAACACACAATTTTGAGTTTAACTTTCAGTTTAAATCACCTATTGTTGTCATATATCTATTGACCCTCTAAGGATCTATCGTTCCTCTTTTGTCCCTCTATCATACATATATGTCTGTGACCATGGTGACATCCCGATAGTCTGACAACCAGTATTCCAACAGCCCATTACGCCGACGGTATCAGGTCCGTTCCCACCCAATACACTTTCGCACCCTACATGTTCGCACCTCGCACTTTCGCACCCAAGGTCAGTTCGCACCCAATTTAAAATCAAGTTCCAGTTGAATAATAAGAAAATCATGATTGTTGTTTTAAATTGCCTTGATGTAAATACTGCATGTACATACACCTTATCGCAACTTAGTCCAGTCCGGGAAAAACAGTCATTTATACAACTTCCTGTTAGGGTCATGCCGCCGAAAATAGAGGTCATCAGTAGTGAGCTGAGGGAGGAAAAACTTTAGAAAGCGATCATCAAGAAACTTTGATAGAATATGATCCACTTTTTTCGAAATTAAAATTAAAGTAAAAAAATATTTTGTTTGAAGCATTTACGGTAGTTTAAACAGGTCTCATTAAAAAGTATCATACATGGTGAATTGTTTAAACAGGGTCCCAGATAGCTTCAACTGGATGAAAAAGTTGTGTAATTTTAGAACTTATCCGGAATGGAATAAATAGCGATAAGGTGTATTGTATTGTAAGATTGGCCCCTATGATCTGAAACAATCAAATAAAAAATTATAGCAATACACTAACCAAAATTGATTAATATTTAAGATTTATTCCACCCAAAAATCCCGGTCGTCAGAATCTCACTTTTGTATTTAGAAACAATGATTAAAAATATTTTAACAATACACTATCCAAAACCTGATTAAATTTTTTTCAACACATAAAACAAGTTCTCACTTTACTTTGAGACAATGACAACAACTATACTAATAGGAATACACTGGCCAAAACTTGGTTATAAAGTTATCAAACAAAAAAACCAATAAAAATTGGGCGCGAACGTGTACATGGTGTAGGGTGTGAAAGGGCGCGACCATGATCGGGTGCGAACTCGAATGGGCGCGAACGGACCCGGATTCTACGCCGACAGCCCATTACTCTGACAGCCCACTATTTCGTCAACCCATTACTCCGACAGCCCATTATTCCTACAATGCATCTGTCTTGTGTGTATGGGTAAATTTTCTCTAAAAAGACCAACTCTGTTCGCTTTAATAAAAATTAATATTTAGGGTTGTCTGTTTTGATTCCAATTATTCTTTTCATGCGGGATATTTGATTCATTATATTGGAGTTGATACACATGCTTATTGCAACTGCTCAGTCCTTACCTTCGTCCCTCATTCGTTTTACAGGTGAGGGTATTTTATTTGTCTTTATATTGCATCGGTTGTGTGTCCACTGTCAGTCTGTGCTGTTCTAGTTCGTTGTTCTTCGGTTTTCCCCTTTCACGTATCAGGGGAGTGAGATTTCACCACAATAAACTACATAAATAAATATAGATTACACTACCCGCCCTCGCAACACTTTCTACCCCTTGTGTCACTCAGGCCATAAAAAAGAATAGGTTTGTTTGCCCAAACGCTACCTACCCAGAAAAAAGTTGCCTACTCAAATTCTTTTATTGTCCTGATTTGAAGAAGTTTTTTTTTAATCAGATAGGCATGAAGACTAATAAACACCCGCTACTTCAATTTCTCTTTTTGAAGAAAAAAAAAGAAAATGCCTACCTACCTACCCACTGTCTCAACCTTTGGGTAGGGTTTGGGCAAACCAAAATATTTTTGATTGTGGCCTCATCTGACAATGAGTGTTATTTACATTGATTAAATTGTCACAGAAATAAGGGAATTATGTGGCGTCAGTCAAAATGAGAAAAACAGAGACAAATACGTACATAGACATACCCAGATCCTAAAAAATAAGATGACAAATAGGACGAAATATGTGCTCAGAAAAGATGAGCAATTACAATTCTCTCTTGGAGTCTCAGGTCCAATACAGCTGATCGAGAATCTAAAACAGGGCCAATACGGAACAGCCAGTTCATAACACATTATTGAAATGATTTTAAGAAAATTAAAAACAGAAAGTCATTGAAAATACAAGAAGTATAAGCCCATGGGCCAATACGGCTTTTTTCCATATTGGCCCTGTTTTTTCCGTTTCAAAACTTTAAGACGTTACAAAACAATGCACATCATTTACCTGTTTATTTTGTGATTTTAATTTAAAAAATATATACAAATGTTTTTATACATAACGATACCACCAAACATTCTAAAGTTAAGTAATGGCGTAAGAAAATTGTGAACGTCCCGTCCTGTATTAGCCCATGGGCCAATACGTTTTTTTTTCGTATTGGCCCTGTTATGCCTGTTCAAAAAGCAATATTAAATTTTGAATTATACCAACAGTGGAACGTTTTCAGTATTGCACATGCTGATTTATCTGTATTAGGGCTTATTTGCTCATATCATTTAATAATTACTCCTACGTCTGAGGTGAATATATAGAATATATATAAAATTCATCTGGAAAAGTTTGTAAACATTATGACTCGTTTTTTTAACCCAATGACATGCCCTGTATTTTACTTTCAGAAGTTGACAGTTTTTATGCGATATAAAATTTAAAATATTTGGACTAGTTTTGTGTCATCAAATAAGATTGCAAACTTGGACTACATGTATGTTTCACAAAATGTCTGATGACTAAAATTAAAATTGATCGGAGGTATTCTGAATCGTTCATGACTTCTAACATGTACAATCAACATAATTTGCCTTCTATTTTAGACAATCTGATTAAAATCAGATTTTCTTTGCTCTGTTAAATACATGTGCAGATTTACTTTTCCTTTGACTATTTTGATTAAAGATCTGAAGACATCTCATCAAGGTTATGTTTGTGAGATTTCACCACAATAAACTACATAAATAAATAGATTACACTACCCGCCCTCGCAACACTTTCTACCCCTTGTGTCACTCATCTGACAATCATTGACAATGTCTGAGTGTTATTTACATTGATTAAATTGTCACAGAAATAAGGGAATTATGTGGCGTTAGTCAAAATGAGAAAAACAGAGACAAATACATATATTGACATACCCAGATCCTAAAAAATTAGATGACAAATAGGACCAAATATGTGCTCAGAAAAGATGAGCAATTACAATTCTCTCTTGGAGTCTCAGGTCCAATACAGCTGATCGAGAATCTAAAACAGGACCAATACGGAACAGCCAGTTCATAACACATTATTGAAATGATTTTAAGAAAATTAAAAACAGAAAGTCATTGAAAGCACAAGAAGTATAAGCCTTTTTTCTATACAGCTTTTTTCCATATTGGCCCTGTTTTTTCCGTTTCAAGACTTTAAGACGTTACAAAACATTGCACATCATTTTCCTGTTTATTTTGTGATTTTAATTTAAAAAATATATACAAATGTTTTTATACATAACGATACCACCAAACATTCTAAAGTTGAGTAATGGCGTAAGAAAATTGTGAACGTCCTGTATTAGCCCTGTTATGCCTGTTCAAAAAGCAATATTAAATTTTGAATTATACCAACAGTGGAATGTTTTCAGTATTGCACATGCTGATTTATCTGTATTAGGGCTTATTTGCTCATATCATTTAATAATTACTCCTACGTCTGAGGTGAATATATAGAATATATACCGGTATATAAAATTCATCTGGAAAAGTTTGTAAACATTATGACTCGTTTTTTTAACCCAATGACATTTTACTTTCAGAAGTTGACAGCTTTTATGCGATATAAAATTTAAAACATTTGGACTAGTTTTGTGTCATCAAATAAGATTTACATCCAGATAACTGAAACTTCTCAGAAAGATTGCAAACTTGGACTACATGTACATGATGTATGTTTCACAAAATGTCTGATGACTAAAATTGATGGGAGGTATTCTGAATTGTTCATGACTTCCAACATGTACAATCAACATAATTTGCCTCCTATTTTAGGCAATCTGATTAAAATCAGATTTTCTTTGCTCTGTTACATGTGCAGATTTACTTTTCCTTTGACTATTTTGATTAAAGATCTGAAGACATCTCTGACATCTAGGTTATGTTTGGATAACCTCTCAAATTCCTAATTTCCATAAAATCTTTGCCTGCATAAAGTTTACGAATTTTTTGCTATGAACTATCAAAAACGTGTAGGGCATTCTTTGCAAGATAACTCATGTTTCAGGATACCAAGCTCTATTTTTTTTGTAAGATTTTCCAAATTTAGAATTTAAGCAGTTAATTTTAAATTATTTTGTTCGTTTTAAAAATAAATAAATGAAGGAAATGATTTTATTATCATAAAGTTGAAATTTTTATTCAATTGTGTTACAAATTGTAATCAAAGAACCAGCATGTTGAACAGGAAGAAGGCCATACAGACAGTTACCTATAGTTGTTAATCATGTTAATAACTGTGTCATTTGGTCTCAAATTTTCCAGCCGTTTGAGTCTTTCATTCTTTTTTTGTAGATTGCTGGTTTTCCCTCATTTGTGAAGATTGTTGAAGTTGGACCAAGAGATGGGCTTCAGAATGAAAAGGTAAGAGAGGGTGGTAAAGGGTTATTTTCGTGCAACGTGTTTTGCTATTTTTATTTCACGTGCAGCCGTGAAAAAGGTTTGTTATTCACCGTGTTTCGTGAAATCGGTATAAAGATCAACATGCAAGACATTTTTAATTGTTCGTTCATCGTGAAATGGCAATTTTATTTCGCGTTCTTCCGTGCAGATACCCCCCTTTATGCCCCTCGTAAGACTGTTGATTCATTATTATTAATGTGGTGCATGTTCTGATTGTCATGGATTATTTGGGGTATATATGGTATAATCATGATAATTGGTGAACCATGAACTTAGATAACCAATGAAATGCAAATTACATAAAGGGCTTGGTGAGGTACTGATTTTCATGGATTATTTGGGGTATATATGGTATAATCATGATAATTGGTGAACCATGAACTTAGATAATCAATAAAATGCAAATTACATAAAGGGCTTGGTGAGGTACTGATTTTCAGGGATTTGGGAGGGGGTAGAGTGGTATAGATGAACCATGAATTTGAGGCAAAGTATAAATTCCAAGTGCTTTGTGAGGCTGGTTACTCATGAATTGAATGAATAGTACAAATTCTGAATAGACTTGGTGAGGTTCTGATTTTTAGGTAATTTTTGGGTTATCATCAGGTTATCGGTGAATCATTGAATGAATAATGCAAATTCCAAATACCTAAATAAGCTTGAATACAGAATTTGTGACATAACTCACATGAGATCAATAGTTTTTTTTTTCCTGAATTAAAAAAAAAAATGATACCCACAAGTTTAAAAAATGCAGAAAAATGATTCAATAAATATAAGAAAGATGTGGTAGGAGTGCCAATAAGACAACTCTCCATCCAAGTCACAATTTGTAATTTAGTTAACCATTATTTGCATTGTTGCTTGAACTTAATTCAATGCAAATTTAAGATCCTGTCATACAAAAAATGTATTTAAGCATGTCAATATACTTCCATTTTGAAATGCAAAAAAAGGTTTAATTGTCATAATTTGGATATTTTGAATACTTATGTGCTGGTCAGTGGTAAATATGTTTTAGAGTTCTTGAAGAAGACTATTAACCAGTCTCACTAAATTTTACAACACAAATTGATCGTAAGTCAAGTACTATTCAGTATATTTTCTTGCTGTGTTGAAAATCCATTGTTAGCCTTTGGCTGATTTCTGCTCATTGGTCAGGTTTTTGTCTATTTAACACATTCCCCGTTTCTATTCTCAAAATTATATGATTGAATATAGCCGTAACTTAATTGAAATACATGTAAGATGCAATTTTGACATTATTGATATTATTTTCAACAGGCCATAGTTCCAGTACAAACAAAGATTGAGTTTATCAACAAATTATCAGAAGCAGGATTGTCTGTTATTGAGGTCACAAGTTTTGTGTCACCAAAATGGATCCCTCAGGTTTGTTTATATGTCAAAAATGTCATGTCATGCTTCATTCTAGATTTTAGCAGTCAACAGCCAATCAATGATAGTCACAGGAACCTTTATTACAATTCTCTTTAACAGCTACTCAAGGCCAAATAAAAAATATATGTGTGGTTACAGTTAGCCTACATACCCTTCTTTTTAGTCTAAATAATAGCCTACCTTAAGATTTTTTCATTTTCCATTAAGCACTGTTAAAGTCAGAATGTTTCTCCCATAGACTCAATGTAAAAAATAACATAAAATAAATAAAAATCCCTACCTACCTACCCTAAAAAAAAATTAAAAGTAACTGGAACCACACATACTATGTTATTTGGCCTAAGGGGCCTTGGTCTTGGTGATCGAGTGTTCTAAGTAATTACCACTTTTATCACTAGACAGTCAACATTGAGGTTGTGAGTTCGTAACCTCTCGTGTGGGTGCACTTGTCTCCAATTTTAATTGAATATGATTGCCAGTTTTCCTATCAAAGGTCAGTGGTTTTCTCCAGGCACTCTGGCTTTCTCCACCAATAAAAACTGGCTGCCACGTAATAGCCAAAAGCAGTTCTTGAAAGCAGCATTAAAACACATAAAATAAGAATGTATTTAAAATAATTTGTATAGAACATGTACATGTTTAAGTTTATCATAAGGTGGGAAGGGGGAATTTTGAATCACCACAAACGAAACAGCCATCTGACACCAGATACATTATTCAATTTCCTTATACATGTTTTACATTTGTGAAGAAACTTGGAATGTTTCCATTATTTATTTTTTCAACACAAACCTGTTCCATTATAACAGTTAAAGTGAAGATAGATGATTTTTAAGATTGTCATTTTCATGATTATTATTTGTCACAGAAGGCTGCCCATGCAGAAGTGATAACCTATGATTGCTATTATGATAATCATGATTGTTTCTTTGCGACAGATGGCCGACCATACAGAAGTGATGACAGGAATTAAGAGACACCCTGGAGTAATATATCAGGCACTTGTTCCAAATGTTAAAGGATTTCATTCTGCTGTAGGTAAATCAAATGGTTATAGATGTGGTTTATTGAATACATGATACTGGGCCATAACACATCAAATGGTTATAGATGTGGTTTATGGAATACATGATTATGGGCCATAACACATCAAATGGTTATAGATGTGGTTTATGGAATACATGATTATGGGCCATAACACATCAAATGGTTATAGATGTGGTTTATGGAATACATGATTATGGGCCATAACACATCAAATGGTTATAGATGTGGTTTATGGAATACATGATTATGGGCCATAACACATCAAATGGTTATAGATGTGGTTTATGGAATACATGATTATGGGCCATAACACATAAAGCTGGGGACAAAAAATTGTGAATAGTGAGGTGCTAAAGAAAGGAGGATAGAGAATAATGCAATGATTGAATAAAGAATAAAGAAAAATGAGCTGATTTTTTTTTTACAGAAATAAAAAAAAACATCCAGACCTGGCGTTATTTGTCACTCAGATTAATTTTTGGCTCACCTGGTAAAAATGGGCCAAGTGAGCTTTTCTCATCACTTGGCGTCTGTTATCGGTTAACTTTTACAAAAATGTTTTCCACTGAAACTATTGGGCCAAATTGATCAAAATTAACCAAACTTGGCCCCAATCATCATTAAGATAACATGACAGACATGGACATAAATAAATATTTAGATGCATCAGACAACTGGTTGTTGGGTTGCTGCCCCTAAATAAGTAATTTTTAAGCAAATTTTGCAGTTTTTGGTTATTATCTTGAATATTATCATAGATAGAGATAAATTGTAAACAACAATAATGTTCAGTAAAGTCAGATTTACAAATTTTATAAGACAATGTCACAAAAATTGTCAATTAACCCCTGAAGGAGTTATAGCCCTTAGCCACTTTATCTACTGTGCCAAATAGAACTAAATGTAGAAAAAAAATTTCAATAGGGTATCTTGATTGAAAAATGTAACTGACGACTCTGTTATCCATGGCTAAAAAAATAACATTGGTTTACTATAGAAGACTATTGGTAATGGGTAATTGTAAAAAATACAATTACAAATGGTCACAACTTGAAAACTAATTTAAATAATGATAAGGGATCTTCAGTAATTACTACAATGAGATAACCTGCTTTTAGTTTAACTACAGGGCCAAAATAAATCAGACTTTGCCTCAATCATTATTAGGTTATCTAATACTATTCATTATCATTTTAACCTTATTTTACATGATTTCCAAAACCACAGTCATGACAGTAGATACAGGTGAGCAATACAGGCATTGGAGCGTCTAGTTATCAATAGCAATAACTTTTTAAGGGGAAATTAATCATGATGATCTTAAATAACATGAAAATCTAATGTTTTTAATTTCAGATAAATGCCAAAGTTAATGAGATTGCTATATTTGGTGCAGCATCAGAATCCTTCAGCAAGTAAGACAGGACTAATAATATAAGCAGGGTTCTCGCTAAGGCAAGTCCATCAGTCCTGGACTCATCAAAATTTGTCTGGACTCACCATTTTCAAAACTGGTGAGTCCACAGATGCATCTAGATTGAAATATTTTGTATAAAATGAACACAGTTAAACACAAATATCGTCATTTTAAGCAAAAGTTTTAAAGTAATGTGAATTTAATGTCATTTCATTGCTGTGTTAGGCCATGAAGACTAAAATATTAAATTATATTGCAATAAAATATCTTGTTCTTGCTGTTGGACTCACCATGGCCAAAAATGACGAGTCCCTGGACTCGCCTTCAAAAATCCTTAGCGAGAACCCTGATAAGCTGTAATAGATTTATTTGTATACCCCTACTCTAAAAGGACTATGACAATCTGTACATCCAACAATTTTTTTTCTCTCACTCTCAGAAATTACTTGATATTATGACTGTACATTATGTCAGCAGCTCAACAGTGATGATTTGTAAGCTTTCAGGATCTGTTAAAACAATTTTTATACGACCGCAAATTTTGAAAAAATTTTCGTCATATATTGCTATCACGTTGGCGTCGTCGTCGTCGTCGTCCGAATACTTTTAGTTTTCGCACTCTCACTTTAGTAAAAGTGAATATAAATCTATGAAATTTTAACACAAGGTTTATGACCATAAAAGGAAGGTTGGTATTGATTTTGGGAGTTTTGGTCCCAACATTTTAGGAATTAGGGGCCAAAAAGGGCCCAAATAAGCATTTACTTGGTTTTCGCACCATAACTTTAGTTTAAGTTAATAGAAATCTATGAAATTTTGACACAAGGTTTATGACCACAAAAGAAAGATTGGGATTGATTTTGGGAGTTTTGGTTTCAATAGTTTAGGAATAAGGGGCCAATAAAGGGCCCAAATAAGCATTTTTCTTGGTTTTTGCACAATAACTTTAGTTTAAGTAAATAGAAATCTATGAAATTTAAACACAATGTTTATGACCACAAAAGGAAGGTTGGTATTGATTTTGGGAGTTTAGGACCCAACAGTTTAGGAATTAGGGGCCAAAAAGGGACCCAAATAAGCATTTTTCTTGGTTTTCGCACCATAACGTTAGTATAAGTAAATACAAATCTATGAAATTTAAACACAAGGCTTATGACCATAAAAGGAAGGTTGGTATTGATTTTGGGAGTTTTGGTCCCAACAGTTTAGGAAAAAGGGGCCCAAAGGGTCCAAAATTAAACTTTGTTTGATTTTGACAAAAAATGAATCGGTTGGGTTCTTTGATATGTTGAATCTAAAAATGTACTTAGATTCTTGATTATTGAAGTTTTTTGGTCCAGTTTTCAAATTGGTCTACATTAAGGTCCAAAGGGTCCAAAATTAAACTTTGTTTGATTTCATCAAAAATTGAATCCTTTGGGTTCTTTGATATGCCAAATCTAACTGTGTATGTAGATTCTTCATTTTTGGTCCTGTTTTCAAATTTCAAATTCTACATTAAAGTCCAAAGGGTCCAAAATTAAACTAAGTTTGATTTTAACAAAAATTGAATTCTTGGGCCTCTTTGATATGCTGAATCTAAACATGTACTTAGATTTTTGATTATGGGCCCAGTTTTCAAGTTGGTCCAAATCAGGATCTAAAATTATTATATTAAGTATTGTGCAATAGCAAGTCTTTTCAATTGCACAGTATTGTGCAATGGCAAGAAATATCTAATTGCACAATATTGTGAAATAGCAAATTTTTTTTTTAATTAGAGTTATCTTTTTTTGTCCAGAATAGTAAGCAAGAAATATCCTATTGCACAATATTGTGCAATAGCAAGAATTTTTTTTAATTGGAGTTATCTTTCTTTGTCCAGAATCAACTTAAATCTTTGTTATATACAATATACAATGTATATACACTTTTTACTACCAACTGATAAATTTAAATAATCTTTACCATTCAGTGATAACAAGCAGTTTTTTTACATCTTAATATTTTATGATGTATTTAAATGAGTAGTTATTGTTGCAAACTCCATTAGAAATTTGAATTGATATCAGTTTTGAAAAAGGGAAACGGGGATGTGAAAAAAAAGGGGGGGGGGGGTTAAATTTTTCTCATTTCAGATTTCAGAAATAAAAAGAAAATTTCTTCAAACATTTTTTTGAGAGGATTAATATTCAACAGCATAGTGAATTGCTCAAAGGCAAAAAAAACCTTTCAAGTTCATTAGACCACATTCATTCTGTGTCAGAAACCTATGCTGTGTCAACTATTTAATTTTAGATTTAAAAAGTTTGAAGAAGAAATCTTTAATTGATTTGTAAAATCTTGGCATTTGTTTTGTGTAAAAAAAACACCATGTAATGTCAAAAATTTGATCACAATCCAAATTCAGAGCTGTATCATGCTTGAATGTTTTGTCCATACTTGCCCCAACTGTTCAGGGTTCGACCTCTGCGGCCGTATAAAGCTGCGCCCTGCGGAGCACCTGGTTCTATTTGCCAATATTACCAGTAGTTGTATGCCTAGCATGATAACCTGTGCAATGATTTTAGTTAATGGGATATTTTAGAGATCAAAATAAGGGCTGTTTAATTACAACATACATGGTACCAAGGGAAGGCACTTTAAAAGAATTTAATCACATATAGAGGAAAATAATAAATTTCACTTACATTCCCATTATGCAAAAAAATGGTTGACATCCAACAATAGTTGAGATTTGGAAATGCTATCCCTGGGTCTTATGCATGTTTTTTTTATAGAACAACCATTATGCATGCATAGTTGAGATTTGGAAATGCTATCCCTGGGTCTTATGCATGTTTTTTTTTATAGAACAACCATTATGCATGCATAGTTGAGATTTGGAAATGCTTTCCCTGGGTCTTATGCATGTTTTTTTTATAGAACAACCATTATGCATGCATAGTTGAGATTTGGAAATGCTTTCCCTGGGTCTTATGCATGTTTTTTTTATAGAACAACCATTATGCATGCATAGTTGAGATTTGGAAATGCTTTCCCTGGGTCTTATGCATGTTTTTTTTATAGAACAACCATTATGCATGCATAGTTGAGATTTGGAAATGCTATCCCTGGGTCTTATGCATGTTTTTTTTTATAGAATAACCATTATGCATGCATAGTTGAGATTTGGAAATGCTTTCCCTGGGTCTTATGCATGTTTTTTTTATAGAACAACCATTATGCCTGCATAGTTGAGATTTGGAAATGCTATCCCTGGGTCTTATGCATGTTTCTTTTTATAGAACAACCATTATGCATGCATAGTTGAGATTTGGAAATGCTTTCCCTGGGTCTTATGCATGTTTTTTTTTATAGAACAACCATTATGCATGCATAGTTGAGATTTGGAAATGCTTTCCCTGGGTCTTATGCATGTTTTTTTATAGAACAACCATTATGCAAGCATTCAACTTGGGGTCGCTGGTGATTCGAGAACAGTTAACACTTTCAGAAAATCTATGTGTACTTCTAGGTCTTTTTGTGTGGTTTGTGTACAGCAGCTATATTTTATTTGATTCTCTGTAAAGTTTTGTGGTCATCTCAGTCTCCTCTCATTAATTTCTTTTACCAATGTGGACTCCTGTTTTTTTTCAACTCATGATATTTCATTTTCCCGTTGATATTTTTTAAATGGACATATTTACACTTTTGGGTATTAAGGTTAATTTAAAAAAAAAAAATACCCTACATTTGTCTCCTAATAACCTTCTGGCGTTATTCAACAATCACTGTTTGATTTTGACGTAATGTTTTAAATTGCACTCAAAATTTTACAGGAACTTGTTTTACATTACTTTATGGCAGACTAAATTTGCATATAAGTGTATAAATATATATGTTTTTCTACCAAAGTGTAGTGTAAATCTCTTAACTTTTTCATAGAAAAAACATAAACTGCAGTATAGAAGATAGTCTGAAAAGATTTGATGCAGTTCTAGAGGAAGCTAAGAAGACTAATACACCTGTCAGAGGGTAATGTACACTTTAATTCTTGTGTTAAATGTGCCAGTTGAAATCAAATGTATTTTTAGTTAAGAAAATATTTTATATGACAAAACATTTGTACAAAAAAAAATCTTCAATAATAACCAAAACAAATAAATTGAAATGATGATAATAGAATAGTGTTAACAAATACTTCCACAAAATCACTATGGTATCTCCATATCAATATAATAAATATATATATATTAAATGTAAACAAAGCCTGTATTCAAACTCATGCTACAGAGACATCATGGCAGCTAATCGCCTTGCACTATGTCCGATGCACAAGACCACTGGACCACCTAAGCTCTACAATAATGATATATATGTAACACTCAGAAACGTGTCCTTCCCCCCAAACGTGTCCGATTCCCCCAAACATGTCTAGTTGAAAACTGTGCCAAAGCGTGTCATTTGTATAAACGCCCAAACGTGTCCATTTCTCAACTAACCCCCAAACATGTCCAATCACCAAAACGTGTCCATATCAAGCGTTATTTGGTTATTGATATTTCATTAACGTATACTAATTTTACCATTTCATTAAAAATATACATAAGCAGGTTAGTACTTTTTCAAAACGGAAGAATTAAACTGGCTAAAAATGGGGGTGTCATTTCGGCTATTTCGTTTGTAAATTGTAAGCAAACATGTTGAGTTAAACAGTACAGTTAACGGGTCAAAGTGTCCCTTTCTCTGCTCGTTAAAACTTTAATGTTCTCTCTAATTATGCATGAAATACTGACAACTGGACAATTCGCAATCAACAGCCTAAAGTTAATTTATTCAGTAGAACTGAAAAAAAACCCATTAAAACTTGTATGTTTTCTCTAATTTGCATGAAATACTTCCAACTGGACAATATGCAACCAGCAGTCTAGAGTTTATCTTAACAAAAGAAGTAAAAACATTAAAACATGTATGTGAAAATGTAAAAAAAACCAAAAAAAAACAGGTAGCCTATGTTCTCTCTAAATAAAACTGCAAAAACATTAAAACTTGTATGTTCTCTTTAAATATGCATGACATACTTGCAACTGGACAATATGCGATCATCAGTTTAAAGTTAAGTTTAAAGTTAATGTGTACAGTACAACTGTAAAAACATTAAAACTTGCAAAACTATTGTGCGCTCTAAATATGCATAAAGTACTTGCAACTGGACAATACGTAATCAACATTTTAAAGTTTATTTATACACTACAAAATAAATTTGCATTTAAAACCGGCGTTGATCACATAACAGTAATATTCATAAAAAAAAAGAATCTTTAAAACTTATGCATGAAATATTTGGCACTGGACGTTATGTTTCTTATCGTGTGTCTAGTGATGGTGGAAACCTAAAATTTATTAAAAACCCGGATAACAAGTTTATAATTTGATGGGCTTTTGAAATACACACAAACTATTGACAAAAGTAAAAAAAAATACTGTTAAAACCCCACCATGCAATATTCGGATAAATATAAAAGGCATCATCGGAGTTTATAAGTACAAAATAATTAACAAAGTTAACGATTAATTCAACTCCAGAACTATGTGTATGTTCGCTCTAAACGAATATGAAATACTTGCAACTGGACAATAAACAACTGCAGTCAAAGTTACTTAATAATAACAGATTAATTTTGCAATTATTATAATCATTAAAAACCTACATCGAACTAACTTAATCTGATAAATGACATCTTCATCACGTGTGTCTCCCATCATAGAATTGCCGTAAACGTTATCAGCGATTTTATTTAAGAGATACATGTAAAAGCGCTAAAAGACGTGTAACGTTTTGGCGTTAAATATTGGACACGTTTTGGCGAATAACAATTATCGGACACGTTTGGGGGTTATGAAATCGGACACGTTTGGGAAATATTGTACATTTCGGACACGTTTAGGGAGAAAAGACACGTTTGGGAGAATCGGACACGTTTGGGGGGAAGGACACGTTTGGGAGTGTTACATATATATAGATATACATGTTTGCACTAGAAAGGATATACACTCAATAGGAGTTGCAATTTCTGGAATAATAAAAGAAAGAAATTCATAAATAAAAGTGAAAAAAATTACATCATGAAGGATCCACTCAATAATATGTGTTTTATATATATATATATAATGTATTTTTCTGTTTTGCTTATTTTCTTTTATGTTTTGTATATGAACAGATACGTATCCTGTGTACTTGGTTGTCCATATGAAGGTGACATTGACCCAGAAAAAGTGGCCTGGGTGAGATTTTTTTATTTTTCTTGTTGAATTTTTCAGTAGTATAAAAATGAAATACTGTACATTCAAAAATTATTGCGTGTATTTAAGATT
Source organism: Mytilus edulis (assembly GCA_019925275.1). Lineage (NCBI taxonomy): Eukaryota > Metazoa > Mollusca > Bivalvia > Mytilida > Mytilidae > Mytilus > Mytilus edulis. The sequence goes on from CM034362.1 coordinate 48,714,350, forward strand.
GTGATTTTGTCATTTTTAGACTCAAATGCGATTTTAATTTTTGCGATATTGAGAAAAATCTTTTTTAATTCATATGGAAATGAAAAATTATAACATCACAATAATTTCTGAATTTACAGTAAATAAATATTTTTATGTTATATTTCAGGTTTCCAAAAAGATGTTAGACATGGGATGTTATGAAATATCACTAGGAGATACCATAGGTGTTGGTACACCAGGTAAAATGAAGACGCTGATATCTACGGTATCAAGAGATGTACCAATAGAGAAGTTAGCAGTACACTGCCATGATACATATGGTCAGGCTATTGCCAATATATTTGCTGCTTTACAGGTAACTAGATTTGTTGCTTAAAATATGCACATAATTTAGACTTTCTGCTTTACTAGTAATATAATCTAAGGCACCAATACTTCATTTTTTAGGGAAGGGACACAGGTTTTGATTAATAAATTTACAACATTAAATAAAAAAAATGTTAGTTTGTTTTTTAATTTTAATCAAATTAAAATAACAGATAATTTGTCTTAGAAAAATGACATAATTTTGTGAGAAAAAAATATGAGAAGATAGCTGTTATAAAAAGCTTTTAGTAAATGATAAAATGTATTCTCTATTTTTATGCCCAATTTATTATTATCCCCCATTTAGGACCATTATGTTTTCTGGTCCGTGGGTCTGTTCGTCCATCCGTTTGTCCGTCTGTCCGTTTGTCCCGCTTCAGGTTAAAATTTTGGTTGAGGTAGTTTTTGATAAAAGTGAAGTCCATCAACTTGAAACTTGGTACACATGTTTCTTATGATATGATCTTTTATTATTTTAATGCCAAATCAAAGATTTTCCCCCATTTTCACAGTCCATTGAACATAGAAAATGATACTGCGGATGGGGTAATCGTGTACTATGAACACCAGTGGCGGATCCAGAACTTTACATAAGGGGGGTGGTGGGGGGGGGGGGGGGGGGAGGCCCTCTCCAGTCATGCTTTAGTGATTCCCAAAAAAATCAACTAAAGTTTTCCCACAAAAAAGGGGGCAGGGCCCCCCTGAATATGCCTGTGAACAAGTTCTTGTTGTGCTATGATATAAAATAGAAAAAAATTAGAACCTGTTTACACAAACATTTCTTAAAAAAAAAATTCTGAATCTTCTCCCTTTCATTCACCTCAAGCTGGCCACCATAAAATACCCAACAGTGCTGAAAGTTATATCATGGATTTTTCTAGCATTCCACTGAGTCCGGTATTCGGACCCATTCCCAATGGCAAAACCCCTATATTTTTCCCAATTTCAGGTGTAAAAATTCCCAAACGTAGTCAAAAAGTCTGGATTGAAATCCGCATTTTAACCTTTCCAAAACTACGCTCTTCACTTTAAAGGTAAAAAAAGCGGGAAATCCTTATCACATGTGCGCTTTAAGAAGCTCGAATTTTGATAATAAAATAAAATATCTTTTAACTTCTTTCCTTTTGTAAACATGTCGTCTCACAATAGTAAATACTATGTGAAGAAATTGAAAAACACAGACGGTAACAAATCCCTTAAAATCTTATCTTTTTTCAAACCAAGAGCTGTAATTGACGATGCCGCAACTGCATGTAATGAGTCAGAGACAGCGTTATCTGAGACTGAATCAATTGAAAATGTTACCGATGTTGTTGATGTTTCTTCCAATTTAATTTCAAATGATGATCAAAGTCAAACCAATACCGATACTGATACAACCTGAGAACCAAGCTTGTAAATTCCAAACTCAAACTGAAATCTGTAAACCAAATAATGAAATACCAACAATGAAACCTAGTAGTAGTAAAGTCATGAAAAACTGCTCTTAATGATAAATTAAAAGTATATGATGTATCAGACAGAAGACTTTTTGATGCAAGGAGGTATGAAATGACATATAAATGGTTATACTATAATGAATCCTTAGAGGGATACGTCTGCAAATATTGTGAGTTATTTCCGTTTTGTAGTACTGACTTTAGTAGTAAGGGGGTAATTTTAGGGTATCATCCTACAAGACAATTACAAAAACACGAGATGAGCAATAAACACCAGCAGTCATCTGAAAAATCGTCTTCTTGAGACATTTAAAAACAAAAAGGACAGAAAAATAAAATTATAAATGACAATGAATCATGTATTGTAGTTTTTCTTTATTTTCACAAAAAAAAATAATTTCTAATGAATTATAGTATGATACATACTAAAACTGACTTCTGGTTTATTTGTAGTTTTCCCAATTTCTATATAAATCACGAAAAAAAATTCCCAAAAGTGGCCAGGGTCCTTTTTCCCAAAATACCCAGATAAACCCCTGTATATTGATCACCAATCAATCAATCAATCAATCAATCAATCAGTACAATGAATCAATCAATCAATTAGTACAATCAATCAATCAATCAATCAATCAATCTTTGCCGTCTTTTGCTATTTTACAGATGGGTATCTCGGTGGTGGACAGTTCCGTAGCAGGTCTGGGAGGATGTCCATATGCTAAAGGTGCCAGTGGAAACGTATCCACAGAAGATGTAGTCTATTTAATGCATGGTTTATCAATTAAAACAGTAAGTTATAATATGTTATTGTTATTCTCATCAGATGAATGAGGATATGAAAAATGATTTTTATGAAATATAAATTCATATTTATATTAGGTCTTGATTTATATATTAGGGTCTTGACTTTGAATGAAAACAAATGTAGAATTATTGACTGTTCTGCGCACAGTGAATAATAATTTCTATCCTTATTTGAGATTAATAACATAGATTTGACTGACTAATATATATATTAATTGATTTTGCCATGTGGGAGCAATATTTGTTAAATGGATTTTTTTATCTCTACTGAATCTATGTCATAAATTAAGGAGATGTGGTATGATTGATAACCCACAGTTCTCAAAATAGGCCCCATTTACAGTTATTTCAGTCATATTGTATAGGGGGCAAATATTTACAATGGAGGTAAAAATGGTCTGAAAAATATGGGAAAATTTCATTAAAACAGAGCAGTTGCTTGGAAACATGCATAGGATTTCCTCTACAATTATACTATTTCCTTTACTTTCAAAAATATCTGCCCCTATTCAATATGGCTGAACTAACCATAAAGTGGCCTATTAGAACAGGACCAACTGGACATTTGGTCCTATACATTTTGATAAGAAAAATTTGAAGAATTTTCAATTTGGTAAATGCCAAATACCAATTTCTTTTGTTGTCAACTTACTACAAACTTACAAACTCTGCATTCAATTGTTAAATTGAATTGACTTGTTTAATTAATTTCTAGTTCTCTCGATGGCCTCCTAGGTCTAAATAATTATCTACAAATATCAGTAGCCTGTCCAACAACTATAACTAGCCTGTTAACATTGAGGCATTGAATTTGAATTCTGCATTTGGCAGGTGCTTTTGACATTATTATTTTTCCTCATTAAGTCTCCAGTGGAGAGTTGTCTCACTGACAATCAGTAACCTAAACTTCTTCTTTTAAGAAAACCCTACAGCTTTGAATTATTTTATTTTTTCTATTTTCAGGTGTTAATATACAAAAGTTGATAGAGGCCGGTAATTTTATATCGTCTGCTATAGGACGACAAACTCATTCAAAAGTGGCACAAGCAACAAAATCAAGTCTATGAAATAATGAATTTCTAGATCTGTTTTCTGAATTGTGCAATCTGTAAAAAGTAAACATCATCATCTGTGACTGGCTGTCACATACATTCACTGCAGTCCAATGTAAAAAATGTGGACTTTAATGAGTCTATTTGTGTGAGGTCTAATATCACATACATTTGCTGCAGTCCAATGTAAAAATGTGGACTTTAATGAGTCTATTTGTGTGAGGTCTAATATCACATACAGTCGCTTCAGTCCTTTGTGAAAATGTGGACTTTAATGAGTCTATTTGTGTCAGGTCTAATATCACATACAGTCGCTGCAGTCCTTTGTGAAAATGTGGACTTTAATGAGTCTATTTGTGTGAGGTCTAATATCACATACAGTCGCTACAGTCTTTTGTGAAAATGTGGACTTTAATGAGTCTATTTGTGTGAGGTCTAATATCACATACAGTCACTACAGTCCTTTGTGAAAATGTGGACTTTAATGAGTCTATTTGTGTGAGGACTAAACCTAAAGAGCACAAAATCTATGCAGGACAGGACTGAAATGGGTTGGACCAGTGAGCAATCAAAAGTGACTAACCTCTCATATTCATAAAGATCAGTGTAGAGCCAGATTAGATGTCTGATACCAGCAGGCCTGAAGCAGGATGTTTCTGGGGGCCAGGGTTAATTGGAAGCATGTCCATATGACTTTGATAGTAAAATGTTTTACCCTATGCTCACAAATCAAAAATAAAATAGTAAACAAAATTATTTAATTTGAAAAAAATATAATTCAATCTAATTTTGTCTCCCATATTCTTTCATTTTATTGGGTTTTTTTAGGGGGTGGGGGATAATCTATGTTTGTGAGTTATGGGTACATGTATTATTTTTGTATTAACAAACTGATTTCAAGCAAAGTTCAAAGTTATTCATATATCATTCATATCTCATGTTTAAGGCATTTACTATATCACGTGTATATATGTTGTTTTCATGCCAGTTGATAGCTTATGGGTTAATTTTCTATGAACAAATGGGCCTATTTTGTCAAGGTTTTTATACATTTCATTTTTAGGGTGACCTAAAATTATGCAAGTTAAGATATGGTTGATATTTTGTTATTATTTTGAATCTTTTGATAAATGTTACATACATAAACATAAATGTGTTCAAAATCATAAAAAGTTTGGTGTGTATGGTGTGTCAGAAATAATAAATGTTACATGAGTTTGTTTTTTTTACCCTGGCCTGTATGGCATGAAGCTGCAAATCCTATCCAGTTCTTCACACAAAATTTCACATATATCATTTCATTGCATATAAGACAATAACTATCACTGGAAGTTTACCAATAAAATTTTTCACCTTTTAAGGTAGCACCACAGACTAACCGTGATTTTTTTTTATCATATCACAACAGGGAGTAAATTGATAATGAACTTATGTAAATAAAAGCACATAGTAATCAATCTAAAGATATAGGCATTTAGGAGGGACTAATGTGTCAATCATCTGTTAATACCAGTGTCCAGCTGTTAATCCCTGACCACAAGGTAAATAGTGTGGTCTTATCTCATTGTATCATGTGTATTGCAACAAATGTAATTTATATAACATGGAAGTAAATAGAGAAAAGGGAAAAGCTATGAAAAAGAGAAAGTCTAAATGGAAAAGATCTAGCCAAAATGAACAAAACTATATATATATGGATGTGTGAAAGCATCTTTGAAAGCCTCTGACAAACTTTAAACGTTTAAGGTTCTTACTACAAATAAGAAGAATATGTCTTCTGTTAGGAGTTTAATGCACTTTAACCAATTTTAAGTTTATGTGAAATTTTTCAATTCCATAAAACTCAAAAATCATGTGGGACAGTCTTTTCAGAAAGGGATGGTCTTGCTCTTTTTTTTAACATGTCTTTTATTGCATAATTTTAATGTTCTAGCTAATTTCATAGCTTTTTATACGACCGCAAAATTTGAAAAAATTTTCGTCGTATATTGCTATCACGTTGGCGTCGTCGTCGTCCGAATACTTTTAGTTTTCGCACTCTAACTTTAGTAAAAGTGAATGGAAATCTATGGAATTTTAACACAAGGTTTATGACCACAAAAGAACGGTTGGGATTGATTTTGGGAGTTTTGGTTTCAACAGTTTAGGAATTAGGGGCCAAAAAAGGGCCCAAATAAGCATTATTCTTGGTTTTCGCACAATAACTTTAGTTTAAGTAAATAGAAATCAATGAAATTTAAACACAATGTTAATGACTACAAAAGGAAGGTTGGTATTGATTTTGTGAGTTTAGGTCCGAACAGTTTAGGAATTAGGGGCCAAAAAGGGACCCAAATAAGCATTTTTCTTGGTTTTCGCACCATAACGTTAGTATAAGTAAATAGAAATCTATGAAATTTAAACACAAGGTTTATGACAATAAAAGGAAGGTTAGTATTGATTTTGGGAGTTTTGGTCCCAACATAATAAGGGGCCCAAAGGGTCCAAAATTAAACTTTGTTTGATTTCATCCAAATTGAATAATTGGGGTTCTTTGATATGCCGAATCTAACTGTCATGACTGTGTATGTAGATTCTTAACTTTTGGTCCCGTTTTCAAATTGGTCTACATTAAGGTCCAAAGGGTCCAAAATTAAACTTAGTTTGATTTTGACAAAAAATGAATCAGTTAGAGCCTAAATTAAAATATTGTTTGTTTGCCCTTTACCGACCGACCTATGAATTCGTTCCGACTGAAAATCCTTTATTTGTATTTCCCGGCAATATTTTATTTTATTTTTTTTCTTCGTTCCTACCGAAAATCTTATATTTGTATTTACCGCTCAAAACTTTTTTAACAGAATCCTCGGGTTTTATCTTCCTCGTACAGTGTTTAGAGGGTGGTAAAGGGGGTACTGAACACGGAAACACGTGAAATTAAAAACGCAAAAACGTAGCACGAAAATTAAAAATCGGGAAAAACGAAGCACGAGAAATAAGATCGTAAATATTAAGGAATTTATCCGAAACAAGTACCAGAAGTTATACTCAGCCGTTCTTGGAGATCATGCAGCTATAAGCAATGAAGATGAAGACCTTGCAGTCACCTTTTAGCGTCCGCTACTTAAATTGCATCTTATTTAATAAAAAAAAATTAGTATTCATAGCAATTAGATGGACTTCATTAATACCATACATATTGCAAAAGTAGAATGGTAACAATATACATCAATTTCTATAAGTTTACACAGGTTTCAGAAGGTATTACAACACACTGACTTTTTTTTTTAACAAATTCGGGACATGCACGAGAAATTAAGAGCACCGACACGAAACACGGAAAATAAATAAGGGGAAACACGAAGCACGCAAATCGAGGCAAACACGAGAAAACCAGAAATAAAACGTCAAAACACGAAAATACGTGAAATAAAATGGCCGAAAACGTTGCACGAAAATAACCCTTTACCACCCTCTGTTTAGTCCGTTTGGTATCACTAGAGCGTTTGACACGAACACGTGCATTTAGAGATTCAAAGCATTGGTTTGAAATCGATGTCGAAAGTTTTAAAATCATGACGAACATTGCCCTGTGTGTCTTTATACTTGAAGAGCAGGGTTCATTAAGAATAAGTTTGTCCAAAACAAAATTATCAACGTGTGTACAAAATATTTTGTAAACGGACGTTGTATCTTATGTAGGGAGGACTTTGATGAGGGGGGATAGGACCTTTATCGGGACTCCGGGATCGGGTGTTTTTAAGCTCGGGATTTCGGGATCCGGGAATCCTTTTCTTCGGATTTCGGGATGTCGGGATTTGCTTTATTTAAATTCGGGACCTCGGGATTTCGTTTTTTCAAGTACGGGATTTCGGGATCAAGACCCCTCCTATCCCCCCTCTTTGATGATCAGGAGATCAGGATGATAATGATGCCTTCGACCAGCTTTGGCATATTATTTATATCTGACATGAACCAAAAGGCCTGTAAAGGGGAGAATAATTGGCAGTAAAATCGCCAAGTTTTTCCTTATAGACCATTTATAAAGGCAATGTAAAATATGTGACAAGTGAGTTTCAAGTCTTGAAGCATTTTTATAGGAAACACCGGCCCACAGGAAAATTTAAACACTCGAGGGTTGAAAGTAAAATAAGACAAATGCTTAGTTTTAGCTCTTCTAACTGGTTGCAAAACGATGATGGCGGGAAAAGGACTACCGGGCAGTGGCTTTATATTCTAATCAAATTTTCTTTTTATTTCACAGATATGGCTCTGGTATTCTAAGTCAGGGACTTTCCATAAGTATAGAAAGTCCCTGTTTAAGTTCAAATTTTGATAAAATTGTTAGTATGTGAATAAAACATGCTATAGGTTGCACATTGTAAATACAGCTGATTCACAAACCATGCTAGGGAGAGATAGATAATTAATATTTTTGTCATACTGGTTACCAGATATGATCTCTCATGTTTCATCTCCTAGAGACATGATTTGGGATTGGTCACCATATACCGTCAAATTGAAATATGTGGAAAATCTAAGGTCGAGGTAAGGGTACGTAGTTTTAAACATATTTTATTGTCCAAAAAAACATTGACAATAGGATTGGACACAAGTTTTGCAACTTAGAACGTCTTCTCCATTACATACAAATAATACATATCCGAACAAATATGAAATACATCATAATAACATCATAAACAATATTAATATGAAGACATGAAATTAACAAGAATTTATACGACATGGTTCATCGATTCAGTCGAGTTGACCGTAAATTTTTATGAAAGACCTACCTAATAGGTTGTTTTAATCTTGGAATAAATATTCACTCAAAAGGTAAGTTTTTATTGTATTTTGAACAATTAAATTAAAGTGTTGTTGTCAACTGATGGATAATAAAATCAAATTGATGATCCATGTCTTAGGAAAAATTCGAAGTCAACAAAAAGTAATAACATTGTTATTGGTATATATTTAACCATAATGTTTATAAACTATGAAAAGCGATTGGTCTCTTTAATATAATTCTGCACTTTTATAAAGATCTATAAAAATTAGCGTGTTTATGTTCATATTAAAACAAAGCATTCACTGGGGTAAAGCTGATGACCGTAACTGCATTCACGGTCATCCCAAGATGTCGGATGAAAAATTAGGTCAGTTTCTGTATTGTCTGTTAAAGTGTTTCTATATCATTTTCTTTACAAATCATACATTGAAACGATGTAAATTTATAAAAGAATCACTCGAAAATCACTAATTACTTCCGAGAAATGTGCATGAAACGGGAAATTCGATTTGAAAAAATCGTTAAGATGACCGTAAATCATAATCAAAATATTTTCAAGATGACCGTAACATAAAACAAGGATGACCGTAACATAAAACAAGGATGACCGTAATTGGTAAAAAGATGACCGTAACTTGTAAAGGATGATCGTAATTTGTAAAGACTGACTGTAATTTATATAGGACGACCATAACTTTTATAGGATGACCATCAATTCTAAGAAATATCCGTATTGTATTCAAAGCTTTTTTGTTGAGTTTGTCGATCTCAATAAGGGCTCGGTTAGCGGATATAAATATGTTTCATAAATTTCTTTTTAACCGGATTTTTGTGACAAAAATGTCGGTTATTGATTTGGGGATGTACGGCGGGCGGGCGGGCGGCGATCAAATGTTGTCCGTGCATTAACTCATGAACCGTTCAACCAAAGCTTTTAAAATTTTAATATAATGTTACTAACAACTAAATGAAGGCCAAGTTCAATAATGGCGATTTTGACTTTTACCGTTCAGGAGTTATGGTTCTTGAAAGATTGAAAAATGGAGTTTCCAGTCGTGTCCGTGCATTTACGCATGAAATGTTCTACCTAAGCTTCCCAAATTTTAATATGTTGTTACTGATGACAAAATGGAGGTCAAGTTCAATAATGACGATTTTGACTTTTACCGTTCAGGAGTTATGGTTCTTGAAAGATTGTGAAATGGCGTTTCCATTCACGTTGTTACATTTACTCATGAACCATTCAATCTAAGCTTTTCAAATTTTAAGATGTTGATACTGATGACAAAATTGATGTCAAATTTGATATTGACGATTTTCACTTTCACCATTCATCAGTAATGGTTCTTGTGATATTGCCAGGACACAAATAAATATTAATAAATCCGGTTTGCTGTCGTTGTGACAGCCTCTTGTTTTGAACTATAATATAATTAGCCATATTTAGGATTTATAACAATGATAGTAAATTGCATATTTCTCGTAAACAATGAAATATTTATTGATATCGACGTTAAGATTTTAACACAAATTGACAGCGATACGACGAAAATTTGAAGAAACATGAATGTGTCCCTAGTACACGGATGCCTCATCTACACTATCATTTTCTATGTTTAGTGGACTATGAAAATGGGATAAAACTGTAATTTGGCTTTAGAATTAAAAAGATCATACCATGGGGAAAATGTGTACTAAGTTTTAATTATTTTTAACTTGAAGCTGGACAAACGGACAAACAAACAGACGAACGGACGAACGTACGCACAGACCAGAAAAACATAATGCCAATAAATGGAGCATTAAAAACATTAATAATACATACGAATATTTGGTAATCGAGCCCATGTGTATGGTTCCAGAGGAAGCAGATTAAAATCTCAATTTGACTTGATATATGCAGGCGGAAACACTTTTGAAATAGAACAAAAGCATCGAAGCTCTGTGTTTATCGAGAAAGCGATAAATGTTAACTGTAATGTTTGATATAGTAACAAAATTTTAAAAAGTTAATAGAAACAAATAAAACGACAATTTTCTTATCTTAAAAACACCATTTGCATAAGTTTTCAATGTATCTATTACATAGTAATGCAAAACAATAAGATATCAAGTCGACGACATGGTTCTTATCGGGGCCTTTTATAGCTGACTATGCGGTATGGGCTTTGCTCATTGTTGAAGGCCTTACGGTTACCTATAGTTGTTAATGTTTGTGTCATTTTGGTCTTTTCTGGATAGTTGTCTCATTGGCAATAATACCACATCTTCTTTTTTATATATAGTATCTAAAGTTGGATGTAGAAAATAACCTCCGATTTTTTTTTTATCACAGACGGAGAACATATCAATCTTTTAGTTCAGAAATTTTCGTGTCTGCCCTTCCATTATGTGAATCAAGAAAAAATTCCCCAAAACAGGTAACGATTGTATCGAAAAGAGAAAAATCGAGTGCACCTTTTTTATGTTAAGGCATGTTTGGGGTGTATATTTTGTCTTTAAAACGTACAAAGCAAGAGTATTTTATATAGCATCTCGCTTCAGATTCTATCATTATTATATATCAAAGCTACAGGTTGACTTTATAACGTAAAAAAATGACAGTACGAAAAGATGAAATATATGGGTCAAGTGAGATACCTATCTAATGAATCACAAAAACAGAGAAGGTGTGTTCGAATAGCTATTTTTTCTAAAAGTACTTGACGACAGTCTTTTAATTTGGATGATGAAAATGGATATCTTCGAAAAAATTTGATTTTCTTGTGTGTGATAATTAGGGTTTATAATCTTCAACCACTGAAAATGTTTAGTCTGCCCTTCCACGAAATATTTAATTAGAATTTTTTTAAATGCTTAAGAATTTTCAAAAATTCCATCTGACATCCGAACAGACAATATTTTTAAGTTGAATCAATGCAGACAAGATCATTAACTAATGCTCATTAGCTAGTAGATACATTTGTCTTTTAAAATATAACTGACATATAACGATCGATCGTAATGGTGCTATGTGGATAAATTTATCAGTTTTCAAGAGCAAAATTGGCAGAGCGTCATCCCTACAATGGCTTCCATTTCTACGATTGTGAGCATGAACTGGCGCAATGGAGAGATAATTTTGAAGAAGTAGAATCCTGACTGTATGAATAACATTTCTGTATATATACAAATTGACAACGTTCCGCCTTGTGATACGCTTTTCGTACAATACTATTTTAAGGATCTACTTTGCTGGAGCTCACCTTCACTAGTTTATTCGAATGATATTTTCAAAATATTTCTGTTATTTTATTTGCAAAATGAAAGACTATATAATATCAATGGGTGTACATGCAATTTTTTGGCATTTTTAAAAATGTGTATTTATTATATGTCATTAAAAGGAATCCCAGAAACAAACAAAAATCTTTTGTCGAGCAGTTGAAGCTGTGCACCCCATTTTTTTTTATTATGCTTGTAAGGTGTCATTTTCGCGCTTTTGTGGCATGTTTTCTCTTCCTGTTCATTTGCATGTCTTTTGTCAATCATTTGATACAAAAATATAGTTATATAATTACGGATATTTCTTAGAATTGAGGGTCATCCTTTAAAAGTTACGGTCATCATTTACAAATTACGGTCATTTTAATAGCAGTTACGGTCAGCCTTGTTATGAATCGCTGATTCTGTTACGGTCATCTCGATTGTGATTTACGGTCATCTTGGCGATTTTTTCAAATCGAATTTCCCGTTTCATGCACATTTCTCAGAAGTAATTAGTGATTTCCGAGTGATTCTTTTATAAATTTACATCGTTTCAATGTATGATTTGTAAAGAAAATGATATAGAAACACTTTAACAGACAATACAGAAACTGACCTAATTTTTCATCCGACATCTTGGGATGACCGTGAATGCAGTTACGGTCATCAGCTTTACCCCAGTGAAGCATTGCCGTACATTAAATTTTCAAAGTCGGTAGGTATATTTTCTTTTCTAAGTTCAAAAAATAATTTATTCCTTTGCACTGTATAATTTTTACACGAGAGGAAATAATGTTGAGCATTTTCATATAAATAACCACATTGACACATTGCGTTAGTTTTAATATTTGCGTGATACAGATCCATGTTCAGGGCACTGCATTTGTTTCTTAATCTTGCGTGTAAAACATTTAAATATCTATCGCCAATATTGAAATATGTAGGGGGTGATTTGTTTTTAAAATATTTCTGTTTAATTTTTAATTTAAACATATTTAAAGAAAGTTCATTTCTAATACTTAAATCGAGCGAATTCCACAGTTTGATACTAGATGGAATAAATGATTCCTGATAAAGAGACAGTCTGCTAGAGGTTTGGTATATATTTTGACTGCTTCGTAGATTGTAGTTGTTCGTTTCTGCAATTGTAGGGGGTATTAAATCTAATAAGTATTCTGGGGCGTCCTCTTTCATAATTTTGTAAAATAAAGTTAATTTCTTCACTTCCCGTCTTGTTTTTAATTTTTCCCATCCCGTCTCTAAATAAAGGGTACGTAGTAAAGACTTTTAGGGTAAGTTAAAACTCTAAAAAGTTCCAGGCATATAAACATTGAAAATAAGCCACATAGTCCTTTATTTTTATATTTGAAGAAAAAAGGTAGCAGTGCATATGCATTAATTTCACTTTATATTTTTTTCAAAACCTCCTAGGACTATTATACTAAATTAAATAATCCCAGAAACTTCATAGTAAAAGCATACTTAAACAAATGCAATACAGACAACAATGATATCCTGCAGATTTTGTATCTATAAAATAAAATATTATACCTACCCACCTACCCATGACAAAAAATGTACCAAGTCAAATTATTTTTTGGGAAATAAAAATAAAATATTTTACCTACCTACCTACCCTGTTTCAAAAAATAGGGTCGGAAAAGGGCAAACAAACAATATTTTAATTTAGGCCTAGGTTCTTTGATATGCTGAATCTAAAAATGTACTTAGATTCTTGATTATTGGCCCAGTTTTCAAGTTGGTCCAAAATTAAACTTTGTTTGATTTCATCAAAAATTGAATAAATGGGGTTCTTTGATATACCAAATCTAACTGTGTATGTAGATTCTTCATTTTTGGTCCTGTTTTCAAATTGGTCTACACTAAAGTCCAAAGGGTCCAAAATTAAACTTAGTCTGATTTTAACAAAAATTGAAATCTTGGGGTTCTTTGATATGCTGAATCCAAAAATGTACTTAGATTTTTTATTATGGGCCCAGTTTTCAAGTTGGTCCAAATCAGGATCTAAAATTATCATATTAAGTATTGTGCAATAGCAAGTCTTTTCAATTGCACAGTATTGCGCAATGGCAAGAAATATCTAATTGCACAATATTGTGAAATAGCAAATTTTTTTTTTAATTAGAGTTATCTTTCTTTGTCCAGAAAAGTAAGCAAGAAATATCTAATTGCAAAATATTGTGCAATAGCAAGATTTTTTTTTAATTGGAGTTATCTTTCTTTGTCCAGAATCAACTTAAATCTTTGTTATATACAATATACAATGTATATTCACTTTTTACTACCAACTGATAAATTAAAATAATCTTTACCATTCAGTGATAACAAGCAGTTTTTTTACATCTTAATATTTTATGATGTATTTAAATGAGTAGTTATTGTTGCAAACTCCATTAGAAATTTTAATTGAGATTAGTTTTGGAATAAGGGAAAGGGGGATGTGATTAAAAAAATTGGGTTCAATTTTTCTCATTTGAAATTTCATAAATAAAAAAGAAAATTTCTTCAAATATTTTTTGAGAGGATTAATATTCAACAGCATAGTGAATTGCTCTAAGAGAAAACAAAAATTTTAAGTTCATTAGAACACATTCATTCTGTGTCAGAAACCTATGCTGTGTCAACTATTTAATCACAATCCAAATTTAGAGCTGAATCCAGCTTGAATGTTGTGTCCATACTTGCCCCAACCGTTCAGGGTTCAACCTCTGCGGTCGTATAAAGCTACGCCCTGCGAAGCATCTGGTTTCTTTTTAAAATACAAATGAAAATGATTCTTTATAGTGTAAGTGATAATAATGATGTTAGATATTGATTATATGCAGCTGGTTATTCCTGTTCTCTTATCTTAGACTGTCTGGACAGAGGCGGAGTTTTGTCTATATTTAATTACTACATTATAGATGTTGGTCAAATCTGTGACGTCAAACTCCCGCCAAATGCCAATTTAGTGTTGGTCAGTGCACATATAATTCAAAATTTAAATTATTAGAGCATCAAAGACACACATTGGGTTCTATTGATAACATAATGGTGTCTGCTGTCAGAACACTCCTGGAGTGTTTTCAGTGGATTTTTTGTATTTATGATGCATTTATAGGGGTTCTAAGGGGCAAATTAAGTTTTTATATCTATAGACATTTCTCAGAACAATTTTACATGAGAATAGTTAGAAAAAAATTCAAATAGAACTTTATGGGTACCCCTTTTGGTTTGACTTTGATATATGTGATTAAAAGGAGTATTTTCTACAATACTGTGTCCCAGTTTTTGGATAATTTGTTTGGTGTCCAAAGATGAAAGGTGAAATGAGTTTGGCACCCAGCAGTTAAATCAATATATCTTCTTACTTGAGGCGTATATCAAAAATCTGAGACACGGTTTTGTATATTGTGTTTGGTTGATTAAAGTGATGAAAACAAATTACAATAGCATTTGACCTGAAGGTGACATTTTCATCCAAGTTGGAAGACCACTCTTTGGCAATTAATGAGTTATTATTTGAGTTTTTTTATTATACCAAAAGTAAATTTTAAATATCTATAGTTTAAGAAGTAGTAATATTTTAGCTTTATAATGAGTTAAAGATTTTAAAAATCCATTGAATAGTTTGGGAGAAATAAATCTTTAAAGACTGTTGGTTGGTGTCAGAACATTTTGACTGTAGTGCTACCTTAAACTTGTGTACAAACTTTAGTAACCATGCTACCTCAAGGTTCCAAAATATTCTATAGACACACCAAATAAAAAAAGATAAGTGCTTTGAAACAACCAAGATATATGTTTATGACTCAGATTTTTATACGACCGCAGAAATTGAAAAAATTTTGGTCATATAAATTGGTATGACGTTGGCGTCTTCCTCGTCGTCCGAAGACATTTGGTTTTCGCACTATAACTTAAGTATAAGTAAATAGAAATCAATGAAATTTAAACACAAGGTTTATGACCATAAAAGGAAGTTTGGGATTGATTTTGGGAGAGTTTTGGTCCCAACATTTTAGGAATTAGGGGCCAAAAAGGGCCCAAATAAAAAAAATTCTTGGTTTTCGCACAGTAACTTTAGTAAAAGTAAACAGAAATCTATAAAATTGTAACATAAGGTTTATGACCACAGAAGGAAGGTTAGGATTGATTTTGGGAGTTTTGGTCCCAACAGTTTAGGAATTAAGGGCCAGAAAAAGGTCCCAAATAAGCATTTTTCATGGTTTTTGCACAATAACTTTAGTATAAGTGAATAGAAATCTATGAAATTATAACACAAGGTTTATGACCACAAAGGGAAGGTTGGGATTGATTTTGGGAGTTTTGGTCCCAACAGTTTAGGAATTAGGGGCCAAAAGGGTAAAAAAATAAACTTAGTTTGATTTCATTTAAAAATGAATTGTTTGGGTTCTTTGATATTCCAAATCTAACCGTATATTTAGATTCTTAATCTTTGGTCTTGTTTTCAAATTGGTCAACATTAAGGTCCAAAGGGTCCAAAATTAAACTTTGTTTGATTTCATCAAAAATTGAATATATGGGGTTCTTCAATATACTGAATCTAACCATGTATTTAGATTTTCAATATTTCGGCCCGGTTATCAAATTGGTCCACATTGACGTCTAAAGGGTCTAAAATAGAACATTATTTGATTTCATCAAAAATTTAATTCCGTTATGATCGATATATACGTTTAACTTCATTGATAGTACATATTGACGATCCTTCATTAAAAAAAATAGGCACGTGCACGTAAACACTGATATTACTATATAATAACACTATCCTTTTGGATAGAAAGACATCAACCATCAATCTTTTGATTCTTAAACCTTCACCCTAGCCACACAAACACATACACACATAGTCGGTGCCTAATGCAAAAGTTCTGTTCTGTTCATACTAACGTAACAAAATTCAAGAAATTCGTATTTCTTTATATCCCGCTCTACTGTAAAATCCCTACCTGCTTAGGAATTTGAATAATTGTGGTCATTACACGTAGATCTGAGAGTACTCAAAACTACTGGAAGCTAGTTGATAGATTGATTTTTAAACATCCAGTGTAAAATATTTATGCAAGTTTAGAACAAAAGAAACAAATTGATTATTTACAATAAACACAACAGAGAGCTTAGTCCTGTAATAGGTGTTGCATGTACAGGACGAAGGTCTGGAAATTTGAAAATGCCATGCATTGGAAAATGAGGGATTATTGGATAGGAGCAGAAACTTTGCCTTTCAGTAGACCAACTACGAACTCCTCAAAGAGTGGCATTCTCTCTACAACTAGGCATAAGATTAAATGTCCCCATTCTGACCAGAGGTGACTACGTATTTATACATCCGCACAGCCAAACGGACGACCAACATTGGCAAGTCGGGTGAAGACAAAGTGGAAAGCTAGTTGAAAACTAACAACAACTAATTAAAAATTCATGTGTCTAAGCTGAGGTTCATTCAAGTTTTTGTTGATAGAATTGAAATGATCTGAACCAAAGTTCTAGTTTATAGTTTCTATATAAGGTACACACATAAAAAAACCATTCAATTCTATCCAATATTCCATTCATTAAGGACGAGAGACTAGTGTACACATGACATTCGATAATTAGAGTTGTGACAACTTCACTGGAGTTCATCTACATATAACGTTGTTTATTATTTAAAAAAAAAAAAAAATTATGAACAAATTATGACTAACGGCAGCTACACCCCTGGATACAAGAAAATATTTTGCCCAAGAACACCAATTTATCTTTTCATGTAAGACTCAATAGCTCATAAAGGGTCATTTACCAATATTTAAGCAGATTCTAGATTTTTTTTCTTTTTATTTAAGACTCCAGTAATACCTTTGCAAATATACATGATATAAGGTAAAAGTCTGAGGCAGCCTTTTCCCACCATATTTTAAAAATCAATTTTAAAATATCTTGAAAAGGAGCTCCATGACCATGATCAATATTTTAGCTTATTTTGTTCCTTTACTAATGCTCCTCCCACTTTAAATTCTTGATTTTTTTTTAAATTTCTACTAAGTACATCCTTAGGTCACATAAATAGCTCTCTTTATAAAAGCTTGTGTTTATATTGGCAGGGGAGGGGGTTGGAACCCCCCTTTTTTGTCCATTCAATGGATTTGAATGGGGACATATAGTCGGAACCCCCCTTTTCAAAATGACTGGATCCGCCCCTGCTTTATGTTATAAGGCAGCAACCATTTGATTTTCTGGGGGGGGCTATGGTTTTTTTTTCTGGACAAATTTTTTTTTTTCGCCTGCGGCGAAAAACAATCTATTTTTTTCGCGACAAGTCGAAAACAATTTTTTTCTTTCAATTTTAGCATTACATATAGTGGCAGCTGAGGTGAAACAAACAATTTTTTTTCTCAGAATCAAAAACAAATTATTTTTTTCTCCAAAAACTGGAAACAAACTTTTTTTTCCAAAAAAAACCATAGCCCCCCCCCCCCCCCCCCCCCCAGAAAATCAAATGGTTGCTGCCTAAGAATAAAGAGATTTGGTATGTTTTCGGAGAGAGTTTAAATGAAGTTGATGTTATGAGATTATTACTTGGCATTTTTCATATCGCATGTATAATCAGCCCAAGAGCTGCATGGCTTGAGGGCTGATAATACATGCAATATGAAAAATGACGTTATGATCTTTTTTATCATATGCATCAACAATGGAGAAAAATAACAAGATTCATGTATGATTGATCCTTTTAGGGACGACATCAAAAGATCAATGTAAGATAAAAAAAAACTTAATTCAAATAGTTTTGGGGGTGGGGGGTTCAACTGCTGCAAGATGTGGTTATCCGACATTGATTTTTACATATATCTACTTTTCCCAAATTAAGTTAAGAGGGGGTGGGGGATCAGTGAAAAAACTATGTGAATTAAGTTTTTTATCCTTCATTGAACTTTTGATGTCGTCTCTTACGTAGTTCCCAAATATAAGACCAAAGGGTGAAAAGTTCATGAACGTCGGACCCCAAATTTAGTATATTCGATATGAAATATTTTTACCATATGCCTCAACCTGAGACTACTATAACTGTGTACTAATTAATCTGAGAATTATACGATGGGGTGACATGCCTTAAGGGAGCTACCTTTTGATTTTTACGGGAGACTAAGATGAATATTTTTATGTGTAATCTCTGTCCTGGATTTTTTTCTCTCAGTATTTTCGGTCCTGCCTTTTTTTCATTATTTTATCCTGATTTTTTTTTTTTGCAAAGTGTCTCATCCTTGTTTTTTTTACTCAAAACTCCTGTCCTGCCTTTTTGCAATTTTCATCCTATTCTTAACAACACCCAATGATACATATATACAACAACATATAATTCATTTTGAATATTCATTTCATTAAATCCGATCATGGGACAACCATCTTATTTAATGATATAAAACCAAAAGTACAGATCGAATCACAAAAATCTATAACAATATATTATACGTGAGCGTCTGTCTGCCACACGCTTCCAGAACTAAAAAGACGCATTGTATTGAATCCGTGGCCAGACCTGTCGAATGCTTAAATTAATTAGGGCACGAATATCTCACATATGCATATAACCGGATCGCAGACTTTACCACCGACAAATCCACATACACAAAAATATAATCCTGTCAATCACAAAACTTAAGACAGCCAATACCGTTTGAACTCATATAACCGTTTGTGGCAATTTTCAGTTAAGAACACATCGAAAAACTTTTCACAACTAGTTACATAGGAAGTATGTTCGTTGAAATATCAAATTCTTGAAATAAGGTGTGCAATTTCGTCATGTGTTAAGGATGTACTTAGGTGAAAATTAAGAAATTAAGAAACTCAAATAGATACTTAAAGCCGGTAGAGCATCCGTTAAGGATAAAAAAAAATAAGCTAGAATTATTGATAGGTCATGGACCTCCTTTCCGAGATATTTGAGATTTAAAATATGGCGGGAAAAGGCTGACTCGGACATCTATAAAACCAGGGTTAATCCATCACTGTTTATGTATACATCTGATCAGAAAATGCCTTTATGAAGTCATGCAGAAATATGACAGTTGTTATCATTTCATTTGATGTGTTTTAGCTTTTGATTTTGCCATTTGCTTAGGGACATACTGTTTTGAATTTTCCTCGGCGTTCTATATTTTTTGTAATTTTACTTTAGAAAAATATTGTATAAATAATTAAAGGCTCATATTGTGTAAACAATTAAAAGAAAGGTCGACCGAAATCCGATGCTGGTGTACTTATATAGTTCAAGCAATCATATTTGCATTCTATTTTCATTTCACCTCATCGGGATGATAGAAATATTGGCACTTTTATCTTCCTCCAACGTCAGTAAACCCTTCGCCAAAAGGGTTGGGGTGCTACTGGCGTTTGGTTGAGCGGCCTGTACAAGGTTATAGCCAATTTCGGTTATATTGGACAAGCACCATTAAAAGAGAGTGCGTCACTCTGCTTGTTATAAGAACCTTTACAATAACTTTGCGCGGATGTGACCTGTTACAAGGACAACTTTTTGTCTCTGTTTAATGTACCTAGGACAATCAATTTTACCCCCTTCCTTTATCCCGGACGTTCCCAAATAAAAATTTGCCTATAGTATGCCATTCTAATGATGTATTCTCGTCCTGAACATGCATGAATTATTTGCTACTGAACGTTAAGCAACCGACAATAAATCAATAAATTCCATTTCGGGGACCATTTTACAACCTTGATTTACTGGGGTTTGTTCTTTCTATAAAAAAGAAGATATTGAATGATACAACTCTCCACAAGAGACCAAAAATTAACAACTATAGGTCACCGTGCGGTCTTCAACAATGAGCAAAGCCCATACTGCATAGTCAGCTATAAAAGACCCCGAAATGACAGTGTAAAACAATTCAAACGAGAAAACTAACGACCGAATTTATGTACAAAAAAATGAAAGAAAAACAAATATGTAACACATAAACTACTGAATTACAGGCTCCTGACTTGGGACAGGCAAAGTGGCGGGGTTAAACATGTTAGCGGGATTCCAACCCTCCCCTAACCTGGGACAGTTGTGTAACAGTACGACATAAGTAATGCATCTTTCATTTGTGTAGGTCTTTTCAAGAATAGTTGTTTTTCCTATACCCCATTCTTTTTTATGACATGGCCAGGGGCGGATCCAGCCATTTAAAAAAAAA
This sequence comes from Mytilus edulis, assembly GCA_019925275.1. Lineage (NCBI taxonomy): Eukaryota > Metazoa > Mollusca > Bivalvia > Mytilida > Mytilidae > Mytilus > Mytilus edulis. The sequence goes on from CM034362.1 coordinate 48,735,213, forward strand.
AAAAAGGGGGTTCCCAACCCAGGACAAATATGGGGGGGTTTCCAACTATATGTCCCCATTCAAATGCATTGATCGGCAAAAAAAGGGGGGTTCCAAACCGCGGAAACCCCCTCCCCTCCTGGATCCGCCAATGCATGGCGTTGGTTGTTTTCCTCGTTTGATTGTACTTGGTTTTTTTTCCCCATTTAGGGAACGACCATTTAACTTCAAGGGTGTTACGTTTTTCCTAAAAAAATATTATGATCCCAAATTTGATGAACAAAATATTCTGTTCAAGCCGAGGACAAAAAGAAAAATATTCTGAATCCAGATTTTAATTCTCCATACCTTATAGTGTTAAAGATTGAACAAATTATTAGATTGATAGCGTTGAAAAAAAAAAATATGACTCAGTAAAAAGTCATAACCCCGCCCCCTTCAGTGACGTTTAATGGTTGTTCCGTTAGTGTTTTCATCAGTCATGCATTCGAAAAAAAAATAAAAATTCTTATTATGACAATTTTATGCTATACAACCATATTAAGATTTTAATCAAGCTTTCATTTGTTTTTTTAATGCACACTTATTGTCACAAAGGGCATAGCTAGCTATTGTATTTTATTCGAAAGTAAAATGTGATATTGTAGTGTCTCGCAATTGTAATTAGTACAGATACTTTAGGGATTCTAATTTTGACGTGTGATATGAACCCTACTTTCTATGGTAGGGATAGATGAAAAATCTTACGAAACGCGCATCTAACGATGCAATAAATTGGTACCGACAGAAAATGTTGACTTTTATTTATATACCTTTAAAATAAGTGTATCATTAAATATTTCTTATAAAAATTTAAAAAACAAAAAAGTTGATTGATTAGCAAATTAGCATCCCAAGGTTTGACCAGAGAAAACATTATTGTATTGTTAATTAATATACACAATCATTAGTTTAGGATCTCTAATCATTGGCCGAGACTACAAATTAATGAAAAACCATGCTAATCAAGGGGAAATAATCAGTATTTGTACCAGGTTTTAAAACATACAATAATTGTACATAGGCGGATCAAGAGGGTGGAGGTGGGAGGGCCACGTTTATAATATAGGTAATATATGAGACGTGACTGGAGCGGACACCCTTAGGTCAGTCAGCCCCCCCCCCCCCCCCCCACCTCATTCATGATATTAAAACATCACACACAGGCACTTGTTTCTGTCAATATGGGGTTTACTATCCATACCCGTACAAAAATCACAAGGTAGCTAACGTAAATTTTCAATGTGTTCGCTTCAACCAATATTTTATTACTTTCCCATGCCCCTTTCACGAATAAACATACACACCAGTCTGTCGGTATATTGATTTATCTTTACACTTAAACAACTTTCACGTCGTACCTTGAGAAAACCCCTCAAACAGAATAACACACTTGAGATGATAATCATTGACCTTTTCCCAGACCATTGAATGTGATTTTTCGTACGGGTATGGATAGTAAACCCCATATTGACAGAAACAAGTGCCTGTGATGCTAAAACAGAAATTTATAAAAAAAACCCAAAAAAAAACAAACTAGTATCTCAATTTGTAAAACAATTGAAAGGTCTTTCCTGTAAAAGTGATGTACTTTATACGACCTTTCGTTTGATATACGACAAGCATACCTTCTGAAACTTTTCGCTTTTTACACTTAATGACCTCATCGGCCTACATTTTCGAGATATATGTACTATTTAAGACTTGATGATCTTTCATTTGATATGCAACAACGCCATGTTCTAGAAAAATGAGTTTTTGTAACTTATAACCCCATCCAACTCATTTTTGGAGGACAGGAATTTGATATTTGAAATGTACACGTTATGACCTTTCATTTGATATACAACAACCTTACCTTCAAAGAATGTTTTGTTTTGCACTCAATGACCCACCCAACCCATTTTTTGGGGACGTCAATTTGATATTGGAAATGTACGCTTTATGGACTTTCATTTGATATGCGACAACCTAACAATTTGAGAAGTTTGAAGTTTTGCACTAAATGACCCCACCCTGCCCACTGGGATGAAAAAGGTGTTTGAAATTTTCATTTTTGAGTAGAGCTCATTAAGACATTCAATTTGATGTATCATATGACCCCATTTTGCAAAGTGCCAAAAATGACGCAATATCAATTATATAAATAGAACTTATGCAACTTACAAAGTCAATGCAAAACATGAATATTTCAAATTGATTTTTTGGAGTTTTTCTTCATGGAATGTTTTCGGTATTTAGTCAAACATATAACTATGTTACCCTCTTCAATTTCTAAAACATTTTAGGTGGTAATCTATTGTTGATTCAGAAATACATGCCTCTGCTCGCAAAATTTCAAACTGCATTATCTCTAAAACGACAGCAGATATTTCAAATCTGTTAAATGATAAATGATCTTCAGTTGAAGGAAAACATTGTAGAAAAGATTTCGACACTTCCAAGGTTCATCAAGGTCACAACAAATCATCAAATATATGATGCAATAACAAACTTGAGAACCGGAAGTGGTAGAGACATGGGACTACCACCAATCAACTCAGGACTATTTGACCTTTCAAATGTGACAAAGTCAAGGTCATACTACACTTTGAAGGTCAAGGTTAAATTTCATCATGGCCTGACATTGACCTCAAATTGAAGGTCTTGAATTACTGATCATCTTTGCAGTTTATAGTAGGTTGATATATGTTACCTTTTAAAAGATATACACTTGTTACTATAGTGTTAAGAATTATGTTGTTGTAACTTTTGAACAGACAGTCGGACATTTTTTAGCTTAATGTATAAAATGTAGAGCTCGTCGAGAGGAACATTTTATACACAGTATGAGTGCAGCAAACTCTTATAGTTTTCTTAATATGCAAGCTTGAAATTGCAGCGTAATTTCTTTTTGCACTCGATGACCTTTGACCTGGGTGAAAATTAAAGGTCACATGAATTAAAGAATATTGGTGAAGGAGGTCCCAAGTCTGTACGACTTCCGGTTCTCGAAATATAATTTTTCCCAAAATGTATAATTTTTCAAGGGGAATAACTTCTTATCAGGGTAAATAACCTGCTAATTTTTTATGTTTATTAACATTGCCATCTGTTCCTGTACATGCTGCCATTTTCAATTCTATTCTATCTCTAATACTTTTTAAGAAAAATGCAAATAAAAAAAATGCTTCAAGGGGATATAACTCTCGAAGGGGATGATGAAATCCTACACAGTCTCATCTGGTAATACGTCATAATGAGATCCATCGATGGTCAATATTTGGTCTTGATGACTTCAATAGAAAAGGGGGAGGGCATGTCAAAAAAATGTTGGAAGAAAAAAAAACATTAGAAAAACAATAAGGTCTTTCCTCACGTAGTGGAAAGACCTTAAAAACAAAAAAACAACACAAAGAATTTAAGTTACTGTTACTCATGTTACTAGTTAATCATGTTAACATGGTTAATGAAGAGAAAGCATGAACACTAGCTGTCTATAATGGCAATAACATGCTTGCAGACACATCTGCACAAGGATAATAGTTACGCTGAACGGTGCCCACTGGTCACCCAATAAATAGTACTCTTCTGTGTAGTAATATTGTAGTTCTAAAAATAGAAAACTAAAAATAGACAATTCTTCTTTCTATTTAGCAATACACCATAGATCTAGAGCCTGTCACCGTCTGTATTATCTGTAAGTAAAATTAACATACCGGGCAATTGAATACAATGAATAACACAAACTTAAGTTTAATTAAGTCATTCAAAGCAAAATATTTGTTTCATCCATTTTGCATGATTTGTCATTTGTGATGACACGTTTGTTTAAATGTTCAAATCACAGACTAGAAGGAAATCTTCTTTTTTCAGAGGTCCCCAGAAAATGTAGATGAGAGTGGTATGTATGGATTTAATTTATTTTATCAAACCTTTTATATGATGGAAACATACACTATGTTTATATAATGCTGCAACTATTATTCTTTTTGAACTTTAAACTCGCAATCGTTTCTGGTAAAATGGCCACTAAGGCTTGATTGAACAAATCATTTTTTTGTTTCTTGATTACCTTACACAAATATTTAATTTGATTACATGTGGTCATCATAATCAGAAATGGGATATTTTGTTAACCTCTGTTGGCCTTTATATGCTAGAATGGGGTAACTTCACATCTTCAATCGATTGTGAAAACCTCTGCGGATTTTTTTCCGGATGACGAACACAAAAGGACAAAAAGTCAATTACTCATTTTTAATTTCATACACATTGATACAGTGATATTGTTGCCTTTTTTCAAAACTACCTCTACCCTTTTTTATTGGGAAAATATGCCACAAATTGGGAAATTTAGAATAAACTATGAATTCGACTGGAACTTCAATTTGCAGACCCCCTTTCAAGAGGTAAACCCTCATTTGAAATAAGACCCCTTATAGTCAGTGATGATACATAAATAGACCCTCAAATATGCACATATAGTCATTTTAGGCATGAAAAATGTATAAATGGGTGTTTTCAGTTTGTATCCATGTAGAATTACTTCTGAGAATGCACTGTTTGGGAAAAAAATTGTCTTTTTGGGAATAATTTTAAGCCTTTTTTTCAAATTGGGATGTTTCTCCAGGGGGAAAAGCCTATATTCTCCGGTAATTTAAGGCAAACAATATCACTGTCATATGACGTACTATTGCATAAGATATATTTTTTTGTCGTGAAATAATGTGCTGCGGAAAAACTCAAAGGCGTACCCAAACTGAAAGGGTTCGAGACCGGCGCCTCTTTTGAGGGAAAATTTCGGTTGAGTATAGAGGAATCACTAGAGCTGGGTCCCACTTGGGGCACTGAGTGACCTCCCCCTTAAAGAAATTTTAAGGATCTGACACAAAGCACTGAACTGAATGGGATTAACGTTATGATCATTCAGAGGCGGATTTAGAGAGGGGCAGGGGGCCCGCCCCCCCCTTTTTGGGAAAAAAATTGGTTGCTTATATAGGGAACCCCCCGTTTGTCCTGTGTTAGGACCCCCCTCCCTTTTTAAAATGGCTGGATCCGCCCCTTTCCTCATATAGTCCTTGATGGGTCTGTGTGTCCATCTTAATACCTATTTCTAATTCCAATTAGAAATTATTATTACTTTTGTTTGTAGACATATTCAATCTGCAATCAAACCACTTGAAGGATGAACAATTGCTTAACGGTTTCCCGAACTTCGTGCGTCTGCAAAGTATGCTATGAATTTGTGTTCTGTAGTACGTTATGAAGATGAACGTCTACTAAATTCTGACAAATGTCGCAAATTCTTGTTGAATATTGTTTAAAATTTACTACTTTCCTGTGATTTTATACGGCAATTATGACAAAAAGAGATGATTCACTGGCGAATCTAGAAATTTTTATAAGTGAGGACCGACTGACTGCCTAAGAGGGGGCCCACTCCAGTCACGCTTCAGTGAATTCCTATATATTAAAGCAACCAAATTTTTTCGATGTCTTATATCTTAAAATATCTTATGCAGGCCCGTAGCCAGGAATTTCCAAAAGGGGGGGGGGGGGTATTTGGACCCACGACCTCGACTTTAACAGTCACAATTCGAGCAGAACGTTGACTTTAACAGTCACAATTCGAACAGAACGTTGACTTTAACAGTGCTTATTTGTTTTCAAGGGGGAGGGGGGTCGTCCAAACCACCCGAACCCCCCCCCCACCCCCCCCCCCCACCCGTGGCTACGGGTATGTTTTGCAATATAGTACGTCATATGAAATTGAAAATGACGAATTGACTTTTTGTCCTTTTGTGTACGACATCCGAAAAAAAAGTCCGCAGAGGTTTTCACAATCGATTGAAGATGTGTATGCAAGCATGTTATTGCCATTATAGACAGCTAGTGTTCATGCTTTGTCTTCATTAACCATGTTAACATGATTAACTAGTAACATGAGTAACAGTAACTTAAATTCTTTGTGTGTGTTTTTTTTTTTTTTTTTTTTTATATAAATTTCTGTTTTAGCATCACAGGCACTTGTTTCTGTCAATATGGGGTTTACTATCCATACCCGTACGAAAAATCACATTCAATGGTCTGGGAAAAGGTCAATGATTATCATCTCAAGTGTGTTATTCTATAGGAGGGGTATTCTCAAGGTACGACGTGAAAGTTGTTTAAGTGTAAAGATAAACAATTACCGACAGACTGATGTATGTGACAGTGTATTCATGAAAGGGGCATGGGAAAGTAATAAAATACAAATGAAATATTGGTTGAAGCGAACACATTGAAAATTTACGTTAGCTACCTTGTGATTTTTCGTACGGGTATGGATAGTAAACCCCATATTGACAGAAACAAGTGCCTGTGGCGGATCCAGAATGTTTTTTATCATGAAATTTTACCACAGAATGGTGGCCCTCCCACCTCCACCCTCTGGATCCGCCTATGTAAATTATTGTATATGTTTTAAAACCTGGTACAAATACTGATTATTTCCCCTTGATTAGCATGGTTTTTCATTAATTTGTAGTCTCGTCAAATGATTAGAGATTCTGAACTAATGATTGTGTATATTTATTAACAATACAATAATGTTCTCTCTGGTCAAAGTTTAGGATGCTAATGAGCTAATCAATTAACTTTTTGTTTTTTAAATTTTTATTAAAAACTTTTAATGATACACTTATTTTAAAGGTATATTAAAAAAAGGTCAACCATATCTTGTGATACCAATTTATTGCATCGTTAGATGCGCGTTTCGTAAGATTTTTCATCTACCCCTACCATAGAAAGTAGGGTTCACATCACATGTCAAAACTAGAATCCGTAATGTAACTGTAAATATGACGATTGCGAGACGCAACAATATCACACTTTACGTTAACCCGAATAATTCAGTCGTTATATTCCGCTTACTACATTAACGCAAGTAGTCCTGAGAGATCGATTACGGGGAGGGACTGAATTATTCGGGTTAACTTTACGTTCGAATAAAATACGACAGCTTGCTATGCCCTATGTGACAATATGGATGTATAATTGAGGATATGGAACTAAACACGTATCAACAATCATTACAATCGGTAGGTTTTGACTGAAAGATTGGACGACAGTGAAGGAGAGAAGGACATTTATACTGCCAATTGAGCTGAATTTATTTTCATTTAACACGTAGGACTCTGAACCACGCTGGTTTGGCGCCGAAATGTGTTATTGATCACGATGAAGTGCAATGTTGGCATTGTGACGCTATTGTGTGGGAAGCTACGCCGATGTGCGGTGGTCCAATAAGGGGCGTATTAACTTTTACAACGAGAAGCGGGGAGGATTGGTGGGTAGTGGAAAGTTTACCTTCTGAAGCGTTTTTTTTTATGTACAAAAGGAACCTACGATGGAGCATGGCATTCTCTTGGGGTTTATCCTCTTATAGAAAATGAAAGAGGACGATCTCTCATTTAGTATGTCATTGAACTTTAGAATACACATAGACAATAAAGAATGAAATTTATATACTATAACTATTTAAAAATTGTGCTCTTCAAAATAAGTGCACATCGTTAGACATTACTAGTAAACTAGCCATCGTGCGTTATAAATACCATCGCATGTCAACGAATATACCATTTAACTTCGGCAAAAACCATCGCACTTCGGCATGACAATCACACTTCGTCGTCCCAATCACACGCAGTGCCAATCACACCTCTGAGTTCTACATATATATGACAAAGTATAAATTATAATTATAAGTTATATTAAACATATAATACGGGTTGCACAGGCACTATACCTTCATACTAACAATAATTTTTAAGGCTTAAGCCCATATGTTAGGGTCTTGATTTTGGGGTCCTCCATATATATGTATTCCTTATTTTTGCGGTATTTTCGTTATCTTTAAACATGTTAAAAGTAACGTTTTTTTCAGTAAAATTCTCATGAAAATCATTTACATACGTTTTATTAGTTATCATGCTGTCTGCTCTATGGTCGGGTTGTTGTCGCTTTGACACATTCCCCATTTCCATTCTCAATTTTATATTGCATGATTTTTTTATTCTGTACATGGTTTATTTTCATAATCAGTATTTTATATCCGAATACCTCTATTTTTCCAAGTTTAATATTCTTTATTCGTTTGCTCCTTTTCGGTAATTTTTCTTTTCTGTACCCCCTTTTTTTTGGGGGGGGGGGGGGAAGGAGGGTAGTGGGGTACATCGATATTTTTTTGGTAGGGGTGTGCCATTTTTGCCTAAAAATGTACCCATTGCAATATGACATTCGCTGAAATTCAGTACCTAAAGTTATATAAATATTCAACAAAGAATGACCCACTTAGTATGTTATATAAAAAACGGATGTCAAGTTGGTTCAATATTCAACATTCAACATTCAACATTCAAATTTTTTTTTTTTATTTTTTTTTTTTCTCGTATCCATTTTCAACATTCAACATTCGATTTCAACATTCAACATTCGATTTCAATATTCAACATTCAACATTCAAAATTTTTTTTTTTTTTTTTTTTTTTTTTTTTTCGTATCCTTTTTCAAAATTCAACATTCGATTTCAACATTCAACATTCGATTTCAATATTCAACATTCAACATTCAATTTTCAACATTCAACATTCGATTTCAACATTCAACATTCGATTTCAATATTCAACATTCAACATTCAAAATTTTTTTTTTTTTTTTTTTTTTTTTCCTCATATCCATTTTCAACATTCAACATTCGATTTCAACATTCAACATTCGATTTCAACATTCAACATTCGATTTCAACATTCAACATTCGATTTCAATATTCAACATTCAACATTCAAATTTTTTTTTTTTTTTTTTTCTGTATCCATTTTCAACATTCAACATTCGATTTCAACATTCAACATTCGATTTCAACATTCAACATTCGATTTCAACATTCAACATTCGATTTCAATATTCAACATTCAACATTCAATTTTTTTTTTTTTTTTTTTTTTCTCATTCAAATTTTCTTTTCTTTTTTTTCTCGTATCCATTTTTTTCAACATTCAACATTCGATTTCAACATTCAACATTCGATTGCAATATTCAACATTCAAAATTTTTTTGTTTTTTCTCGTATCCATTTTCAACATTCAATTTTTTTCTTCTTTTTTTTTCTCGTATCCATTTTCAACATTCAACATTTGATTTCAACATTCAACATTCGATTTCAATATTCAACATTCAACATTCAATTTTCAACATTCAACATTCGATTTCAACATTCAACATTCGATTTCAATATTCAACAGTCAACATTCAAATTTTTTTTTTTTTTTTTTTTTTTTTTCCCTCGTATCCATTTTCAACATTCAACATTCGATTTCAACATTCAACATTCGATTTCAACATTCAACATTCGATTTCAATATTCAACATTCAACATTCAAATTTTTTTTTTTTTTTTTTTTCTCGTATCCATTTTCAACATTCAACATTCGATTTCAACATTCAACATTCGATTTCAACATTCAACATTCGATTTCAACATTCAACATTCGATTTCAACATTCATCATTCGATTTCAACATTCAACATTCGATTTCAACATTCAACATTCGATTTCAATATTCAACATTCAACATTCAAATTTTTTTTTTTTTTATTTTTTTTCTCATTCAAATTTTCTTTTCTTTTTTTTCTCGTATCCATTTTTTTCAACATTCAACATTCGATTTCAACATTCAACATTCGATTGCAATATTCAACATTCAAATTTTTTTTGTTTTTTCTCGTATCCATTTTCAACATTCAATTTTTTTCTTTTTTTTTTTTCTCGTATCCATTTCAACATTCAACATTCGATTTCAACATTCAACATTCGATTTCAACATTCAACATTCGATTTCAACATTCGATTTTCAACTTTCAACATTCGTTTTCAACATTCAATAATCGTTTTTAACATTCGATATTCCACTTTCAACATTCGTTTTCAACATTCGATTTTCAACTTTCAACATTCGATTTCAACATTCAACATTCGTTTTCAACATTCGATTTTCAACTTTCAACATTCGTTTTGAACATTCAACATTCGTTTTCAATATTCAACATTCGTTTTCAACATTCAACATTCGTTTTCAACATTTGATTTTCAACTTTCAACATTCGATTTCAACATTCAACATTCGTTTTCAACATTCAACATTCGTTTTCAACATTCAACATTCGTTTTCAACATTTAACATTCGTTTTCAACATTCGATTTTCAACTTTCAACATTCGATTTCAACATTCAACATTCGTTTTCAACATTCGATTTTCAACTTTCAACATTCGTTTTCAACATTCGTTTTCAACATTCGTTTTCAACATTCGTTTTCAACATTCAACATTCGTTTTCAACAGTCAACATTCGTTTTCAACATTCGATTTTCAACTTTCAACATTTGTTTTCAACATTCAACATTCGTTTTCAACATTCGATTTTTAACTTTCAACATTCGATTTCAACATTCATCATTCGTTTTCAACATTCAACATTCGATTTTCAACTTTCAACATTCGATTTTCAACTTTCAACATTCGATTTCAACATTCAACATTCGTTTTCAACATTCAATATTCAACATTCGTTTTCAACATTCAACATTCGATTTCAACATTCGATTTTCAACTTTCAACCTTCGTTTTCAACATTCAACATTCGTTTTCAACATTCAACATTCGATTTCAACATTCGATTTTCAACTTTCAACATTCGTTTTCAACATTCAACATTAGTTTTCAACATTCGATTTTCAACTTTCAACATTCATTTTCAACATTCAACATTCGTTTTCAACATTCAACATTCGTTTTCAACATTCGATTTACAACTTTCAACATTCATTTTTCAACATTCGATTTTCAACTTTCAACATTCGTTTTCAATATTCAACTTTCAACATTCGTTTTCAATATTCAACGTTCGTTTTCAACATATAACATTCGTTTTCATCATTCGATTTATTCAACATTCCAACATTCACAATTTGTTTTCAAAAATTACCATTCTTAAAATTGGATTTTGACATTCTTGTAATTGTATCATTCAACGCTTGATTTTAAGATTCAACATTTGTTTTGAACTACGGTGATAAAGTAATCTAAGACTTTCAAATTAAATTGTTTATATCTTTGATAAAGATTAATTTGTTACATTTACATATTAAACAGATCACAAATTTAAATTGTACAATATAATATTACATAAAGATGGTACAAAAAAATAGATTGATTACAACATGACACTAACAAGGGAGGTAATTACTTTTTTAAACTGACAAGAAAACTAGCACGTTAAACTTAGAGTATAGATTCACAGGTCAGAGATTGTCAGATCAAATTTTTTTTAATCGGAGATTATGTCGACGGATCATATGCAAAAGTCTTTTTCAATCTAAACAATAAGGGTGCGTGATCTTTAGTCTTAAGTTTGGAGATGATCTAAGATGATAAGACATAACAGTGACTATCCTCTATTACTATTGTGGCTATTGTAAAATGGGTATAAATGGTCCGGTTCCGCTTATTTATTTCCCCTCAAAAACAAATACAGGGCTACCGGTTCCTTGCCGGTATTGTCGCAAAACGTTCTGCAAGTTCACATTTAAAACCGCGAGTAGCTTTCAATTTTTTTGCCATTCGGAGTCTATTCAGTATGAATATTGCTCATTTGTGAAGGCTATATGGTCACTTAAACTAGAAGGTGTGGATGGCGTTTAAGGAATAGAGAATAGCGGGGATTGAATATTAGAGACAACGGAACAAAAATGAATAAAATAGAATAATGAGGTGTTCAAATATAAAGAGAATAAGTTAACTGGCAAAAAGTATGAAGAATAGAGAAAAATGGCTCACACCATAATTTAAAGAGTATATAGAGAAATATTATTAAGGGTTTCGCGGAACCCAGTGTCTAGCCTACTTATGCTGTTAATCGCAGGCTCAACACAAGAGGAATAAAATCAATAAAAAATATTCCTCTTAATACTATCTTATGATTGTAAGAAGCTTCTGTCCACGTTTGGTAAAAATACAGAATGTTTTAAAAACCTTAACTGCAGACTGTCTGTAATATAGACTGGAAGAAATACTAATATATAAAAAAGAAGATGTGGTATGATTGCCAATAAGACAACTATCCACAAAAGACCAAAATGACACAAACATTAACAACTATAGGTCACCGTACGGCCTTCAACAATGAGCAAAGCCCATACCACGTAGTCAGCTATAAAAGCCGAAAAGACAAAGTAAAACAATTCAAACGAGAAAACTAACGGCCTTATTTATGTAAAAAAATGAACGAAAAACAAATATGTAACACATAAACAAACGACAACGACTGAATTACAGGCTCCTAACTTGGGACAGGTACATGCATAAATAATGTAAGTCCATTTATAAGTAAAATACAGATACACAGGTACAAAATTTTAACAAAATTTTCTTTTAGATACATTTTGTTCTAGCTTTTGATCATAAAAAAGCTTCTGTCCAATTTTGGTACAGGTCCAAAATAGTATAAGAAAGATATTAAAATTTTAAACACTTTAACCACAGAGTGAATGTGTTCTTTCCTGGCATAAAATCTAAGTCCATTTAAAAGTAAAATGCACAAAAAAATGGATTTATTTGTCAACAAAATTTACTTCTGTCTTAGTTTGGTACAATACCAGGATAGTTTAAGAAAGTTATTAAAATTTCAAAAACTTTAACCACAGAGTGAATGTAATGTTTCCTGGCAGAAAGACTAAGTCCATTCTTTTAAAAGTAAAATATGGAAAAAAAGAATTTTATTTTTCCAAAATTTACTTCTGGATACTATCTTATGATCATAAAAAAAACTTCTGTCCAAGTTTGGTATAGTATAGTTTAAGAAATTTATTAAAATTTCAAAAACTTAAACCAAAGGGTGAATGCAATGTTTTCTGGCAGAAAAACTAAGTATATTTATAAGTAAAATACGGAAAAAATGGAATTTTATTTTTACAAAATTTACTTCTGCATACTATCTTATGAACATAAAAGAGCTTCTGTCCAAGTTTGGTAGAAATCCAGTTTAGTTTAAGAAAGTTATTGAAATTTCAAAAACTTTAACCACAGAGTGAGTATTTGTGGACGCCGCCAACGACACCGACGCAGACGCAGACGGAATGTAGGATCGCTATGACTCGCTTTTTCGACTAAAGTCGAAGGCTCGACATAAATGGCCTAAAGTAAAACTATGGTTCTTGTATTACAGAATACAGAAACGAAAACCCCCACTTTGAGACAATTATACTAGTTGTCTAAAGCAACGACGTTGCGCACGATATTGGTGTCACTTTGGAAATATGGGTTAGATGGCGGTTATTAAAATTCAAGCTCTTATCCTTTACAATAAATAGCCATGTTATGCATATCATTCGAAAGGAAATAAACCATAGAAATCAATGAAATAGATGAATTTGTGCTTTGTCTATTTTCTAATGAAAAAAAAATGCTCATTTCGATGCCTATAACGTCATTTTAAGGGTGTCCCGCTGTTACAATTTTGTTTTATGCGCGTCTTTGAAATCCAAGCGCGGATTCATTAGTAAGTAGAATGGTTTAAAATTTTACAACTATATTGTATACATTTAACCTTAAATGAAGTAATAGACGTTTATAACTATAAGAGGAGGAAGATCGTCAGAAAAAATAAATAAAAAAGAGAAAAAATGTCCCAATTTGCTGCTCAACCCGTAAAAAAACTTTGGTATTAAAAGATTCGAAGCTTTACACATGAATGAAAATTCTCACAATAAATCTTTTGAGAAAAAGTACTCCTTAGTCGTGAAAATTTCAGTAAAATGTGCAATCATTTTTTTTTGTGTCACATCGACTCATTTAACAAAAAGTTTTATCAGAGAAATACTCGTATGTCATAAAATTTCAGTATAGCTAACGATTATTTTTTTTTACCTACTGTGAGTACATCTACAAATGTACCTAGCAATATGTGTATGAAAAAAAGGGTAATTACATTTAGTAGTAGTGTGACAGAATGAAGTTTAACCATAATTTCGTTTTTGACTGGTAACCGATCGTATAAATACGCGGATATCATCGAGTACAAAATAACATAATAATTATCTTATCGCTTGTTATAAATTCATATCTGCAATGAATACTAATAAGAACGGAAATTAATAATACAAACATATTGTGTCGTTAGAAATATTTATATGCATTAAAATCTATGCACACGTACAAAAGAAATGTGTTAACGCATGCGGAAGAATATCACAAGAAAGTTTTGTTGGAAATTATGAAATTAAGAATGTCTTCTCAAATCCAATATATTGGAAAAATCGAATTGTGATAGAAGAGTGTCCACCATGCATGTGTACTGCACTTTTATTAGAATCGTAGAATAGAATGTTATACCATGAAAATTATACATACATGTAACTGCTATATACAAATATTAATATAATATAAATATAAACAACACATCAGATTATACTGATTTGTATCACCACAATGTAATAGATATTAAAGCAGTGAGGTTGAATTCCCTGTCATTAATTTTATTCATCATCCACGCACGAACTTGTCTTATAAAAACATATATATCTGTCACGGCTGGTAATCTACACACGCAGAACATTTGGTTCTGCAATAAAAACCGTGAGAGGATTTTCCGGTTGTGCTTGAGTGGAGTAATTGTCACCGCTTCAAAAGGTATGTACATTTCTAAATCTCAATTTTCTTATTCAACTGATCAAAATATTGAAAATCGGAGAATGCTATGCTGTGGTGAATACTTAAACGAAGAGATACATGTATCATTTACTGTTGTACGTAGAGTTGAACTCCTACAAAATCAGTTGTCCCACAAGAAATTGCCTAAAAAAGTGACATTTCAATTTTGAAATGGTTCTATTTACAGACCTACAAGTTCAAATTTAGTTTTTTTTCGGGCAATGGGTATGAATGTTGTTTTTGGCGGCGTGTGTGCTGTCCTGTGTTGATAGACGTCTTAATAATTCTAAAAACAACATTTTTCCGTGAAGTCATGCGTGAGGGGATCGGTTCTGATTGAGGACATCGTGAATGCGTGAGGGGAAGTACAAACAATTTTTTTTTAATCTTTGGCTTTGTGACATTTGTTGACTCAATAAATGTGATCAATGCTGATTAAAAGCACAGATTTATCCTTATACTTTAATAGATGTAAACTGATCACTGATTCAATGAAATCAAACCAGTGGCGGATCCAGAAATTTTCATAAGTGAGGGCCCACTGACGGACCAAAGAGGGGGCCCGCTTCAGTCACGCTTCAGTGATTCCCTATATAAGCAACCAATTTTTTTCCCAAAAAGGGGGGGCTGGGCCCTTTTGCCCCCCCCCCCTAAATCCGCCTCTGCAAACTATTAATTGTTTGTTCAATTTCAGAAAATGCCATTGTTCAAAGGAAAAGAGGACTGAAATTAACTCTCTACAAAAAGCCATGGAGATACAAGTTATCCCCGCCCTCGAAGCGAACTAAACCCTCTGGGGGTAGTCCTTTCGTCAAATATACGTCACAGAGATCACCACATATATCTAAGAAAATGATATCGCCGATGAAAACTTATTATTTGTTTAAATAAGTCTGGACATTGAGTCTCAAGCACGAGAAAACCGATCCCCGCGAAAAAGTGACCGGACGAACAAGTTATATATAATACATAAAAATAGTAAAATGAGAATTTACGATGACCCATAACGATACAGTACAACATAAGAACGAACTATAAAAATCAGTTGAAAAAAGCTTAATTAAGATTCATGTTATACAATTTACGAAAGGAGTTATCTCCCCTAAAATAGTTTATTTAAAAAAAAAGATGATTCTAAAAACACAAAATTTGATATTTGTTTAAAGATTTTGATTTATACAATAAATCACCAAATATTCTTTATGTGAATAAAGTCTAACTATTGAATTGCAAATCTGTCTCCAAATTTGCAGATGTGGGCAAATAATCGGTCTAGTTTTTACTTGTAGCAAGAAAACAAAATCGTTGACAACATTTTTTGTCTTTATTCTTCGTGAAACATATTATTAAACCTAGGTTCCTACAATTATTAATCCAATCTCGTAAACTTTTTTAAGCACACTCACATATGTGTTTCTTCATGAACGATGTAGCCAAATTTAGGTAAGTTTCAACGACTGATAGCTTGAATATAAAGATAAGATTTGTACTTCCCCTCACGCATTCACGATGTCCTCAATCAGAACTGATTCCCTTACGCATGACTTCATGAAAAAATTTAGTTTTTGGAATTATTAAGATGTCTATCAACGGCGGACAGCGTACACGCCGCCAAAAACAACATTCATACCAATTGCCCGAAAAAAAAAACTAAATTTGAACTTGTAGGTCTGTAAATAGAACCATTTCATAATTGAAATGATACTTTTTTAGGCAATTTCTTTTGGGACAACTGATTTTGTAAGAGTTCAACTCTACGTACAACAGTAAATGATACGTGTATCTCTTCGTTAAAGTATTCACCACAGCATGACATTCTCCGATTTTCAATATTTTGATAAGTTGAATAAGAAAATTTAGATTTAGAAATGTACATACCTTTTGAAGCGGTGACAATTACTCCACTCAAGCACAACCGGAAAATCCTCTCACGGTTTTTATTGCAGAACCAAATGTTCTGCGTGTGTAGATTACCAGCCGTGTCTGTACATAAATCTCAGTTTCAGGTATAGAAATGTGATTTTTTTCTGAGACAACTGCTTGTGACCATCAACAAGAACTTGCAGTCATCCGATGTTCAGTACTTCAGTACGTTGACACTACTTGTAAAACAATGTAAATACGAATATAGAAACCAAAGAGATTGAAACCGAAAACATAAAAAATAATCAGTTCGGAAACGTTTTTTTTTAAGTCAAAGAAGATTTAGTGTAAACCGATATACTCTGTTATATGTTGAAAATGGAAGCGCTAGCTGAACCAAAAATAACCAATAGTATATAAAAAGTGCATGGAATGTATTTTTGGTCCATATTTGTTAGCTTGAGAAAAAACCTTGATCCATGTAAACATGCACATATAGCAATTACTTAAAAATACACATCTAGTAAAATGAAAATAATTGTATAAAATCGTGGTTGATATTAAGATTGTGGTCTTACTTGTACGTTAAAATGAATAATATGCATTATAATGTAAGTATAAGTCACTGTTTTTAAAAGGTTATAAGCAAAGACAGCCAATGTGATATGTTGTAAGCACGCTCGTCCTAAGAGTAAAGAGATTCGCCTCAGACTTGTCCTGCATTTGTTTCACTCATAGTATCAAACTAAGTTTTAATGTTTTAAAACATTTTGAAGATACAAAAACGCCAAAAAATATGTACAAAACAGACTCTTTCGTTCATTTCTTTTACAAAAATTAGGCAGTTAGTTTTCTCGTCTGAACTGTTATACGTTGTCATTTCGGGGCCTTTTATAGCAGACTATGCGATATGGGCTTTGCTTTTGAAGGCCGTACAGTGACCTATAGTTATTAATTTCTGTGTCATTTTGGTCTCTTGTAGAGAGATGTCTCATTGACAATCATACCACATCTTCTTTTTATATATTTCAATCATTTAACAAGACATCAAATTGTTATTTTGTGTTATTCTTGCATCTATAATTCTTCTCAAACAATTAAAAAAATTTCAGTTCAAATTCAATGGAATTTTGTATTTGCACCGGCTTGAAAAAATAAAACCATATAAAGAAGCAACCAGAGCTCACACCGTGTTGGTGGGTAGGTGATGACTATATGATAAGCTCAGGATGTCTTTTTAAATGTTGCATACGGTGACTTGGTGATGTCTTCATTCCATGCATTGTCCCATTACTTTATATAGACAGCTTATCAGTCAACCTGATCTATCAAAGTAGCTCTACTGTAAAGCTGGCATGTCAGTTACTGCTAGTAGTTTAATTTATGAATTAGTTTCATTTTGCGTAGTTTTTTTGTTGGTACCTATTCCGACATCGGACTATGATTTCTTTTAAACTGAGTGTTACTGTGCAAATTGTTGTGTGTTTGTTTATTCTACATTGGCTAGCTATAGTTGTATAGTTGTATAGTAGGAGGATTTAGATCTCACAAAGTATGTTTAACCCCGCCGCAATTTTTGCGCATGTCCCAAGTCAGGTGACTCTGGCCTTTGTTAGTTGTTTTATGGTGTTTTTTTTTTGTTTTTTTTTAGTTTAGTGTAGACCTATTGGTGGCCTTCGGTTGTTTTCTGTTTTCTGCTCTTTGGTTTGGCTGTTGTCTCTTTGCCACATTCTTTATTTCCATTCTCAATTGTATTAATTGAATAATTGATTAGTTGATTGCTTGATTTGTTAATTGATTGCTTGCTTGATTGATTGATTGATTGCGGGATTTGCTCATTGTACTACAAACAAAAGTAATGATCATTTGAGAATCCTTTATTTGTATTGTAGTCTTCATTTAACCAATGAAACTCTACATTTACTTTTGCCTTAGAATTATATTAATGACTGTCTGGTAACTATATATAAGACATGCAAGAATGTGAAATATAAAAACTTATTTGGCCTTCAATATCTCAACCTTTTGAATGTATGTAACTTCTTTGTTCAGTTATATTTCGAATTTGACATTGTTTTTACAAACTACCATTATAAATTTCCGGGAAATGTTCTGCATAAAACCCTTTGGGAAAGCACATTGACGTAATTTTCCAAACATTTATTGTAGCCCAATAATTTTATAAGGTGTTGCAACATGTAATTGTAAAGACGTTACAGCCGATTCAGTGAGTGTGTAGGCAAATGTGGTATTATTGGTTAGATTGCTTGCTACATTGTAGCTGTATGGTGAAGTCATTATTAGGTTAGGCAAACTACCCTCCATTAAGAGTAGACTGGTCCGACATATAACCAATTAAACTGCCTGTAGGACTAGGCTACTTCCACAGAAGGGTAGTATACCTTACCTAGAAATGACTTCACGGTTTAACAAGAAAGGTAACCAATGATTATTACCTTTGTCTACACACTCAATGCAATCGGCTGCAATGAAAATGCGGAGTTTGTAAGACTAGGCCTAACCAGACCGTCGGCAGGATCCAGCTTTCAAAGATATATAAACACAAATTTTGCATAAGACTCAAACGTACTTCAAATGTTTTTATTAATAAATAACCACTATATCAGCAGTTAAGTAGTCAAAGACACCATTTAATATTTTTTTTTTAAATTTCATTTATGGTTCATTAGTTATATACAGGTAATATAAACCGCTTTCAGTATTTTATACAGCGTGCAGCACGCTTTATATTTTAAAGAGTCAACAATTTTGTGTGTTTACAGAATCGTAAATAGTTATGATTATTTTTAAAAGATGACAAATTGCTCTATTCTATGAAATATATAGCTTTCGGAAATTCCATATTCTCGGCATCCTGTAAAATAGTTCATGAACAGTAATAATTGTTCTGCATTAACAGAAAAGAAAGTTGCACTCTTGATTTTAACTTTTTTTTGGCCACACAAAACTGATTTTACAAAACATTCTACCTCGGAAATAATGGATTTCGCTTGATTATGATTAGACCATAGGTTTATATTTTGTAATCACTTGTATGGTGGGCAAGGAAATTATTCATTAGCTTAAAAAGAATAATCCTAGCTATATCCAAACTTGTAATTTTGATCAAGTAGGCCCTATATCTCTAGCTTACGTTTTTGCCTAGTGCAGATAAAAGTATTTTGCCGCAGAATTGTTTTTATTAACTATCCGGTAATGGTTGGGTTTGGTATCCGACATCAAGTTGAGAACTACTTTAGAAGAAAAAATTAAGCTTCCCTTTGCACCTATAGTCGTGCAACTGACATCGAAAAAGACGCTTAGTTAACGAGTTTAATGGTCTGGAATAACACACAGCTATAAATTGTTTTAAATGATAGAATAATATCTATATTTTAATTTCCGTCGGGTCGTAAAAAGTTTCCATGGTAACATTTTTGTATTTTATCCCTTTAATGGGGGTACCCCTCAATTTACGGTTTTGAGTAGTTGCCTTAAAATCCAAAAATATTTTTTTTTGTTAAATTTCCCGCTATTTTCGTAAATATTTTCTATGCACATATCATCAAGGATCATCGGAATGATAAAGACATAAATATAATACCATCCCCAAGTAAAACTTTCAGACTTAAAGTTGGCTGTTTTTTTAGATAGAAAAGTAACGCTCCTTTTCTTTGAAAACGAGAAAACATATGATTCAAAAACAGTATTTGACATTTCAGAGGACAAAACATATTATTGCGATACTGCATGCAAATTTTGTTGGGCAAATTCCAAACAATTTTGTCAAAAACTCAAAAATAAAAACATCATTTGTACCTTTTTTAATTACGAAACTTGTCTATCCGTCAATCAGCTCCACAATTTATTTTTTCCTTCACAATCAATTTGATAGTTTCGATGTGATTATGAAGATTTTGTAGGATAAGTTTATTTATTTTTGAGTGATTTGAATATATATAGTAGTTCTTTCGTGTATTTTCTGTAAATAAGTTATATTTGTGTTAATAAAATTTTGACTTTTCATAAAAGTTAACCAAATCCTTCGGATAAGGGTTTTTCAGGATGATGACTATAGTTGATATTGTGTGAAAATACATTGTATGTAAATGTTTAACCTCAGAGCAATAAATATGCATGCAAGTGATCGGGGGGGGGGGGGGGGTGGGGGGGGGGTGGGGGGGGGGGAAAGTACTATTGCAGTTTCGCAGAGATTTGGTGTGTGACAAGGTGATGCTAAAACCAACTTCTCTTGATATTCTGCTGTCCTTGGGCGAATCATCAGTGATGTTATGAGACTTGCACAAGAAGGCAAAATTGGTGCGTCTTTAAATTAGATTGATTGATTGATTGTTGGTTGCTTAACGTCCAGTGGCAAATATTTCGTGCATCTTCAGGACGAGAACAAGTTAATAATAAAAACAATAGGTAGGTTTTGTCATAATAGAGGTCATTCGGGAATTGGTCGGGAAAATTTAGACTGCCACTGGAAAATGATGGTATATTGGATTGGGACAGAATTTGCCCTTGCAACAGGCCACCTACGGACCCTCAAAGAGTTGTTGCAAGGGTTTTTAACGTGCAGAGAACGTGGCACTCCCTTTACACGAGGCATCGGATTAAACGTCCCCATTCTGACCGGACGTGACTGCGAACTTGATACATCCCGCACAGCCAAACGGTCGTCCCACTTCGTTTAACTGCCGGTGATCATATTTCGTTTCCCAAGTCACCCTTGGGGAACTTTAAAATAGAAACAACAGAAATCCATATACTGTATGTGATCAAACTGATCGACATGTATCCTCACAACCTGACACTTGTATACGATCTCGTAGTTTGGATAGGAAAACAGGGTTTTTGTGTAAAAGAAAAACCTTAAAAAAAACAGAAAACTACACAAAACTGAGTCCTTTAAACGTGTTGACAGTCTTTTAAGGTGTGCTGTACTAATTAATGAGAGTAATCATTTATCCATGCATAACCAAGTAAATGTACTTATTGAGGTCAACACCTGTGCAATTAAGTACAACAGTTACTGAAAAATCAGTTTGAACTTGCTGTCAGTTCATTAATAACGATTGTTAGTGATGTGATTTGTTCTTCCATAAGAAAAAGCCTTTCTCGTGTAGCACGACCAAATACATATACCGATCACATTTACCCAAGATTGTCTCTGATGCTTAACATACTGCCAAACTCCAGAACTAACTAGATATTGTGACACCTTACAATTCAGACACAGTGGGGCCAAGGGATATGAAATATAGAGTTTAGCTCTATATAGGGGATGCCATATATGCTGCAGGAAAATCAAAGTCTATGTTAAGACTTTCAGATTTACACCAAGGTGTGTCTGAAAATATCAAGGGTATATTAAAAGAAGAACAACTACTTCACCCTGGTACCAGTGCTCTTATGAGCAATGTCCTCGGTTTGGTATTTCTATGGAAATGATGTCCGCATATCTTCTTAATAGATATAAGAAGATGTGGTATGAGTGTCAATGATACAACACACCATCCAAGTCACAATTTATTAAGGTAAACCATTATAGGTCACGGTCCGGTTTTCAACACGGAGCCTATGCTCAAAAGTTCATTTGTTAGTTAATTTGTGAAAAATAACACAAATGCGCTTCTGAACCGTAGTGTCCCTAAAAATTTATTTAACAAAAATTCTTAAATGTATGGCTATTACAAATTCAACCGTTTCTGTAGCAACATTCGCCCAATTACATTTGGGATTGGCAGTGCAGATATATCATGCATATGCATATGGGAATATGAGTCACGAACATTGATCGAAACTTTGTACTCACATTGCTTTTATGTTTCCTATGCAAAGGTAAGACTATATCTGACGAGTTTGACAGAATCTTGACGGTATTTACGCTCCAGATGGCATTTGTACTGTGCTATGAACAAACTCTGTCCTGCGCCTAACTTGTTCTTATAAAAAAAGGGAAGTGTCTTGTTATGCTTATACGCGTACTTAATCCGCATATGATGACTGAGAGATTGATTCATGTCCCCATTTAAGGGAGTTCGCTTCTCTGTTTCAAAGTAATTAAATTTTCAAAACACTAGTTTCTATTGATAGGTAATCAATAAAGGAATCCAAAGAGCTGAAAAAATATATAGGTCACCGTGCTTGTTTTGGAGATATGAGCCATTGAAATTTTGGCGGGAAAATATTCTCTCTTGACTTTCTCAAAAACTGTTAAAAAGTAATTAAAATTTTATAAAGCTTTTGCAGATGACTTATCATTATACATGTAAAAGATTTTCAAAAGAAAAAATGGGGGTCACCGGGCATTTTTTTCCAAGGCATTCCAATGGATAAAATCAGAGGATTCCGAAAATCTGACAAAAAATCAAAAACATGACAAGCCAGCTTCCTTAATGAATACTTCAGGTATCGTGTGTCGATCGCTTTTAAAAGTTATATTATGATCATGACTGATTTTGAATTACAACATTAGAAAATTGGCATTGCATTGTGTAATTTTTCATCCTTCCCTTAAAAAAATAATGAGTTAACTTTTTTTACCAGGATTAATCCACTAAAAAATGTTCATGCACCAAACTGACTTTGTTTTACACCCAATTTGTTTTCAACCTCGCATTCGCCTCGGATGACTATAGTATATTTTGTGTTATAACTGCTCTGTTTAGACTTTACAAATACACAATATGTATTTATTTATAACTAGATACTATTTTTTACAAAATACACAACCTTTAAGATGCAAAATTAAAAACACTGTTTCAGCGCTTGAATTTTGTTTTTTTCAAAGATAGAAAAAAATTTGAAATAATTTAATAAACTGGTGTTTTATAGTTTAGAAAATAATTCTGTAATATACTTTAGGGAGCTACCATTTGATTTTTATGGGGGGGCTAGGATGAAAAATTTTGTCCTGCATTTTTTTTTAGTTGTAATCTTTGTCCTGCCTTTTTATTTTTCACTCTATTCGGTCCTGCCTTTTTTTTTTATTAGTTTATCCTGACTTTTTTTACCTAAATTGTCATCCTGCCTTTTTTTTGCAAAGTGTCTCATCCTGCCTTTTTTTTTACTCAAAACTCCTGTCCTGCCTTTTTTTTTCAAATTTCATCCTAGCCCCCCCCATAAAAATCAAATGGTAGCTCCCTTAGTGAAACACTATACACAATATGAAAGTTTATGGATGTGAAAAGGACAAGGCCACTTCTTCTTTTGCTATGCCTTAAATGGAAAAAATCAGAAGGTTCCAAATCAACGCTATTTTGTAATGGCAGCTCTTCATATAAGTTGTCAAATTTGTCATTTTAACATCGTTTATAGCATATGCTTATGATCGAATTGTTTTTGTAGCATTCTATTGAATAAATATCAGAATATTTCTCCTTTTTGTCCTTGTGGTTGAATTATTGATATTTTTAGGTCTGACCTTTAACCTCAATTTCACAAAATTGTGACCACTCTGGATTTTTACGACCCAATTTTTCTTATTTTATATGTTTTCCTCTTTCCGTCGTTATATAATTTAGGTGTGTGTTCTTCCGGACCATTAAAGTTTTAAAAAATGACCTGTGGTTGTAGTACTACTAGTGCGGACAATTTTTATTATATTTTCGGTAAGGGTTGGGTTGGGTGTCCGACCCCGACTTTGGTCATATATTTTGAAAATAAAATAAGCCAAATAACAACCTTGATTTTTTTCTCCAGTAGACATCAGCTAGCATACCCAGCTCCCCTTTACACATTGTGCGGACAAATGTATGGCCGTTGAAATGTGTTTTATAATCTTTTCGGTAATGGCAGGGTAGGGTGGTTAGCTAAAGTCCACTTGAAAAAAAAGTGGCCTCCAATGTGGTTTTATGCAGAACAGTAACCCGCAAATCTATGGTAGTTTGCAAAAAATAAAAGTATTTTTTGTTATAATGTGATATGTAATATGTTGGCAAATAATGAAAGCTCGTATCTTAATTAATAGACATCGAAATAAAGAGAAACCGTATGATAACCAATACAAATCTCCCAGAGACAAACTAACATTGATTAAGGCAACTAGTATGATGGTCTGAATTCATGGTTCTTAATTTCTGTATTCTTTGATATTTTAGGCCATTTTTCTCTATTCTTTATACTTTTTGCCAATTATTCTCTTCTCTTTATATTTTACACCATTATTCTAGCTTTTTTATTTATTTCTTGGTCCATTGTCTCTATAATTTATATTTTTTGTCAACTATTCTCAATAACATAATACCCCAACAACGCCCTCTAGTTCAGGTCACCATATATGTAGCCTTCACAAATAAGCAAAACAAAAACCCTATAGGCTCCGAATGCCAAAATAATTGAATGCTTGTCCAGGTTTGAATTGTGAAATTGCGGAAAATGTTTTTTTAATCAATCTATCAAGCAAAACATATTATCGTCCTCGATGTTCACGGTACTGACAATACTGGTATGGCAGATGGACGTTGGTCATCAATTCTAATAATCTTAGATCGACCTTTCTAAACTTAAAAGTAAAGTTCACG
Organism: Mytilus edulis; assembly: GCA_019925275.1. Lineage (NCBI taxonomy): Eukaryota > Metazoa > Mollusca > Bivalvia > Mytilida > Mytilidae > Mytilus > Mytilus edulis. The sequence continues at coordinate 48,760,352 of CM034362.1, forward strand.
CACCGGTTCCTGATTGTTATTAAAGACTTTTGATCTGACAACCGCTGTGCATGTATACTTTAACGACTAGGCTAGTTTTCTTGTCAGTTTTAAAAAGTAATTACCTCCCTTATAAGTGTCATGTTGTAACAAATCTATTTATTTGTACCATCTTTATGAATCTTAATATTATATTGTACAATTTAAATTTGTGATTCGTTTAATATTTAAATATGATAATTTATTATTTATCAAAGGTATGAACAAGGTAATTTGAAAGTCTTTGATTATTTTATCACCGTATGTCAATTCAGAAGTCATGCGGTTTATTTTGTCTACATTATATTGTACCATCATGGGAGGGTTTACAATGCCCTCCTGTGGCAGAATTTACAAAGAATGTGAAACTAGAAAGGAAAACAGTTTCCATTATAAATCGGCTAATAATTGAAATTGAATACTAATCTCTTTTTGAGTAATTTCGAAAACGAAAATTGGAAACTTGCACTTTAAAATTTATTTTCATTTTTAATTGGTTTTTAGTGAAATAAAAAACAAAAAATGAAAACACTTTCGTTTTCCGTTTTGGTTTTAGAAAAATAAAACACAAAAAACGAAAACACTTGTTTTTCATTTTGGTTTTCGAGAAATCAAAACCGAACAATGGAAACATTCTCGTTTTTTATTTTTTTTATTTTGATATTTCAAAATGAAAAACAAATGGACTCAAATATACACAGATATCGGATGTTGAATGTTGAAAATGAATGATGAATGATGAAAACGAATGTTGAAAGCTGAAAATCGAATGTTGAAAACGAATGTTGAATGTTGAAAATCGAATGTTGAAAACGAATGTTGAATGTTGAAAACGAATGTTGAATGTTGAATGTTGAAATCGAATGTTGAAAGTTGAAAATCGAATGTTGAAAACAAATGTTGAATGTTGAAAACGAATGTTGAATATTGAAAACGAATGTTGAATGTTGAAAACGAATGTTGAAAGTTGAAAATCGAAAGTTGAAAACGAATGTTGAATGTTGAAAACGAATGTTGAATGTTGAAAACGAATGTTGAAAGTTGAAAATCGAATGTTGAAAACGAATGTTGAATGTTGAAAACGAATGTTGAATGTTGAAAACGAATGTTGAAAGTTGAAAATCGAATGTTGAAAACGAATGTTGAATGTTGAAAACGAATGTTGAATATTGAAAACGAATGTTGAATGTTGAAAACGAATGTTGAAATTAGAAAATCGAATGTTGAAAACGAATGTTGAATGTTGAAAACGAATGTTGAAATTTGAAAATCGAATGTTGAAAACGAATGTTGAATGTTGAAAACGAATGTTGAATATTGAAAACGAATGTTGAATGTTGAAAACGAATGTTGAAATTTGAAAATCGAATGTTGAAAACGAATGTTGAATGTTGAAAACGAATGTTGAAATTTGAAAATCGAATGTTGAAAACGAATGTTGAATGTTGAAAACGAATGTTGAATGTTGAAATCGAATGTTGAAAGTTGAAAATCGAATGTTGAAAACGAATGTTAAATGTTGAAAACGAATGTTGAATGTTGAAAACGAATGTTGAATGTTGAAAACGAATGTTGAATGTTGAAATCGAATGTCGAAAGTTGAAAATCAAATGTTGAAAACGAATGTTGAAAGTTGAAAATCGAATGTTGAAAACGAATGTTGAATGTTGAAAACGAATGTTGAATGTTGAAAACGAATGTTGAATGTTGAAAACGAATGTTGAATGTTGAAAACGAATGTTGAATGTTGAAAACGAATGTTGAATGTTGAAAACGAATGTTGAATGTTGAAATCGAATGTTGAAAGTTGAAAATGAATGTTGAAAGTTGAAAATGAATGTTGAATGTTGAAATCGAATGTTGAAAGTTGAAAATCGAATGTTGAAAACGAATGTTGAATGTTGAAAACGAATGTTGGATATTGAAAACGAATGTTGAATGTTAAAAACGAATGTTGAAAGTTGAAAATCGAATGTTGAAAACGAATGTTGAATGTTGAAAACGAATGTTGAAAGTGGAAAATCGAATGTTGAAAACGAATATTTAATGTTGAAAACGAATGTTGAAAGTTGAAAATCGAATGTTGAAATCGAATGTTGAATGTTGAAATCGAATGTTGAATGTTGAAATCGAATGTTGAAGGTTGAAATCGAATGTTGAATGTTGAAATCGAATGTTGAATGTTGAAATCGAATGTTGAATGTTAAAAATGGATACGAGAAGAAAAAAAAAAAAAAAATTGAATGTTGAAAATGGATACGAGAAAAAACAAAAAAATATTGAATGTTGAATATTGCAATCGAATGTTGAATGTTGAAATCGAATGTTGAATGTTGAAAAAAATGGATACGAGAAAAAAAAGAAAAAAAAATTGCAATGAGAAAAAAAAAAAAAAAAAAAAAAATTTGAATGTTGAATGTTGAATATTGAAATCGAATGTTGAATGTTGAAATCGAATGTTGAATGTTAAAAATGGATACGAGAAAAAAAAAAAAAAATTTGAATGTTGAATGTTGAATATTGAAATCGAATGTTGAATGTTGAAATCGAATGTTGAATGTTGAAAATGGATACGAAAAAAAAAAAAAAAAAAAAAAAATTGAATGTTGAATGTTGAATATTGAATGTTGAAATCGAATGTTGAATGTTGAATGTTGAAAATGGATACGAGAAAAAAAAAAAAAAAAAAAAAAAATTGAATGTTGAATATTGAAATCGAATGTTGAATGTTGAAATCGAATGTTGAATGTTGAAAATTGAATGTTGAATGTTGAATATTGAAATCGAATGTTGAATGTTGAAATCAAATGTTGAATGTTGAAAATGGATACGAGAAAAAAAAAAAAAAAAAAAAAATTTTGAATGAGAAAAAAAAAAAGAAAAAAATTTGAATGAGAAAAAAAAAAAAAAAAAAAAAAATTTTGAATGTTGAATGTTGAATATTGAAATCGAATGTTGAATGTTGAAATCGAATGTTGAATGTTGAAAATGGATACGAAAAAAATAAAAAAAAAATAAAATTTGAATGTTGAATGTTGAACATTGAAATCGAATGTTGAATGTTGAAATCGAATGTTGAATGTTGAAATCGAATGTTGAATGTTGAAAATGGATACGAGAAAAAAAAAAAAAAATTTGAATGTTGAATGTTGAATGTTGAATATTGAACCAACTTGACATCCGTATAAAAAAAGGGTCGTTTTTTTTTTTTTATTAAAATCTCGAAAAATTATAACTCATATTTTTTTTTTTTTTTTTTTTTTTTTTTTTTTGTATTATCATATTTTATTGAAATCTGTACATTTGTTAGTTGAATACATCGAATACCGGTACCTTATCCCGGCCTCGTTAACATTAGTAAATAACATATATATGCAGATATTAGTATTTGTTAGTAAGTTACACATTATAATGACATAATAAAATAAAAATATATACCATAACAGAAATAACAATTTGAATGTTCCTTAACAATCTAAATAGCTTAAATTTTACTATACTTTAAATAACAAAACATACAGATGATATAACTCATATTTTTGGCACATCCTCGGACACCCAATAATAGATAGTGACCACATGACCATGTGTATAAATCACACCTAGACCTTCATCTGTTGTTTGCTGACGACTTGTTGTATACAAATGAATTGGTTTTTTTCAAATGGTGTTGAGTCGTGAATATATCGGTAGAAGTTCCTATATACAATAAGTTCCGAATGTAAAAGTATTCTGGAATATTATTTACACTGGAAGATATAATACAGTGGCGGATTCATAAATGTTCACAAGGGGAAACCTACTGACTGCTCAAAAGCCGGCCAGCTCTAGTCACGATTTAGTGATTCCCTATATAATCAAACAAATGTTTACCACGCAGAAAAAAAGGGGGTCGGGTACCCTGTCCCCCAAGTCCGTCGGCCTATTTATAAGACTTATAACAGTACTTGTTCCTTACACAAATGTTACAGAATTGAAGGGTAACATGATATTATTTGTTTCAAGGGGAATAGATATACTAGTAAATTAGGTATGGCAACGAGTACTCGAGTACAGTTTTAGTACTCGGTCTGTCATATATCTTGAGATATTTCTCTTCACATTTCCACTCACTTTAGTTCCGTTGAAATATTTACTAAATATCATAGTCTGTAACAAAGTTTCCATAAGAACAAAATAACCTTAAACCTACAAAGTAGGATGCCTAAAACGCTATGTGTATACACATACATTTTTTTTTAAATACACAGCTCCCTGAAATGTCATCATTCAAAACCGATACAAGTCGTTTATTTGAACTTACTTACTTCGTTAGTGTTTTTTTTCAATCGTCCATTGATTTATATCAATATGGACCTTGTCGTGCGTGCATTTTCTTTATCAAATCATAAGTCTAATCAAATTAAATCAAAGTTATATTTATGGTCGATACCGTGATTCTAAACAAAGTAACACAAACGCTAGTGAGCGTTTACAGCCGATTGTATTGAGTTTGTAGTTAAAGGTAATATGTTTCGTTAGCTTGCTTGCTAGCTGAAGTGTGAAGTTATTATTAGGTAAGGTATACTACCCTTTTTTCGTAGTAGCCTAGTCCTACAGACAGATAGATTGGTTATCTGTCGGACTAGTCTACTCTTAAAGGATAGTAGTTTACTTTACCTAATAATGACTTCACGGTTCAGCTAGCAAGCCAGATAACCAAAGACATTACCTTTATCTTCACACTCACTACAATTGGCTGTAAAATCGACATTATAATACAATATTACACACAAGCAAAACGTCATGCAAACAAATACACATATTAAGACAAATATACATACATTACAACCAGATATAAAATATCAAGCACATAAGCAAAATAAAATAATATTGTTTATGTAGATAAATTATGAAATCAAAGCAAACTAATTTTAGCACAAAAGCAGAAAAATAGCCAAACTAAGCTGAAATCACAAAGCACTAATTGCATGCATTACAGTGGCATGAGCAGCCATTCCAGGTGTATTAAATTTGAAGACAAGACAAGACGATATTTTATTTGAGTCTCACCTCTTATAAAACATTTACATAATATCACAATTTCCAATATAAAACAAGAGCCACTCTAAAAAGAGTTATGAGAGACTTAAAAAATGGTATATTCATTTACATATATATATACACACACATAAAATATAAAACATAAAACAATTTAAAGGATACAAATTTTAACAATATAATAAACATTTTCTTTTCAGTAAAATATCATAGCAGATTTTGGCAGTATAAAAGTAAACATTTTCATCCCTAAATAAAAATACAAATTTATCGTCATCTGACATACTATTAAAATCATGACAAAAAGAATTAGCATGACTAAACAACACAGCACGAAAATCTGCATATAGTGGACATTTCAAAATTACATGTGTCTCATCTTCAATGGTATCATTACAACTAAACCATATTCTTTCATTAATAGGTAAGTTCTGATACCGACCCGTTTCAATTTTTAGGAGCGCAACACCACAGCGAAATTTTGCAAAAGCACTTCGTAAATAATCTATATTTCCCTGCAATAGTTTTACAAATGTAATTTTCTACCTTAAACTCTGTTTTAAATAATTTATAAGTACTTAGTTTGGCATATTCATTCGAAACCAACTTATTATGCCATTCAGTTTTATATAAATCAATAGCTAAGCATTCTATATCCTTAATTACATGTTTAGTTAACAATATATCACAATTACAATATGGTTCAAGATTATACTCTTTAAACTTAGTCATGACTCTGAAGCACCAGTTTTTAATTGGCTTATTTACATACTTGTATGACCACATAAATACTCTTTTGTTCAATCTATCATTGTCCATTTTAAAAAATCTGGACCATAATCTAAAAACAGCTGTCCATTGCTTTACATTGCATGGAATCCAGCCCATATCACCATACAGACTGAGAGATAAGTTTGGTGTATAAAAAAAAATGAAAATGGAATTAGAGAATTTTCCTGTCTTATTGGCTTGGCAGCTTATTCCATAATTGTGCAGCACTATAACAGTAGAAAGTATCTGCGTTGTTTATTTTCATTGTTTATATGTATATTGTATATCATGTTTAATGTTTTAAGCCATTTGCCCACATGGGCGTAAGTGCTTTTCAACAAAGAAAAATATATCGAAATGATATTATTCCATATCTTGTAGCTTTTACTCTAAGATTTAATTTAGTCTAAGATGCATGAATTTTTCATTAGTTGTTAGTGGCTTTGAACTAATTGTCAGTAACTACGATTACTCTCAGATCAGTAATTAGTGTCTTTTTGTTGTTGAGATATACAAGTATCTGGCCACGTCCACTCTGTGTTTTTGTTAGATGCATTTCTATTTGTATCTATCTGACGAGTTAGGCCTTTTTTATTCTGAATGTATGTGCCTGTCTCAAGTCAGGAGCCTATAATTCAGTGCTTGACATTTGTTGATGTGTTACATATTTGTTTTTGTATTTTTTTGTACATAAATTAGGCCTTTAGTTTTCTAGTTTGAATTGTTTTACATTTTTCATTTCTGGGCCTTTTATAACTGACTATGCGGTATGGGCTTTGCTCATTGTTGAAGACTGTACGGTGACCTATACGTTTTAATGTCTGTGTCATTTGGTCTCTTGTGGAGAGTTGTCGAATTGGCAATCACACTACATCTTCTTTTTTATACATAGTCCTCATATATGAAGCGGAGAGCTCTTTCTTGATTTTTTTCAATTCATTGTGTATTTGTATCACACAAGTGGTTGTCGTAAACGACAAGTTATAATTTCTTGCTGGACGTCATTAAGCCAGAGAGGAAGTGGATTTTTTCTACATAAAAAAGCATTTTTAAACCGTCTATTACCACACAGAAGAAAAAATAAATTAAAAATACGCATTACCATAAGAGTCATTAGAATAATATGTTTTGAAAGATCCGTACAATTAAGCATAAGTGCTAGTTTATAAACTGTGATTTCCAACGTTATCCAAACTTTTGGAAATATGGTACTATTTGATCTAGCCAGCAAAGTCCTCCAGAACTGTCTGTCTACGATGTGCTTGTTGTCAAATCTTCTCCCCTGTTTTATTGAGTACTGGAGGATTTTAACACTACTTCCTACATTAACAACAATGAGAAATAGCTGCAGTATGCCTAATATTGTATAATCTATTGCGGAAAACGTGAAATCGTCAGTCAATATAATTCCGGGAGAAATAATCCGAACATCCGGTCTGAACATCAGAATATCCAATCGAGTTAGTACGACAACACCACTGCCAATGAATAAATATATAAACGTCCTTTCAACAGAACAAAATACACGGTTGTGAAGATAAACGAAATTTATATAAAGTAATTTTTCCACTGACAAAACAGTGAGGTAAAATAGGTTTACCCCAAAAAGGAAAGATGACAGAAACAATTGCATGTACGCATATTTAATACTCATCATATTTTTATCTCCTGTTAGTATGAAAGTTATAAACAATGTCCGATCAAGTATAACACAACCGTCACTTATTACAAAAGCAGCAACTAAAATATTTCCTGGATTCTGCAAAGTAAGGCGCGTTTTCAAAACATACACAAGTCTCCCTATAACAGCAATAGAAATGAGCAGTGGCACATAGCAGAAAATAAGTTGCACAATCTTATACTCCATCTCCATGTTAGTTAATGTATTTGGTAAAGATATCATTCCAGTTATTGTTGCACTTAGATTGTTTGTACTATTGTTAAAAGTAACCGTAGAATTTTCCGAATTCATATCCGATACGGTAAATTTTCTGTAAAACGCCTATGCACACTTTTTCAATCTATGTCATTCAGAAATCGTTTTTCAGATGAACTTCACCAAAGCGTGATCTCGCTGTAGTTTTTTTGTTGTTGAAATTTTCTGGCTTTCTTCTATATTACTTCTTTATACATTTTCTTAGCTAAAATTCCATTAGGGTTCTTGATTCACTTGAATTATCAGAGTCCTACACTTATTTAAAAAAAATGGTGATCGAATTGACGGAAGTGGTGTCTCGTTGTTCAGTTGTCATATATGACACATCATACTAAAAAAGGGGCACATCCATAAATATTACGTGTGAATTAATAACCATTTTACAGTTTTCCAAAAAATACATTGTACATGTAGCAACTTGTATATTGTTTGTCTAAAAATCACTGGCGCTAATTAGTAAGAGCAAACAGGTCACTGTTGCTAATATGAGCGAACAGGTGAAGTCCTCTAATTACATTTATTCTTAATTAGATGTGCAAACAACAAGGTAATTAATACCTGAAATTCGATGACTACCGATGAAATTTAAAAGTCTAGTCTGTATATTGCACTCTCAAGCGAGTTTATATTGAACATAGTCAAGCATGTTTCTTGTTTAACAGTATGGTGGCCTCTATAGTTAACTATGCGTCTGAAATTTGGGGATTTCATCGAGCCAATGAACTCGTTCATAATCGTTTTTGTCGTTTTATATTAAAGCTTGGTAAAAATGTACCAATCGCCATTTTGTTTGTTGAACTTGATCATCTACCTATGTTCATTTTAAGGAAACATAGAATTATAAAGTTTTGGTTGCATATAATATATGATAAACCTAATATGGTATATGATATGTATAACCTCCTGCGCATTGATGCCTCAAATGGCAAGAGAAACTGGGTTTCACATGTTCGTGATTTGTTATTTAGTCTAGGTATAAATTATGTATGGAATGATCAAGATAACACTAATGTTGCATTTGAATATATAAAATGTCGTATAAATGATCATTACTACCAGAACTGATTTACTACTTTGAACGATTGTGAACTGAAATTGTGTTAATATAGGAAATTGAAAAATGAGTTTTGTTTAGAAGATAACTTAAAGTATGATTTTAATAGTAATATACTGACTAGACTGCGTAGTGGAACATTAAAACTGAATATTGAAGTTGGTCGTTTTGACAATATTGTAAGAGACAATCGTATATGTATATGCTGTCATATGAATTGTATTGAAAACGAGTACCATTTTGTTCTTGTATGTCCTGCCTTTATTGAGACTACAGTTTTTACAGATTATTGAGACTACAGTTTTTACCAAAATATTATTGTTCATGGCCAACTAATAGAAAGCTGGTATTTCTTTTACAGGCTAGCTCAAAGAGTCTAACTAAAAAATTGTGTAAATTTCTTAATGCGGCATGGAAGTTAAGATCACAAATAATCATTGCATAGCAGTTGTAATTATGTGCTTATTATGACTATATTGTGTTGTTTTCTGTTTGTTTACTGTCATTATTGTAATTGTATATTATGTTATTTTGCTATAACAATATGTTTGCTTCTGCAATAAAATATATTCATTTATTCATTCATGCACATAGTTAATTACATTAATTAAATATATTAATTTGACGATGTGTTCGACATGTTTTTCTTACATTTTTTAGTATTCTGTAATATGTAAATACTAATTTGTTGGGGAAACGTGATTGCACTGTAAAATTAAAGATAAATTAAATTGAACCTGCAATAAAAATTACACCCCGTAGATACCCGTGTAAACTAATATATCCATATGGTTATTCAGACAAAAGCTCCGCCAGAAAAGGAAAAAAATATATAAAAAATTACATTTTTTAAAATTTATTTTTTAGAGTGTGTTCTTAAACAACACTGTCTCAAGTTAGGAAATGCTTAGGTCATCACATACATGTTTAATACGTGTTCATACGTGTTTCTCTTTCTCTCGTTTTTATATAGATTAGACCGTTGGTTTCCCCGTTTGGTTTTACACTAGTAATATTTTGGGGCCTTTTATAGCTTGCTGTTCGGTGTGAGCGAAGGCTCCATGTTGAAGGGCCTTACCTTGACCTATAATGGTTTACTTTTATAAATTGTTACTTGTATGTCTCATTGGCACTCATGCCACATTTTCCTATATCTATTAACCCCGCCACATGGCTGCCACAGGTTGGGAGCTAGTGATTCAGTGTTTGTTGTCTACCAATATTGTTTTTGTTTTATAGTGTTAGCTTAAATGCGTTTGTTGATTTCCCCCGAGTCAAAATTAAAGGTAACAGTAAATCGGTGCCGTACAGCGAGTTAAATGTCCTTCTTTACATCATTGTCCATGAAGTAGATATAGGAAGTTGCGGTATGAGTGTCAGTGAGACAACTCTCCATCCAAATAAAAATTGTTAATATAAACCCAATACGAGGTCTATTTTAGTACTCAGCTATCCAAAAATGAATTTTATTGCACACTAGCTCTCATATTTGAAAAATCCACAGGAGTCAAAATGCGAAACTACACACCTAACTTTGGAGTGCTACCTGAGGTGGAGGGAGTAATTTTCACATCATGCTGTGGGAGGAGGGAGTAATTTTCCGTGATGCTGACGTAGGAGGAAGTAAGTTTCCGTAAGGTAACGAAGGAGGGAGAAATTTTCCGTAATGCTGGCGGAGGAGGGAGTAAGTTTCCGTAAGGCCGGTGTAGGAGGGGGTCAGTTTTCACAGTACGGACGGAGAGGGAGTAAGTTTTCTTAGTACGGACAGAGAGGGAGTAAGTTTCCTTAGTACGGACGGAGAGGGAATAAGTTTCCGTAGTGCGGACAGTGAGGGAGTAAGTTTCCTTAGTGCAGACGGAGGGGGAGTAAGTTTCCTTAGTACGGACGGAGAGGGAATAAGTTTCCGTAGTGCGGACAGAGAGGGAGTAAGTTTCCGTAGTGTAGACGGAGAGGGAGTAAGTTTCCGTAGTACGGACGGAGAGGGAGTAAGTTTCCGTAGTACGGACAGAGTGGGAGTAAGTTTCCGTAGTGCAGACGGAGAGGGAGTAAGTTTCCGTAGTACGGACAGAGAGGGAGTAAGTTTTCGTAGTGCAGACGGAGAGGGAGTACGTTTCCGTAGTGCAGACAGAGAGGGAGTAAGTTGCCGTAGTGCAGACGGAGAGCGAGTAAGTTTTCGTAGTACGGACGTAGAGGGAATAAGTTTCCGTAGTGCAGACGGAGAGGGAGTAAGTTTCCGTATTATGGACAGAGAGTGAGTAAGTTTCCGTAGTACGGATGGAAAGGGAGTGAGTTTCCGTAGTGCAGACGGAAAGGGAGTAAGTTTCCGTAGTATGTACAGAGAGGGAGTAAGTTTCCGTATTGCAGATGGAGAGGGAGTAAGTTTTCTTAGTTCGGACGGAGAGGTAGTGTTTTCGTAGTACAGACGGAGAGGGAGTAAGTTTCCGTAGTGCAGACAGAGAGGGAGTAAGTTTCCGTAGTGCAGACGGAGAGGGAGTAAGTTTTCTTAGTACGGACGGAGAGGTAGTAAGTTTCCGTAGTACGGACGGAGCGGGTGTAAGTTTCCGTAGTGCATACAAAGAGGGAGTAAGTTTCCGTAGTACGAACGGAGAGGGAGTAAGTTTCCGTACTACGGACGGAGAGGGAGTAAGTTTCCGTAGTGCTGACAGAGAGGGAGTAAGTTTCCGTAGTGCAGACGGAGAGGTAGTAAGTTTCCGTAGTGCAGACGGAGAGGGAGTAAGTTTCCGTAGTGCAGACAGAGAGGGAGTAAGTTCCCGTAGTACGGATGGAGAGGGAGTAAGTTTTCGTAGTGCAGACAGAGAGGGGGTAAGTTTCCTTAGTGCAGACAGAGAGGAAGTAAGTTTCCGTAGTACGGACGGAAAGAGAATAAATTTTCGTAGTACTTACGGAGAGGGAGAGAGTTTCCGTAGTGCTGACGGAGAGGAGAGAGTTTCCTTACTGCGGACGGAGAGGAGAGAGTTTCCGTAGTACGGACGGAGAGGGATCAAGTTTCTGTAGTACTCACGAAGAGGTATAAATAATCTTTAGTTTAATTAAATTTTTAAGATTACAAATATTAAAAATGAGGACATTACGAGTTTAAACACAGTTTACCTTTCAATCAATTTGGTTCCGAGTTATTGTCGAAAATGTTACAAATGTTTGATTCTGGAGCGAATACAATAAAAAAGATACAAAATATGCCAAAGGAATACTCAAACTCATAACTTAAAGTCGATAAAGAACCGATAACGCGGCATAGCAAACACTAACACATATATAAACTTACAGCAGATTTCAGTGAGTATGTAGCTAATTGTAATATCTTTGGTTAGCTTTCTTGTTAGCTGAACCGTGAAGTCATTGATAGGTAAGGTATACTACCCTTCTTTTAAAGTAGCTTAGTCCTACAGAGAGATAGATTGGTTATCTGTTGGGCTAGTCTACTATTAAAGGAGGGTAGTTTACCTAACCTAACAATGACTTCACGGTTCAGCTAGCAAGCAAGCTAATCAAAGATATTACATTTAGCTACATACTCACTGAAATCTGCTGTAATACTAACATATAACTTTATGAATGATTGTAAATGTGAAATCACTTTTTCGACTTCATGAGGTCAACAGGGGCGGGGGGGGGGGGGGGGGTTCCGGGGGTGCGCACCCCCCCTTTATTTTTGCCGATCAATGCATTTGTATCGGGACATATGTTTTGCACCCCCCCCCCCCCCCTTTGCCCTGGGTGCCCTGGGTTAGCACCCCCCTTTCGAAAATTCCTGCATCCGCCCCTGAACAGAATAGTAGAAAGTTGTGAAACGTCTTCGTAAATAGACTGATAACCTATAGATAGTTGACTTTAATCAAAACGTGGTTCGGTGTCATTTACAAATCTCGAATAACGTATTGGAACATGGTTCATGATAGATACACATTTAGCGGGGGAAGTATTTGACACTTATTTTGGACAAAATGGCAAATTGAGGCCTTTTTGTTTTTTTTGGGTCATACGATTCCAAAAGTGTAAATGGTGAAGTCACAAAGTAAAAACAGAAGAAATAATAAAAAAAACCACATCCCGAAAGAAGGTTACAGTACTATATATCATACCCCCAAAAAAAAGTCAATCATACAATTCTGAGATCGGGTTGTTGGGTTGTTGACACATTCCCCATTTCCATTCTAAATTTTAAATAATTTGAAGCAAGAAAAAAACAACGCTACCATAAGCGGCTATATATAAGAATAATGAAACTCGGGTGCTCTGATGGATAAATAGTTAATCTTTAAAAAAACAAATCAAGATGAAAGTACATTTATTGTGTTAAAATTTAATTCAAGATGAAATGTAAGCTGTGTCTCGAATGTTAAGATTATGCGGTATGAATTTTGCTCATTGCTGAAGGCCGATATTTTTATATATTACAAAATAAAATTATCCGAACGGGATGAGGTGGGAGTTACTTTGTTCACAGAGTATAAGTGAAACATGAGTTGTGTAAAATCAATCTCGAGACAAAATCTTATTAGGAGATATGGCATTTTTCTCCATCAGACAACAGTAACCGTATTGCCTTCAACAATGAACAGAATCTATATACAGTATAATAACCTTTGACAGGCCCCATGACAAAATGTGAAACAATTAATACGGACAAATCCAACTTTATGATTCATAACAAAAATAAAAAACAGGCAACAGAGCCGACGATGAGCATTGAATAGCAGATTCTTCGGAAACTACATGCTTCTTGTGTTCACTTTATGTTTCAAAAGAGGTGCGAAAGGTACCAGAGGGGCGAAAGGTACCAGAGGGACAGTCAAACCCATAGATTGAAAATAAACTAACAACATCATGGTTAAAAAAGAAAGAGTCAAACAGACAAATAATAGTACACAAGACACAGCATAGAAAGCTCAAGACTAAGCAACACGAACCCCATCAAAAACTTGGTATGATCTCAGGTGCTCTAGAAGGGGTAAGCAGATCCTTCTCCACAATTGCCACCTGTCGGGTTGCTCATTTTATTATAAACCCGGTAAATATTCTAATTCAGAAGGTCAAATTCGTGAAAAGGGAACGGGATTGTTGTTACGCCATAATGAACATAATCCGATATCATCTGTGAAACGGATATTCCATAACGGTCAAACAACTCGTGATGGCGTCCGTAAAATTTACGGAACGACAATTGGAAAACAATAGTTGTTTACCATCTTAGTTAAATTTATTTGCTAAATCCGTAGACTTATTATGTGCCTGCTGTCCTTGTATCATAGATATAGTATAGGTGCACCACAACGGCGACCTTTACAGCTGTGATACCGAAAATAGGTTACAAACATGGAGATTGTCATGATTTTTTTGAAGACATGTCATGATTTTAAATTATTTAAAAAAAATAATTTAAGAGAAAATACTTAACTCTGAATTATAAAAAAGCATTTTGATCCCTTTTTTTTTTTTACCATTCTTACTCACAAAGACCAAGTTTTGATCTTAATACATATTTTTTTTGTGTATTTCAATACACAAATTCTCCTGTGCCGTACCCCAGCTATCTTACATATATAAAACTGTTAGATCTGGATTTTCATTATTCACTTTGAGAATCTGTAGAAATGAAGGTCGCAATTGTTTTACTGTGCTTCGTCGGTAAGTAGTGTTTTTCTTGTTGTTCTTATATACTTACTACTGTGGATTCATTATTATTCGTTGGATATCAATTTTCGCGGATTTCGTGGGTATAACCGAACCACGAAATTAAATATTCAACGAATGACAAATTTTCTATAGGCTTGCATGCAGACTTCGGCTAAACCACGAAAATAAATCATCCACGAACATGCAAGTTTTGCATAATCCACGAAAATTGATACCCACGAAAATAAATGAATACTTACTAAATACAAAATGTAACTGCTATAGTTTGACTGTTGATATTTCATTACAGCGTCTGGTTAATTTTGGGAAAAACATTAGTTCGCTAATTTATACATTGTAACAGGAAATAAGACAGCAACCAATATTAGAGAATAGGAAGACATTGTTTTATATCAAGAAATAAGTACTTTTGAGCGTGATGTCAGTACATGCATGTTTTCATTGTTTTCTAGGGTCTAATATTTTTTATTACTTTTTGTTTGTTATCTATTTAACCGCAATTGTAGAGCTTTTTCAACATACGGACTATTCAACTTCAAAGCAAGGACCGAAGCTCATAAACTCGGCAATCAAACACAGGACTTCGGGAATGTCCGGAGAGCCGACAACCTTGCTTCGGAAGTTGACGGACTATAATGGCGATGTTACCTAGATACGTATAACCTTGATTCACTACTTAAGTTTCATGACCGACATTTTAAGCGTGCCAAATTGATACGCATAATCTTTACTTATCTGCATTTGACCTTGTTTTACACCTAAATACAATTCCTATGTCACGAATAAAATAAATAAATGAAATTCTATTTTAATTTTTTTCCATATTGCTTTATAAATGTTATACTTAATATGAATTCAAAGAATATTCATGAAAAAAAATATTTAGTGGAAAAAAAAACCTAAATTTTTGATACAAGAGAGTGTAGACGAAGTTTCTTTTATTATCGAAACAACAATCAAAAATAAGGCACTTAAAAAAAACCTTATAGCTGGTACTGTCCAATTTTCAGCTGCATGTCTTTCATCAGTTGTGATTCATTCAGCATTTCTATTACGCTGCAACATTCGTCACAATTCGGCCGATTCCGTACCGGTACAAGGAGAGTAGCGGATTTACCCGGAGATTGCCGATTGCCGCTGCAATTATCTATAGATCTACTTTAATGTTGTCGTAACTAGTCATATCTAAGATTTTTTTTTAAATATACATAAATGATAATATTACATGTATGTTTCACTGAAAAACGCAATTTTGATTGGCTGCCATCAATCACGAAGTACCCCAATATCATATATTATATAAGAAATAATTGATGCAAGCTTTACTTTATTGAAGTTTTAAAATGGGTAGGCATTATATTAGTGATTATTTTTGCCAGAGCGATAGTGAGGGCTAAAATAACACGAATATAATGCCAATCCATGTTAAAACTACAATAAAGTATAGCTTACATTAATTATTTCGATTCTGAATAGGACAATTAAGGTAATCTCTATGTCCGATAAGTATAAGTGTAAAAGCGTTTGTGTAGGCTCTTCCACGAAGCTCCCTTTTTGTTTGTCAAGAAGCCCACGACTGGCACTGAGATTTTTCAGAGGGAGGAGATTGAACAGCCAGCATGAACAGTTGTCGTATCTAGATCAAACATGTCAATTTCAGAATGCAACACATAACAGTCATAATAAATGAGTTAGTAACATCATGTGAACTATTTAAGAGTTTGAAAGTGTTTTAAAGTTAAGGAAATATATTAAGTGCATGATAACTTGAATAAAATTCATTATTCTGAAGAAGTCAATATACGCATGTGCAAACACATTTTATTGGATTTAGAGCATGTGTTTGATCACAAAGCGAAAGAAGCACGTCATATAAGAATATAGGATTACACGCCTTTTTAAAGGAATTTATTTGTGTATAAACTCGACCAATTCACTCACAAACAATTGTGATTGTGAGTCATGGTCAATAAATTCCTTTCAAAAGGCGTTTAATCCTTATAACCCTTTACAAATGGAGTCAAGGAATTCATTTTCCTACACTGGCAACCATCACACATAAATTGCATATTTGTGTCATTGAATTGGCCTGGCGCATGAATATATCTGTTGGTTCACGCAAAAATATGTACTCCATGAAATTTCCTATCTGATAATGCGAAGTGAAAATACATTCTGATAACGGCGAGCCGAATTATGTAATAATCGCCGCCATCTTATTTACATTGGTTACGAAAAAAATTTGGTCAACGTCGTCTATCGAAAATTAAACGTCAAGAACAGCTACCGGAAGTCCTGTCGACCAATCATATAAACTCATTCCCTTATATATGCAATTAATTTAAGAATTATTTCCGTTTAGATTACAGCAGCTATGTATGACTGCACGTCCTATTCGTGACAATGTTAAAATAATGCATTGAGTTACTAACAAAAAGCTTGATATAACTCTTAATTTCTTGGTTTCAACGTACAAATGTAATTATAAAATTCCGCGTTACAAACAAAATGTGATTCGGTCAAAGCTTATACAACCCGATAAAATTATAACAAGATGTGTTCAAATCCTAATTACTTTTTTCTTTTTCAGTGGCTGTTTATTCTGAAACATGCTTTAGAACCTCAGACTGTAACGAAACAAAATGCTCGGACACTTCACACAGAGTTGTCTGCGCACTTGGACATTGCACATGCAGCGCAGGAACCACTGGACATAGTAAATATAAACAGCTAAGGGAGCAACCATTTGATATCAAAAGTGGATGGGGGTTATGTCTTTTTAATCTGAGTCAGAAATTTTAGGCACAACACACAAACATTGTTTTTAGTTGAAGAATGGGAAAGGAAAAGTACGAACTCCCAATAAATCAATCAATTTATAACATAACATAAAGATCAGTTCCTAACTGACGAATTAGGAAAACGAAAAAATAGTTCTGACAAAACTAGTATTTATTTCCGAAATTCCTTCTTTCTTCTGGTACCGTACACAAGTTTTTTTTTATTCCTGTCCATCACAAGTCAATTTGTTAGGAAATTAATGTCTGTTTAATAGGTTTTTTTTATATATATATATATATTTTTTTTAAATATCTACTATTTTGCAATAAAAGGGACACTAGCTGTCAAATTCCTGGTTACTGACTTAATTCGTATTTTCATATTTGATTTAATAACAATGTATAAAACATTTATTCAATGATAATGTCTAAAATAAACAATTCACAGGGCATGGACTCGATAGGGATAACTCAATATTTTTTTTCTGTCTTTAGCTTGCTCAGCTGGTGGTGACTGCAGGGACGAACATTGCAGATTCGGCCAGAGATCTCACTGTGTTGACGGACATTGTCACTGTACACTCCAGGACCTGATCGGAGGAATTGGTCGTTGAGTTGGTGGGGACGGCTTTTATATTGTTTTGTTTTGTTATCAACATGAAAGTGTTAAAATCAAAATAAACATTGAAATTATAGCGTTATATCAATAAAACGTCAATCAACATTACAAGTATTTATATTTTTGACAGTAATGGACAAATAAAGTTTGAGGTATTGTGAGGTATTTTATTCAAGTTTAAAGTTACTAAAAAGTAAACCCTTCAATATAACAATAAGGAGATGTGATATGATAGCCAATTAGACACCTATCTTTCCACGGTCAACGTATTTGACTGTCCCTTTGGTATCTTTCTTCTCTCTTTTACAACCCTACGAAATTACGAAAAGAAGCATTAAATATTTATAATTACTTATTTTAGCTATGATCATGAAAACACGATTTCTATCAAGTTTTTCTTTTATTTAGCTGTGCACTTATTATGGAAGCTTGTGTCATCATGAATTTTACATGTCATTTTGAAATAATTTCACGTATACGTTATTTTGATTGGTTAACAGCAATCTCGCGTCATTCTTCATTTCAAAATAAGTACATTAGATGTTTCATTATAATGCGTTATTCTAATTGGCTACACTGCAATCTCGTGTTATTCAACTTAATCAACTTCATTACACAATAATTACATTAGATGTATGTTTCATTATAATACGTTATTCTGATTGGCTAACTGCACATCACGTGTTATTCCTTAAGCAATTGCATTACACAATAAACTTATCATTTATGATAACACGAGGTCCCACAATAAAGTGCATAGGTGAATTAAATAAAAAAATGATACAATTCGTGTTTTCATGATCCTAGCTAAAAAATGTAATTATAAGTATTGAATGCTTCTTTTTGTAACTTCAAAGGGTTGTAAAAACGTTGACCGTATGTACATTTTTAGAAAGAAGCGCTTCCGCGCTTCATACAAAATGTACTTCGGTCAACGCTTTTACACCCCAATGAATTTATAAAAAGGAGCATTCAATTCTAAATAAAATTCCCCATTCATGATGACACGAGGTCCCACAATAAAGTGCACAGGTACATAAAATAAAAAATTGATAAAAACCGTGTTTTCTTGATCCTAGTTAAAAAAATGTAATTATAAGTATCGAATGCTCCTTTTTGTAACTGCACAGTCAGGGTTGTAAAAGCGTTGACCGTGCGCACATTTTTAGAATAAAGCGCATCCGCGCTTCACTCAAAATGTACTTCCGAGTCAACGCTTTTACACCCCAATGAAGTTACAAAGAGAAGCATTCAATTCTTAAATGAATAGCACGAATTGTAACATACATGATGCCACAAATAAAGTGCACAAGTCATATAAGTATTGAATTTATGGAATAATAATTAAATTACATGTATGTTTCATTATGATACGTTATTTTGATTTGCCTACATACAGCAATCTCGCGACATTCTGAAATTAACCTTCAATTAAGAATTGAATGCTTCTTTACGTAATTTCATAGGATTGTAAAAGCGTTGACCGTTCGTAAATTTTTAGAATGAAGCGAGGAACAAATGGACTTCGGCCAACGAAGTTAACAACATGGCAAATTGGCCATTCCCGTTAAAGGGAAGACGATGCCGAATGGGCAACCATAAATCATAAAGCAACGAAAGACACATAGAACAATGACCAAAGTATAAGAAAAAACGAACAGACAAAATACAGTTGACACGACTAAGGGTTGAGAAACACGAAGGCACTTATTCGCTCCAGAGATGTATTTACAGTTCCTGCTCTTATATCCCGATGTGTTGCGCATGTCCATATTTACTGTAAACATACTTATAAGTGATATAAAAAAAGTTATCTTATTTTTAATATTTTATTTTGTTAACTTTAAATCACATCCATTTGAAAAATATAAATATGTTAACCACTCACACAAAATGTATACGATTATTTTAAAGCACAACTGAACACAAACAAATGCATAACTACAAATGTATATAACTATTTATCTGAATTAAAAAAAAAGGCTATTCAAAAGCACCAGGCAGAAGCTAGCGAACAATAGCTAGCGAACAATAAGCCAGCGAACAATAAGGCGATATATCGAGAAACCAAAAAACAGAATAAGACAACAACGGCCGTTAAATAAAAAATATTTAAAAAGGCAGAAAATCAGTTAAAATATAGCAATTTAAACTCAATTTTGAAATGGTTTTTATCCAATCTATTGATTTAACAAGTCGCATAACTTTTTAGGCTAATATTCAGTACCACAATAACTATGCATCTATCAACGGATTATTTGTAGGTGTAGGGCCACCTATGCACCCTCTTCAATTTAGAACGTATGTAAAAGTAGTCCTACCCTGTAAAATATAGCACCTTTTATGTCATTGTTTAATCTAGAGCTAAAAATTTGAAAAAAATGTCAAAAAATTAGGAGGGTCGGCCTATTCCAGGGCTTCTAGAGAAAAATAATGAGGGGTGTCACGGGGAATGACTATATAGGTCTTGTAGAGGAGAAACAGGCGCTTCTTTTGCGCTAGGTATCGAAGGGCGCTATGTTCAAAAATCTGAAACTAGAGCTCAAAATTTGAAAAAAATGTCAAAAAATTAGGGGGGTCGGCCTATTCCAGGAGTTCTAGAGAAAAATAATGAGGGGTGTCACGGGGTATGACTATATAGGTCTTGTAGAAGAGAAACAGGCCCTCCTTATGCGCTAGGTATCGGAGGGCGCTATGTTAAAAAATCTGAAACTAGAGCTCAAAATTCGAAAAAAATGTCCAAAAAATGGGGGTAGGGTCGGCCTATTCCAGGAGTTCTAGTGAAAAATAATGAGG
Source organism: Mytilus edulis (assembly GCA_019925275.1). NCBI lineage: Eukaryota > Metazoa > Mollusca > Bivalvia > Mytilida > Mytilidae > Mytilus > Mytilus edulis. The sequence goes on from CM034362.1 coordinate 48,781,024, forward strand.
GGTGTCACGGGGTATGACTATATAGGTCTTGTAGAAGAGAAACAGGCGCTTCTTTTGCGCTAGGTATCGAAGGGCGCTATGTTCAAAAATCTGAAACTAGAGCTCAAAATTCGAAAAAAATGTCAAAAAATTAGGGGGGTCGGCCTATTCTAGGACTTCTAGAGAAAAATAATGAGGGGTGTCACGGGGAATGACTATATAGGTCTTGTAGAGGAGAAACAGGCGCTTCTTTTGCGCTAGGTATCGAAGGGCACTATGTTCAAAAATCTGAAACTAGAGCTCAAAATTTGAAAAAAATGTCAAAAAATTAGGGGGGTCGGCCTATTCTAGGACTTCTAGAGAAAAATAATGAGGGGTGTCACGGGGTATGACTATATAGGTCTTGTAGAAGAGAAACAGGCACTTCTTTTGCACTAGGTATCGAAGGGCGCTATGTTCAAAAATCTGAAACTAGAGCTCAAAATTTGAAAAAAATGTCAAAAAAAAAGGGGGGTCGGCCTATTCTAGGACTTCTAGAGAAAAATAATGAGGGGTGTCACGGGGAATGACTATATAGGTCTTGTAGAGGAGAAACAGGCGCTTCTTTTGCGCTAGGTATCGAAGGGCGCTATGTTCAAAAATCTGAAACTAGAGCTCAAAATTTGAAAAAAATGTCAAAAATTAGGGGGGTCGGCCTATTCTAGGACTTCTAGAGAAAAATAATGAGGGGTGTCACGGGGTATGACTATATAGGTCTTGTAAAGGAGAAACTGGCGCTTCTTTTGCACTAGGTATCGAAGGGCGCTATGTTCAAAAATCTGAAACTAGAGCTCAAAATTCGAAAAAAATGTCCAAAAAATGGGGGTAGGGTCGGCCTATTCCAGGAGTTCTAGAGAAAAATAATGAGGGGTGTCACGGAGAATGACTATATAGGTCTTGTAGAAGAGAAACAGGCGCTTCTTTTGCGCTAGGTATCGAAGGGCGCTATGTTCAAAAATCTGAAACTAGAGCTCAAAATTTGAAAAAAATGTCAAAAAATTAGGGGGGGTCGGCCTATTCTAGGACTTCTAGAGAAAAATAATGAGGGGTGTCACGGGGAATGACTATATAGGTCTTGTAGAGGAGAAACAGGCGCTTCTTTTGCGCTAGCTATCGAAGGGCGCTATGTTCAAAAATCTGAAACTAGAGCTCAAAATTTGAAAAAAAATGTCAAAAAATTAGGGGGGTCGGCCTATTCTAGGACTTCTAGAGAAAAATAATGAGGGGTGTCACGCGGTATGACTATATAGGTCTTGTAGAAGAGAAACAGGCGCTTCTTTTGCACTAGGTATCGAAGGGCGCTATGTTCAAAAATCTGAAACTAGAGCTCAAAATTCGAAATAAATGTCAAAAAAATGGGTTAGGGTCGGCCTATTCCAGGAGTTCTAGAGAAAAATAATGAGGGGTGTCACGGGGTATACCTATATAGGTCTTGTAGAAGAGAAACAGGCGCTTCATTTGCGCTAGGTATCGAAGGGCGCTATGTTAAAAAATCTGAAACTAGAGCTCAAAATTCGAAAAAAATGTCAAAAATTTGGGGGGTCGGCCTATTCTAGGACTTCTAGAGAAAAATAATGAGGGGTGTCACGGGGTATGACTATATAGGTCTTGTAGAAGAGAAACAGGCGCTACTTTTGCACTAGGTATCGAAGGGCGCTATGTTCAAAAATCTGAAACTAGAGCTCAAAATTCGAAAAAAATTCAAAAAAATGGGGGTAGGATCGGCCTATTCCAGGAGTTCTAGAGAAAAATAATGAGGAGTGTCACGGGGTATGACTATATAGGTCTTGTAGAGGAGAAACAGGCGCTTCTTTTGCGCTAGGTATCGAAGGGCGCTATGTTCAAAAATCTGAAACTAGAGCTCAAAATTTGAAAACAATGTCAAAAAAATAGGGGGGTTGGCCTATTCTAGGACTTCTAGAGAAAAATAATGAGGGGTGTCAAGGGGAATGACTATATAGGTCTTGTAGAGGAGAAACAGGCGCTTCTTTTGCGCTAGGTATCGAAGGGCGCTATGTTCAAAAATCTGAAACTAGAGCTCAAAATTTGAAAAAAATGTCAAAAAATTAGGGGGGTCGGCCTATTCTAGGACTTCTAGAGAAAAATAATGAGGGGTGTCACGGGGTATGACTATATAGGTCTTGTAGAGGAGAAACAGGCACTTTTTTTGCACTAGGTATCGAAGGGCGCTATGTTCAAAAATCTGAAACTAGAGCTCAAAATTCGAAAAAAATGTCAAAAAAATGGGGGTAGGGTCGGCCTATTCCAGGGCTTCTAGAGAGAAATAATGAGGGATGTCACGGGGTATGACTATATAGGTCTTTTAGAGGAGAAACAGGCGCTACCTTTGCGCTAGGTATCGAAGGGCGCTATGTTCAAAAATCTGAAACTAGAGCTCAAAATTTGAAAAAAATGTCAAAAAATTAGGGGGGTCGGCCTATTCCAGGGCTTCTAGAGAAAAATAATGAGGGGTGTCACGGGGAATGACTATATAGGTCTTGTAGAAGAGAAACAGGCGCTTCTTTTGCGCTAGGTATCGAAGGGCGCTATGTTCAAAAATCTGAAACTAGAGCTCAAAATTTGAAAACAATGTCAAAAAAATAGGGGGGTTGGCCTATTCTAGGACTTCTAGAGAAAAATAATGAGGGGTGTCAAGGAGAATGACTATATAGGTCTTGTAGAGGAGAAACAGGCGCTTCTTTTGCACTAGGTATCGAAGGGCGCTATGTTCAAAAATCTGAAACTAGAGCTCAAAATTTGAAAAAAATGTCAAAAAATTAGGGGGGTCGGCCTATTCTAGGACTTCTAGAGAAAAATAATGATGGGTGTCACGGGATATGACTATATAGGTCTTGTAGAGGAGAAACAGGCGCTTCTTTTGCGCTAGGTATCGAAGGGCGCTATGTTCAAAAATCTGAAACTTGAGCTCAAAATTCGAAAAAAATGTCCAAAAAATGGGGGTAGGGTTGGCCTATTCCAGGAGTTCTAGAGAAAAATAATGAGGGGTGTCACGGGGTATGACTATATAGGTCTTGTAGAAGAGAAACAGGCGCTTCTTTTGCGCTAGGTATCGAAGGGCGCTATGTTCAAAAATCTGAAACTAGAGCTCAAAATTTGAAAAAAATGTCAAAAAATTAGGGGGGTCGGCCTATTCCAGGGCTTCTAGAGAAAAATAATGAGGGGTGTCACGGGGAATGACTATATAAGTCTTGTAGAGGAGAAACAGGCGCTTCTTTTGCGCTAGGTATCGAAGGGCGCTATGTTCAAAAATCTGAAACTAGAGCTCAAAATTTGAAAAAAATGTCAAAAAAATAGGGGGTCGGCCTATTCTAGGACTTCTAGAGAAAAATAATGAGGGGTGTCACGGGGAATGACTATATAGGTCTTGTAGAGGAGAAACAGGCGCTTCTTTTGCGCTAGGTATCAAAGGGCGCTATGTTCAAAAATCTGAAACTAGAGCTCAAAATTTGAAAAAAATGTCAAAAAATTAGGGAGGTCGGCCTATTCTAGGACTTCTAGAGAAAAATAATGAGGGGTGTCACGGGGTATCACTATATAGGTCTTGTAGAAGAGAAACAGACGGTTCTTTTGCACTAGGTATCGAAGGGCGCTATGTTCAAAAATCTGAAACTAGAGCTCAAAATTTGAAAAAAATGTCAAAAAATTAGGGGGGTCGGCCTATTCCAGGAGTTCTAGAGAAAAATAATGAGGGGTGTCACGGGATATGACTATATAGGTCTTGTAGAAGAGAAACAGGCGCTTCTTTTGCGCTAGGTATCGAAGGGCGCTATGTTCAAAAATCTAAAACTAGAGCTCAAAATTTGAAAAAAAATGTCAAAAAATTAGGGGGTTCGGCCTATTCTAGGACTTCTAGAGAAAAATAATGAGGGGTGTCACGGGGTATGACTATATAGGTCTTGTAGAGGAGAAACAGGCGCTTCTTTTGCGCTAGGTATCGAAGGGCGCTATGTTCAAAATCTGAAACTAGAGCTCAAAATTCGAAAAAAATGTCCAAAAAATGGGGGTAAGGTCGGCCTATTCCAGGAGTTCTAGAGAAAGATAATGAGGGGTGTCACGGGGTATGACTATATAGGTCTTGTAAAAGAGAAACAGGCTCTTCTTTTGCGCTAGGTATCGAAGGGCACTTTGTTCAAAAATCTGAAACTAGAGCTCAAAATTTAAAAAAAAGGCAAACAATTAGGGGGGTCATCCAGTAGCGGCATAACACAAAAAAACTCATCATAAATACCAGACGCGCGTTTCTTCTACAAAGACTCATTAGTGACGCTCGAATCAAAATAATGATTGAAAGGCCAAAATAAAAGACGAAGTTGAAGAACATTGAGAACATAACATTCCTAGTAGTTTTGCAAAAATACAGGTAAGGCAGTCTATTCCTGGTGTAGAAAAACCTTAGTTTTTTCAAAAATTCAAAACGGTGTTAATTTATAAGATTATATCAATGATAAGCCAAGTCAACACAAGTGCTGACTACTGGGCTGGTGATACCCTCGGGGAAATAAATCTCTACCAGCAATGGCGTCGACTCAGTGGTTGCATTTTAAGTTTTAACTCATCATAGATACCAGTATTTAAATTTTATATTTACGCCAGACGCGCATTTCGTCTACAATATATCAGTGAATGTCTTGTGAAGGGAAAACAGGCGCATCGTTTGCGTAAGACTTCAAAAGGTGCTATAGAAAAAGGAAGATGTGGTGTGAGTGCCAATGAGACAACTCTCCATCCAAACAACAATTTAAAAAGTAAACCATTATAGGTTAAAGTATACGGCCTTCAACACGGAGCCTTGGCTCACACCGAACAACAAGCTATAAAGAGCCCCAACATTACTAGTGTAAAACCATTCAAACGGGAAAACCAACGGTCTAATCTATATAAGCAAAACGAGAAACGAGAAACACGTATATATTACATAAACAAACGACAACTACTGTACATCAGATTCCTGACTTAGGACAGGTGCAAACATTTGCAGCGGGATTAAACGTTTTAATGGATCCAAACCTTTCTCCTTTTTCTGAAACAATAGCATAACATCACAACATAGAAAAACACACGATAAAATATCAATTGGTAGACTTAACTCAATCAAAAAACGTATGATTACACAATGAACGAATATATTTGATCTGCAACATCTGAATACAAATGCATAGTTAATTAAATATTAGAGACAAAAATTCATGAACAAAAAGCTAACAAACAAATTTAAACAAAGCCATGGCAGGACATCACTGAGAAATATTTAACCCTTCGAAAATATTGATCAATATTCACTTTAGAAAAAAACCGGTTTTAAAAAAAATAATTATAATCTTGAAGTTTATACAAATGTAGTAAGAATAATGCTATGTTCAATTTTGTCGAAAGGAACTAAAAACTTTTAATGAAAAACTCAACTGTCAGACAAGAACGCGAAAACCAAAAAAAAACATATCATAGTCAGCAAAGACTAATTTGCAATTTCTTGTCATATAAAGTCATAATTTCCCCATCCGAATAACATGATAAAAGAGTTTGTAAAATGTGTTATGTAAATACTGATAAAAAAATGCTGATTACTGGCTGATTTTCTTTTTCAAGGGTATGTCGAAAAGAAAACGACGAAGATAAAAAGAACTTTAGTGCGAATGGCAGCTGGTATATAACCAAATTGGAATTGAAATTAAAAAACACTCTTTATTTTTTTATGATATAATTTGTTGAAATAGAACTAGTTAAACACTATTTAAATATCACCTGAGTTTGATCAATAATTATCGACTCGATAAGTTCTTATCTGCACATTCAGCTCCTGTACCCGTACACAGCAAAACATGTGTTTCATCCTCATTGTTTTCAACACTTTAAATAACCAATTTTATAAAGTTATGTGATTGACACCTTGAAATAGGTCCTCCACAACTCATAACAGCAGCAAGATGGCAGATTATCAGCATGAGAGAGGCAGGAATGTCGCTGTGACAATTGCACGTATTGTCGTTCATCACTTTTCCACTATAAGTCGTTTAGAGAATAAAAATTAGGCAATACACGATATAAAAGACTATCCGAGACCAAAAAGACCCCCTATGCCACCTGCTAGGGAAAATCAAGCATGATGAAGCTTAGTCAGAAAGAAACCCATTGCATACAATACAATCCTGAAAAGAGAGGGGTGGGCATACAGGAGCCTTTTAACAATAATTGTTCGAGATTGAATCATCTCTACTGGTTATTGTGCGATAAGACCATTTCAGGGACGTTTGCTTACGAACAGACACACAGTTATCCGTATCAAATGTAGTGCAGAGCTCGCCAAATTTGGAAATTAGCATCTTGGAGGAAGATCCAATGTTCAAATGGAATTCGGTTCATCTTCCTTGGCCAGATCGTAGCCCGGATTTGAACCATATCGAGCATATTTGGGACACTATTGGGCGGAAAGTGCACAAAAGGACACACCAGTTCAAACACATCATGAAATAAACAATGCCCTTCATCAGAAATGGTTGCTGCTACCTTTACATTACTTTATTAGCCGATTCATGGCAGGAATCAAAAGACGTTGAGATGTGGTAATTCGTTTGATTGGAGGCTGCGCACAAAGTACTAATTCTTTGGCGTATAACGACCAACCATGATGCGAACAGTCATCTGAAGATTAATTTTGAAATACCTGACATTGTAAAGTTCGACTACAGTAAAAGTTGAAAAATGCATTTTTTGTACAAAAAACACTACATTTTGTTATTAAAATTGTGGTTGCCAATGTTATCATAAACTATGTTTTAATAATATCCTACACATATTTTATTATATTTCATCCAAAAAAAGAGGCTGATTTTTCAAGTTTTAAAAAATCAAGGTGCTGCAATACTTTTTTTCCATGTGTATATATAATACAGCCGTGCGTAAGATGGGTCCATTAGGGTTGTTAACTAAGCGTCTTTTTGAAATAAGTCACTCGCCTATTGCAAATAAGCAGTCGATGCTCAACATAAGAATACAATGACTCGCAACTATGTGAGTTAAAGAACATAGGTTGTTAACTATGCACTATATAACCGACTTCATCTAGTCAGCCGTTTAACAAACCTCATCTTCACAAAAGTACAAATCGGTCTAGGTGTCTCTATAGAAAAGTTTGTTAAACGGATAAAATATTTCGACGTAAATTCGAGAAACGATGCTTGATCGTTGTTCGTTTGAGTGAAACTTGGATTACAGTTCTGTTTCAACAGAATAAAGAATTCACGTTTATTCTTCGCATCATTTATGTTTTACTTGCCAATATGACTAAGTGCCGCCCAAGACCAAGAAGTTGTGATGATCCAGGTTGCTTTTCATTCCATATTCAAGTCAAGCATTTTCATAAAACTATGGACGGAAAAGATTACCGAATTCAACAACAAAGAGATCAAAGTACTATGTATAATACACTGCGTTGATGTCTACTCTATCGATCCGGTAAGATTTGAGGAAACTCGAGTTTTTCTCGATCACTGAGATCATACCATGATGGGGAAGATGAACTAATACTTTAAAGCCAAATATATTCGCACTTGCGTGATTGGTACTTTAGATGATCTCTTAACCAACAAAAACACCACCAAACAGAGACCGACTTAGGACATGTGGCCGCAACTTATAAGAAATATGAAAGATAATAAGGTGAAGTGTAACTTGTATGCAGACATACTAATTATACAGCAGGGTCAGTTCCGCGTGATTACCAATTCCAGAATTTTAACAATGAGGAAAAACAGGGTTCCCGAACTTCTGAATACCGCGTATCGCATCTATAATCGTATAATTGGGGTGATGTAAATGATCTCTTGGAGGAATGGAAAGGTATTCTCAGTCATTTATTTCTTGGTTCAAACAATAAGACATGGAGTCACAACCTCTATTTTCAAACACAAAGGTTCGTGGTTTTATCTCCGTTTCTGGGAGACAATTTCAGGGACCAAATTTTCGGCTCTTCATTCACACCATTTGCGAGTATTATCTTCTGGAACAACGATAGTCTGTCGGAAGGATACGCGACTGATCACGTGTTAAAAGAGAGCCATACCACTTGCACGTAAAAGACAATTTGTTAGCTTCAAAAAAAGAGCAGGCTAATGGCGCTACAAGGCAGCACTCGCACAATAAAAGTAGAAAGGGGTATGATTACTAGTAATTTAACTCATAATAACTTGTTTCCGAAATAACTATGATTAAACTAACATCTCTAGAAGGTCTATATTCTTGATGATTCTCCAAGACTGTAAAGGTTATGAGAATGTAAAGGTTACTACTTGTAACCAATGATTCAGCGGTTTTCTCTGATAAATCAGAGTAACTACTATGAATATATGCTGCATTCTATTAAACAAGAGATGTCGACGTGCATCAATTTAATTTGCGTGCATGCCGGTGCTATTGAGAGGAGTGACTTGCGGGTACATATTGTCTGTAGGTGAAATTATGATATGTATTCTTAAAAAAACGATAGTATTGACGGGTAAGTTATAACTAGATGATTGTGAGGATTGAATAAAAAAAATATAATTTGACGGATTTCTTAATCTTAACGAACATTTACGGATTTGTTTGCTAAATCTCTTCCACCACCTTTTTATTAGAGGAATCTTCTGCAATTTTATCATGATGACCTATATAAATGTCATTTTTTGTGAGTATGAATCTAAAATTTCTCAATTTTTATATCGAAACTATCCAGTTATGTATCCAAAATTCTTCTAAAGTCTTGTAAGTGCTCGTTCATTTCCGGAACAAATGGCTTTTAGCTTTGTATTACTTTTCCTTTCTTAAAATAGAAATAAAGGACTTCTTAACTATGTGAGAGATGTATTAATCATAGAAAGATGTCAAAGTGACGTGACATTACATTGAGTGCGGCACATAGTAAACGCCATGTGTGTGGTATTTACGAGAGGTATGAGTATGATGCAACGTATTACCCTCAATTTTTAAGGTTTCAATATCTACTCTAGTTTGTCTCAACACATCTCACTCCGTGAATCTATTCAATTTCTCTTTCTTGTTCTTCTTGTTTTGCTTACCAAACATTCATCACCTGGATCTCAGCTGCCGTTTTATTTTCGTGAAGTTAACAAATCAATGGTTCTGCATGTTTGAATTTGTGGTCATACTTGTCCAGCTTGTTCATTATTTTATTTTCACGTTCTTTTATTGCTGCATCATATTTTATTTGCATCCATTTTATATCCGTTTCATACGTGCTTTTGAATGAACCAACATTTCATTACAGAATCCGAAATGGCCCTCAGAGGTTTCAGGATGGTGATATTGTGGTAATTCATGTTCCAGTATCTGAAGAAACTATTCTTGATCGTCCTTTTTATCAATGACCCTTTCTGTTGTTACTTTCCCTGAAAAGTATTATTCAAGTTGGATGACCGTTTCCGATGGATTTGGGATCTTTTTGGTGAGTCGTCCAAGTTCGTCCCAAAGATGTCCCATTGGCGATAATCTGAAGACAATACTGGCCACGGCAACACTCGAATGCGATTATTCTCCAAAATTCATTAAAATGTGTTTACAACGGGCGTTTTCTGTTTAAAATGTAGTTTAAGGATGCCTTCGGAGAAACGGGAGAACTAGTGGAGCCAGAATTTCGTTCCTATACCCTTTTGCATTTAGGTTTCCTTCACTAATTGTCAGATCGGGGCGTTCCTGGTAGGTTATCCATCCCATACCATTAATTCGCCACCCTAAAGCCAATTTGTTTCCTGTACGCACGCATCAAAAAGCATGCCTTGTACCTGCTGCAGACCATGTCTCTGCCATCGATAAATGTCAAGTTGAATTTCGATTCAGCGGTAAAAAGGATTAGTCTCCATGTTAGTCTATGTCATCGAATCCGTACCCTCTCCATTCAACTCGCGACATCCTTCGATTCTGCGTAAGGATAGATCACTTCAACGAACGACGAGCTCTTAGGCTGCCCAGATGAAGTCGGTTACAAACTGTTTGCGCATATAGCCTATTTTTGTTTCTTCCATGAGTTTCTCCAAATCGATTACGGAGATAAATAATGCGGATTTGCCAATCTTCACATAACTTCGTTTCATGTGAGTTGAAACCTCGGGGACGTTAAAATGTTGTACCAGTATCTCTAAGACGAGTCTTTAGCGCCTTTCAAAGTCATTCTAGAGACATTAAATAGTGCTCGATACATTTAATGATCAAAAGGACAACTCAGTTCCATCTCTATAAAGGTAAATGGTTGAAAAAATGCGTATTTGTTTGAAATCGGAAAATTGCGTAAAGTTATCTTCGAATTTAAAAGAAAATACTAAATGATCATGAATAGATTATTCAGGTCATTAGTTTTAATCGTGAAAATATTACAAACTAATATATTAAATATATTTGACTTAAAAAGCAAAGTAATGTTTCTTTTTTTATATATACACATGGAAAAAAGTATTGCAAAATATTGATTTTTTAAAACTTGAATAATCAGCCTTTATTTTGGATGGAATATGATAAAATATTTGTAAAATAATATTGAAACATATTTTTGAAAACATTGGCATTTTAACGAACAAAAAATGTTTGAAAAAAAAAATATTTATCTAACCACAATTCTAAAAACAAAATGAGGTGTTTTTTGGTACAAAAAACTGCATTTTACAACTTTTACTGTAGTCGAACTTTACAATGTCAGACATTTCAAAATTAATCTTAAGATGATTGTTCACATCATGGTTAATCGTTATACGCCAAAGAAATAGCACTTTGTGCGCAGTCTCCATTTAAACGGTCAACCGCCACTTAACGTCTTATGATTTCTGCCATAAATCGACTAATTTGTTGCTTAGGTAGCAGCAACCATTTCTGATGAAGGGCATTGTTTATTTCATCACGTGTTTGGACTGGGGTGTCCTTTTGTGCAAATTACGCCCAATAGTGTCCCATACATCCTTGATATGGTTCAAATCCGGGCTATGATTGGACCAAGGAAAATAAACAGAATTCCATTTGAACAATGGATCTTCCTCCACGATGCTTATTTCCAATTTTGGCGAGCTCTGCACTACATTGGATACGGATAACTGTGTGTCTGTTCGTAAGCAAACGTCCCTGAAATGGTCTTATCGCACAATAACCAGAAGGAATGATTCAATCTCGAACAATTATTATTAAAAGGCTCCTGTATGCCCATCCCTCTCTTTTCAGGATTGTATTGTATGCAATGGGTTTCTTTCTGACTAAGCATCATCATGCTTGATTCTCCCTAGCAGGTGGCATAGGGGGTCTTTTTGGTCTCGGATAGTCTTTTATATCGTGTATTGCCTGATTTTTATTCTCTAAACGACTAATAGTGGAAAAGTGATGACCGACAATACGTACAGTTGTCACAGCGACATTCCTGCCTCTCTCATGCTGATAATCTACCATCTTGCTTCGGTTAAGAGTTGTGGAGGCCCTATTTCAAGGTGTCAATCACATAACTTTATAAACTTGGTTATTTAAAGTGTTGAAAACAATGATGATGAAACACATGTTTTGCTGTGTACGGCTACAGTAGCTGCATGTGCAGATAAGAACTTATCGAGTCGATAATTATTGATCAAACTCAGGTGATATTTAAATAGTGTTTAACTAGTTCTATTTTAACAAATTATATCATAAAAAAATAAAGAGTGTTTTTTTAATTTCAATTTCAATTTGGTTATATACCAGTTGGCAATCGCACTAAAGTTTTTTTTATCTTCGTCGTTTTCTTTTCGACATACCCTTGAAAAAGAAAATCAGCCAGTAATCAGCATTTTTTTATCAGTATTTACATAACACATTTTACAAAATACTTTTTTCCATGTGTATACATGTACATCTATTTTTATCAGACAACACCCGCACGTGGACGAGGGTACTTATACCGTCTTTAAGGTTGTGGCGCTTGTATTGTCATTGATAAAGTTAACTGGTCTGTATGTAGTTTTACTATCATACTTTTTTAACAATGCAGTATTCTTTGCTGATTTTGGTTATCTGGTACAAAACCTCCGATATGAAAAAAACTTTTGAAAGAATAAAAAGTAGACTGTCTATTAAGTATGTAAGTGTATATAGAACTTTAGGTTATATACCAGCTGGTATTCGCACTAAAGTTCTTTCATCTTCGTCGTTTTCTTTTCGAAATACCCTTGAAAAAGAAAATCAGCCAGTAATCAGCATTCTTTTTATCAGTATTTACATAACACATTTTACAAACTCTTTTATCATGTTATTCGGATGGGGAAATTATGACTTTATATAACAAGATTTTGAAAATTAGTTTTTACTGACTCTGATATGTTGGTTTTTTTTTTTTTGGTTTTCGCGTTCTTGTCTGACAGTTGAGTTTTTATTTTTTTTTTAGTTCCTTTCGACAAAATTGAACATAGCACCTTTTGAAGTCTTACGCAAACGATACGCCTGTTTTCCCTTCACAGGACATTCATTGATATATTGTAGACGAAACGCGCGTCTGGCGTAAATATAAAATTAAAATACTGGTATCTTTGATGAGTTAAAACTTAAAATGCAACCTCTGAGTCGATGCCACTGCTGGTAAAGATTTATTTCCCGAGGGTATCACCATCCCAGTAGTTGGCACTTGTGTGTTGACTTGGCTTATCATTAATATAATCTTATAAATTAACACCGCTTTGAATTTTTGAAAAAAACTAAGGTTTTTCTACACCAGGAATAAACTGTCTTACCTGTATTTGGCAAAACTGCTAGGAATGTTTGGTTCTCAATGATCTTCAACTTCGTCCTTTATTTTGGCCTTTCAACCATTATTTTGATTCGAACGTCACTAATGAGTCTTTTGTAGACGAAACGCGCGTCTGGTATTGATGATGAGTTTTTTTTTTGTTATGCCGCTGCTGGGTGACCCCACTAATTTTTTGACATTTTGTTCAAATTTTGAGGTCTTGTTTCAGATTTATGAACATAGTGCCCTTCGATACCTAGCGGAAAAGAAGCGCATGTTTCTCCTCTACAAGACATTTATAGTCATACCCCGTGCGTGGCACTCCTCATTATTTTTCTCTAGAAGCCCTGGAATAGGCCGACCCCCCTAATTTTTGAACATTTTTTTCAAATTTTGAGCTCTAGTTTCCGATTTTTGAACATAGCGCCCTTCGATACCTAGCGCAAAAGAAGCGCCTGTTTCTCCTCTACAAGACCTATATAGTCATTCCCCGTGACACCCCTCATTATTTTTCTCTAGAAGCCCTGGAATAGGCCGACCCCCCTAATTTTTTGACTTTTTTTTTCAAATTTTGAGCTCTAGTTTCAGATTTTTGAACATAGCGCCCTTCGATACCTAGTGCAAAGGTAGCGCCTGTTTCTCTTCTACAAGACCTATATAGTCATACCCCGTGACATCCCTCATTATTTCTCTCTAGAAGCCCTGGAATAGGCCGACCCTACCCCCATTTTTTTGACATTTTTTTCGAATTTTGAGCTCTAGTTTCAGATTTTTGAACATAGCGCCCTTCGATACCTAGCGCAAAAGAAGCGCCTGTTTCTCTTCTACAAGACCTATATAGTCATAGCCCGTGACACCCCTCATTATTTTTCTCTAGAACTCCTGGAATAGGCCGACCCTACCCCCATTTTTTGGACATTTTTTTCAAATTTTGAGCTCTAGTTTCAGATTTTTGAACATAGCGCCCTTCGATACCTAGCGCAAAAGAAGCGCCTGTTTCTCTTCTACAAGACCTATATAGTCATTCTCCGTGACACCCCTCATTATTTTTCTCTAGAAGCCCTGGAATAGGCCGACCCCCCTAAATTTTTGACATTTTTTTCGAATCTTGAGCTCTAGTTTCAGATTTTTGAACATAGCGCCCTTCGATACCTAGCGCAAAAGAAGCGCCTGTTTCTCCTCTACAAGACCTATATAGTCATACCCCGTGACACCCCTCATTATTTTTCTCTAGAACTCCTGGAATAGGCCGACCCTACCCCCATTTTTTGGACATTTTTTTTGAATTTTGAGCTCTAGTTTCAGATTTTTGAACATAGCGCCCTTCGATACCTAGTGCAAAAGAAGCGCCTGTTTCTCTTCTACAAGACCTATATAGTCATACCCCGTGACACTCCTCATTATTTTTCTCTAGAAGTCCTAGAATAGGCCGACCCCCCTAATTTTTTGACATTTTTTTCAAATTTTGAGCTCTAGTTTCAGATTTTTGAATATAGCACCCTTCGATACCTAGCGCAAAAGAAGCGCCTGTTTCTCCTCTTCAAGACCTATATAGTCATTCCCCGTGACACCCCTCATTATTTTTCTCTAGAAGTCCTAGAATAGGCCGACCCCGCTAATTTTTTGACATTTTTTTCGAATTTTGAGCTCTAGTTTCAGATTTTTGAACATAGCGCCCTTCGATACCTAGCGCAAAAGAAGCGCCTGTTTCTCTTCTACAAGACCTATATAGTCATACCCGTGACACCCCTCATTATTTTTTCTCTAGAACTCCTGGAATAGGCCAACCCTACCCCCATTTTTTTGACATTTTTTTCGAATTTTGAGCTCTAGTTTCAGATTTTTGAACATAGCGCCCTTCGATACATAGTGCAAAAGAAGCGCCTGTTTCTCTTCTACAAGACCTATATAGTCATTCTCCGTGACACCCCTCATTATTTTTCTCTAGAACTCCTGGAATAGGCCGACCCTACCCCCATTTTTTGGACATTTTTTTCGAACTTTGAGCTCTAGTTTCAGATTTTTGAACATAGCGCCCTTCGATACTTAGTGCAAAAGAAGCGCCTGTTTCTCCTCTACAAGACATATATAGTCATACCCCGTGACACCCCTCATTATTTTTCTCTAGAAGTCCTAGAATAGGCCGACCCCCCTAATTTTTGAACATTTTTTTTAAATTTTGAGCTCTAGTTTCAGATTTTTGAACATAGCGCCCTTCGATACCTAGCGCAAAAGAAGCGCCTGTTTCTCCTCTACAAGACCTATATAGTCATTCCCCGTGACACCCCTCATTATTTTTCTCTAGAAGCCCTGGAATAGGCCGACCTCCCTAAATTTTTGACATTTTTTTCAAATTTTGAGCTCTAGATTAAACAATGACATAAAAGGTGCTATATTTTACAGGGTAGGACTACTTTTACATACGTTCTAAATTGAAGAGGGTGCATAGGTGGCCCTACACCTACAAATAATCCGTTGATAGATGCATAGTTATTGTGGTACTGAATATTAGCCTAAAAAGTTATGCGACTTGTTAAATCAATAGATTGGATAAAAACCATTTCAAAATTGAGTTTAAATTGCTATATTTTAACTGATTTTCTGCCTTTTTAAATATTTTTTTATCTAACGGCCGTTGTTGTCTTATTCTGTTTTTTGGTTTCTCGATATATCGCCTTATTGTTCGCTGGCTTATTGTTCGCTAGCTATTGTTCGCTAGCTTCTGCCTGGTTTCAAAAGCTACTAGTATTCAAAATCAAATTCATATTGAAAAACTACTAAAATAAAACTAATATGGAATGCTTATTATCATATTCCCCTTTTGGCGTAATAAATCACAAATACGATTCATACATTTGGTATGTTGATTCAAATGTTACTAATGTGATCATAGATCTGCAGATTGAAGTCTTCATTTCCGTTTCTTATTATTTATTTCGGAGGCCATTTTTCTCTATAATATGTTTTATCAACTATTTTCTTTTTTGTTCACCCCATTCAGAATAGTCTGGTAAAGACTGAAAGAGGGAAGTTATGTATTTTTTTTTTAAATATTTCGAAACACAGAGGAAAACACAATCTCGATGTAAAAAAATACAAAACCAAAACAACAACACAAAGTTGACAAAAGATTGTTCAATGACGTTTTGTCGCTCATGTTGTATTACTCTTCAAACGAATAAAAATTATTGTACATCATTGACGCTGAGAATGGAGTTACGATGAAAAGCTAAATGGTGATAATTATAATTAATATAAGGTTCTTTAAGGCATCAATCTCTAAGACGAGTATAGTATACTAGACAAAAACTTGATTTTAAAAGATTAATATCTATTTCCGTTGAAAGCTATTTGTGCAACACATCGGTGCTGAAAATTTTACTTTACATAACATTTTCAAGGCACCAAACTTTAAGACGGAGTATTATATACAAGACAAAAACTTGATTTAAAAGATTAAAATTTATTTCCGTTGAAACGCTGTTTATGCTATTTTTCATTACTAAAACCATGAAAAAATCTTTTTCAAATCCTATAAATTCTGATTTTCACCTGTGAAAAGGAAAATTAAGAGATAGGGCTGCGCAAATATTTGGTGCATAAATGACATAAATGATTTGCTATCATCGCATACAAGAACATAACGTACTTGTATGACCAACAAAAAGAAATATAGAAGCAACAACAGGACGATTAAAAGAGACAAAAAACCTAAACAGCAAGCAACACATTTACTAGAATCTCTAGGCTTTGGAGGGGGTGGGGGAGGCGGGGGAGTTTTTGGTTGAGTTGTTACTACTTCAGGATCAACTTTCGGGTAGCATGTTAAAAATTGACCACATGTGCACTCGCAGTTTTCCTGTTTTGATGAATCTAAAGTGTTCGGGAAGCATCGACATATGCAACATTCTAAGGACTTTTGACAAGCTAGGAATTTCTTGCACATACATGTACACACTTCCTTGCTATCAAAATATGACGGAAAGCATCGTAAAATACAACATCCGCATGGTCGTTCACACTTCATGCAGGCACCACACGTGCATTCCCACCAATCAGAAATTGGAGGGGTTTGATATTCCGGAAAGCATCGGAAAGTAAAACATTTACATGGCAGTTTACACGACAAGCATTCTCGACATCGGCACGTCAAAACATCAGTCTTAGGGGACTTTAAATGAGTTGGGAAACACCTAAATGTAAAACATTTACATGGCATTTCGCACGCGAGACAATCAAAACACTTACATGTCCAAATGTCGGATTTTGGTGGTTCAAGATGTGACGGAAAGCAGCGAAGTATACAACAACGACAATTTCCTTCGCAGCGCATACATTTACCACACAAACATTCACATGCATCCTCTAATGGAGTTGGTAAATGTTTTGGAAAGCACCTTAAAACACAACATTTGCAGAACTGTTCGCAAGACATGCATTTACGACATGTACAATCACAAGCTTTGGTGTCTAGCTCTTCAAATCTGGAAGGAAAACATCGCAAGATGCAACATTTACACGACTGCATACATTTCCATTTCACTTTTTCGCCAGGTTTTTCGCCATGTTTACTGAAAACACAAAAAAATGTTTTTACACTCGAAAAATTAATTAGATTGGTAAAGAGTGACAATTTTTTTAAATGATTTTCAGGTGTTTTAAGGTGGCCATTACAATTATTGTATGATCTTTAATTGCATAAATTCTATTGTTTTGACCAAAACATGTTTGATTTATTTCTAGATTTCTTTTCTTTGTCTCATGTAACGTAAGTCAGTACGAAACACGATTGACAAAAACGGAAAGCTGATTTATGAAGGTCGGGATAGGGGTATTTCATTTCTTAGTATTTATTTGTTTTTTTTCGCTTTTTTCTCTTTTCTATATTTTCTTGTCCAATTTGGGTCAGTTTGATTCAATTCTTTATGCATGTGTTCCTACTATTTAAACATACCCGTCGAATGAGGACGTTAAAACAATATTCAGCGGTTGTCGTTTGTTGATGTGGCTTATAAGTGTTTCTCGTTTCTCGTTTTTTATTTAGATGAAACCGTTGGTTTCCCTGTTGAATGGTTTTACACTAGTCATTTTACGGAGCTTTATAGCTTGCAGTTAGGTATGAGTCAAAGTTCAAGGTTGAAGGCTGTACTTTGACCTATAACGTTTTACTTTTCCAAATATTTATTTGATTCTAGAGTTGTCTTATTGGCCCTCATACAACATGTTCTTATATCTATGTATGAACAAAAGCTTATTATATAATAGACTTAATCTGTCATCTTGTAATTTCTGAATTTTACTTTTACAACATTTATTGATTTTGATTTTTTAAGCGCCAAATTGCAAAAAGTAAGACTTGTGGATGGCTACTTGTTGATACTAAAGACGTATTTTTGTTATAAGTAGGGCTGTACCTTTCACTTGCAAAATATATCTTTCAAATTAAGGGTTAATTTTCAATCTCGATTCCAAGTAAACTTAGAAGAGGAGCATTACGTATCGTACTTTGTAAGTCTACACCCACCCAATACCTTTTTGACCGGAGACAAGTCATGACTATACTTGAAAAGTGACGTTATAATTATTCGAATCTCCTTAAAATAATTAGACCGATATTTTGATACTTGTGTAAGTGCAGTCAATGCATACCAATATTTTAGTTTTACAGCAAAATGCATTGAGTGTGTAGATAAGTCCTACAGGTAACAAATCTATATTTCTGTCGGACTAGACTACGCCGAAAGGAGTGTAGTATACCTAACCCAATAATGACTTCAATGTCCAGCAAGCAAGCTAATTAAAGATAAGACATTTGCCTACACACTCAATGTATTTTGCTGTAATAATAAAATTCACAATACTTACGTTTTCTTTGATCCACATAGTATACAATAGATACAGACGAAGGGTATAGCAATTGGAAAGATGACAAGTACAATGATTATTCCAACTATTCTGCAACAATTATTATCTCCCTTGATAGCAAATTGCACCTTCCTCCGCCGCTTTGTTGTTAGATGGGACGAACAGAGTTTTAAGCTGGTAAAGAATCTCCAAAATATTCTCACATAAGAAATGATTCCATTTGTTGCAATAAAAATTTCAGGGCCATTTACGTCACAATCCAGAGTGCAGACGTGATAAAATCCCATTATCAAAAATATCTGCTGTATTTCGATAAAAAATAAAAATACAAATGTTTCCACGAATTCATGTACAAGTCTTTTTTCTTTATCGACGCCCTTAAATTCGTAAAACAATTGATACATGATATTAAAGATCTGCAATATGGACATAACAGTTCCAACAATAGCAAATACAAGGAAAATTAGTTGAAGTGTCTCTCCTTGGCCTTGACATTCATGAGTAAAAACACTCTCTGTAAAAGTTGACCGTCTTTGTAAAACAATTGAGTAATTTCCTCTCTTGTTCATTTCAAAATACTCAACCCAGTCAAATGTTATGTCAGAAACAGCGAGCACGATGGATATAAAATATTTTATCAGATTGAATATCTGTCTTCTCTCAAGACGAGGCTTGTTTACGTCAACATCATCGTCTCTGTCATTACAATCATCCGCCATTAATATTATGTCTCTGTTTTCTTTTGGTGAGTTAGGCGTGACGTGACGTCGCGTAATAGATGTACTATTTTCCGTCTGCATAGAAGATAGTGTATCACCATTCATGTCTTTGTCTTTGGTAGTAGAACTTTCATGTTCACTATTTGTTTTTATAGTCTCTTCGTTAGCATTAGATTCTGCCATACTTTTCAGCAACCTATACAAACAAGGCTGTACTTCACTAACTTAATTTGTTAATTCGTTTCAATAGTTCTATTTATTTTTCTCTCGCGAGAATTTAAATATGCAAGGTTCAAATACGGAATTTTGACTTAAAAGCTGACTTTTTTATAAATGTGAATACGAAAATACTCAGATTCCAGGATATTTCTTCTACAGAAAGTTTGTTTGACACCTGAAATAAAAAAAGGTAGAAGAATATTTCAGCTGAGGTAACTTTGTCACAAACCAATGAAATCAATAAAACAATTATCGTGTATCAAAAAACAAACTTTTAAAGATATAAACAAGAGTGCTGTGTTAATAAAGGAAGTAAGGAAAACCAGGACTGGTAATGTATCATATCTAAATTAAAGTTTAACAAGAGAGTACTTCAAAGGTCGTAAACAGTAATATTAATCTGAACAGTTTTAATTTTGACCAGAGCTAAATTGCTCATCAAGGAAAATGATGTTTAAAACTCCAAACTAACTAACGATTTGTTAGGGGTATAAAAAAAAATATTTATTAACTGATATAAACATTGATTTTAGACGGTTAGAATACACTACCCGAAAGATTTATTAACATAAAATAACGTTAACAGACGTTGTGCATGTATGCAACAAAATTTGACTTAAACTTCAATGACATAACAAAACCTTGACGTAAAATTTTAATTCTTTTTAGAAGTGAATGCAGTTTGTATTGGGAAAAACAATGTAATAATTATCAAACTCACCCCTGAAATTTTATAATGCAATAGATGCCTTAAAATCTGCAAAATAGACTCCCCACAATTGTCTTACTAAGCAATATTCATTACTATTTTATGTTGTGTCAAATAATAACAATCGGCCCCTGATAATGGTAAATAATTCACGACGAGCAGACAAGAGATAAATATCATTTTAAATGTATTGTTCGTAGCAACATGCATTTGATGTAGCAAATGGGCGTTTTATTTAACATAAAACGATATATCAATTAGTATTCAAATTTGATCTTAAATTTTATTTAAATATTTTGGAGGACAAATGTGGTCTTGACCTGATTATGTAGATATAGGAAGATGTGGTGTGAGTGCCAATGAGACAACTCTCCATACAAATAACAATTTAAAAAGTAAACCATTATAGGTTAAAGTACATAGATTATCTGGAAGAAGTATTTTTTAGAAGTTTACCAATTATACTGACGGAAATTCAAAACGCAATAGTTAATTATTCCTCGTTATTTAAGAATATGTAATGGGAAATACGTGTATACACATAAATTACAACCATGATTACTTATAATTGTCTTAAAAAGGTTTCGAAAGTTGAATTAATTACGTCATTTGTATTATTCATAACCATTTGGTAAGCAATGAAAGGTTTCCCCTTATCGATGGAGGTGTCACCGTCGAAGGCAATGACTGTCTGTAAAAGTCAACCAGTTCGGTTTTTAGTTCTGTTTTATATCTTCTGATTTTCCTCTGTCCAACCCGTTATAGTTTGTTTTGACAATTATGAGGTTTATATGTTAGGGCTTATGCTATGCGTTATCAAATTTAATGCAAATCTCGTCTGATTGTACCGTTCTCTAAGGACAGCACGAGGAGTTTCTGTTGTAAATTTAAATAGCAACAGCACATTCGCGTATTCCTGCCTGTAATATTGATGTTGCCTGATTTGGATTTTCATTGCTTAGTCTCTACAATAAGAAACAGTATTTTACTAATTTAAGTGTGAGTATGAATTGATTAAACAGTTAAGAAAAAAAGATATGTATGGGTTTCAAATATCGTGACCTGAAAAATACAGTAAATCAATTACCTCCGGTAAGTCCTATATAGATTTTATTTTAAGAAAAAAAAGGTATGGTAAGCATGCATAGTAGTTGTATGGGGTTTAATAATTAATTTTTACCACAAATCACCTATCAGTGTGTTTTTGAAGTCCGTCAGTATACTTACTTAATTTGCACTTGTCTTTATAAATAAGTGTCCGCATACTATAGCATTGTTTATATAATTAAATGTCCGTATAGTTTACTATAACATCTTTAAATTTGTTAACATTCATGTAAGAAACAAAACAGAAGACGATTGTATCACTCAATTTTTAACTTGGTTGCACTCAGAAAATCTGTGTATGGTTTTCAGAAAATCTAATGTGTGGCGTACACTTGTACTAATCAGTTCAATCTATACATAATAATAAGTTAAACAGAAGATAAGATGTTATTTATTACGTGTCGGCAATTTAATTTTGTTTGTAGTTTAGAAGTCTTAATGTTTTGTCATTATATCCGGTTTTCTTATGACGACCTTATGCAATATTTTATATTCACACTTGTAGTAAAGGAGGTAAAAGTTTATATAACTTTTTATAGGATAATAACTGATCATGTATTTAGTTAGTTAAACGTATAAGAATTTGCTACTCAGTTACAAAATAAATAGCTTTCCATAACACTGGTATATATTGATAGGGGATAAATAAAGGAATTAAAAAAGCAAAAAAAAAAAAAAAAATGTAGAGGTCAATGTGCTTGTTTTCGAGATATTAGCCATTGAAATTTTGGCGGGAAAATGTTCTCTCTATATTTATAGCTTTATCAATGACATGTTAAAGTTCTCAAAAACTATTAAAAAAATTAAAAAAAGACTTTTAAAAATGGCTTATAATTTTTATACACGTAAAAGATTTATAAAAAGAAAAAAGGGGGTCAATGGGCAATTTTTTTAAGGCATTAAAATGGCTAAAACCAGAGGATTCCGAAAAATCTGACAAAATTTCAAAACATGACAAGCGAACATCCTTACAGCTAATTTCCTACACTGTAAATAAAAGTGTTAAGAATCTGAACACTTTTTGAACGCCCTTTTGTAACACTTGTGGAACGCATAACGGTGTTCTCAATATTAACATTGGTGTTCCAGTTTTTAACATTATGTGTGCATCTTTCGAACGCTATGTGTGTTATTTTTGAACGGATAGTGTGTACTCCTTGAACACCTAATGTTTGAATCTGGAACGCGTAACAGTGTTCTAGATATTAACTTTCGTGTTCCAGTTTTTAACATCATGTGTGCATCTTTCGAACGCTATGTGTTATTCTTGAACGGATAGCGTGTACTTTTTGAACGCCTAGTGTTTGAATCTGGAACATGTCCTTGTGAGCAAAATTGTATGCCGTTACGCGTTCTAAGCCTTGTAACACTTCTGGAACGCTCGGACTGTGTTCCAGAAATATGTGTTAATATCCAGAACACATCTATAATACTAAAATTACGAGGTCCAATTTGTCAGCCGTCATCACGTAAAAACGACGAATCACAGAATTCAACTTTATATATAACTAATATAGTACAAAGGTGTAGATTAAAAATTGCACCACTCCAGGCCCTTTTGTTTTCAACGGAATTAATATTGACAATAATTAAAAAGTTCCGGGTCGAGTCCGCTACAGATACCAATAGTATATTCACCTGTTACCTATTACCTTATCTGTACGTTCCGCATCTGACAGGCGCACCACCAAACGTTGTATTCAGGATTAATATGACACTACTTAATTGTCAAATTGTTACCTATTGCAGTATTTTAATCAGTAAGACTTTCTAAGATAACAATAGGAATACTAAAAATCTGGACTAAAAATAAGACGTATAGGTACAGTTTTCATTGTTGGTAAAAAAAATACTCCATTCCAGGATTTTTTGTTTTCCAAATAGGGAGTAATTAATATTACCAATAATTTATAAGTTCCAGTTCGACGGATTCAAACATAAAGACTTGAAAGCAGAGAAAAACTGTGTATCTTATAATCGGCATGACCTTATCAGATGACAATACTAATACTAAAATAAGGCTTGCGCATAGTTATATACTTTAATTCAGTCACAGACCCGTGATATCACGGGTGTGTTCTAGTAGTGTATATTACTGGAACACAATTTTACATGTTCCAGAAAAAGTGTTATATTCTCTGAAACATTATTGTGGTCTTGTAAAACAAATATTTTAATTGATTAAAAACGTCTTTAATTGATTAAAAAAGGCAACATTTAAAAAAAAAAGTACAATAAAATGTGAAATACTGAAGCAACTTTAAAATGACAAGTTAGACAAGTTAGAAATATAACATTTGTAATTTGCAAAATGTGTCCAAATATTTACTCATAAACAAAATGTTCGTCATATAATTATTATGTTACAACACAGTCAAGTGTCTTATGTTTAACTCATCGTTTGCAACTTCCTAAGTCAAGAACTGTTCTGAATTTCTTTACAAAATACTGATGCCACTGACTCTTTTATCACCAAAATGTTCCATAATCCACTGGCTGCATAGCACTCAGATAGTCAATATCAAACATAAAATACCCTGTGTATATGATGCTAGTAGTCGAGTCGGTGTTCATGTAACACTGCTTCCTTGGACACTTTTAAACATGATTTGAGTCGTTTACAACTGATTTTGAGCTTCCATTTTTAGAGGATTCGTCTCCTTGGGTTATAATTATTCTTTAACCTTGTTATCCATCAACCGTAAGTTCTAAAATGTGAAATATGAAGTGTATGAGTAAACAAATTATTCATCATGTCGACATTCCTTAAGAATATAAGAAAATCTTATTTCGTTTTTGTAATTCTATTATACTTGTCAGCATTATAAGATAAGATGCATTTGCCAATGAGTGGTAATTGAGTGGTCAAATGTGCTCTCGTGTTCTATATCTTTTTAAAAAAAATGATAGAAAGTTTCCAGCAAGTGCTATTATGTTTTTTAGGCAAAACTTTATCGTCAACTTAGACTTGTCACTAAATTAACTGCTAACATTTCAAGAAACTAATTACCATTTGCCTTTATTTTGAAAGATATTTAGTAATTTTTTCACTTATGATCTGTATACGGATAATTGACGGATGATGTAATTGCATCAAATTTAGCTCAAATAGCTTTCTGATTAATGTAAACAAGTGAATGGTGCACATTTTATTGATAAATCTGCAATAACAACACTTGTAAGAAGTCAATGGACATGCAATCCTATTCAAAATTCTTAAACTTACATATAGTACTTTTATGGTGCAGGATAAGTAGTCATCTCTTGAACTGCAACATGTTCTCTTTTTTCTCGAGGTATGCACGAACAATTACCCTTAAGTACAGTATAGTTGGGTTTGTACCCTATAAAAGTAACATAGGAATACATTACAATACATGAATGCAGTGCACAAGGGTGGACATTTGCTAAAATGAATTACTAATTACAAAGCTATTATAAATAACATATACATGAGAAATTTAAAATTAGTGTTGCAGTATGCCTTTTTTTACAAACTTCTGTCTTGACATTGCAATGTCATGACAGTTTTTGCATTTGTAAACAAATCCTTATGCATTGGTTTTATTTAATTAAAAAATGTACATCCTCAAAAGTGTAGATGATCGTTTGATCTTCTTAATGCTTTCTATACACAATGTTTGAGTCGTGTTAGGAATACATGGCGTTCGGAGAAAACGATTAGCTTGAACGCATCATGTTCGAGACCAGAACACATTTACAATAGCAACGATATCATTTAACATTTACGTATAAATTTACAGAGGTTAATTTTTTTTTTAAACATGATAATTTGAATGTAATCTCTCAAAGAACCGCTACTTTTTTAATCGAATTATGACAGCACAGTTAAGTGGAAGTGGAGGGGGCAGCCAGTTTTATGTTCGAACAAAATGTTCTTCCATTTATACTTCAGTGTGTCATGTCCAAGTAGACATTTGTTGATTTCATGACTAAAAAAAATATTTTTTATGTTCGTCATGTGTAGATAAATATAGATAAACATACCTATTATATCAAGTTTTGTTGTTAATTTTCCTCAGTGAAGCTTCTTCAATCACGATCAAAAACCAAACTTCCGGTACATTAATACGTCACGCGCTGTTATGTACGCGGATATGTTTGGAACACATGGCGTTCAGGGAAAATGGTAAATTTGAACGCATCATGTTCGACACCAGAACGCTTTTACAAGAGCAACGTTTTCATGAGCATTTACGCATTTACATTGTTAAAAAAAATACCTTAAGAACTTAAGTCGTTTAGAAAAAGATTCATATTAAAAATCAATCATTTGCACGCTTATAAATACGCTCTTGTAAAATGTTTCATTTTTTTTTACCAAACTATAATTTGCTTATATGCCGATACAGCTAAAATACATTTATCGTCAAATCATAGTACGAATCACCCTTATTCATCGTCTGTTTGACTCTGAAATGATGAAATTTTTTTTCACTCCCCATTACAATATAAGAACATTTTTAGTGTTCAATTTAGAACACTTGTCTTGAATATGTGCGTTAAAAGACTGAACATGCACAATGTGTTATATTCTTTAACGCTGGCGTTCAAAATGGAACACTAATGTTAATAACTGAACATATTGTGTTTAAAATTGGAACGCGTCCAGACGCGTCAGGCGTCTGCAATATTTGCAGTGATGCATGTTAAGCAAAACTTTGGTTGGGTTGCTTGCTTTGTATATAATTGTTTATACAATCTTTGTAAATAAGACTGACATCTTTAAACAATATATATAGCCATAGTTTATCCTGTATATATAATATTTGAATTTAATTGGGTGTTATCCTAATGATTGTACAATATAAAAACAAAGCAAGCAAGCTAACTAAAGTCTTGCTCTACATGCTTTAGGAAATTAGCTGTAAATAACTTTAAATTAGTTCATATAAAAGCTTCAAAACAGAAGACCTGTTCAGTTTTAATTTCTTGCTACTTTTTTTAAAATCTTTTAAAATATGATATATCTTACTATTTGTGAAGGTAAAAAAATTGAACGCTACATTATGTAATCAACATAATGCGTCCGAAGCGTTTACAAGGGACTCTCAATGCCAAATATTTGAGCGTGAAGTATTTATAAATAGAAGAAAACTCTAGAAATTACATGTGCAAGAGGGACATATGATAGAAGGTTTATGTTAGTTTTATTTACTACTTGTCTTTATAATTAAAAAGCCGAATACGCTTTTATCTGCAACTGTTGAGGTTAGTTGCTACCCCCTTCCCCCTAAAAAAAAATCATCACCCCTCCCCCCAAAAAAAAGCCCCACCCCAACCGTATGTAATTGTTTTACAAGTTTTAGTTTTCAGGTCATGGAAATTATTACTAGAACTTTGCGATTTTCTTACATCCAACTTCGTAGCAACAAAATTGAGAATGGAAATGGGGAAAGTGTCAAAGAGACAACAACCCGAGCAAAAAGCAGACAACAGCCAAAGGCCACCAATGGGTCTTCAATGCAGTTAATCGTTTGAGGGTAGCATAAACTTTGTACTCTTCAGGAATTGAATTATTCCTACTTGCTTTTGCCGACAGTAAAAATGATATCATTTATTTGGTCTGATTTCTTATGCATGTTATGTTCAAATCTACTACATACGAAATTTGATATTCGTTTTTTTCTAAAATTTGACGGTGCGACGAGATTGAATATAAATAATAAATTAGTTTCCATAAGTAAATAAAGTCCAGATTTACTTTTCTCGAAGCTTAAAAATAATGAATTAGTTGAAAAAATGGGTGTTTCAATTAAAGAGGGGCGAAAGATACCAGAGGGACATGGCTAAAAATGACAAAAAAGACAAACAGACAAACAAAAGTACACATGATACAACATAGAAAACTAAAGAATAAGGAACACGAACCCCAACAAAAATAATGGTGATCTCAGGTGATCCGGAAGGGTAAGCAGATCCTGCTTTACCTATGGCACCCGTCGTTTTTCCATAAATATGATTATCTTTAAAATTGAATAGTGAAACGACTAAAATAATGTTTTTCAGATAGATTTTCGTACTCCATAACCCCAAAATCAGTCGTAAATTGGGAAAATCTACGTGACTTATAACAAGAAAGTTGTAACCTTATTATTTGTACAGAACTTTAAGGCTGCAGATAACAAACTTTACGCATTTAATATAAGAAGATTGCGTCAGAGATATAAATGTATGCGGTATAAAAGATTTGTAAAAGTTATCTTGAATTGTGAAATCAACTCAAGATATTATGCTATGTTGATTAAACAAATTAAATGAATCGATTGTTCAAAATAACGTTCTTGTAACATAATGTCAATAAAAAGATACAATATAAAATTGGTACCATTCATGTTACTACAAAATGTATCATAAATTTAAACATCTACATCAGTTATTCTAAAATGGAGTCAATTTTATTTTGTGGTATAAAGTAAAATAAAAAAAATACTGAACTCCGAGGAAAATTCAAAACGGAAAGCCCAAAATCAAATTTCAAATTCAAAAGCTATTACAAATAAAAAAAATAGATAACAACTATCATATTTAAGACTTGGTACATTGCATTTGTTGTATTCTTCCATGTATAAAAATGTTTCGCATGTCATTCATTCGGATCGAAAATAAAGGCTATAATGTGAAAAGTAGGAGGGAACGTCCATACGTACATGTAACCAGCCTCTAAGGAAAATACATAGAAAACAAATATGGAGATGAAAAGAAATGTGGATATGTGTCAATCCAATGTTTTGGCCATTGTTATATTATAGTTCGTTTCTGTGTGTGTTACAATTTAAAGTTGCGTCGTTCGTTTTCTCTAATTTTTGAGTGTAAATTGACATTGCGATAAGACGTGTCACGGTACTTGTCTATCCCTAATTCATGTATTTGATTTTGATGTTATATTTGTTATTCTCGTGGGATTTTGTCTGATGCTTGGTCCGTTTCTGTGTGTGTTACATTGTAGTGTTGTGTCGTTGTTCTCCTCTTATATTTATGCGTTTCCCTCAGTTTTAGTTTGTTACCCCGATTTTGTTTTTTGTCCATGGATTTATGAGTTTGAACAGCGGTATACTACTGTTGCCTTATTTGTCCATTAATGTCCTGTGCAATATACCGGTGTATAATCGTACCACAAATAGCCATGGTTATGTCAAAGAAAGTATCGTTCTTTGTAAACAAAAGTTCATCGGAAGATACCAAGAACTTGTTAATAAATATTCCGTACCAACTTTACAAATAATACATGATGGTCTCGAAGTAATGACTGCTGGACCCCAATTTTGAACAACTGAATATTTTGACAATTGAATACTTCATGTATGTTTGTTTTGCTTACACAATGTTGTCAATATAATGGAAATCAATGCGACTATCATGAAAGTGAGAGATTTAGCTTGCTTAAAACCCAGATTTAATACATCATTTTCTTCATAAGTTGTTTTCCATTTGTGTGATGTGTTTTGAGCTTTTGAATTTACCATTTGATAAATGACTTTCTGTTTTCAATTTTCATCTGAGTTTGGTATTTTTTGTATTTTTTACTAAAAAAAATTACTCACTTCTTCTAAAGATAAATGAAAAACTATTTTAGTATGCAGTTTTGCTACAAGTGTAGAACCAGATTACAAACGGCATAATACATCAATTATTCACAATTAGTTTGTTTATGATGCTTGTAAATGTATGGGCATTATGTTTTCTGGTCTGTGCGTCCGTTCGTCCGTTCGTCCCGCTCCAGGTTAAAGTTTTTGGTCGAGGTAGTTTTTGATGAAGTTGAAGTTCAATCAACTTGAAACTTAGTACACATGTTCCATATGCTATGATCTTTCTTATTTTCATGCCAAATTAGAGATTTTACCTCAGTTTCACAGTCCACTGAACATAGCTAGTGATAGTGCGGATGGGGCATCCGTATACTTATGGACACATTCTTGTTTTCTTTAAAAAAAGTTCTACATTACTGAATAATTATTTATAAACAGTAATAAACTCTTACTGATCTTTATAATGTTACACCAACAAATTCCAACCTGTCAAATGAAGTACGGAAACTTACAAAGATAAATATTCTTAGATGGATATGTCTTGTTTTATATCCTTTTGGGTTATATATCTCTCCATTAGTTTCGGTTCCTATACATCATTGGCTTTCACATATTTGTCATTGAGTGTTCCTGAAGAAGGTAAATGCAGAAAAAAGCACTTCTGATGCATGGTATTGTTGTGATCCCGAGTAAATACTAAGATCAATATATACCT
Source organism: Mytilus edulis (assembly GCA_019925275.1). Classification (NCBI taxonomy): domain Eukaryota; kingdom Metazoa; phylum Mollusca; class Bivalvia; order Mytilida; family Mytilidae; genus Mytilus; species Mytilus edulis. The sequence continues at coordinate 48,810,668 of CM034362.1, forward strand.
TAGATGGTCGTTCCTGCAGTCAGGAACGGCCGATTGCTCTTCTAGTATGAATAGACGTCTGCATTGTAGCCATTAGTTCAACCGGAAGAGGATGGTTTCTGGGAAGTTCTTCGGACATCTGTAGATGGTCTGTCTGATGACCTAAAAGTAACCCTCCGGATACTACAGTATTTATAACGTGTTGTTTTCATTTTTTCCACACACTCCTTACTTTTACAGTAACAGAGAAGTTTATGAGAATACAAAAACATTGTCAACGGATATATTTTTTTTAAGCAGTTACAATCACCCAAATATATTTAATGATTTGTTTTAGGACAATACATTTTTATAATTGGGCTACATTTGATTATCAAGCGGGTGAAGTAGTGAAGCAAATGAGCAAGCATTATTGTTATTTTTTATGGACAATGATATCCCTATGAATACAGAAAAGAGCATATAAAAGTGAATTAAATTATGAAGCAAGTGAAATATATAAGCTAGCAGTTGAAATGAATTTGCAAGCAAGTGAACAAAAATAGTATTTCATTTTGAGTGCTCAATTAAGCTCTTTTCTTGCCTGTTTAGCTATTTTGTATATGACAAAATAAGGAGTTCATCTTTTCGTTTCAATGGGTGTCAAGCTGCAATCTCACCATATTGTCGTGTATCCCCTAGTTTCCATTGTGAAACAGTCATCGCTTATATCTCTCGTATTTTGCAGGTCTTCAGTGTTCTTCAAAATCGTACTTCATACCTTACATGGCATTTTAAATTTTTGGTCCGATCGTCGCTGAAAAATCTATTGTAGACAAAACGTGTTTTTGACGTATGTAATTTTAGTTTCGGTGTATATGATAATTTTTTTAATTCAAAATGTATAAAAAATAAATTGTATCTTTCCAAAGTCTGGGTAAGAAATGTTAAAGGGTAGAAGTTATAACTCTCATTTATTAAAAAAATTCGTTTGAATCTACTTTTTACTGTAAAACGGGGGTGTTTGATGTCGTATACAGTAATCAATATTGTGTATTCACATTTCGATTAGTTCCGCGAAAATCTGTTCATACTTGATTGGTTAGAAATAGAAAGTATTAAAGGCTTTTCTGCGAAAAATTCTTTATTTCTTCTTAACTGTAAAAGGTAAGATATATTTAAAAACCGCCATAAATTATATAATGTCGAAGACAGATACAGTTAGGGCAAGACCCATATTTTATTTGTAAGGTAAGACATATCTTTTCTTAATTTTGAAAAAAAAAATGACATTTGTGTATATTCGATTTCACTTTATTTCGTAAGAAATTTCAAAATCTAAATTTTCCAAAGTAATTGTACAAAAATACTTCGTTTGTAAAATGAACCTAGATTTCATAAGCGTAAGAATTTGATATACTAGTATTGGACGTGATTATCAAATAAATAAGTATATACATTTTTGTTTGATTTATCTGCGAGAACACTACTAAAGAATTAAAATGTCGTAGATTCAAGTGAAAGACTCAACTAAATTAAAATGAAAGATAAATGGTATAAAGGTATTTGAAATAAACAGAAAACATTTCTTTTCTTTAAATGGATTGGATACGCATTATAAACATACAATATATTAACATGATAAATACATAAAGTGAAATTCATGTTAATGAAATTGACAGTTTTGATAAAATTTGTCCGATTAAGACAGCTGAAGTTTACGGATGTTCAGACCTCATAAAATGTTTAATAAGATTAATTAAGGTACTTGTATCACACTCAAATTTTGAAAAAAGTACGAAATCAAAAAAGCAATCAAGTGTGTCTAAAGGGGAAGCAACTCCTTCTTTGAATAAATAACTCATCATGCGCATTCGGTCAACACATCAACTTCGAAAAGACGAACAGCAGTATATGAATCTTAATATTAACACATGAATACTTAGTAAAGTCGAAAGCTATCAAACAGAGATGTATCGTATACGTCAGATAAAAACGTAGACCTATCTGCTTCAATGACACTAGTCGTGCTATTCATAGAAAAGAAAAATAATTTTCGAGACTCTAAAATGTCATTAACACATGTGTTGTAAACTAAAGGTTTGTTACATTTTTTTTTAAAGTAATCTATTTTTAATTTTTATTTCATAAGATGATGATAATAATATTTATGAAAGTAGGAACATGATAATGAGTGAAAAAGATAAATGAAAAAATGAAACAAAAGTTTGAAATAAAAAATGTATACCAAATAAAAAATAATTCAACATTGACATATGTTATATGTGATCAACGTTACAACTGTCTGTCAAAAACATGGAATTTTATGCGACTGGCATACAAGTGAGAGGTTTAACTAGTTATAAAACCATGTTTAATCCACCATTTTTTATATAAGAAAAATGCCTGTACCATGTCAGCAACATGTCAGTTGTTGTGCATTTGTTTGATGTGTTTGAGCTTTCGATTTTGACGTTTGATTTATAGGGACTTTCCGTTTTTATTTTTCCCGGAATTTACTATTTTTGTGATTTAACCTTTTTCAGTGGTTGTTTTTGCGGAGGATGGTTGTTGATCACATATATAGACTGTCATGTCCATATATAAATTTTAAACAAGGGGAGACTTAGAACTGCATGGTCGTCAAATTAGTGAAAGCGCCTTTCTATGATTCGGTTTGATATTTGGTTCATTTTGAAGACAGCACAGATTTTGTTTAAATATAATTATAATATAATAGCTTAATGTGTGTCCCAAATGTACTTCATGAATTAAAACTCTACAATCCTTCTATTATAATATTTTCCAGTTCTCATTAGATATGTACATTAATAAGTTGATAAATATGATTTCAGGATATATAACTATTTCAGTACAAATCGAAATTATCAATACTATTCAATTAGTTCTTCAATTATTTATTCATCTTTGGTTACACAGTTCAATTTACAGCATGTCTGTTTTAAACGCACAGATTTACAACCAGCAAAGAATTATCAAACCAGTGGTAGAGGTTATCATGAACTTCAAGTGAAATCTGCTACCATGGTTTATCAGGGATTTTGTAATTTCTTGCACAACATGCGTCTTATATGCCAAACATTTATATTATAATGAAGATTAGCAATAAAACCCGATGTTTTTTTCTTAAGGTTATAGTCTTCAGATTTGACAAACATATTTTTCATTATAGAATACACGGTGCATAACCATAACGGCCACTTCTGGCGGAAACGGATACTGGCTGCTAGTAGCAACGGACACTTCACTCTTTATTGGTAAGTCAACTTCACGCTCCGCAGAAAAAGGTATATTTATCACGTTTTAGAACAATGTAAGGTATTTATGAATTATAACACGGAACAAAATGATAACTGACAAGATCAAAATCGAAGGATTAGGCTTGTAATTCAATTGGGGTTCAACAAATTAATGAATATGAACTCGCATGTTATGCGTTCGAGTGCATAAAGTGATATTTTTTGTTTGTTTATTTCTAAGCTATTCAGGCTCCATATCCAGTAAGTAAACTTACATGTTATGGTTTGACATCAAATGTTGTCAAGAGAAAGGATTATACTCATTATTGAAGGTCATCCTGCGATCCAAGATAATGGTGTTTTGCTAGTTTTATCTCATTGACACACAACCGAATCCTTTCTATTTCGTAAGTATGGTCTAAATTGAATTGATGAATGTTTTATGATAACACAAAAATGTTTTTTTTTCACAATGATTTAAAAAAAATGCATCTGAAAAAAATAAATAAATGATGAAACTAGATGAATTATTAATACAAGTTATCCTGGTTTGGCGACAATTTTATTATTGATTAAAAAAACAAACTATTAGATATAGAGATATACCGTAATGTTATTGATCTCAAGTATAGATCAGAAGAAACATCCTGCATGTTGACATCAACCGGCTGAACAAAATTATCCGCTAGTTGTACCTCTGGGTAGACAGCTTTCCTTGTTGTATTTATTCGAAATGACCTACAAAATCAACACAATGTCTAAACTTTCATGTTGTAAGAAATTGTATAGCATATATGTACTTTAAATTAGCCAAAGCCATTCACTACTGACAATGAACGACAGTTATATTGTTGTTCTTCATATTGGAAGTTCCAACCATATTTCACTTGCTAATGACTATATTATAACATAAGATTGATTTAACATACACGTAGTTTGAAGAGACAGAAACCACTTAAACAAGTGAGCGCAACGACAAAGATCAATAAAAAAAATACGGAAAATTAAAAAAAATTAAACGAAACCAAAGGCCCCCAGAATCCTGATTACCTACCTGAACAAAATGTAAACCTATAACCAGAATTGTCTTGTGATGAAAGCCATCTTATATTTGGGAGAAAGTAAAAAGAAACCGATCTGAAAGTTTACCACCTGCAAACTACTGCTGCCAATTAGTTTCAGAAAAGAAGAAGAAATTTTAGCCATTTTCTCATAGTATCTTATGTTGAACGAAGTTCAGCAATGGTAGCCATCTTTAATCACAGGCAGGGTCATCGGAACAATTCTAAAAGAGGACCTTGTAAAGACCATTTCTGAAAGTATGGTTCATACGGACTTTGCGGTGTCACACAATATAAATAAGTGTGGTTTTGGTATTGGGTTCTATTTAAAACTATTTTCAGATATGGTGGTCATCTTGGAACTCGCAACACATCTGCAATTGTTCTTCATCTTAACATGTTTATTTGCTTCTCAAAAAAAGTATATGCATGCATAAACTTTGCAAAAATACATCGAGAAACGACTTTATACACCAGTTTTCTGTTTTGAAAATATGAGAATGACCTTTATTGTTTTTTATTTTAGTTTTAACAGTGATATAGGTATCTTTGGATTGCTATTTTGTTATGCTTGTTATGGTATTTATATTGGTATTACGTGGATTCTCTATTAGTCAAGTATAAAACAATTATAATGTTACCTTTCTGATGGGTCACATCGGTAGTGAAAGATTTCGGTTACTGTTGACATCAGTCGAGGAATTGATATAGCTTTTGGACACCCAAGACGCGTTGGTTCCATGTCGCTTAATTCACCAAAGAAGGTTTCATTGACAAGACTAGAAATAGCTCTATGGTTATATGTACCTGACTTGACAATGGAGAACAGTTGTATTGTTGTATCTATACGCTGTAGAAACCCCTCAAACATAACTTTCGGAAATCCTTTAACATACACTCCAAACATAGGGAACTGACCAAAGTCCACACTCTCTAAAAGAAATTCTTTGAGTCTCAATTTTCGACGAATTCTCTCCTTAGATGAAAAGCCAGGGGTATCCTCTGCCTCATACCATTCTCTTACAATTTGACAGAAATCGGCTTCTTTATCAAATGCTAAATTCCTCATTTCAATTTCAACATCGCGTGAAAATGTTCTTTTTGCGAAAGCATTATTTTGTTTATCAATTATATCAACAACAAGACTTTTACTGATAATGTCTCGGTTCTTGTTTGCAACAGCTACCCATGCTTGTTTTCGTATATTCTGTAAGCCATCCTTACAAACTTTTGACCGCAAATTGACCAAAAGGTGGTGTGCATCAATACATGCGGGTTCAAGTTTTTGCCTGATATCATTAAATTCTGGATAAGAATTTATTTTCATTTGGATCAAATATATTTTTAGGAGTTTCCACCTTTGATTTGCTGATTATTTTTTTAATACTGCCACTATACTTTTTTGGTTTATGTAACCATAATGCAGATTTCCTTTTCCTGAAAGCAAAAACAAAACATCATTAAGGGTCCGGTGCCTGCAATAAAGCTGACATGGGTCTGGTTCCAGTAATTTGATCTAGGTGAAAGGGTCCGTTTCTAATAATTTTGAAAAGGAAGGAGTTTGACTTTAAATCTTGAGTTATGCACAAAATGTTATTAACAAAAGAAATTTTACGTCGAAACCATGTAAGTATGGCTAATACTGTTCTAATTAAAGCGGGAATAATTATCATTTTGGTGGGAAAAGAGTTGCACAAAACATAGTCACTAGTTTAAAATGCTAATCAAATATAAAAGGAATACATCTTCGTTGGGATAAGTGGTTTCTAGATGACACAGCAATTGTATCACTTACCTAACAGATTTGTCTAAATCATCATTATTCGGATCTTTGTCTGAGTCCATCGTAGGAAAAACGCCGAAAGTCGCCGTTGGTTTTGGTGGCAGTATCCGTTTCCGCCAGAAGTGGCCGTTATGGTTATGCACCGTGGAATAAGACGATATAGTACTATTGCTACTCAGACAACTCTGTGTCAGAGAAATAAATTAAAAAGAATTAAACAACTATAGGTCACCATACGGCTTTCATCAATAATGAGCAAAATGTACCGCATATTAATTTCAAAATGTTCCAAATGACAAAAAACAAATGAAACAGTATGTTAACGTACGCGGTAAGAAATACGTAAACATTGTTTAAATAGTATGTATGACAGATAACAGTAGGGCAAATCACTTTATTCCCATTTAAATTAAAGTTATGCAATTTCCGTACTAGTGTTGTTTTTGTACTAACTATATATTTTAAAAGTTTTTGTCAATAATCATCAAAGCAAATATACGACAGGGATAGGATCTCAGTTAGGGCAACCAGTCCGGTACCCACGAATGTAGTTCTTAAAAAAAACATATAACTTTTGTTATAAATTGTGTAGTGTTATTATTTCACTAGTTCTGTAACTGAATGTAGATTTATTTGAAAGGGTAGGCTTTCTAGTTTGAATTTCTGTAAAAATTTTGATTGATTTAAATGTAATCTGGCGTCAGTACATAGAGTAAATTGCCTAAATTCTAGCCTTTATTCTTTCCCGGAAGTAGACAGACTGGCCCTGTTGTCAATAAAAACAAAATTTTGCAACGGAATGCCGGTCATGAGGCACTGAGATTGTACTTAAACACTTCAAAATGAATGCCTAACATGAACCAGAAGTCCCAAGGTGGCTATCAAAATTATTTATTGAACAGGACCCTATGTATTTACTATGATTTTCAATGCGTTCCAATGGGGCAAATCATGAGCGTTTCTTATCGTCGAGTTGCAAGTTGCGAGTTACAAAAGCCGAGTTGCAAGTTACAAAAGTCGAGTTGCGAGTTACAAAAGTCCAGTTGCGAGTTACGAAAGTCGAGTTGCGAGTTACGAAAGTCGAGTTGCGAGTTACGAAAGTCGAGTTGCGAGTTATAAAGTCGAGTTGCGAGTTACAAAAGTCGAGTTGCGAGTTACAATAGTCGAGTTGCGAGTCACAAAAGTCGAGTTGCGAGTTAAGAAAGTCGAGTTGCGAGTTACAAAATATTTATGACACCGAATTTTCAGGTTTTAATCACATTTGATAAAACAATGTACCCGAACTTTGTTATTCCCGTGATTGCGGGATTTTTAAAGAGTTATATGTAATACTTAAGTTAAGTTCTGGAAGTATTTAAAAAAAAGTATCCTTAAAGGAGGAGATCGATCTTATTTATTGCAGAGCGTTTACACTACAACATAAAAAGAAACAGTCTGACCATTTACCTTATTACCTTATAGTTCGTAAACAAATAATCCTAACTTGAAATAGAATAGTAAAGCGGAAATACTGCATCTCGCACGGACTATAACACACTGCAAAATCATGGAGAAAATAATTGGCTGATTGGAATTTCGTATGGATTTATTAATCATTTTTTTTGGTTCATTAAGACATGTGTGTATAGACTATCGCTAACTAACAAACGGTCTGTAGATGAGGATTTGCAGCAAAGAATTATAACTTATCAAAGATATTCCAAAAATAGCGGAATCTATGTTTACTTTTCGGATTCCATCCATCGTTTTTAAACACACCGAACATTGGGGGGGGGGGGGGGGGGGGGGGGGGGGGGGTATATTTTCATATCTAGATATAACATTGAAATAAGATCGATTTTTTTCAAACCATATCTGAAAGTGGACTTTTTAAGACCGATTGAAGATCGATTTTTCCCGTTTTGATTAAAGATCGATCTTTTTTTGTCAACTTTTTTAGATCGATGTCAAGGTAGCCATTGTACATTCTATTGCAACATTGTTTGTAACGTTCAAGCGCAGACGACGTATGACTGATTTCAAATGTATGATTTGACGTCGTTTTCTGTCAGATTCAAAAGAATGGAGATAACAATATTGTATTTTAAGCTTCGATGGTATCAATTATTGATTTGATGGTCGCATTTATCCGTTTGCTGTCTCCTCTAACGCGTCGCCAGTAAACTTAATTTGCGACCATCAAATCACCGTCGGAGCTTAAAATACAATACAGTTATCATCTAATTATATATATATAAAAAGAACGTTTATTGTATACTGAGGAGACAAATTAAGATTAATTGTATATTTATTAACCAACTAAGTACATTATTGCCAAAAAAGCCTGTTTATTATAAACCCTAACTTGGCTTAATACAGACAAACTGGGCATTAATACAGGGCCATTACAAAAAAAACAGGGCCATTAAAGAAAAAAACAGGGCCATTAAAGAAAAACAGGGCCATTACAGAAAAACAGTGTTAATATCAAATATAATAAATTTAACATGGCCGCTGATTTTCAAATATAGGAATCACTGTTCATCCTGTTTTTCAACATATAACTTCTGTCAACTTAATATCTTGGATATTTGGTATATTAAAAGCTTTATGATGGTGAGTACAAATTATTTTTTTCAAACTAAACTGTCAATAAAAGAGTAAGAGAGTACATTAAGTTGGCAGCAACACATACACTTTTGTTCAGTTGGTTAATAAATGTATTAGTAAATGGTTGTTTTTATAATGGCCCTGTTATATGTCCTTGGTCAGTAATAATGTCCTTGGCCATTACAGACTTCCTCTACCATTATTACAGACCTTGGACATATAACAGGGCAATTATAAAAACACCCATTCATTAATGCTATAGTAATACGTCAACTGCAACTATTCGACTTTACCACTACAGAGAGGAGGATCGACAGCATGGGCATGCTAGGTACCGTGGGCTCTCGAGGATTATGTAAAATAAATTGATGTGTCTGGTTGATACAGGTGTAATATTGAAAGGCCATTATAATATTCTGTATTATTCTTTACTTCGGGTTGTAATGTAGAATGTAGGTTTTCCATTGTCAGTATATAAATCGAGCAACAACACGTACGTACTAATTTACACGGGACTATGCCTATATGTGTGGTCCTAGAAAGCTACAGAATCATTTCCTAAAAATAAGGAGATGTGGTATGATTTGCAATGAGGCACTATCAAGGTAAAATGAAGTGCATTTATAAAGCCATCATAGAAAACTGTATGACCTTCAAAGTCTGCTATAAACGGCCCAAACATGAAAAATGTGAAACAATCCAAATTAAATTCTTAGAAAACTAACTCATAATTGACAATCTCAAACATGTGAACACTATATAATTTTAAACCTAAGTTACTAAGTTATCCAATACCCAAGAGGAATACTTCAAAAAAATCATATTCACGATGTAGCAATAAACATTTTAAACTTTCCAATTAAATCTTAACTGTAAAATGGCGCAAATGAAGTTTTACAAGAGGCTACATGTATAGACTAAATAATAAAAACGGGGAATGAATCAAAGAGACAGCAACCCAACAAAAATATACAATTCACTCAAATGTCATTGGGTCTTCAACACAGCGAATAATCACACACCTAGATGAGAAGGCCCAAAACACAATGTTTATTAGATCAAGAATATGGACGCCATTCTATGCTCCTAAATATAAAGATGAACCAAAATTAAAAAAAAACATAAAAGAACAACAAAGGATATAGGTTCCTGACTTATGTCAGACACACAAATGTGGCGGGTTTAAACTGGTTTTATGCATGCCATTCGTTTCCCCTTCATCTATAGCCAATGTAAAATATGTCACTGCCAAAGAATAAATGTTGCGGTCCCTAACGAATATTGCCGGGCTCTGCAGCTGCCCCAAAAAGCCCACTCTAAACGAAATCTGCAGAAGAGGTATTTTATATGTACTATAGTTTGGTTGCTATCTCACTTTACGTATAATATGACGTTGCTAGCTATGAAATTTAATAATAATTAAACTGCAAGCCATCCGCTGTATTTCAAAATGATATCTGCTTCTTCAGAAAATACTACCCGGCCACGTCTAATTTTTTGTATTGTATTTTTGTCCATCTGATGAGTTAAGCCTTTTTCAACTGATTTTTATAGTTCGTTCTTATGTTGTACTGTTATACCACTGTCCCAGGTTAGGGGAGGGTTGGGATCCCGCTAACATGTTTAACCCCGCCATATTATTTATGTATGTGCCTGTCCCAAGTCAGGAGCCTGTAATTCAGTGGTTGTCGTTTGTTTATGTGTTACATATTTGTTTTTCGTTCATTTTTTTTTACATAAATAAGGCCGTTAATTTTTTTCGTTTGAATTGTTTTACATTGTCTTATCGGGGCCTATTATAGCTGACAATGCGGTATGGGCTTTGCTCATTGTTGAAGGCCGTACGGTGACCTATAGTTGTTAATGTCTGTATCATTTTGGTCTTTTGTGGATAGTTTTCTCATTGGCAATCATACCACATCTTCTTTTTTATATACGTAGTGATTATTTAAGCAAACAATTTTATTTTTACAAGAGACTCGGATGAAGTCCAAACAACAAAAGTAATCAACAATACTGTATACAATTCTATAAGAAATCATTCCAAAATGTTAAACAGTTATACCAAAAAATCAAAATAGTTTCGTTTCCACATTTTTACGCAATTCGACTTCTGTAACTCGCAACTCGACTTTCTTAACTCGCAACTCGACTTTCGTAACTCGCAACTCGACTTTCTTAACTCGCAACTCGACTTTCGTAACTCGCAACTCGACTTTCTTAACTCGCAACTCGACTTTTGTAACTCGCAATTCGACTTTCTTAACTCGGAACTCGACTTTTGTAACTCGCAACTCGAAACTCGCAACTCGCAACTCGATACTCGACAACAAGTGAATCTCAATATTGGGTCCCCGTTCCTGTCAGAGAGCATGTTTTGAACACTTCAATCTGCAATTGTAAGCTCATTTTTGAAGTTTCATGGATGACATTTGGCCACAGGCTTCAAAATTCAATAAGGAAAGCAATGATGTAATTATTTGTAAAATTTGAATTAAACTTTTTAAATTAAATTGCAATTTAAATTTATGAAATTTAAAAAAGTTTGTTTTTCAATTTAAAGTTTAAAAAAAGGGCACAGAAAGGTCATTTTGTCTGTATTATGTATTCCTACACTTGTAAGTTAAAATTGAGGGATTTTTGAAAAATATCAGCAAACAGTATTAGAAAGAGCCACAGGGAAAGAAAGAATAAATGTGTTATATGGGATTAGGTGACAGTGAAAGATGGAAAATATGGGCTTATTTCTTTCTAGTATCTTATTTCTGGGACCTGAAAAAAGAAACAAATTCCATAGTTTCAGTTTTAGGTCTTTTAACATGTTTAATAAGTTTTTGATAAATTGTGGCTATTAAATAAATCATTTAAGTGCCACGGTTCAGCTATGAAAGTTGTGTGCGAATCCAGCTCACATTTATTTAGAGCAGCATCACACACATAACCACATATTATTGTGTAAACTCAGAAACACTTGCCAGGGACTCTCTAATTTTACATTTTTTGGAAGATATTTAAGGGGTAGGGCTATAATATAGCTTATTAAAGCAATTTAAACTGAAGTGTACAACAATTTTAGACTCCCTTTTAAAGATTTTGATGGTCCTTAAAAGGACCGTTAATTTTATCTGTATCTATTTCAGCAGTAGATGAAGGGGGCTATATCTTCCTTGGTTTTAGAACTTTTGAACATCAGCTCCTGGTTAAGGAAACACTTAGTGCTCTTTTAATAGTTTCACTGTTTGAATTTCATTTTCATTAATGCTTCTTTCCTAAGTTTCATTTTTAAAAGTTCCTGCATTAATAACTTGTCTTTGTTATCTATATTCAGGTTGGTAAACTTGGACTAAAGTACATGGATCTCAGCCACCAACAGTTTCAGTGTCCACGAGAACACACATATGAACTAGTGGGACATTCAGACCAGTTAAAAGTACAACAACGCACAGTAGCATTAAGCGGTCAGGAAGATCAAGGATTGCCCTCCACATCTGTTAAACTATAGGAGGTGCTGTTTGACTGGTTTTAGCTACAAGTGAGAACTTCTCTGCATCTAGCCTCTTATATTGTATTTTAAATGAACTTAGCAGACTATTTGAAGACTTTGTCTCATATTTTATACCCTTGTTATGGGGTATGCTTCTTTTGCATATGTAATTCTTTAAAACGGAAGATTTTTTTATTTTAATTGAAAAAAATAATATTTTTAATTTATTTTTAAACAAATTTTGGTTTCATGAATTTAAGATTTTCTCCGATCAATTTTCTGGTATTTGAGATGTTATAGATAAGGATCTATAATTCTGTAACTGTTTGATAATTTTTTTTGAAACTTTGCATAATAACTACTGAGATGTATATCTTTATTTTAAAAGTGCAGTTTCAAGTCTGGGGGAAAAATAAAGTCTGACAGGAATAGGATCCAAGTTAGGGCAACCAGTCCGGTACCCACGAATGTAGTTCTTAAAAAAAATATATAACTTTTGTTATAAATTGTGTAGTGTTATTATTTCACTAGTTCTGTAACTGAATGTAGATTTATTTGAAAGGGTAGGCTTTCTAGTTTGAATTTCTGTAAAAATTTTGATTGATTTAAATGTAATCTGGCGTCAGTACATAGAGTAAATTGCCTAAATTCTAGCCTTTATTCTTTCCCGGAAGTAGACAGACTGACCCTGTTGTCAATAAAAACAAAATTTTGCAACGGAATGCCGGTCATGAGGCACTGAGATTGTACTTAAACACTTCAAAATGAATGCCTAACATGAACCAGAAGTCCCAAGGTGGCTATCAAAATTATTTATTGAACAGGACCCTATGTATTTACTATGATTTTCAATGCGTTCCAATGGGGCAAATCATTGGGTCCCCGTTCCTGTCATAAAAAAGAAAATATTAAAAAACGAATAGCAATAAATTTAGGTTGAAATGAACGGAGAACTTATATATATATAATATATATATATATATTATATGTTATAATAAAAAGTAATACGATCGGTAATTTGAAAAAAAGTAAGTAAAACCTTTAACCAATAATAATTTTTATCTTGAGTTGGATGACACATATTTCTGAATCATTTACATCAACATGTTGTATAACCAAAGCAAATTGTAACACATTAAAAAGAAGTAAAAAACGATTAACAATAAATAAAGGTTGGAATGAACGGAAAACTAAATAAAAAGTGATCCGATCTATAATTAAATATGTAAGTAAAACTTTTATAACCAACGATAATTTGATTACTCATCCTTCTAAATTATTAACAAAATTTTTATAAATATCATTAAAGAAAACTTTAACAGACATTAAAAGAAAATTAAAACGAAATTCATTACATTAAGGTTGGAATGAACGGAAAACTTAATAAACATTGATAAAGTCAGTAATTTACAACCCCCCTGCCCCTCCCCCCAAAAAAAACCAAAAACAAAAGTAAAATCTTCATAACTGTTGAGAATTTAATCTAACATCTTTCTAATTAATTAACATCAATTTTATCAGCATTCAAAGCCCGGCTTCAAAGTTATTGTGAAACTACCTACTCTGGAGCTTGCGTTTTAATGAAAGTTGGATACTAAAACAATCCTATTGATTGACTGCTGGTATTTTTCCTTTTTAGTCATGGCGTTGTTGGTTTGTTTTTGAAGGTCTCCTTGGTATCGTTCACATCTCTTAATCTTTTAGGATGGCCTGCTTACTCGTCTGGAGCACAGGATAACTCTCTCGGGGTTTTTGTAGGTATTTTATTTTTCGTTCTTTAATTTTCTATATTGTGTTTCATAGACTGTTGTTTGTATTTTGGTCGTTGGTATTTTTCTCCGTGGTATTGTCAGTAAGGTTTGGTTAGAATATGACTTTGGTATAATTCACCTCTTTTCTTTATAGGTAATTCACTAGTTTGTATAACTGTCTAACTGAGTTGCGGAAGATACCAGAGGGTAATTTAAACTCATAAGTAGAAAATAAGCTGACAACGTCGTGGCTAAAAGGACAAAGACAAACCAATAGTACATAAAAAGTAAAATCTCAGAAATACTGAAATCCGAGGATCATTCAAAAAGGAAAGTCCCTAATCAAAATCAAATGATAGAACACATCAAATGAATGGACAACAAATATCATATTAATGACTTGGTACAGGCATTTTCAAATGTAGAAAAGGGTGGACGGAATAATCTGATTTAAAGACGCTAAACCTCTCACTTGTATGACAGTCGCATAAAATTCCATTATATTTACAACGATGCGTGAACAAAACAGACATAATAGGTAAAATTATGAAAATAGGGGAACATCAGTCATCACCCTGTCCAAATCTCAATAAGAACAAAAATAAACAAATATTTAACACAGAAGAACAAAAAAGCATACATCAAATTTAAGAGCCACGTTCATTGGTACTTATTATTGTATTTTAAATCAACCAATAAAGGATTGAAATATTTGAAGTCATGTGACTGAATGACTAGAAACACAACACAGAGAAGTACAGACTAAGCCACCCGAACTCCACCAAAAACTGGGGGTGATCTCAGGTGCTCCGAAAGCGTAAGCTGATCCTGCTCAATATTTGGAACCTGTCGTGTTGCTCACGTGATCACAAACCTGGTGTAGGTGTATCCGCCTAAACTTGTAAAGACACTACTTGCCTTGAGCTCTAATCTAATGGAGACCATATTATTTTGCAATGCTTTGTAAAAAAAGTTTCATGAAGACAGAACATGTACTTGTTCTTGTAAAGCATGAATCGTGCAATTTAATTGGTTAATTACCCAGATTTTACACCACACCCAATCACCGGGGATAAATCTAATTAAAATTGACCTAGACATCCTGACTATATGCCTAGCAATTAAGGAGAATAATGTTGTAATATATTTAACGGTGAACAACAACAAAAAAAGAAGAAAAATGTCCGGTTAGTCTGTTTCAAAAGCGTATTTATTGTCCAAACAAATATCGTATGGACATAATGCGAAAAAAAAATTCTGGTAATATTTAAAAGCCAATTGTTCTTTATTTGTCCCTTGCGTTTGTTTTGATAGAAAAATATTAACTTCCGGTTAAAAATGTCAATTCTGGGGACATGAAGTTTTGTTGTAAATTTAGTTGAAACTTATTTCAAGGTATCGATAAACGCGTTATATGACCATCAACTATGCAATTCTATCTCAATAAATCTTTGAGAAAGTATACTGACTTTTAACTTTCTTGATACATTAAATAAATCTTTTCTCATAATTCCAAATAAAATTCCACAAAATTTCACAGTTCAAAAGGAATATTGTCAAGCCTGCTTCGTATGGTTTGCATACATGGAACTTATCTTTGATTGTTTTTTTAATTGGCTGAAGGATTTCATTGGAGGCAACAGATTCAGAGACAAGGATTATAACTGTTACATCAGAAGCCATACTTCGAGAGACAGGAATACCATCAGAGAGAGAGAGAGAGAGTAAATCTAGACACAATGATTAGATTAGAGGGAACAGACCTTGGTAATCGAAAGCTACCACAGAAAACTGGAACACTACAGACCACAAATCAAAAAGGAAGAATACCATCAGATGCAACAACTGATATTTTTGACGATGAAAATCCAACATCAAATATTGTTGAACCGACCTCGTTAAATTTTTCAATCTTAATTGACAATCCTTTTCCTGGACCAAGTTTTGCATTTGAAATGAATCAGTTTGATTCTACTCATACGACTGATCTTCGAGAAGAAAATCAACCTTCGTCAGTTATTTTATCCCCAGAGACAGCAGGAAGCTGTAATGTTCTAAAACGTAGGCATATACCAGCAAATGTAGAACAAGAACATTAAGAATCACCGATTAATACACGAATTGCAGAAGAAAATGACGAATAGAAGAAGAAACCTCATTTTGAAAGACGCAGGATCTTTAATCTAACAAAACATATAATTTCTATTGTGCTTATTATCCTTGATCTTGTGTTTGATTGGGTCGAATATTCTGATATGAACAAAACAGGAAAAAAACTACACAATCGCTGGAGAACGAAGCGTGAAAAATGTAGAATTTACTATCGAATGCGAAGGAACTGGTAAACTATACAATTTATTTTCCTGGTATTTACAATAGTAGCAACAATATTATCCGTGATTCAGATTTTACATATCATATATCAAATGTTTCATGAAATAAAAGGTGACATGAAAGATACAAAGATTAACCTCGAATACGTAGAAACGTTTGTGTTTTTATTTTTTATTGAAATTTCCAAGATAATGTTAATTATGGGATTTTATGATGTTTGCACATTGGACTGTACTGTGGATGCAACTGAAATATTGATTGCTCTTAACGGACTATTTTCCTTCTTTAAGTTATCATGGCGCTTTTTTACAAGTTGCAAATGCTGTACGGTGTATTGGAAAAATCCAATTTGTCAACACCCTGTCCAAAGACGTCCTATAAGGACTGAAAGTCCACACCATATCGGTAGAAGAGAAAGAGATTGTTGTAGATCATGCGGATACAGTGAACACACCAAATCATGCTTTCTGATCCTTCTGTTACCGTTCCTGGTCTTGGCTATTCCGTTTTTGCCCTGTATACTGGTGTACTGCATCGTCAAGAAATGTGACTGTGATGTTTGTGATTCGAAAGTCGGGGATCCGGAAAGGTAAATATTTGAATATTTTATTTATTGAAGCGATATTGATTTTATATTTCTAAGTGTCACGTTGATTACAAGCCTATGTTGCGGAATATGTGGTGGCTTAAATCTTGATAAGTTTGTTTGTGGGGTTGTTGTATTTATAAAAGTGTTGTATAAGCAACGAACGACATCATGGTCAATTCTATTGTATGATATTTGATTCCTTCTACGGATATCGTGTATAGTGAAATGAGATAAATTTGATATCTATAGGCGCTGTGTAGACATACCACCATTAAATTGCGCATATATTTACTTTTTATAAGTCAATTTCTATTAATTTTGTGTCTTTGATGCATTTTTAATAGGTATCCATCATAATATAAAACGAAAAATTTTCTAAAGTGACATAACAACAAAAACAATAGTATTGGTTACACAAAATACATTCAAATCATTTTGTCTTTAATTTTTGCTAATATGCTTTGTCTATAGGCTATTCTGTTCTTCTTTGTTATATATTTGTTTGCTTTTAAATGATTAAGATTGCAACTCAATGTCGACTTTTTAAACATAAATATCTGCTTGTTTTGCGCATTGTTGTCAACATAATGAAATTAAATGCTACTGTCATACAAGTGAGAGGTTTAGTTAGCTTTAAAACCAGGTTCTATCAACCCGAATAAGAAAATGCTTGTACCAAGTCAGGTTTATGGCAGTTGTTATCCATTCGTTTGATGCGTTTAATCTTGTGGTTTTGCCATTTGATTAGGGACTTTTCGTTTTGTATTTTCCTCGGGCTTTTACTTTATACACAAAATACTTTCAAATCATGAAAGTTTATAACAAAAGTGTTCATTCTTGCACGCGCTATTTATTGAATATGCTGTACCTTAAAAAAAATACTGTACTTTTGGGAATAACTTACTTTTATCAACAGACTCAGCAATTTTGTTTACAAACATTACTTTAGTTTTGTTAACTATATCTTTTTTTAGTAATTTCTATTGAACTCTCAGAGGGTGTTCCCCACCCCCTTTCCATTTTTTTTTATGGGAATACAGGTCAATATCATAACAGAAAATCGCTTAATCAAATTATATTTTAGCATTCGATACTTTATAGGTAGCCTTTTACTATGCATAATCCAGAATCCTCTCAAACATACAATTTTCCGTTTACAAACGCCAAATGTTTTCTTCATTATCATGATCTTACAAAAGTGCACGAAAATTTAAGATAAATGAAGAGAAATAAAAAAAAATTAATCTGTATGTTAAGTTCAGAAATATGTTCTTAAAATGAAAAAAAAACACAAATATCTCTTTTCAGGGCACAGCACAAATGGAAATGTGAGCAGTATTGTAAATGTTGCATCTTAAGATGTTTCCCTCCAAGATTTCCGGAACAAGACACAAAAGCTTGTGATTGTACTTGTAAACAGTGTTTATCTTGTGAAAAGTTGTTTTATAAGGTGCTTTCCAACAAAATTACCTAATCCGAAAGATGATGTCATTGAATGTAAATGTGGCGATTGCTTGAGGTGTGAAAGAAATTGTCTGTGTTGTTTTCTACGTTGTTGCCCGACTCACCTTGTTCCACCTAAGTCTGAAATTTGTACATGTAGATGTGGGGATTGTATTGCCTTTGAAAGACCTTGTAAGTGCTTTTCATTTAGATGTTGTCCAACACACTTGGATCCTTCTCAAGATGATATTTGGAATTGTAGATGTCGGCAATGTTTGGCGTGTACAATGCCTTGCTGCCCATGCTTCATTTTTAGATGCTTTCCTGAGTTTTTGAAACCTTCTCATCCAGATGTTTGTACATGTAGATGCAGGGAATGCTTGTCGTGTAATCTACCGTGTATTACTAAATGTTTTAGCTTTCGTTGCTTTCCTGAACATAAACAACCTCCAACATGTCCAAGATCTGACTGGTTTGTTTGTACGTGTGGGGATTGCATGAACTGTGAAAGAAATTGTTGCTGTTGTATTTTACGATGTTTTCCTTCGTATGTGGAAGAAGATGATTTCTGTACATGTATCTTGAGAAAATGTCTTGCATGTCAAAAGTCGTGTGCATGTTGTTTATGCAGATGTTTCCCCTCTAAACTTGATCCCCCGATAAATGATATATTCAAATGCACATGTGGAAAGTGCATGGCGTGCGAAAAAAGTTGTCGCTGTTGTATATTGCGGTGTTGCCCTAGTGATCTTAGTCCCCCAAAGCATGATTGGTTCGAATGCACATGCTGTAAACATTTTAATAATAATCAGGTGTACCCTGCACCCATTATAGTACAACCAAATCAACAAACACATCAAACGCAACGAATATCGACTCCACCATTGCAGACACCAATACCAACGCATACATGGGCATGTGGAAAGTGCCTTTCGTGAGAAAAAAGTTGTCGCTGTTGTATAATGCGGTGTTGCCCTAGTGATCTTCGTCCCCCAAAGCATGATTGGTTCAAATGCACATGCTGTAAACATTTTAATAATAATCAGGTGTACCCTGCACCCATTATAGTACAACCAAATCAACAAACACATCAAACGCAACGAATATCGACTCCACCATTGCAGACACCAATACCAACGCATACATGGGCATGTGGAAAGTGCCTTTCGTGAGAAAAAAGTTGTCGCTGTTGTATAATGCGGTGTTGCCCTAGTGATCTTCGTCCCCCAAAGCATGATTGGTTCAAATGCACATGCTGTAAACATTTTAATAATAATCAGGTGTACCCTGCACCCATTATAGTACAACCAAATCAACATATAATCTACCCAAATCGACCAATATTGACTGCACCCCCAACCCCACCACTAATATCTGTTATTACAACACAGCCTATACCACAACCAAGACTGATGGTTATACAACAACTAACACCGATTATTATACCACAAGTATCCATACCTCAGCCGCGTAAACTGCTATGCAGAAATTGCAGTATAAAATGCATAAATTTTCTACTTGCAGTGTTCATAATTTTGGTATTAATGTTACTTCTGTTTTATTTGTTTTTATTTGTGGTTGAAATTAGATTTGTTTTTATTTGTGTTGAAGGCGAATGGCTGATGCTGTCAACACAGGAAATATTTGTTCAAAACTATTTGAAACTCTTTAATGTATAATTCTTTATCGTTGTGTCATTTTGAGTGGTTTGCTAATGGCAAAAGTGGAATCTGTAAATGGGTCTCATTTTTATATGTATGTGAATATCTAAAATTAATTATTCTACGGTTCAACATTTAAATTACGTTGTAGCCTTAGACACATTGCTTTGCATTGTATATTAGAATTTATAAGGACACTTATGGCTAGACTAATCTAATTAGTACTGCACATTTTGTCATTTAGTGTATACATGTAATTATGTGATTATCAATGATACAATTATAACAATACAATAGTTCCATTTTGTTTCTTGTATTGACATTTGCACTTGTTTATTTTGTTTTAGAAGGTGAAGCATAGGTTGGTAGAAAAAATTGATGCATTTTTTAAATAAATCATGTGATCCCTTTTAACATGACACGTTTGTAATAAATCGATCAAAACTAGAGTAAAAAATTTGCTGAATGCATACACTTTATAAGTTTTACTTCAGCGTTGAAAAGTAGTTGAGCTTTGAGGTGCGGATCTACAGTGTTTATACACAAGGCCATGTGAATGACCAAATAATACCACGTGACCCCATGTATTTATAGATTTATTGATCATGGTTTATTGGAAAATTGATGATGAGATTGGGATCTTTTATTTTGTCGAAGGAAATTATAAATGTTTGGTTAGTGCCTTTGTTATATTTTGATGCAGAGTTCACAATTAATTTAAACCTATCATTGCGTTATATTTGATTGACTATATCAGTTCGGCAACGCATTTCAAAATCGGTGTTAGGTAACAAATCAATCGATGAAGCTGACATATTTTCTTTAAACTAAATGCACGCGTAGTATTTTCTTTAAACTAAATGTCCGCTTAGTATTTTCTTTAAACTAAATGTCCGCGTAGTATTTTCTTTAAACTAAATGTATGCGTAGTATTTTCTTTAAACTAAATGTCCGCGTAGTATTTTCTTTAAACTAAATGTACGCGTAGTATTTTCTATACACTAAATGTATGCGTAGTATTTTCTTTAAACTAAATGTACGCGTAGTATTTTCTTTAAACTAAATGTACGCGTAGTATTTTCTTTAAACTAAATGTACGCGTAGTATTTTCTTTAAACTAAATTTAAGCGTAGTATTTTCTTTAAACTAAATGTACGGGTAGTAATTTCTTTCAACTAAATGTACGCGTAGTATTTTCTTTACACTAAATGTACTGGTTTTATTTTCTTTAAACTAAATGCACGCGTAGTATTTTCTTTAAACTAAATGTACGCATAGTATTTTCTTTAAACTAAATGTACGCGTAGTATTTTCTTTAAACTAAATGTACGCTTAGTATTTTCTTTAAACTAAATGTATGCGTAGTATTTTCTTTAAACTAAATGTACGCGTAGTATTTTCCTTAAACTAAATGTATGCGTAGTATTTTCTTTAAACTAAATGTACGGGTAGTATTTTCTTTACACTAAATGTACTGGTTTTATTTTCTTTAAATTAAATGCACGCGTAGTATTTCTTTAAACTAAATGTACGCGTAGTATTTTCTTTAAACTAAATGTACTCGTAGTATTTTGCTTTACACTAAATGTACTGGTTTTATGTTCTTTAAACTAAATGCACGCGTAGTATTTCTTTAAACTAAATGTACGCGTAGTATTTTCTTTAAACTAAATGTACGCGTAGTATTTTCTTTAAACTAAATGTACGCGTAGTATTTTCTTTAAACTAAATGTACGCGTAGTATTTTCTTTAAACTAAATGTAGGCGTAGTATTTTCTTTAAACTAAATGCACGCGTAGTATTTTCTTTAAACTAAATGTACGCGTAGTATTTTCTTTAAACTAAATGTACGCATAGTATTTTCTTTAAACTAAATGTACGCGTAGTATTTTCTTTAAACTAAATGTACGCGTAGTATTTTCTTTAAACTAAATGTGCGCGTAGTATTTTCTTTAAATTAAATGTCCGCGTAGTATTTTCTTTAAACTAAATGTCCGCGTAGTATTTTCTTTAAACTAAATGTACGCGTAGTGTTTTCTTTACACTAAATGTACGGGTAGTATTTTCTTTAAACTAAATGTACGCGTAGTATTTTCTTTAAACTAAATGTACGCGTAGTATTTTCTTTACACTAAATGTACGGGTAATATTTTCTTTACACTAAATGTACAGGTTTTATTTTTTTAAAACTAAATGCACGCGTAGTATTTTCTTTAAATTAAATGTACGTGTAGTATTTTCTTTAAACTAAATGTATGTGTAGTAATTTTTTTAAACTAAATGTACTCGTAGTTCAATGAACTTTGTGGACTCCTTAGGTTGCATAATTTGTTTATTATTAAAACGCAAATTGTATACAACCTTGACATATTGAAAATAGTACAAGGTAAGCATTTAAACTTATTGAACACTGGTTTTTAAATCTATCAGTTTTGATAAAGATCATACTTGTTTTATAATTACAAATAACGTTAATTTTTAAAAATAGTGGCCTTTAATACTTACCACCCGAGTAAGCTGGGCAAAACTTAACCCGGTTGAAGTAAAACAAATAGATAGAATTATCGTGAAAGTGGTTAAGCCCAGTTGAAGTATTAAACCTGTGCTTATCAGGGGTCGAGATGGGCACACAATTGGTGAATGGTAGACACAACGATTGAAAAAACATGTCTCAAATCATAAGCATACTTTTGGCATTCATTTTTCTTACTAAATAAACGACATCCTCTCAAATTCGCATTATTTTTAAATATATTTACTGTAAAATTAAAACTGTCAACCTGTCGACTTGTTAACCTAAACAATTGTCAACC
Source organism: Mytilus edulis (assembly GCA_019925275.1). Taxonomy (NCBI): domain Eukaryota; kingdom Metazoa; phylum Mollusca; class Bivalvia; order Mytilida; family Mytilidae; genus Mytilus; species Mytilus edulis. The sequence goes on from CM034362.1 coordinate 48,833,394, forward strand.
TGTCGACCTATGCACCTATAGACTTTTCAACGTGTCGATCGGTCAACCTGTTTGACCTTAACGTTTGTCAACTTGTATACTTTTACACTTGTCGACCTTTCTAGTGTCAACATATCACGATTTTCAGTGTCAATCTGTCAACCATTCTAGTGTCAATCTGTCGACCTTTTTGTCTGTCAACGCCTGTACATATAAACCGATTTACTTCTTAAGTTAAATTGATTTACTCCTCTGTTCTTTCGTTTATCCTACTTGACCCTATACTATGGGGTATAGTCAGGTTGTTGAACTCCTTTCTGTGCGATCGATATAACACCGACCACGTAGACCTAGTTGTATTTTGGTATAGTAAGGTTTATAAAGTCCCCAAGTCTTGAGAAGACGGATACAAAGGAATGGAAATTATTGACTTTCAAATACCAAAAACGTTTGTGGTAAATTGTTTTTTTCGATACATTTGTTATTTTCTAAAAAAAGAAGTCAAATTTTACTTTTGTTCAGCTGACATAATGATTTTGCTTTGTTAAGGGAACCACTCTTTTATTTTGAGGGAAGTGTTGCATGGATAAATTTGTTTTATTTCTAACAGTTTTTGGAAAAATTTCCATAGGGTCTATTTGTTCAAGCTTGCCAACCCGACTTTTTCTATATTCCCAATCACCTTATATTGTGGCCAAATTTTGATTCAGCCTTTTGATTTTGTAAATGCTCTTCAAAATTTGTTTCACCATAAATTCGAGGGTCCTGCCTGATTATTTCAAATTTGCTATATGCCCTCCATAATAGATAGGATTGTATAAATAAGAACATTATGTTTAATGCATAAACTTGTTTACTTTGTTATTCAGGCATCGAACATTTAAGGCAGGAATTTTGATGCGGAACTGTTGTTTTGAAAATTATCGTATGGCCAATGTACTTTTTCAGGGCCAGAAATATCTTCATTTTAATTTCACAACACTCACCCCAATTGAAATTGAATGGTCCGTGCCTGATACATGAATGTTTTTTTAGAATTGACTCAAAATAATTATAACTATCCGACTGTCTGAAATGCTGACATCGGCGAAGGGAGACAACCACAATCTATATTATATAAGTTATCATGCCTTGACCCAACTAACATGATTATTTAGACGGTGTCAATCTGTGCTACCGGGGCTACTGTTCTAGCTTTAAACTCGTATTGCAATGCACATATCATGGCCGTAACTGGACATAAGTCAGTAGCATCCATTTCTTTGTATCAGCGGGTTGATAACGATGATAATATACATATGAGACAGACTTTAACAGAAAGCATAACTGAACCTTCTATAGCATTAGCCTTAACTGCTTGTGAAACATCATCAACTATTCGTGATTTATCAAGCTCAAGTTGTACAGTGCTTCCTAAAACTTGAGCAATTTGTCCTTCTTCCTTTACCGAATATTACAACAGCTAACATCACACTTATTTCTGTTACGTATAACGTCGGACAAAAGACTCTGTGAACATCTGCTAAGGAATACAAAGCGCCGCTGTTGCCATTTAGTGGACCTTTGCCATGCAATACGTTTAAGCCTAAACATTTAAGTACAACCCAACAAGGAAACAGCACACAGTCATTTAATGAATCGTTTATAAAAAAGAATGATTTTATTTTTAGAAGAAGAACATATCTGATAGTTTTAGAACATATCATAATTTATCATGGCTTGACCCAACTAACATGATAACTTAATTTTCAGCAACTGTTCCGTAGCCATTGTTTATAAAAAAAAAAGAATGACTTCATTTTTTGAAGAAGAACAGATCTGATAGTTTTAGAATATATTTTTATTTACCGTTTGGTTAAACTTGTGATCGGGAGTATTTCACTTTATTTCATTCCATCTTATATTTGTTTCTTAATTATATTTTTAAGGGTTTTCTGGACGAAAAACATTCTTTTTAAATCTGTTTGTATAATATGATACAGAGATGTATGATACATATATTTTGTTTGAAGTTCTCTAGACTGATAAAGACCTTGATTGCGTAATGCATGTATAGATGTCAACCAGTGGAATTTTCCACAAGCGGACCGGATAACAGGTTATCTTGCCTTATGTAGGGAAATACACTAAGGTTATCACATGACAGCGTGTACCTAACTTTGTTCTTTTTATAGCCCACATGATTTCAGGTCAATAGGTTGAGCACATTGGTTAAAGGGCAACATATTACAACACGATTTCTGAGTGGCTACAGGCACATGTTTTGTAATAAGGTTTCTTCTATTGGGACAATTTAATAGTGTTGTGTACGGCGATATGGTTATTTAGCAGATTGCAAGGCAGCCAGTAGAATTTAAGTTTACAACTGCATAACCGCGCAATGTCTTATGGTGAAACAAAGTCCATATAATTGTGAGCCTAAGTTACTCGCGTTTAAAACTTAGAATTATCTACTGGTTTAAAGCTTTACTTTTAACTGAAACAATAGTGTTACATTACAACATAGAAAGACATACTATAAGGAATCAATTAAAAAAAGTGAAATTAAAAAAATACTGAATTCCGAGGAAAATTCAAAAAGAAAAATCACTAATCAAATGATACACATCGAACGAATGGATTACAACGTTTTATATTCCTGACTTGGTGCAGGCATTTTTTTGATGTAGAAAATGTTGATTGAACCTGGTTTTATAGCTTGCTAAACCTCTCACTTGTATAACAGCCCATCAAAATCCCTTAAATTGACAACGTTGCGTGAACAATGAAAAGCCCAAACACAATAGGTTAAAATGTGGAAAATAAGGGTACAGCAGTCAACTTTGTATTAGAATCATAACTATAAAAACAAACAAATGTAAGAAAGAAGCACAAAAAGGCATACATCAAATTTAACAATCTCATTCATTGCTTTTTTATTATACGATTTCATTTATCTATGTAAAATATAATAATAAAAGGTTGTAAGACTTTAAGTACTGGGACCGAATCCTTACCCTGACAGACACATGGTTAGATTAAAATTAACTCTGAGGTAGAATCGCGGGTTTGGCGTCACACAGGTAGATATACAATAATTCTGTCGTTCATAGTATGAACAGACTATGGGCTATAGTTCTTCCTCTGCAGAATCTAAATTCGAATTTTTCCAATGTCCTTCTTGCAGCTCGTCTATATAACTTTTTTGAATTTCTTCTAAAACAGAGCCACGTCATTATGTGTGAAAGAAACACAAATAGGAATATATACAAAGCATATTAAGCAAATATGAAAGACAAGAATACACAAGTTTTAACAACACAGTAACACAATGACGACATGTATATGCACATAGCCACGTCATATCTATCAAAGAAACACAAAAGGTCATAAAGACTAAGGACATAAGCAAACATGAAAGATAAGAATACAGAAATCATTTAACAATGATACAATGAAGGAATGCATTGGTACAGAGTCACCTAAAATAGATATTACAAAAACAGACTTAACAGTAAAACTGATATCAATAAAGACCAATAGAAGAATTTTGTATCTCGTTATAAAGATGACAAACAACGTCAGTTCGCAGAATCTATACTCCATCACCATTGTTTACTATTTGTGAAGTTGTTACGGAATATTGATCAACAAGGATTTGGTACCTTTAGATGAACTTATTTTAGGAAAAGGACGAGACGTTTTTGACATACCAAGGGATCATCAATTTTCTGTTCAGACACTGGGTGACGTTTTACCTCAAAGTCTGAGTAGGAGCTGCTCTTGAATACCGACCGAAGAAGTTGGGAAATAAATAACCCATATACAGGTGAAGTTGGTATATAAGGTGGGGAAAATTGATAATTTCAAAATTAAAATCGTCTGGTTTGTCATAGATGGCTTAGCTCATTCAAACGACAGATGAACAAACAAGTGATCATACACTGAACGAATAAATTATTTATATGACACAATGTTAAAGCAAAGTCATAAAAATAATAGTAGAGATGTTAAGAAAGACAACCATAATCTTAGACAAATTGCCGCCAAATAAAATAACTCACACGGATAAATAAAAAAAATCATTTTGTTACAAGGCTTAACGAATACCGTTATGCGTAATCATTTGTACGGGTGGATTCATGACTATGACTGATGAAGTCACAAAGAAAGAACACATTGGTTGAAGATCATACGAAAAGAAGGATTATGATTGTATACATATCTTAGAAAAATTATAAGGCAACAAATTCCACCACAAAATCTCGTGTAATTCGATATTAATCATGCTAATCCATCTTCGGGAATTTGATGTTAGACATTAAACTGCCTCGAGTGGATAATTATTGTATCACACTCGATGCAGTGATGATATGAATCTATATGACGACAACATTTATGAATTATATCCGTCCGGAGAGCTTGCCTGGAATTACATTTACAAGGAACGGTCAATTTCAGACATTGGAAGTCCAAGAATTATGAGAACCAAACAGAATATATCAGCTATATAAAATGGACATAAAATTACAGCCAAATCCGACCTACAATTATAGGCAAATCCATATTTTTTTCCCTGAGTGAGTTGAAACTTTTGTTTTCTTCATAACTTCTAAAATTAGAGACGGAAAATTAAAAAGGTGTGTCATAAATTAAAAATGTCAGTACCGATACATTGATCACTGAGTTGATAGCTGTTGGGACTGATAGTCAGCCAGCAGTGGCGTCGACCAGACGCAAGAAAAATTACAACAACACTCAGTCAAAATGTTACAATGGGGGTGATGGCGCAATTTCTTATTTACAGACTTGACAAATTTACCGGTATAAGTCAAATATTTTTTTTTGGAAAAGGCGTGTTTGATGTAAAGTATACAATTAGAACAATTGCAATGCAAATACCATATATAATTTGATTATTCAAAGGATCTAACTAGTTATTGATCTTTTATTGCAACAAAAATAATATCGATGTATGGTCGGATAAATACAAGTCTCGAAGGTAAAAAATGAAAACAGCACGTTATAAATTGCATGCGTCAAAAGCGCTTTTACTGAACGTAATTATAATTTTCACATGGTCAAGAACCCTTTCTGCATTGCAAGAGATCGATGCTTGCATATGTAATATTTATATATTTCCTAATTGCCATGCTATTCTAAGTTTAGCTTTCCTAACATGTATCATACTATTCCTGTAATAGTTTTATACGGAAGCTGTTTGTCTATAAAAGGATCCCGAACTGGTCTCAAACTTGCAAAAATCAAGATTTAGTTAAGCTTAATGGTATACATGTGTTACAGATGACCGCGGATAACTTTTTAAATATGTTTTTACCCCAATGTAATACTATTTTCTTCCAATTCAACAGTACTTAATGCTACTCACCATCTCATTTTTTAATGAGAAGAATATTGTGTACCACTCCACTTACTTTTCAAGTATAAATGAAATAATTAGAAATTTAAGTGGAAACGTATTACAAAAATGTACGTCATCTTTGACTAACGATGCCGTGTTATGTAATGGTTCGTCTTTTTGTCATTTTAGTTTTCGCTGTGGTGTGGCCAAGCAACATGAAACAAACCCTTAAAACACTGAAGGATCTCATTTGCCCCAGAAAGAATAAGCAAATTATGTGACGTGTTGACATTTTATTTTACTTGAGTTTTTAGTTAGATTACGTTTTTCTACCTGATATTGCTCACTAGGTGCATGTCATAATTATGTGCAATGTTCACAGAATCTTTGAATATTTGCACCCATTTCTTTTCTCTACTTGAATGATGTTTTGAGGAGTTTAATTTGTTTTTTTACCGCACATTTGGATCTGTTTTATTTATTTATACCTATTCAGAATTTGATAATTCTTTGTTAAAAATGAGTGACGAAAGATATAAAGGAAAGTTTGACCATGGCAAAAAAGTTCCAAGACGAACAACAGTATACTAACGCAAAGTAGAAAAACTCAAAACAAGCAAACCCAACCCAATAAAAAATCGATGCGAATATGGTGCTCTTATGTAGCAAAGTTGAAAATAAAGTGAATCAAACAAAATACTAAATATATTTGGTTAAATACAGCCGTAAATATGATAAAACAAAGAAATTTCTTTATCAAAACGAAAAGTATTTTTCAAGAATTGCATACTTCTCTCAAAATTAGCTCTATTCATTTCAGATATAGACCAGTGTTGTCGACTTTTTAAAAAAAAAATCCAAGATGGAGGAAGACACCATCCCTCCTTAAACTGAGTTGTTTTTGAAAACATTTTGGAAGTTTGGGTCCTGCATGCTATTCAACTTTGAACTTGACTAGTATTTGACATTAAAACTGTTTTCGATTCGAAAGTCTTTTTTTAAGACGAAACTCGGTGTCTGACGTACACAATTTAAGCCTGGTATCCATGATGAGTTTATTTAAATCAAATGATCTTAGTGTATGCCTATGTGCAGCTAATTTTTTGAAATAGGTTTTGTACAGTTTTTGGTAAATTAACTAACTTGCTTCTATCCTTTTGCAAGCAACATTCCCAATAACAATTTATTCCTCAGCGAATCTGAAATTAACAATTGCTGTTTAGAAATTGATTTTACGTAATCGTCTTTGCTGACAGTAGAATCATATAATTTATTTGAGCTGATTTTTGTTATGTTTAAGTCTTTTACATACATAAAACCTGATTATCTCTAAACTATGACTAAAACAGGAGATAGAATATACCGTCTTATATCAAAAGGGTTTCACCTATCAAAAATTTCCAGATTACTTCGAATAAAAACAATTCTTTGACCAAAATTCATTTGAAGATATTTCTTGTCCGAATTGAAGATTTTCATTCCTTAAAAACCGAAATGTTTCCAGTTTCTTGAAATGATATGAAATATATTTATGATATATATTTTCAAGGAAAGTTCTATTTAGTGATTTAATAAACAAATGACGCTTTCTTTAATATATATATATACCATTGTGATTTTGCAATAATGACATGTCATAAAAATATTTCATAAAAACCAAAACTGGGCTTAACATAAGAAATGAAATCAAAATCGGACCCAAGGTTCATTTTTGAAATTCTTTAAAAAAAAAATGTTTTTACCTGAAATAATAAGAGAATGTCTAATTTGTGAAACACTTTGACCTAAGACTGTGGATAATTCTTTTTGTCTAAATGTAACAAGAGTTAGACTTTTTATATTCAAAATTCAGAATTATCGAAAAACATAATGAAGGTTTGTGTGTTTTATTGGATATACTTTTTCATTAACATTATTATCTGCAAAAGTGATGCAACTTATATATTTTTAATTTTGAACAATATTCGTACTTTATAACCCAAAAGTCAATCGTAAATAGGGAAAACCTACGTGATTTATATCAAGAAAGCTATAACCTTATTATTTGTACAACACTTTAAGGTTGTTGATAACCACATTTTGCGCATTTGATATAAGAAAATTTCGTCAAAGCTATAAAAACTATTCGTTTTATAAGATTCGTCAAGTTCATCTTTAACTTGGGTATGCTTTTGTTATAAGGTGAACCGATGATTAAAACTAATGTTCATATCACATTATGTCAACAAAAAGGTACAATATAAAATTGGTATCCTTAATGTTATTATCAAACATCTAAACGTGGATATCGGCGAGATTGAAATGGAGCCAATTTATTTTTTTAGTTTGCAACTATCATTGAAGATGTTGCGTGTGTCATTAATTTTAATTGAAAATTACGACTTACGACTTAATTGTGGGGAAGTGAAGAGATTGGTCTATTCAGTATTGCTTATACAAGCCGTTTTACGAAATTACTCATAAAACAATTTAGATCAAAAGGAAAAGCGAATATACGTCAACCCTACAAACACAAAAAAGAATGAAAACCAATTAAAGACAAAATCAAAAATAAAAATACATCTACAGGTCAATGTTTTGTCCTATAACGTCTCAAAAAATTTGACAGACTAAATGGGTATCTTTTTTAGCCATGGCGATGTCTGTTTATTTCTCACATATGAGTTTGACTGTCTCTCCGTTATCTCCCCCTCTTTTCATATCTTTCGGAAGTTTGAATAGGATCGTCAGTGCTCTTCAACATCGTACAACATACTTTATATGGGCTTTAAACTTTTTTGATACGATCTTCACTGATGAATCTTTTGAAGAAAAATGCGAGTTTGTCGTTTTAAATAGTAAATACGTTGGTATGTACGATGAGTTTATTTATTGAAAATGAACAAATGCATTGCTTTATTGAAAGTTTGAGTTGGATTAATTTCGAAATGATAGAAGGTTTACCTTTCCTTTATTTTGAAAACAGTTCGAATTTAATTTTGAGTGTTTACAATGTCATATAAGAAAATCAATATTACATATATTTTAGAAACCTTTCGATTAGTCCAGCGAAAATCGGGTCATATATGATTGGTTAGTAAGAGGAAGTATTAAAGGCTTTTCGGAGAAATATTCCTCTTTTCTACATAACTGAAGGGAAAACTATATTTAAAGACCGCATATATAACTTTTTTAAGACTATGAGGGAGAGGAAAAGACCAATATTTCAAGGTACGACAATACTTTACTTGGCATTATAAACTTTCTTTGATTTTACATAAATTTTTAAGAAAGTTCAATTTTCAAAATCTAAATACTGGTACTGTTAATTGTACAAAATTATTGTTAACAATACTTAAAAAATAAAGAAACTCTGACCAATGAACCTCAGAATTTAGAATATACTAGTCTTGAAGGTTTTAATAAAATATATCAGTAAATTTTGCATGACATATCAAAGATCAAACTACTAATGAATTAAAATGTTTTACATTCAAGTGATAGAATCAGCTTAATTAGTAAAAATAGAAATGATATAAAAGAAATTAGATATAAACGCAAAATACCACTTCTTTGAATGGATTGGATACTCATAATATACATAGAGTGTTCGATGAAGACAACCGAAGTTTATGAATGTTCAGATCCGACAAAATTGTAACAAAAACTGATTTAGGGATCGCACACATACGTCGAACATAAGGAGCAATCGGATGTGTTTAAAAAAGGGGCAAAAGATACCAGAGTGACATTCAAACTTATAGATCGAAAATAAACTGACAATGTCATAGCTTAAAAACAAAAAAGACAAGCGGACAGATAATACTTCATAAGACACGACATAGAAAAAAAGACTAAGCAATACGAACCATACTCAAAAACTAGGGGCTACTGCTATGCATGCACATACAGTGACAAAATGAAAAAAACCAAACAGCAATCTAAAATTCTTTACATTAAACATAAAGATGAAGTGAAGACCAAATCTACCAAAATAGAGATAAATCAGATGTACTTAATGGATAAGTAGACCCGTCTTCTCTATTGAATCCCGTCGTAAATAAAGGCAACAATAGTATACCGCTGTTCAAAACTCATAAATCCATGGACAAAAAACAAAATCGGGGTAACAAACTAAACCTGAGGGAAACGCGTTTAACATAAGAGGAGAACTACGACACCACACCAAAATGCAACACACAGAGAAACGGACCAAGCATCAGACAAAACCCTATGAGGATAATAAATATACTTATAATATTGTTCATAGAAAGTGGACTGTAACATTTGGTAAACAGAAAATAAGATCAAATTCAAGAATCCCTTAGTGGTCCTTTTTTTGCGCAGGATTAGTTTAAACATAATGTTATTGTCTAAAAAACAATATGATCGGATACAAGTTATAACAAATTAACATAATCCTCTCCAAAAAAGTAAATATACAAAATTTCAAGATGATAGGAATTAGGTAATTCAATACAAGATAAAAAAAATATATGTGTTCTCATTGACCTTAACTCCGTTTTGTGTTAGTGTTATTCCCACGTAAACTAAACACAATTACGTTCCCATTAATAAAACTCAATGTTTAGATGAAGTTTAAATCATGTTTTGTCTACGTGCAGTCGATAGTCAATGTAGAACTTGTGGGGTTCATTGTACACTAAAAAAGGTATTTAAAACATGCATTTTACCATGCATATTTATAAAAGAAACTTTTTGTTTTAATAGAATTGATATTTATAACAATAATTTTTGTAGTCTTTTTTTTACGAATTATTTGTCTTAACTCGATATATTAATTGGTTTGCTATATAAAAAAACCCACTTTAAGTAACCTTATTAGGGAGCAACCATTTACCTACATGCGGGAAGGGATAATAATTTTTATGTTCGACACAGAATTTTTCTTTTTCGCTCACAGCACGAACATTTTATTTAGTTTTTCAAAGCTATCAATCAAATCATTTTGTTTAAAATTTAACACAATAAGGTATGGGAAAAATCTGGTTTAAGAATTTGTTTTTCTCATTGAATCTGAGACTACTTTAACACAAATGCTATCGTAGTCTCAGATTGAACAGAATATTTTTTCATCAAATTTCGAATCAGAATATTATTTATGGAAAAAATAATCCCCTTTTTTTAGTTGAGTTGTTATTCCCTGACCCCCTAATCCAGACTCAAAGAATCATCATTGCCAAACACATAATTTATTTGAAAATAGCTTCCCGTATTGACTAGAAGTACACAGAAATATTGCCGCTTGTAAATCAACGATTCACTTATAAATGCATTACTAAAACACCTTAAACATCTCAATCCTTCTTCTCCGTTTACTTGATAGTAGCGGATTCAGATGCGGGCGGGTTCCGGGGGTTGGAACCCCTTTTTCGGACGATCAATGTTTGGAACCCCATTCATTTTAAGAATACCTTCATCCGCCTCTGGTAATCGAGACATCTTCTGTATCTTGAAAATACATTGTAGGTGCAAATCATCAAAATGGCTTTCATTAATGCTGAAAAGCTGTCCAAGAAATTTTACTTCTATTCTATGTAATGAACATTTAATATAACATATAATTTATAAGTGTGAACAAAACTTAAGCACAGGTAACTAAACCAGGTGTATAGATGTGAACAAATTTAATGTGAAACCAGTGCACATTACATAAAACTATTTGTAAACATGTTAACTGTATATGGAGTTTAGTGTAAACACGTCCTTATTTGTGTAATCCTCACATCTCCTTTAATTTATTTTTAATACGAATATCTTTAAGTTAGTTTTCATTAAAAATTACAATTGCATAGATATAGAAAATGTATGAATATAAAGGTGTAATAATAAATAGTTGATCAAAATCATAAATATTAGGGTTTAACCGACAGTGTAAAAAGATATACCGATTGTTCAAGGTCTATTTTTCTAATTTTGAGATATCACTTCAGAAAATTAAGGGGGAAGATAAATAATTTTGATGGAACATCTTGAACAAATTTGCAGATTCTCTTTTGATTTTTTTTTGGCATGTCAATTTTTTTTTTTTAGGAAAAACCTTAAACATTTGTAATAAATAGATAAACCTTTATGTACAAACATAATACTTTTCATTTTGCCAATATTTTCATGAATAATTTTAAAAAGTCATTGTCCATAACATGCACACCTTGAGTACCAGACATGTTATATGTTTTAACTATTCAGAGTATTTTTTTCTTAGTCTTCATTTTTGATGCTGGCTAAAAAAATGGCAAATATACGTGGACAGAGGAAAGTGTCTTACGAATAGTCATAACACAGTAAACAAATATCTATCGAGCAAATGATAGCGTCTTTCTTATATGTTTTATGCGATTTAATTAATTGTTCGTTTTGAACAAACTGAATGTAATATTGAATGTTGCTTAATGTGTGTACGAATTTGTTTCGTGAATTAGTGCTCCATAATCCTTTTATTCTATTTTTGTCCAGCTCAAACTGAATATACAAACTAATAAATTGATCAATATGAACGCATGATATAAAACGACTTTTATACAAATTGATATTATAAATGCTATTTGATTAGTTCAGGTGAAATCTGGTCTAACGTTATTATTAAGAAATAGGAAGAAAAAAGACTTTTCGGTGAATTATTTATGTTTTCCTTTAATCTGTGTTCATTTCGGTGAAATAGTAAAAGGTAGGCTGTTTTTAAAGACTGACTATACATTTTGTTTATACAGATAATAACAAAATGATATATTTCCGTAAGGTATGAATGAGGATAAATTAGTTTAGATAGAAACATCAGTCTGTCTGAATATTTCTTTAAACTCCACATAAAGTTACACTAGCAAAATAGTCTCAGTTTGAACATAAATGTATCATTTTGAAAAACAATAGATTAAAATATGATGATATATATTTAAAAGATAGAAAAAAAGATATACATTATGTTAAACGAATGGACAATAACTGTTGTATTCCTACCTTGGTACATGCATTACCTTACGTAGAAAATGATGAATAAAACCAGGTGTCAAAGCCAGCTCAACCTCTCCGACCATGCAAGGGTTGTATAGCCAGTCAAGGTCGTTAAAAACTTCTATTTGTTGCTAAATCTCTCTCTGTATGACTACATTAAATTTACAATACCAGATGTGTGATCAAAACAAAACAAAAATGTCCAAAATTAGGGCACAGCAGTCAATATTGTACTATAACCTTAATCTGCTTACCCTTCCGGAGCATCTGAGATCACCCTAGTTTTTTGGTGGGGTTCGTGTTGTTTATTCTTTAGTTTTTTATGTTGTGTCGTGTGTGCTGTTGTTTGTTTGTCTTTTTAATTTTTAGCCATGGCGTTGTCAGTTTGTTTTAGATTTATGAGTTTGACTGTCCCTTTGGTATCTTTCGTCCCTCTTTTTTAATCACTATAACATGTATAAAAACAAAATTTTAATAAGACTTTACAATTGCATTGACGTTTCTGATAAATGAAAATAATTCAATTTTGAGAAATTAACCCGTGACGTCACTTTTTGTTGCGTTGATACAGTCGTGTGACGCACAGTTAGTAATTATATTATTCTGTTTTTTGTAGACCGTCGTTAATTATATTAAGGTTTTTGTTGTCATACTGTGGATAACATTTCGAAATGTACTTTTATGTAATTCATTCATGTATTTCTCTGTCCTGAGTTTTCTTGCATTTTCTGTCATGTACTACTGTCATGTAATGTTGTCATTTTAGCAGTATTTTTAACATTGCCGTTATGCGCGAGGTTTGGCTTGCCATAAAACCAAGTTTAACCAATCATATTTCTAAAAATATCCTGTACCAAGTGTGGAATTTGGAAGTTCTAATCAAATAGTGTGTTTTCTCTGAATGTTGCATTAGCGTTTGCATTTGTTGCATGTCAGCTTTCCTGTTGCTTCGATGTTTTCCTCTTATAAATGATGGATTTCCCTCGGTCTAAGTTTCAACCCGCATTTGTTTTCTCTCAATTAATTTTTGACTTTTGAAAAGCGGTATACTACTGTGACCTTATTTTACCTTTAACGAAATTTCAAAGTCATGAAGGAAGGACCTGAAATAGAATAACCCTAAGTCAAATACTATATATGGGAAAGGAAATACATATCTTACATCTAGAAATTAACAATGAGAGTCGGTTAAAGATTATACTTTGTGACAAAAGAGATGTTTTCAGCGGGAACTTACATATCTATAAAGCAACATTCTAGTAGCATCTGGAAACGGAGTATATATCTCACAATTGATACAATATTCCAGGGTTTGTGTTTCCTATCATGAATTCTTTAATAGAGGATTACTGCTCACAAGAATTCAATTTAACCAAGAGTTCAAAATGGTGAAGTTGAAATCATCCCTTCATAAGTCGGACAGACGCCATCACATGTTTGTTGACTGTTATCCCAGAGTAACCATTGCACAGATAATACAGATATGTTCCTCATGTCGTAACTACAATCAGGAATATGACCTACCGAATAAGACTTTTTACCTGATTTGTAATAACATAAGCAACACTACGGGTTTTTTGGTGGGATTCGTGTTATTTAGTCTTTAGTTTTCTATGTTGTGTCTTCTGTACTATTATTTGTTTGTTTTTCATTTGTTTTTCTTTCTATTTTTAGCCATAGTCAGTTTATTTTCAATCTATGAGTTTGACGGTGCCTCTGGTATCTTTCGTCCCTCTTTTATACACTCGTGTCTTCGTCAATTATCCCCATAAAGGTTTTGCTCTCTAACTTTATACATCCTGGAGCTTGTATCGAGTACAGGCTAGTTAACTGTACGTCGAAAGTTAACCTCTGTGCATATGTACAAACATTAATTCTACATCCCCTTGGAATTTTATACTTTTACGTGACATGGTTATTCATATAGTTCGATGTTTCTTCGTGGGACAATGAAAATCTTAGATTAGGGCATCCGTGTATTATGGATATATTCTTTTTTTTCTTTTTAAATCATATTGCAGAGTTAATACCCGAAATGTATGATATATATCAGTGTTTATGAGAGATAAATAACTATTTTTTGACAATAATCCAAAAGTGTATCTAATCTTAGTGGAGCGAAATTCTTCACCCATTTAAATTCAAATAATTGTTTTTGTACAACTATTGAACAACAATAAAGCGAATCACTTTATACTTGTATGAATACATGCAACCCTATATGCCTCATTCTAGTTTTCAAAAGTAATTTAAAAGTTTTAAGGACGTTCGCTTTTCAATTTAAAAATAACAAGCTTTTTATAACGCTAGAATATATTGATAGGTGATTATTAAAGGAACAAAAAAAAAAAAAAAAAAAATATAGGTCAATGTGCATTTTTTTTCTCGAGATATTAGTCATTAAAATTTTCTCTCTTGAATTTTCATAACTTTATCATTGGCAAGTTTAAGTTCTCAAAAACTGATAAAAAAACGAAGATTTTATCAGACTTTTACAGATGGTTTATAAAAGAAGGACGAAAGATACCAAAGGGACAGTCAAACTCATAAATATAAATTAAACTGACAACGTCATGGCTAAAAATGAAAAAGACAAACAATAGTACACATGACACAACATAGAAAACTCAAGAATAAACAAATATATACAGGTAAAAAAACCCAAAAAAATGGGGGTCAATGGGCAAACAATTTTAAGGCATTCAAATATTTAATTATTTAAATTATTAAACCAAGAGTTCCAAATGGTGAAGTTGAAATCATCCCTTCGTAAATTTTACGGACGCCATCACGAGTTGGTTGACCGTTATGGAACACAAATGATATAGGATATGTTCCTTACGTCTTAACTACAATCCCCTTCCCTTTCATGAATGTGACACTACCGAATTAGACTATTTACCGGATTTGTTATCACATAAGCAACACGACGGGTGCCACATGTGGAGCAGGATCTGCTTACCCTTCCGGAGCACCTGAGATCACCCCTAGTTTTCTGGTGGGGTTCGTGTTGTTTGTTCTTTGGTTTTTCTATGTTGTGTCGGGTGTGCTGTTATTTGTTTGTCCATTTCATTTTTAGCCATGGCGTTGTCAGTTTGTTTTAGATTTCTGAGTTTGACTGTCCCTTTGGTATCTTTCGTCCCTCTTTTAATACCAGAGGATTCCAAAAATCTGATTTTTTTTTCAAAATATGACAAATGAACATACTCAAACATGTTACATAATCACTGGCAATATCAATTTGATAATACTGAATGGATCATTATTATCCCTAACTTACATTAACAATAACGAATTATAATCATTAAATAACATTCATGCTGGTTTTATATATATAAACAGACGAAAGGTATAATGAAATAGTATATTTTCAATTTTTTGAAGACTGTGCTTATATGCTCTCCCAATTTTAGTTGAATCTGGCTTAAGGTCGTCGAAAGACTTTTTTATCACTTGACGTTTGTCGTCTGTTGTCTGTAACTTTTATACGAAAAACTTTTCTCTTATACTAATGGTCAAATTGAAAATATAATAGATCACAATCATCTTTAAAGTATCTAGCTAAACAAATGTTTCCTGTGATCCCGACTGGTATACAACATCGTGGTCAAGGCCTAAAATTATAACATACGCCTAAAAAACAAGTGTTGCAAACCCTGAAAGATATGATAAACACATACATAAAATGAATGTACAGAGTTGCCTGTTATTTCATCGAATTAAAAATGACAGGAAAAGATCTACAGATAGGTTGACGAAGCCTAAATTTGATACCTTATAGAACTTATTGTCTTTCAATGACCATAAAAACCAACATTAAAGCTGAGTCAACAACCATGTTAATAAAAGATCAACATGATAAAGATAAACTGTAAATGGTTAAATCTAGTAACAGATCAATAATTACTTAATTTATACCAATCCCCCCTTTTCCTTAAAAACTGTCAAATATTAGAACTGCCTTTCTAGTATACCAATTTATGAATAATTTCTAAGATGAATGATACAGGCTCCTTTAAGCGTCACTATACTTTGTTATACTGTCAATCAACTAGTTTTTGCGACCGCTTCATATTTGAAAATACCGCGAGTAGAAAAACGTCAATTTAAATCGTCGCCCGCGAAAACTTAGATCTCTCGTTTTTCAACTACATTAAATGCAATCGCCACGAAGAATGACTGAAATAATAAAATACAAAAAAGTATCCGCGAATATAAGTTGGTTTACAGTATGATGTAAGCCGGTTCTTTTTAGAATACTTGAAAAGAAACACATATCTATAGCAGGAAAACTGTCAATGCTATTAAATAATGAACGCAAAAGTATTCAAATTTACAAAATCAGTATTGGCAGGTTTGCGATCGCTGTTAATGAACTATTTACACTACTCGGTCATCAAGTTTAGTGAACCCACTTCAAACAAGCGCTAATAAATATCAGTTTCAATCGAAAGAAAGATATTATTTCAATCTGTAGATTGTGAACCATAAATAACATGTATGTATTTGTTATAGAATACAAGTACACTTAGCATAGTATAAAACTATAAACACATTTATTGTATTTACTTTTAGGCAGAATGATTCAAATATTCACATCGCACCTTAATCGAGATAGCTACGCAAACAACAGTTATAAAAGAAAATGGTAGTGTTTTTTGCAATATCTGATTTTAAGAGGGGATATTCAAAACTTTACTGTTTAAGTCTATAATTCTATATCCCTTTTTGAAGATGGATGATAAAAGTCAGGAAGGTGAATCCTCTGCAACACAGAAAATAAAAACAGATCAACAGTTCGATTTAGGACAGAAACAAACATCGAATGAGAATACAATTGACCATGAGATTGATTTGAAAAGTATAACAATAGAGCATGATACTTTAAACGCAGAAAGGCTACAGATATCGAACGTTAGAAATAATGATTATAAGTCATCCGATGGTGTCCCTGATACGGAGCAAATAAATAAAATTAAAACTGAAAGTAATCCCGTTCCCGATCATGAATCAAGGACAATATTAGAGGAAACCGATATAGAAAAAATGAAAGCACCAGAAAAAATGAATTTGTCGATAAACAAAATACCCAAGACTTCAAATCTACCAACAACTGACAAATTACCGGCAATAGATCCAGAGACAAGAACTACAACCGTTACATCAGATGCCACACACCAAGAGACAGGAATACCATCAGAAATAGAGAATCTAGAAACAATGCTTAAATTAGAGGGAACAGATCAAGATAAATGGAAACAACAAGAGACTACTAATTCAGAGACAAGGGGAACACTGGAGACAAGAAGTCAAAAGAAAAAGAGACCATCAGATGCAACACATGAAGAGACAGGAATACCATCCCAGGCAGAGAATCTATACACAATAACTAAATCAGAGGAGACAGATCTAGATGAACGAAAACAACAAGAGACAACTAATTCAGAGACCAGGGGAACCCAAGAGACAACGTATCAAAAGGAAAAGAGACCATCAGATGCAACAACTGAAATGTTTGGCGATGAAAATCCGACAGCAAATTTAGTTGAACCGACCTCGCCAAATTCCTCAATCCTAATTGACAACCCTGTTCCTGGACCAAGCTTTGCATTTGAAATGAATCAATTTGATTCTACAAAAACAACTGATTATCAAGAAGAAAACCGATCATGCTCTTCGTCAGTTATTTTATCACCAGAAACAGCAGGTCACTGTAATGTTTTAAAACATAGGCATATACAAGGAAATGTAAACCAAGAACATGAAGAATCGCCGATTAATTCGCAAATTGCAGAAGAAAATAACGAATGGAAGAAGAAACCTCATTTTGAAAGACGCAGGAAGTTTAACCTAGCAAAACATATAATTTCTATTGTGCTTATTATCCTCAATCTGGTGTTTGATTGGGTTGAATATTCTGAAATGAACAAAACAGGAAACTACACAATCGTTGCAGAACGAAGCGTGAAAAATGTAGAATTTACTATCGAATGCGAAGGTACTGGCAAAACTATACAATTTATCTTCTTGGTATTTACCATAGTAGCAACAATATTATCCATGATTCAGATTTTACATATCATATATCAAATGTTTCATGAAATAAAAGGTGACAAGAAAGATACAAAGATTAACCTCGAATACGTAGAAACGTTCGTGTTTTTATTTTTTATTGAAATTTCCCAGATAATGTTGATTATGGGATTTTATGATGTATGCACACTGGACTGTACTATAGATGCAACTGAAATATTAATTGTTCTTAACGGACTATTTTCCTTCTTTAAGTTATCATGGCGTTTTTTTACAAGTTGCAAATGCTGTACGGTGTATTGGAAAAATCCAATTCGTCAACGCCTTGTCCAAAGACATCCGATAAGTCCACGACATATCGATAGACGAGAAAGTCCTCCATTCTATAGACACCATTTACAACCACAAACCAATAGTCCCCGACAGACACAAAGAAACACATATTTCTGTGAATCATGTGAATGCAGTGAAAACACTAAAACATGCTTTATGATCATTTGCTTACCGTTACTTGTCTTGGCAATTCCGTTTTTGCCCTGTATACTGGTTTACTACATCGTCAAGAAATGTGACTGTGATGTTTGTGATTCGAAAGTCGGGGATTCGGAAAGGTAAATATTTTTATATGTCATTCATTGAAAGGATATTGATTTTATATTTCTCAGGGTCATGTTGGTAATAAGTCTATGTTGCAGAATATGTGGGGTTGTTGTATTTATAAAAGTGTTGTATAAGCAACGAACGACATCATCGTCAATTCTATTGTGTGATATTTGATTACTTCTACGCATATCGTGTACAGTAAAATAAGACTATAGGCGCGGTGTAGAGAACCAACCAGTAAATTTCTCACATATTTACTTTTTTATAAGTCAATTTCTTTTGATTTTTGTGTCTTTAAGTCGATTACATTTGTACTAACTATCATTACATAAAATACAAGATTTTTTAAAATGACATAATAACAAAATCAATAGTTTTGGTTACACAAATTACATTAAAATCAAGAAAGATTATAAAAAGTGTTCATGCTAGCACGAACTGTTTACTGAATATGCTGTACCTTGTAAAATGTTACTGTATTTTTGGAAATAACATGCTTTAATCAGCAGACTCAGCGATTACTCACAAACATTACAAACATTGACTTAGATTGAGAGTTGTCTCATTGGTACTCATACCACATCTTCTTTATCTGTTTTGCTAACTATATTTTATTTTAGTAATTTGTATTGAATTCTCAGAGGATGTTCCCCCCCTCACCCCATTTTTTTGAAAAACAGGCCAATAGCCTAACAGAAAACCGATTAATCAAATAATATTTTAGCATTCAATACTTTACTCTTAATGATGGACACTCGTCTGCTCGTAGGTAGCTTTTTAATATGCATAATCTAAGACCCTTTAAACATACAATTCTCGGTTTACAAACGCCAAATGTCTTGCTCATCATCCTGATCTCACAAAAGTGCACGAACATTTAATATAAATGAATAGTAATTAAAAATATTGACGCTGTTAAGTTCAGAAATATGTTCCTTAAATGAAAAAGAAACTTTCTCTTTTCAGGGCACATCACAAATGGAAATGTGAGCAGTCTTGTAAATGCTGCATCTTAAGATGTTTCCCGTCACGATTTCCGGAACAAGACACAGAAGCTTGTGATTGTACTTGTAAACAGTGTTTATCTTGTGAAAAGTTTTGTAAATGTTGTTTTATAAGGTGTTTTCCCACAAAATTACCTATTCCGAAAGACGATGCCATTGAATGTAAATGTGGCGATTGCTTGAGGTGTGAAAGCAATTGTCTGTGTTGTTTTCTACGTTGTTGCCCGACCCACCTTGATCCACCCAAGTCTGACGTCTGTACATGTAGGTGTGGTGATTGCATTGCATTTGAAAGACCTTGTAAGTGCTTTACATTTAGATGTTGTCCAACACACTTGAATCCCCCTAAAAATGACATTTGGAATTGTACCTGTCGTCAATGTTTGGCTTGTACAATGGCCTTCTGCCCATGTTTCATTTTTAGATGTTTTCCTGAGTTTTTAAAACCGTCTCATCCTGATATATGTACATGTAGATGTGGGGAATGCTTGTCTTGTCATCTACCGTGTAAATGTTTTAGCTTTCGTTGCTTTCCTGAACATCAAAAACCTCCTAAATCAAACTGGTTTGAATGTTTATGTGGAGATTGTATGAACTGTGAAAAAGATCTATGCTGCTGTATTTTACGATGTTTTCCATCGTATGCAGGAGAGGACGATTTCTGTACATGTATCTTGAAACAATGTCTTGCGTGTCAAAAGTCTTTTGCGTGTTGTTTGTGCAGATGTTTTCCTTCAAAACTGGATCCCCCCAAAAATGATATATTTAAATGCACATGCGGAAAGTGCCTTTCGTGCGAAAAAGATTGTTGCTGTTGTATAATGAGATGTTGCCCTAGTGAACTTCGCCCCCGAGAGAATGATTGGTTTGAATGCACATGTTGTAAAAATTGTGTATCAAGTCAGGTACAACCTGCACCAATGATATTACAACCACATCAACAAACACCTCCTACACAACGATTATCAACACCACCATTACGTATACCAATAACCCAGCAAAATTGTACAAGTGGAAAGTGCCTTTCGTGCGTAAATAGTTGTTGCTGTTGTATAGGTCAACCACAACCTCTGACCCCTCCAACTCAACCCTCACTACCACCACCAATTTCTGTTATTACAACACAGCCTATACCACAACCAAAACCTGTTATTATACCACAACCAAGACCGGTTGTTTCACCACAACCAAGACCAGTAATTATACATCAACCAAGACCGGTTGTTATACCACAACCAACACCGATTATCATACCACAAATACCAACGCCTCCACCGCCCAAACAACGTAAACATCTATGCCAAAATTGCAGTATACAATGCATAAATTTTCTACTTGCAGTGTTCATACTTTTGGTATTAATGTTACTTCTGTTTCATTTGTTTTTGTTGGTGGTTGAAATTCAATTTGTTTTTGTTTGTGTTGAAGGCGAATGGCTGATGCTGTCGATACAGAAAATATTTGTTCAAAACTATTTGAAACTCTTTAATGTTTAAAAGTTCTTACGAGTTGAAAGTTAAAAGTTGAACGAGGAATACTGCTGTTTCAAAAGTTGCTAAGACAGGGCTATGCATCAATCAAATTCATGTCATCACTCAAGAAATTTTACGGTCGCCATCATGAGCTGATTGGCCATTATGACAAAAGTGTGTCAGAAATCATATCTGATATTCTTCCTCAGTCATAATAACTTCCATCATTACCGAACTGAACAAAGAAAGAACACGACGGGTACTGTACACGGTGCAAGAAATGCTTACCCTTCCGGAGCACCTGATTTCACTCCCGGTTTTCAGTGGAATTCGTGTTGTTTCTTAATTATTATTTATAACTGTTGATGTAAATGTCCTTTGGTTTTGTGAGCCTTTGTTTTCTCCTTGGTTTTGATTGTTATTGTCTTCTTAATCATCTTGACATTTGAAGTACATTTGTAAAATGTGTCTCCTTTATTCAATTGTTCAATTTTTAATTTTATTTTGCAGCTTGACTCATATTGCGTTGTAATGTGTTTTCTTCTGTATAAGGACATTAATCTCTAGACTATGCTAATTGTGATGCACATTTTGTGTTTTTAGTTTATATATATGATACAATAATTTTAATAGTTACATTGTATATCTTGTATTTTACATTTTGTAGTTATTTATTTTGACATTGGCAGATGAAGCAGAGATGCTAGTAAAAGTTGATGTATTTTTTAAATGAATCATGTGTTTCCTTCAAACATGATACGTTTGAAATAAATCGATCAAAACATAAAAAAACAAGAGTGAAAAAATGTTCAATGCACTTAATAAGTTTTACTTCAGCGTAGACAAGTCATTGAGCTATTAGTTTCGGATTTACAGTGTTGATAAACAAGGCCATGCGAATAGCAACAATGCCTCATGACCCTACGTATTTATAGATTAATCGATCATGGTAAATGATTAATTGATAAAAAGGTGATAATTTCTTTTTAATAATAATTGTTTGATTAGTGCCAAGTTTTGAAGCAACTATCAACTTATAAATTTGTTTGATCTTTTAGATTATATCAGGTCGGCAACGCATGTTAAAATTGAGTTACGTTTTTCTTACCAAATCAATCCGTTTAACTTCTATATATGCTTTAATCAAATACACACAATTCAATTAACTTTGTGCACTCCCTAGACTGCGCAATTTCTTTGTTATTAAAACGTATATTGTAAACTACCTTGACAAATTGAATATAGTACAAGGTAAGGAATTTAAATTTATTGAACACGGGTTTTTAAATCTTTTGTAAAAGTTATAATAAATGTACATACCTGTTTGATTAATAACAAATAAAGTCAATTTCTAAACATAAATGAGAGAAATACGATTTTTAAAATCTGTTTCGTTTTTTGAAGAATTAGGTCATTTTTAATATAACCCCTTACAAAATATTAACAACGTAATTACTAAAATTAAAGTAAAGAAATGGGATTTAAATTTGCTTCGTTATTTCTTTTTAGGAATTAGGTCATTTGTATGATTGACCTCCTTACAAGTCTGAAATGATATACAAAACAAAGACATAAAACTGCTGATATTTTTTTTTTCATACAAAAACTTATAATTGAAAAATATTTGTAAAGTTTATGCATTATGAACGTTTAAGCAAATTCGTATTTAAATGAATTATTATAACTGTGGATCTATAATCACATGGGTTTATACCAAAAAAGTCAAAAGTGTCATATCAATTTCTTTATTCCATAAGGCAGAACAGATTGACTGAAAATACAAAATAAGTTCAATTAAGTATTTAACAATCACAGAAATAGTTGCTACTAATTTCACAATATTACAAAATACAAATGCTGAATTATCACCAATGAACAATAAAACTGACAGTTACTGTGTGTTCTTATTTGTGTAATAAAATGTGTTTACGTGTGACATGTTACTATACTGTTATATGAAAATTAAAGTAATGTGAAGTCACAATGAAATATATATATGACTAGTCAGGTAAGTATTTGTATGTGTGTACTTTAGAGTTCTCAAAATATAAAGTTCGCAAACAAAACGTTTCTACAAAATTATACAAGTCGCAGGATGAACACTTTAACGTAGAAAAATTAACTTGAACGTGAAATACCTTATAAAATGACATTCGTTCAATGAAATGTAACTAAATGCATGTTATTACATCTAACAAGGGTAAAGTTTCAATATTTGACATAATATATCCGGTACAATATGAATTATTTACCAAAAACATGTAAGGAGGTTATTTGCACTGTGAAGTACCAAAAAAATACATTCAAAATATCAAAATACACATTCGTAAATCATTATATGTGCATACGCATTATCCAGTGCACTTATAAAACAAACCTATCGTATCGGTTGACCATGGTATTCGAAATAGTTGTTTAAAACAATCAAAAATTCTAGCAAACATGTGCTTCCAAAATAGACGAATGAACTAAGGGAGATAATTCAATAGCAAATAAAGTGTCGATCTTTGACAAAATAAAAGTAACCAACTTTGGTCGTAAGACACCGGCCCCTTAATTGGGTTCAACATAACACAATTATTCTTATCAAAAATTGAAGACCAAAGTGTTCTAAAAAAACCATGTATGTGCATTCTTCATCAAAATTGACTTTACATTCTAACCATGTTCTTAAAACAAAAATAAATGACTAGAAAGTATCTAATTGGCACAAAAATTCTAGTTTGTAATTAAAGTCTCTCATATTAACCATTCGAACAAAAGTTAATTGTCAATATCAGATTCTAAAATCAAACAGAATTTCGCAACGGACGGTTTTGGTACTGTAGTTGGAGTTTTAACCTTTGCGATACGTACTGCGCCATGACTGTCCATTAATGCACGAGTCTGTATCTAACGAATTTGTGATTTCTAAATGTATTGCTCTCATTTTAAGGCATGTGAATATGACTCCATAACGCTTTACAGAGCATCTCCTTTGATTAATTTCAAATGGTCCAAATCAATCAATGACAACAGCTGAAAATGGAGGCATATCTGGTGTGACTCTGTCACTTGGCAAATCTGCCATTTTCTGCTTTATAATAGGTATTTGCGGCATACCAAACATATTAAACCTATACTTTTGATGATAGCGTTTGCATCAATAATCCAATATCTCTCTCTAAGATGTGTCAGTATTGATTTTTTGCCTAGATGACCAATCTTTCTATGTATATCACGAACAATAAGGTGAGAAATATAACAAGTTTTAGGCAGAATAATCGAATGTTTCATTTCATCTGGCAGATGTGATCGTTTTAATCTTTCACCAACTCGTAAAATTCCATGTGTATCGAGGAATGGATCAAGTTTATGTAATCTTGATGAACACTTCAAGGGAGATCCTGATGTCAATTTCAAAAATTCATCTTCAAAATACTGATGCTGAACAATTGAAGTGAATTATTGCATTTTCACTCTTTTGTATATCTTCTAATTTCAAACACAAGTCTTTAACATTCCTTGAATTCTCTGATTTGTTATGCTGAGTTCGGACGGTGCCTTCATTATCATCATCTTATTTACTTTTTATCTTTTGACGCAATCTGCGCGCAGCTCTTAGTATCCGTGCTACTGTCCTTTTACTTTTATTGAGGTTTGAAACACTTGAAAGCAATTTGTCAACTCCACTGTGATGATATTCATTTTCAATTGTGGTAATGGTTACATGAACTTGTTTGATTTCGGTATCATTTTCAGGCATTTCTAAATTTTGTGATACATGTGGCCATTCATTGTTTGGCAACCAAAGAAAGCCAGGTCCTCTTAACTATTGAGGACATTTTTGAACTTTGCGACAGTCATTCCAAGAGATGCCAGATCAGCTGGATTGAGCTTAGTATTTACGTAGTTCCATTGGTCGTTATCTGTTGATTCATGAATAGGAGCAAGACGGTTTGCGACGAAAGTATGAAAACGACTATTTCTGTTGAAAATGTAGTGCAAGACTGTAATACTATCAGTCAGCACTTTGTCAATGTTGTAGCTAAGTTCCTCCAAAATAACTTTACTCAAGTGAACAGTTTTTGAAGCAGCGGTTAGTTCCATCCTTGGAACTGTGATGATGTTAAGTGGTGCAACTCTTGACTTTCCAAGGACAAATGAAAAATGTATCCTACCAGTTTCATCTACTAGTCGAACGTAGAATACCATTCCTAAGCTTACATCACTTGCGTATGAAAAACAATGCAGTTGTGTAGAAACAACGTTTTCGAAATTCTGTGGCTTATAACATCTGTCGATTTTAACGCTGGGCAAGTCATTCAACTGATATAGCCAGTTGGTCCATTTCTTTTGATCAGATTCTTTAATTTCCTCGTCCCATCCGACTTCTTGTTTACAAATGTTTTGCAATATGGTTCTTCCCAAAAGAATGAATGGAGATACAATGCCTATTGGGTCGTACACTGAACTGACTGTAGACTGTTTTGTTATTGGTTGAGTCTTTGGGCTAATTTGAAACCCTAATGTGTCACTATCTAAGCTTACAGACTCATTTACTTGTTCCAGAAAACACTTATCTTCCACTGAATTATCTCATTTATCATCTATAAGTTTTTCGGGGAAATCAAAATTAATTGAGTATTTCACGAGTTGCTCAAGTTTATTATTTTCTTCGATATCACTGATTACACTTAACTGTGCTCTATTTACTACAGAGTATGTTTCTTGAATATCTTGTCTAACCAAATTCCATATAATCCCCCCTAGGCGAGTCGTAGTTGCATGAGGTGAACCTGTCGGCCCTGTTGAAACTTCAAAAGGCGTATAAGCGTTGGGTACGTTATTGCCAATCATAAAACCAACTGTACTGTCAATGTCTGGCAGTCTAACTTCATTAAGATGAGACCATTTTGTTATTTCGTCTTTTTTAGGTATGTGAGCAGCTGTAACAGGCATTTCTCCTTTCGTATACACTGTTGGAAGATCAATTGTATTGTTCATATCAATATCGCATACTTGCAGACCATCCAACATGTACATTTCCAATTTAAGTGGGGTCCCATTGTTTTTAATTCAATCTGGTTCAATTTACCACTTCCACCTAATCATGCTAATTGTCTCATTAATGATTCGGTATAAAATGATACACTACTACCAGTATCAAAGAATGCATAGGTGTCAATAGTTATAAGCTTGTCTCTCAGTTTGACCTTGACCGGTACAATAGCCATTGCACAAGAACTCTTTAGATCACCAGCCTCTATTTGACTCACAATATCTGTTGTACTTTGTATACTTGGACTGTCAATATTTGAATTCTGAATACTAACGTTCTGTTCATGCTGTTTGTTTACACCTTTTGATTCATAGTGCAAAATTGTTGGATGTTTTCTTTTACAAACGGAACATGTGAGTCTGTTTGTACATTTATTGGTCATGTGTCCTTTCTTCAGGCAGCCAAAACATAAAGCTAGACTCTTCAAGTGATTTAGCTTTTCTTGATGCTCTAACTTCAAAAGAGTTCTACAATTTTCAAGTTTGTGTGGATTCTTGATATATGAGCATGCTATTGGTGAATTTGTCGGTTGATTGTTTAGATCAGTTGCACATGCACTTCCTTGTCGAACACCTTTTCTTGGATTAAAGCTTTTATTTTTTGTCGATTTTTCCTTTATTTCCAAGAGCAGAACTTCCATAGGTAAGATCATTTACCTTCTTCGCCTCATCCTCAACAAACTTTACAAAGTGTTCAAATTTTATCAGCTGCTGATTTGTTTTCGTGCATAGAACAATATTCCTCCAACGATCGTGAAGATTGTAAGGCAGTTTACACATAAGTTGTTTTATGTTCTCTGAATATTCAAGTATTTGCATTGCATCAATACTGTTTGCTGCATTCTTACATTCAATAAGAAAGAGAGAAAAATTGTAAAGTGCTTTTGGATCTCCTGGCTTTACATGTGGCCAATCGAGAGCTTTCTTGATAAATGCGTTTGCGATGACTTCAGTATCACCATACCTCTCCTCCAGTTGTTTCATTGCTGCTCTGAATGCATGCTGACCATTTATATGGCTAAATCCTTGCACAACCTTGCCTGCCTCTCCATATGTGAATTTTTCAAGGTAATTCATGTTTTCATCATCTGAATCACTGTTTGCAATTATCTTAGCAGTAAATTGACGAACAAATTTACGAAACTCTAGAGGATCCCCTCCAAATTTCTTGATGTCTGGGTTTGGTTTTCGCAAACTCTTAACAATTGCACTCACAGCATCTGTATTGTTATTATTGTTATAGTCCTTGCATTGTACACCAGGTCCTTTCATATATACAGGATTGTTTACAGTATATGTTTTTGACATTTTAACATCATTTCTGTCACTTTGAACAGGTTGATTGAAATTAAATTCTTTTGTTTGATGTTTTTCATAGAAATTTTGATTTAGTGTCTCTTTTATACCCGTACTGTGAAACACTTTATTATCAAATGTACTGGTTTTTGGTTTCAAAGACTGTGCTGCCGGATTCAACTGTACACCATGAGTCTCTTTATTAACTATTAATCTGTCCTTCTGTTCCAGTTCACTACTATAACTAGCTGTTTCTAAAGTACCTGATCCTTCGAACTCTAAATTTTCATATTTATCTAGTATTTTTGTCTTGGCATCAGCCACAGCAATTAAAAGTTTTTAACTGTAAGTCCTCTTCTTCAATTTGTAATTTGAATTCAGCTAGTTCTATTTCTTTATTCTTCTGTAATGCTTCTCTCTGAGTCTCTAGTTAAGCCTTACGCTGTTCTTCTATCATTTTTTTAGAAGAAATTTTGCTTATAACAGAAATTTGACTTCTGCTACTATGTCTTGATTGATGACTTCTGGAACGAATACTTGCACTATTTGTGTATAACCTTTCTTTGAAGTAAAAAACTTTTCTATTGTTCCTTTGAAATTTTGCAAATATGCATCTCTATCCTCAAAGTCATGCAGGTATTTTTCTTTAACTGGGCCAGGAAGTTCGGACATGATATTTTGATGTTTTTCAATATAAGTTTCAAATTTTTCCATCCATAAGGAATATTTATTTCTAATTTCTTCACTTGACGCATGAAGTCCTCTGGATTGATCACTAAATTGGTCCCGCTCAAAGTCCCTCCTTTCTCGCTCAATGTTCGTTGTTTCCTTGCTGAACCACTCTCTGATAACTCCTCCTCTATCGCAGCCTCTGTCTATGACACCCTTCTAACTTTAAGCCACGATACGTCAATAAATGTGGATCTATAATCCAATGGGTTTATACCAAAAAAGTCAAAAGTGTCATATCAATTTCTTTATTCCATAAGGCAAAAAAGACTGACTGAAAATACAAAATAAGTTCAATTAAGTATTTAACAATCACAGAAATAGTTGCTACTAATTTCACAATATTACAAAATACAAATGCTGAATTATCACCAATGAACAATAAAACTGACAGTTACTGTGTGTTCTTATTTGTGTAATAAAATGTGTTTACGTGTGACATGTTACTATACTGTTATATGAAAATTAAAGTAATGTGAAGTCACAATGAAATATATATATGACTAGTCAGGTAAGTATTTGTATGTGTGTACTTTAGAGTTCTCAAAATATAAAGTTCGCAAACAAAACGTTTCTACAAAATTATTCAAGTCGCAGGATGACCACTTAAACGTAGAAAAGTTAACTTGAACGTGAAATACCTTATAAAATGACATTCGTTCAATGATATGTAACTAAATGCATGTTATTACATCTAACATTGGTAAAGTTTCAATATTTGACATAATATAAGGCACAATATACAATTATGGCCCGTTGAAGAGGTAAATATCCAAAATTGTCAACACGAGAATGTTATTTTATTGAGGGCGCAGCCCGAAGGGAAATAACTTTTGAGGGTTGACAATTTTGGATATTCATCGATTCTAAGGGGCCACAATTGTTTTATTCTACCGAACTAACAGTGGAAGTGTATTTTGAACACTTACTAGTCTATATTTTTAACATAACACACAGACGGACGTTTGAAAATACATTTGTGTTCGATTTTCTCGAATATACAACAAAAGTAGAATCTTTTTGCAAAATATTGATGGCCCTGAAAAGGAACGTTAATAAGAGACATAATCGGCTGCTGCCACTCTGAGCTCTACTCATGTCCAATGCCGTATATCCTCGTCTCTTGATGGGCTTCCAGTGTGACGTGAACGCTGCCATTTTGTTTATTTGCGTTTATGACGTCATTTTTATGGGTGTTAACTCAAGTACAAATAAACAAACTCAAAAGGTTATTCACCGTTGGTGTAAATGATTTAGGGTTATTCGTCGTTTCTTGCAATTGAATGAAAATTAACTGAATTATTCTATGTCACGTGATTACGTTTCACCCAATAGAATTGTTTGAAATATACGTAAGGTATAATAATATGAATCATTTAACAAAAACATGTACGGAGGTTATTTGCACTGTGAAGTACCAAAAATACATTCAAAATATCAAAATACACATTCGTAAAACATTATATGTGCATACGCATTATCCAGTGCACTTATAAAACAAACCTATTGTATCAGTTGACCATGGTATTCGAAAAATTCTAGAAAACATGTGCTTCCAAAATAGACGAATGAACTAAGGGAGATAATTCAATAGAAAATAAAGTGTCGATCTTTGACAAAATAAAAGTAACCAACTTTGGTCGTAACAATAGGACTTGCTTAACGTCTATAAAACGTATTTCATTTATATTCAGAACGATTTTCGATACGGAATCAATACATTTGTTCACGAAGTATAATACAAATAGCAACCATGAGCATTTATCAAATAACATTGCGTAACCGATATTCAAATATTTTGACACATGTACATAATAATTGAATTTAGACTGTATTGGTGTTTTTCCCTTAACTTTTAATTCGTCAATACAAAGTTTTGTTATTAATTAATTTTAACGAAGAAAAACAAATATAAAAGCTAAGCAAGACTTTATAAAATTATATGTCCGGAGCGCTTTTTTGAATTTACCTTAATCACCGAAACCGAACAATTGAAATCCAAGCAGATATACATAAACCAAAATGCTACATATATATGACTAAAAAAGGACATAAAAATAGTAGACGATGTATGTAAGAAGAGGTGGTATGAGTGCCAATGAGACAATTTTCTATCCAAGTCACGTCACAATTTGTAAAAGCAAACCATTATAGATCAAAGTATGATCTTCTACACCGAGCCTATGCTTACACCGAACAGCAAGCTATAAAAGGCCACAAAATGGCTAGTGCAAACAATTTAATCAGGAAAACCAATGGTATAATTTATATAAAAAACGAGAAATGACAAACACTTCTGAACAACATCAACTCAGGATGATGGTTAGTATTAAATAGCATGTTTAGCTCGGTGTTTTTTTTCTGATCATGTTTTGATTTTTACCTAAATTGCCTGATTCTTACAAAGATTGGCACTTAAAGAAAGGTGTGTCTTTTTAAAAATTGAAAATGTCAGTACCGACTTACTGATAACTTAGTTTATGATAGCTGTTGGGACTGACAGTCCACCAGCAGCGGCATCGACCAAAGGCAGAAAACAAAATGAAAACAACACTTTACACTTATTTTATTGAATCGCATGAACCCCAAAATGGACAAAACTTGGTGCGACAACAGACGATACGTTTCCTGTTACACCTGCATCTCGTGCATCTGTCATCTTTATTCACACTCAGGCAAAATGTTGCAAATGGGATTATAACGCAAATTCCTGTTTGCAGACTTGCCAACTTTACAGATATCAATCAAATAACTTTTTAGAAAAGGTGTGTATGTGTTTATTTGCAACAACTGGGTCGATACCACTGCTGGTGGATTTATTTCCCCGAGGGTATCACCAACCCAGTAGTCAGCACTTCTGTGTTGACTTGAGTTATCATTGATATGTTCATAATTAGAAATTAACTGTCAACAAAACTTTGAATTTTTGAAAACTAAGGTTTTTCTACGTCAGGAATAGATTACCGTAGCTGTATTTAGCAAAACTTTTAAGAATATTTGGTCCTCATTGCTCTTCAACATCGTACTATATTTGGCTTTTTAAACATTTTTTTTTATTGGAGCGTCACTGATGAGTCTTTAGTAGACGAAACGCGCGTCTGGCGTTAATTTAAAATTATAATCCTGGTATCTATGATGTGTTTATTTGCAACCACTGGGTCGATGCCACTGCTGGTGGAGATTTATTTCCCCGAGGGTATCACCAGCCCAGTAGTCAGCACTTCTTTGTTGACTTGAGTTATCATTGATATGTTCATAATTAGAAATTAACTGTCAACAAAACTTTGAATTTTTGAAAAACTGAGGCTTTTCTACGTCAGGAATAGATAACCTTAGCTGTATTTGGCAATTTCTTAGGAATATTTGGTCCTCATTGCTCTTCAACATCGTACTATATTTGGCCTTTTAAACATTTTTTTAATTCGAGCGTCTGGCGTAAATTTAAAATTCTAATCCTGGTATCTATAATTTGTTTAATATATACTTTAAAATAGACAATTTGAACAATTATACTGCACATACAAATTTGACCATTCAAAGAATCTCACAAGTCATTAAACGTTTATTGCAAAAGAAAAATTATCGATATACGGTCGGGAAAATACAAATTATATTGCCAACTCTGTCTTAAAGACGGGTTGATGTGAACCTTTGAAATTTACAGATAGGTTGCTAGTGAAGCAATGATGCGTTTTAAATTTGCAAAACTGCGTAATTTTGTTCTGATTTTTCCGATTCGTGTGTACGTTCGGTTTGGTTTGAAATATTTTTTACATTTCAGCAGGATCCAAACAGTTCAACGATTTCTTAGCACGCCATTGATATTACACATTATAGATATTAGTCCGTCTTTACTGGACTTGACGAAGGGTTCGGTAAAATTTTGACGTCATCAAAGATACTATATGACGCCACAATAGCAATTTAATCGCTACATGAATTCGATAGTTTAACTGGCGAAGAATTTCGGGTCAACGGTGCAGATTTCCGAATAGCGATAAGGTGTAAGAACTAACCAACAGGCTGCAGTAGAATGATAATGTTTACACTGACTTGTTCATTCTGTTATTTATATATAGCTTTTTGTAATTTCCAGTTTTATTTTATTATAAGAAAAGATAAAAACTCAATTTTACTTTTTCTGTAAAGTTCGTGTCATGTTAAAAAAGATGTAACACAATGGTTGCCATACATGAAGCTGGGAACTGGTTACTCTTCTACAACGCTTGCGTTCGTTTCCAGGTTTTATGATGTTTGTTTTGCTCAGTCGTTAGTTTTTGTGAGATTTGGGGATATTCATGTCCAATTAATATACACTTTACAATTTCCTTTAAATTCATATTTTCGTTACCCAAAAACATTTACTGCCTATTATTTTAATATACAAAAGAAGATGTGGTATGATTGCTAATGAGACAACTCTCCACAAGAGACCAAAATGACACAGAAATTAACAAATAGGGATCGTACGGCTTTCATCAATTAGGAAAGCCCATACCGCATAGTCATCTATAAAAGGCCCCGAAATAACAATGTAAAACAATTCAAACGAAATTTTGAAAAACTAAGGCTTTTCTACGTCAGGAATAGATTACCTTATCTGTATTTGACAAAACTGTTAGGAATATTTGGTCCTCACTGCTCTTCAACATCGTACTATATTTGGTCTTTTAAACATTTTTTTTATTCGAGCGTCACTGATGAGTCTTGCGTCTGGCGTAAATTTTAAATTTTAATCCTAGTATCTATAATGTGTTGATATGCTTTAAAATAGACAATTGGAACAATTATACTGCACATAACAATGTGACCATTCAAAAAATCTCACAAGTCATTAACCGTTTATTGCAAAACAAAAAAATATCAAGATACGGTCGGGAAAATACAAGTTATATTGCCAACTCTATCTTAAGGACGGGTTGATGTGAACCTTTGAAATTTACAGATAGGTTGCTAGTGAAGCAATGATGCATTTTAAAATTGCAAAATTGCGTAATTTTGTACTGATTTTTCCGATTCTTGTGTACGTTCGGTTTGGTTTGAAATATTTTTTTACATTTCAGCAGGTTTCAAACAGTCCAACGATTTCTGAGCACGCCATTGATAATACACATTAGAGCTATCAGTCCATCTTTACTGGACTTGACGAAGGTTTCGGTAAAATTTTGACGTCATCAAAGATACTATATGACGCCACAACAGCAACGTGATCGTTACATGAATTCGATAGTTTAACTAGCGAAGAATTTCGGGTCAACGGTGCAGATTTCTAAATAGCGATAAGGTGTAAGAACTAACTAGCAGGCTGCAGTAGAATGTAAATTTTTATACTGACTTGTTCATTCTTTCATTGCTATTTAGCTTTTTGCAATTTCCAGTTTTATTTTATTATTACATGTTATTAGAAAGATAAAAACTCAATTTTACTTTTGTTCTGTAAAGTTCGTGTCATGTTAAAAAAGATGTAACACAATGGTTGCCATACATGAAGCTGGGAACTACTGGTGACTCTTCTGCAACGCTTGCGTTCGTTTCCAGTTTTTATGATGTTTGTTTTGCTCAGTCGTTAGTTTTTGTGAGATTTGTGGTTATTCATGTCCAATTAATATACACTTTACAATTTCCTTTAAATTCTTATTTTCGTTACCAAAAAACATTTGCTGCCTATTATTTTAATATAAAAAAGAAGATGTGGTATATTTACTAATGAGACAACTCTCCACAAGAGACCAAAATGACACAGAAATTAACAACTATGGACCGTACGGCTTTCATCAATTAGCAAAGCCCATACCGCATAGTCAGCTATAAAAGGCCCCGAAATAACAATGTAAAACAATTCAAACGAATTTTTGAAAAACTAAGGCTTTTCTACGTCAGGAATAGATTACCTTAGCTGTATTTGGCAAAACCTTTAGGAATATTTGGTCCTCATTGCTCTTCAACATCGTACTATATTTGGTCTTTTAAACATTTTTTTTATTCGAGCGTCACTGATGAGTCTTGCGTCTGGCGTAAATTTAAAATTTTAATCCTAGTATCTATAATGTGTTTATATGCTTTAAAATAGACAATTAAAACAATTATACTGCATATAACAATTTGACCATTCAAAAAATCGCACAAGTCATCAACCGTTTATTGCAAAACAAAAAATATCAATATACGGTCGGGAAAATACAAATTATATTGCCAACTTTATCTTAAAGACGGGTTGATGTGAACCTTTGAAATTTTACAGATAGGTTGCTAGTGAAGCAATGATGCATTTTAAAATTGCAAAATTGCGTAATTTTGTACTGATTTTTCCGATTTGTGTGTACGTTCGGTTTGGTTTGAAATATTTTTTTACATTTCAGCAGGTTCCAAACAATCCAACGATTTCTGAGCACGCCATTGATAATACACATTATAGCTATTAGTCCATCTTTACTGGACTTGACGAAGGTTTCGGTAAAATTTTGACGTCATCAAAGATACTATATGACGCCAAAATAGCAACGTGATCGTTACATGAATTCGATAGTTTAACTGGCGCAGAATTTCGGGTCAAAGGTGCAGATTTCCAAATAGCGATAAGGTGTAAGAACTAACCAACAGGCTGCAGTAGAATGTACATTTTTATGCTGACTTGTTCATTCTTTCATTTATATTTAGCTTTTTGCAATTTCCAGTTTTATTTTATTATTAGAAAGATAAAAAAATCAATATTACTTTTTTCTGTAAAGTTCGTGTCATGTTAAAAAAATATGTAACACAATGGTTGTCATACATGAAGCTGGGAACTGGTTACTCTTCTGCAACGCTTGCGTTCGTTTCCAGTTTTTATGATGTTTGTTTTGCTCAGTCGTTAGTTTGTGTGAGATTTGGGGTTATTCATGTCCAATTAATATACACTTTACAATTTCCTTTAAATTCATATTTTCGTTACCCAAAAACATTTACTGCCTATTATTTTAATATACAAAAGAAGATGTGGTATGATTGCTAATGAGACAACTCTCCACAAGAAACCAAAATGACACAGATATTAAGAACCATGGACCGTACGGCTTTCATCAATTAGCAAAGCCCATACCGCATAGTCAGCTATAAAAGGTCCCGAAATAACAATGTAAAACAATTCAAACGAGAAAACTAACGGCCTTATTAATATAAACAAATGAACAAAAAAAACAAATATTTAACACATAAACAAACGACAACCAGTGAATTATGTATGTATGTGCCTGACTTGGACAGGCACATACATACATACATAATGTGGCGAGTTAAAATAGTTTGTCATGAATGTGATACTTATTGGTCTATTATTTGCTTGTATCAGCTCTATAACATGTTTAAGCAAAATATGGGTAATGTATTTCTGAAATATTGGGTGTTGTCTGGCATCATACCTGTCGTAGGAAATATAATTTGTTAATCGTATATGTTTGAATGACTTTCCAATAAACAAAGTTAATAGTTTTATCAAATAAAGTTTGTAATACATTTACAAAATTATCAATGTCTGTCATTTTTAGAACCCCCATTTGTGTGATCTTTGTTAAATGTTCAACGCCCCTCCTTTCCCCTGTTTATTGGTTTCGATAACATTTGCACGTACATGTTTTGAAATCCTTACGCTAGATTTGAAATGTAAAAACAACTGATCATAAAAAAGTTAAAGAGGGTAAGATAAGAAATTTAACAACTTTTATTCGATCTATTATTGTTATGTCTCTGTTTTCGAATTATATACTATTGTGTTTTACTGTATCATTTCATTTTCAAGATATAATTGGTCACATTTATTTTTATTTGGCCAACAGTAGACACCTACGACTTTTTTTGGTTGTTAGCCAACGATTCTACTAAATTTTTGGACTCCTTAGTGATTGAGTCTTCCTGACCATATACCTGCTGTTTTAGATTTATTGAGGTTTAACCCAAAAGTGTGCCGACATTTTCTATTAGGTTAAATGCCAAGCTAATTTCATCGAAAAACAGAGTTGCGTCGTTAGCCAATTGGGAATTATTTAACCTATTTGTTTTATCATCAAGTTTGATTTGAATGCCTTTATTGTTAGAATCCTGTCTTACTCTACTGATCAGCATTACAACTGCTTTTAAAATTTGGCACAACTTTTTTGGAATTTTGGGTCCTCAATGCTATTCAACTTTGTATTTATTTGGCTTTTTAACTATTTCGATATGAGCGTCACTGATGAGTCTTCTGAAGACGAAACGCGCGCCTGATGTATTAAATTATAGTCCTGGTACCTTTGATAACTCTTTAATACGAATTTAAAGGACAGCAGGTTTCTGAGATCTAGCTTATGTTCGACAGACACCGTTAAGTATCAAGGTATGAGACTAAACTTCTTTTAAGAAGGAGTGCAGTAAACTTCAACCATTGTGCTAAGACATAAGCCATACGTCTAGTATCAACGTTGAATAAAGATATTGGTCTGTAGTTTTATAATGATAATTGATTTTTTTATACAGAAGGGAAACAACACCATTGATTTTAAAAGTTTTTCTTTTTGATAATATGTGCGAATGTATTTAATATTTCCCGCAGAATTTTTTCACTTTTGGAAATGTTCAAAGTGCCTATAGGATCATGATTGTTGGTGACATTTTGTTGTAGATTAAGGGAAATATAAAATCAAAATGAAAGTTTACTTAATTTTAAAATTTAAATGTTGATATTTTATTTTATATTTTATATATTTAAGACATTGCCATTTCCCAAACATGTTAAAAAAGGATAATACTCCTTTGTAGTTCAAATTTCCAATTAAGCAAACAACTCTCATAGGATAACTAAAAACAAACATGTCGCATTTTATAAACTATAACAGCAATTTCTTATTCTATCTAAATATGAAATGCAAGTATAATGTATTAAATCAAGACAAATATGACAGTTGTTGGCAGATCGATCCATTAGTGTATATACGTTATATGAACCTCTCCTTTTCAATTAAGTTTTGAAGTATGGTTTTATTAATACTTTAACGTTATTTTGATACCAAAGACCAAAAAAAAAGATCATGACCAGCATAAATGTCTTCCAAATAAAAAGTAAATGCAATGCGAAGTGAATACATCAATGGTACATTGAAAAAAGGAAAATGATTTATGATATATTTTATCGATTGTTTGTATTGTGTCGATTCATAACTCATCCCATAGTAGAGTGAACAAGTCAACAAAACTTTAATGGACTTCCCTACTTGCAGGCTAAAGTATGATTTTTTGTGTGAAAAAATGTTTAAGTTTTAATGTTTACCTGGTAGTAGAATCTATACATGGTGCATTGATATTTTTTGTTTTAAAGCCGATGTTTGGTAGTTGAATTTTTCATTATTGTTAGAAAAATTCATATTGGGTTGTATAAAGTATTCAAATCATATCTAAATTTTAAACTAGGCAAGACATAACTCTTTCAAAGAAAGAATAGCAATTCATTTTCGAGTCAATCAGAAAACGTTGTACAGTCTCAAACACCATTTGCCAACTTTGTGACGAAATTGAGGAAATGGTTTGCGATTGATATTATAGCACCGTGGTCAAATTATGATGTTGTGATTGGTTGAACGCCTTCACGTGGGGACCTATGGATTCGTAGTAGGTTGCATGTAGTAAATTTCATAAGGGGTTGATGACATCACGTCCATTGTTTATAGTGACGTAATCTATTGATGAAACAGTACAATGCTCTTCAATAGATGCTGTACATTAAATGTTAATAGTTATCCCCGAGGGTATCACCAGCCCAGTAGTCAACGCTTTTTGTGCTGACATGAATTATCATTGATATTGTTATATTGATAAATTAACTGTTTACAAAATTTACATAACTTTTAGGAATTTTGGTCCTTAATGCTTTTCAACTTCGTACTTTATTTGGACTTTTTAACGTTTTTTTATTCGAACGTCACTGATGAGTCTTTTGTAGACGAAACGCGCGTCTGGCGTATATTCAAAATTTAGTCCTCGAATTTATTATGAGTTTATTTACAACCACTGGGTCGATGATACTGCTGGTGGAGATTTATTTCCCCGAGGGTATCACCAGCCCAGTAGTCAGCACTTTTTGTGCTGACATGAATTATCATTGATTTTGTTGTTACGGCCAGAAATCGTCTTTAAATTGTAGCCAACAAAAGACACAAATCAATAGTAAAATTTAACAATATGTATTATACAAAAGTTTACAAGAAGTATTACACAAATATTACTGTCAACTTAACTGTCAAAATATAAGTCCAATCTTTTATCTTTATCTGTATCCGGATATCTTTTTGAATCCAATCTGAATATTACGTTCACTATTAAGGTCACAATCCAGTATTATGTTGTTGTTAGAATAAAAGTGTCAATCCAAATGCTGTGAATGCTAATGTCTATCGATGTCTAAGTCCAAGTCCAAGAGTGATCGTTTAACTTTAGTGTCTGTATATATATAGTTTTCATGGAAGATTCTAGAACAGTCTATAATGGAACATCCTAGAAAGTTACAACAGAAGTTTCTAGTAAAATGTAGAAGTTTATATAACCCATCTTTTATTAGGATCATTCTGGAAAGTTCCAATCATTCTGTAATTGTTCCAGAGATTTCTAAACTGCACAGTTCTAAGATTATTCTGTAAACAACTATCAGGCCACACAACACAAATCAGGCCAACATAAATAAATACAATAATTACAATATCATAACATTGTTATAATATTGATAAATTAACTGTTTACCAATTTTTTTCTTGAAAAACTAAGCTTTTCTGCCTCAGGCATAGATGACCTTAGCTGTATGTGGCATAACTTTTAGGAATTTTGGTCCTTAATGCTCTTCAACTTCGTACTTTATTTGGACTTTTTAACGTTTTTCGATTCGAACGTCACTGATGAGTCTTTTGTAGACGAAACGCGCGTCTGGCGTATATTCAAAATTTAGTCCTCGAATTTATGATGAGTTTATTTACAACCACTGGGTCGATGATACTGCTGGTGGAGATTTATTTCCCCGAGGGTATCACCAGCCCAGTAGTCAGCACTTTTTGTGCTGACATGAATTATCATTGATATTGTTATAATATTGATAAATTAACTGTTTACCAATTTTTTTCTTGAAAAACTAAGCCTTTCTGCCTCAGGCATAGATTACCTTAGCTGTATTTGGCATAACTTTTAGGAATTTTGGTCCTCAATGCTCTTCAATATCGTACTTTATTTGGCCTTTAAAACTTTTTTTGGATTCGATCGTCACTGATTAGTCTTTTGTAGACGAAACGCGCGTCTGGCGTATATACAAAATTTAGTCCTGGTATCTATGATGCGTTTATTTACAACCACTGGGTCGATGCTACTGCTGGTGGAGATTTATTTCCTTGAGGGTGTCACCAGCCCAGTAGTCAGCATTTTTTGTGCTGACATGAATTATCATTGATATTGTTATGTTGATAAATTAACTGTTTACAAAATTTTGAATTTTTGAAAAACTAAGGCCTTTCTACCTCAGGCATAGATTACTATAGCTGTATTTGGCATAACTTTTAGGAATTTTGGTCCTTAATGCTCTTCAACTGCGTACTTTATTTGGCCTTTTTATTTATTTTGTATTCGAGCGTCACTGATGAGTCTATTGTAGGCGAAACGCGCGTCTGGCGTATATACAAAATTTAGTCCTGGTATCTATGATGAGTTTATTTACAACCACTGGGTCGATTCCACTGCTGACGGAGATTTATTTCCCCGAGAGTATCACCACCCCAGTAGTCAGCACTTTTTGTGCTGACATGAATTAGCATTGATATTGTTATATTGATAAGTTAACTGTTTACAAAATTTTGAATTTTTGAAAAAACTAAAGCTTTTCTACCTCAGGCATAGATTACCTTAGCTGTATTTGGCATAACTTTTAGGAATTTTGGTCCTTAATGCTCTTCAACTTCGTACTTTATTTGGACTTTTTAACATTTTTTGATTCGAACGTCACTGATGAGTCTTTTGTAGACGAAACGCGCGTCTGGCGTATATTCAAAATTTAGTCCTCGAATTTATGATGAGTTTATTTACAACCACTGGGTCGATGATACTGCTGGTGGAGATTTATTTCCCCGAGAGTATCACCACCCCAGTAGACAGCACTTTTTGTGCTGACATGAATTAGCATTGATATTGTTATATTGATAAATTAACTGTTTACAAAATTTTGAATTTTTGAAAAAACTAAAGCTTTTCTACCTCAGGCATAGATTACCTAAGCTGTATTTGGCATAACTTTTAGGAATTTTGGTCCTTAATGCTCTTCAACTTCGTACTTTATTTGGACTTTTTAACATTTGTTGATTCGAACGTCACTGATGAGTCTTTTGTAGACGAAACGCGCGTCTGGCGTATATTCTAAATTTAGTCCTCGAATTTATGATGAGTTTATTTACAACCACTGGGTCGATGATACTGCTGGTGGAGATTTATTTCCCCGAGAGTATCACCACCCCAGTAGTCAGCACTTTTTGTGCTGACATGAATTATCATTGATATTGTTATAATATTGATAAATTAACTGTTTACCAATTTTTTTCTTGAAAAACTAAGCTTTTCTACCTCAGGCATAGATTACCTTAGCTGTATTTGGCATAACTTTTAGGAATTTTGGTCCTTAATGCTCTTCAATATCGTACTTTATTTGACCTTTTAAACTTTTTGGATTCGATCGTCACTGATGAGTCTTTTGTAGACGAAACGCGCGTCTGGCGTATATACAAAATTTAGTCCTGGTATCTATGATGTGTTTATTTACAACCACTGGGTTGATACTACTGCTGGTGGAGATTTATTTCCTTGAGGGTGTCACCAGCCCAGTAGTCAACACTTTTTGTGCTGACATGAATTATCATTGATATTGTTATATTGATAAATTAACTGTTTACAAACTTTTGCATTTTTGAAAAACTAAGGCTTTTTTTTACCTGAGGCATAAATTACCTTAGCTGTATTTGGCATAACTTTTAGGAATTTCGGTCCTTATATTCGTCAACTTCGTACTTTATTTGTCCTTTTAAACTTTATTGGATTCGAGCGTCACTTTTGTCTTTTGTAGACGAAACGCGCGTCTGGCGTTTATACAAAATTTAGTCCTGGTATATATGATGAGTTTATTTTATGCAGTACTGATAGCATAGCGTATATTTGTGTGTTATGACTAATACGATTGTATGCCTAGAAATTGTTAAATCAGAAGCATAATAATGACCCCTTGGATAGTGCTCTTCAACAAATAATACTTTTTATACAGTTTATATTTATGAATCAAATGACAAATGATTTAAATAAAGAAACGACGATATACTGAATGGTCTTTAACTTTGTACTCTATTTGGCCTTTTAAACATTTTTTGATTCGAGCGTCACTGATGAGTCTTTTTTAGACGAAACGCTCGCCTGGCGTAAATATACAATTTTGATCCTTGTATCTATGATGAATTTATCCTCATTGGGCTTCGTTAATACTGGAACACCAGAAATTTAGATTTTAATCTAATACTGTATTTTCAGAATATTTAATTATATAGTCAGAACAGTTCCTAAAAAAGTTGAAATGCCATGCAGTCCTCATATTCTATTAATGTCGGAGAATAAATCGTTTGTCGTACACTTGCTGATTTAAAATTTGCTAATATACCTTGTTTCATCATATGACATCTTTTGATATAGTCTTTTTCCAAATTGTCTTAGCTAGTGTTTAACTTACATATTTCCGAATATGATTCACAAAAGCCGTAGACATTTTGATTGTCAATCTCATATTTTATCAAACCTCATGTAATGCCAATTAAAAAAAAAAATCAATAAAAAAAGAGTTAGCTGCTTATTTAATTATACATCTGTTATTGACAAGAGTTGTTACAACCTGTCGTCATGCGGATCAGTAGCATTATTCTCACAATTGTTAGCTTTCGTATCAATCATCTCAAACGACAGAACGAACAATTGGTAAATAGGCAAAGATGGTGGTGTGGGGAATAAGACATAGACATTTTTTACAGTGTTAGACCATATATTTGATATATCTAATGAC
Organism: Mytilus edulis; assembly: GCA_019925275.1. NCBI lineage: Eukaryota > Metazoa > Mollusca > Bivalvia > Mytilida > Mytilidae > Mytilus > Mytilus edulis. The sequence goes on from CM034362.1 coordinate 48,875,910, forward strand.
TGCATTCAACTAGGAACTGTTAAATTGAATCCATGTAATGTTTTTGTATTCATTCATTGTCTCAATATAACTGTCGGTTTCAATTATTGTCAGTATTTATCCAGATTTTAAATGGCTAGGCTGTTGAATGGTTTCGAACATTAATATTAAACTACCGAACCATACATTCAAAACTCTTCAGACCTATTCGTTTTCCGTATGATGATTGATTTTCCATAAGATTCATCAAACCTACACTGACTTTGGCCAACGCAAACTTTGTTCCAGTTCGTGAAATAAAATGCTGCAATATTTTACCAAAATAAAACGATATGAAATGGTGTTTTTACTTAAAGTCGTCACGGATGTTACAAATTTGGCTATGAACATCATATTCGTTCATCATTCAACTCGTCATTTCTTTTGCAAGAATGCTAAGAAAAACATAACTATGAAAGTCTTATAGTTATAAGTGACCTTTATTATTAATTTTTGTAAAAAAGTATTGATTCTGTTGCTATGTTTCATTTGTCAAATATTTCTACTATGCTTATTATTTACCAATGCCACTGCTGGTGCACGTTTCGTCCCCGATAGAATCACCAGCACAGTAGTCAGCATGACGGGGTTGGCATGAATATCAATTATATGGTCATTTTTATAAAATTTTCTGTAACAAAACTTTGATGAATTTTTCGAAAAACTAAGGATTTTCTTATCCAAGGAATAGGAATATATTACCTTAGCCGTATTTGGCACAACTTTATGGAATTTTGAGTCCTCAATGCACTTCAACTTGGTACTTGCTTGGCTTTATAACTATTTTGATCTGAGCGTCACTGATGAGTCTTATGTAGACGAAAAGCGCGTCTAGCGTATTAAATTATAATCCTGGTACCTTTGATAACTATTTAGGAACATCGTTCAGTAAACTTTTGATACAAAAATATTCATTCTTACATTTTCTTTTGGCGCACAATTATATGAGGCAGTGCTTAAGCGATTCGTCAGTAGAAATTAAATATACTTCGTATCAGTAGAAGAAATAAATCTGAAATGCATTGAATTATAGTGGCTATCACAACTATATCCCAAAAACGTGAAGTAATTAAAAGAAAACTGACCCAGAGTGGTCTTATAACTTCACGTTATAATAGAACTGTAGTTTATAAAGTTTTTTAACTTGTTAACAATAAAACTTGAAGATATCGATGTAATGTAATTATTTTTTTTATATAATCTCCGTGGAGATAAAAAAAAAACCATGCATATTTTAAAAACTGATTGAAAATTAAGGTAAATAGAAAGGAAATTTAGTTTTACCATATGAATATAGGAGCTTAAACTTTCATAATTGCCAAATCGAGAGTTTGATTGGGCAATAAAAAAAGATAAACAAAAGTAAAATACTTTGTCGAGTTGCTTTTTAAATGAACAAATACACATGTCTTTCTCTTTTAATGACAACTGTCGAAAAGAAAAAAAAGTAAGAATAAGGTATTGACTTTGCCAAAAAATTATTTTTAAGCACCTTTTTCTTTTGTCACTTTACTATTAGTAAACATGTCATAATAAACAGAAAACAGAAGAAAATTAAGTTTAAATCTTATAGCTTCAATCATATATACTAATTATTTAGGCATGTTAATTTGTTTTCCATATATTATGAACAGTATAGTTTTATATTAGGAATGAACCATTCTATCTCTCATTAGGAGAAGTAGCGTCCTAGTCGATGATTAACTTGCAACTGACGTAGCTTGTTGGTAATTATTTACGAATCTTTTTCTTCTTAAACAGTCTGTTCGTGTTTAATATCTTAACTTCATATTATAACATTATCATTGAACACATATAGTGCTTTTTTATCAAATCAATTGTGTAGTCTGAAACTGTTAAATGGTCTTGCGTCCTCATATTTCAGAGCACATACATTCGTAATAACAAAATAATTTAAATACTCCTTTAAAATCAAAATCTTCTATTAAGTAACATATATTTTCATATACAAACACTTTAAAATAATGTGGCCGAATCGACTATCGCCAAAACGACTGTGTTCGAAACGACATAAACAAAATTACTGTGACCAATACGACTAGAGCCGAACTGGTACTGTGCCTGGTTTAGTTGTATTGCAAACACGTCTAAAAAAACAAACTCACACCGATGTTTCTCTTTTCTCCTTCTCAAACGTGAAGTGAGGCCTTACAAATAAGTCAAAAGTTCATATCTTACTGGAAATTTCCTTCGGTTTGAGAGTAATTTCTTGGTTAACAGTCGATAACATTGCGGATGTATATTGTTAATGTATCACAAATATATATGCTGAATTTGTGAATCACAGAATATTTACATCAAGTAAAATTAACACGACATAGTATTGTATTAAACAGCAAAATATTTTTCTGAATTCACTTATTTTTGTGGATTTAAGAAACATAGCCCTTTCGAAAGTATTGATTTCGTGGTTTTACCAAAGATTTCATGCAAGACTAAAAAAAATTATGCTGCGTTTATAATTTGAATCGAATTGTTAATTTTACCAACGAAATGCCACAAAAATGGTACTTTACAAATATATATGAAACCAAAGTACTTGTATTAATCATTAAACCACATCAAAAACCAAAACTGATTTCCCCCATTCGTTGGCAATATACAGTTTACTATAGTCTTGGTTGAAGCACAAGGCGACAGGTTCCTTGATTCCGTGTTGTGAATCCAATGGTATGTCTAAAACCTTGCAAACCTGTTCTATTGTATAATAACGTTTATCTTTCAAAGAATATGTAAGTCTATGTATATTGTTCGATCCCTGTCCACTGATATAGATGTGTCCATAGTCGTCAGAACATATGTCAGTGGGCGTATCCATGGTTGTAATGTCAGCAACGATTCCTTGTTGGTTATGCAATACGTCGTTATATGTGGTGATATAATGTTGGCCTCCTATACACGATAAGTAAGTATGTTCGTCCATGACATGGAATTTTACAGCACGTGTACCAATTTTGGGATATTTAGTAACGTCTGTTAGGCTGCTGCAATAGAAGAAAAATAAATCACTGACATTGATAAAAAGTACGGACTTTGTGTATGATAGTTTAGCTGTACTCTTGCAAACAAAATAAAGTACCAAAATGGGGCTAAAACAAGCATTTTGCACGTTTCAGTACAATGACTTATGTTAAAGTGTATATCAGGTAATAAAGGATTACATACCGTATTGCAGGTTATTTTCGCGAGTGTAAAGTTTCGCGAATTTCATTGAATAAGGTATACGAAATATTTTGGTGGTTATTATTTTGGCGGATTCGAAACTTTTATCAAAACTTTTGAATTTATACAATAAAATTGGCGGAATTTTTTTTGGCGATTTTGTTTAATCCGCGAAAATAAGCGAGATTTTACACCCCGCTTTACGGTATTTCGGTATTAATATTGATTCACTAATAGGGTCTTTTGCATCGGAAATAAACTCACTTATGCTTAAACCAGTTTTTGGCATGATACGAGTTATGTTATTCTCATATTTTTCATGAATGTATGATACCGAACAATTAAAGAGAAGGATGGTGCTTGATTTTCAAATAATGAAAACATAATCTTTCAATCAGTTTAGTTGAGGTCTAAAGCAAGCATGTCAGTAACTGATATCATTCCTTTGTTTATTCATGTATCCTTTTGCTTAATTTTTAGGTTACATATTCTGACATCGGACATGGACTTCTTTCTAATTGACTAATATGCGTATTGCAGTTTGTTTGTTTTATATCGGCTAGATGTATATGTTGAGATTTCGCAAAACATATTTAATCCCGCCGCATGTTTGCGTCAGTCCCAAGTCAAAAAATCTGGCCTTTGGTAGTCTGGTCAGTTCAAATACATGTATATGTTTTGTAGTTTAGTATAATGTCCATTGTCACTGAACTAGGCAACATTTTGGCTTCTAGGGGTCAGATGGAGGGTAATTGCAGGTGCGATATTTTCCTGCTGTGTTGAAGACTTGTTGGTTTCCTCCGGCGTTTTTTCCGCTTTGGTCGGGCTGTTGTCTCTTTAAGAAATTCTCCATTCCGTTTCTAAATTTTATGTGGATGTTAGTCTAAAAAGACAGGATTTATTTAAAATTACAATTGTGGTGTTTTTTTTATCTAGCCTTCAAATAATATATTGTGCATGTAATTTCTTTTCAGTTCCTTTCGGTCTAACAAGCCCATGCATATGAAAACGGCATTTTATTGTGTTTTCTCGTTATATCAACAATCAGACTGAATAAACTGGTCAAAATGTATTATTCCGATTACACACTTTGAAACTGATGTGTCGTAAGGTCATCGGTCAAATTAGTATCAAGGGCAATAATCTTTCAACTCATTTAATCAACTACCATAACAACATGAACAAGTGTGAAACTCTATAACACAATTTTTATATGTTATATTGTGTGATCAGCGTTTAGGTCTACAGGTTAAACACTTTGTGTGCAGATACATACTTACATGTTTTCGTAATTGACAGGAACTTTATATGACATACCATGCTTGTTAACACCAAGATAGCATGGAACGTTTTTCGGAAAATCCCTTCCAGTATTTGAAACTGCTGAAACACAAAACACTGTTGTGTTTAGTTCGTCGCAGGTTGCTTTGAAGAGTACCATCATTCTATCAGGGTCTATTTGTAGGACAGTTCTGGAGTTAGGTTGTGTAATATAGCCTATATTTTGACTTGTAATAGCCAAATCATATGGTTCACTGTCAACGTCAAGCTTATGTAAAAAAATTCCAAGAGGATCAACTAATATCAGATTCTTCTTAACATAGTCACATAACAAAACATTCCCCTTTATTGTAGCTGCTATCCCAGTAATTCGACCGAAGTCGTGGTTAAATTTGCCTATGTACGAAAATCCATGTCTTACATCTCCTGGTACGGCCAACACCTGTGCCATATCTACGATAACTGGAAAGTAATACAAGTTTTGTTCCCAGTCTTATTATAATAAATATTATCTTAAAACTAAAATAACCAACAGATAATGTTTTTCGATTTTGAATGGGTTTTGTCATCCTCTTATCGACCTTTGAATGACTTTTCATTGTCCCCTCTGTCCTTTTTTTAAGATGTTAATGTTACATACTCTACAAAAACGTAATGCGAAAAAAAAACCCTGACAATATATAGATCAAATGAATAGTACTCAAGTAGACAACAGTTCACAATTCACAACACACAAACCACCAAACAATGAGATACACAGATTTTATAAAGCAACCTCTTTTCTAGAATCTGGTACGTAAGAAGGAAAATTTTTGATATGCTGAATCTTTACAGGATTAAGTTTTGTGGATAAATGATTACTAAATGTGCATGTTTTGTTTCATCGTCAGTATCTTGCAAATTGCAGTAAATACGCTACATTAAAAAACTATCTTTATTAGCACTGAGAGTTTGATCTTACTTTCCAAATTATGCAGTATTTTGATTTATTTGTCTACGCCCAAGTTATTAGCCATTCTAGTAATTGTGACACTGTATATGTTGTTAAATAAGCCTCTAAGAGTTTACAAAATATGGTTCAATATAGCAGGGAGGAATGTTTGTTCTCACTTATAACATTTATCTCTATCTTAATAAGTGTCAGAATAAAGTCAGACTGCTAGTATTTATATGCCATGCTTTTTTTTTGCATTATTTTGTCTTTGTTTTTATCTATTTGGATAAATTTGGTTGATTTGGTCTGTTGTGCTTGTATGTACCGGCGATTCGAGCAATAACAATTTATACATTAAACTCTTTTACTATATAAGTAGTATGAGCAGATTGGGTTGGCTTTAGATACATTTTAACTGAACTTAGAATTTCGAACGCGATTTATCAGGTATATTATTTTTTTAGATCTAGAAAACAAACCATCTAATGTCATATCATAAAAATACAAAATATCCCGGCCTCATTCATATAATGATTCTCTAATTACTACGCAATGTCAGACAGTTTTTAGACCACATTAATCATATGTATTTAATCCGCATATTTGCGCCTGTCCTAAGCGTATGATTTTTCATTTTTGTTTCTTTTATATATTTCGGAGATTAGTATGACGTCCACTATCATTGTACTATAGCTACTATACATTTTTGTTTTGGGGGCCAGCTGGAGCACGCCTCCGGGTGCGGGATTCTCTCGCTGCATCGAAGACCCATTTGTGGCTTTCGGCTGTTGTTAGCTCTTTGGTTAGATTGTTGTCTCATTGACATATTCCCTATTTCTGTTCTCAATTTTAGTACTCGTGTAATGCTTATAACCAACTATCGTAAGTACCGTTAGTGCTTTGTAATACATACTTCAGTAACTTAATGACATGTACTTGAACTTATATCTGGACTAGAAACAAAGTAACATCTTAAATAAAGTTGTATTCTCTTACCTTATTTATCGTGCTACAAATCGTTTAAATAACTTCCTTGTTGATAATAATTATCAATTTGTATGGAAGCTTATGTGTGATATAAATAAAAAAAAAAAACAATTTTTGTCCGGTCAAAAGCTGTCATGTTAATCGTCTACATGATGCTCCTGCTTTGGTATTTCACTTTTTGTGAGTGTCCTAAACTGTACTGGTAATTAACTGATATTGATCGGTAATTTGTACATTTTCATTTAATCTCACTGCCTTCAGTTAAAAAATCAGGGACATGACTTATTACTTTAAAAATATTAGGCACATACAGTTAAGACAAACGTAAAATATAAACAAAGCATGTAAGCAACCCCCCCCCCCCCGCCAAAAAAAAAACCAACAAAAAAAAACCAACCAACAACAACAGAACACTTCGATAGCAACAAAACATAAAGGATGTATACGTACATTGTCAAGGCAAATACATATAATCAACAATAGACTAAACAGTGAAAGTAATAATTTACGTAGACTAACAACTTAAAAATGAACGCTATAACACAAAATTATGATGATAAGCAACGACATTACCTAGAATTTATACCTCAAGATCATCGTGTATTATTTGTGAAGTTGATATGGAATATTTATCAACATTATCTTGGTATCTTTTAGTGAACATTTTAAAAGGTAGACGAAACTTTCTTTTACTTTTCTGTTCAGACACTTCTGACGTTTTACAAAGTAGCAGCTGCTTGCTCATGAATATCGAATAAGTTGTGAAATGTATATCTTGTATGCACATGAGGTTGGTATATTGCTATAACATCGGGGAAATTGAAAATTTCAAAATAAAACATGATCGTTTGTCATAGATGCTGGTACAGGGATCTCCGCTTATGCCAAATTCGAGGTATTAAGTCAATTGTTAAAAAAACATATATGGATTAAATCTTTTAGACGATTTTTTTTCAATTTCACATGGAAAAGGGTGATATACAGGGTGAAAAATTTTAAGTTTAATTTGTTCAATGCATTTTTTGTCAATCTAGTGGTCCTGACAAATTCATGGTGGAACATGCAGATGATCCGGCAATGTACCGTTGTTCGTACGGAGTTATGTGACGCATAGGTATCCAATACAAACAAAGTAAGTCCACCGACTTGTTGTCCAATGTAATGTTTATTGAAGTAATAACTGACTTTTTTTTAATTTTTAAACATCTCATCATTGTCAAGTGATATCCGTTTGTATATAAGATACCTGAGTGCATATTTATTCGTAATTATTTTACAAGACATTCGTAGTAGATGATTTACATACAAAATTTTTATTATTCGCAGGAACGAAAACAATCATATCATGAAGAAATGGTCGAAAATATAGCTGCGTTCTATTTGAAACATACTTTAGTCGATCATCCACCATGTTCATACATTTTTCCAATTTATGAATTGGGCGTTTTATATGAGACAATATAATTCAGTATATATTTCAGTGGTGTAAATGTACGATACAATAAAATAACAGACTGATTTTTTAATATAGGTGGAACCAAAGTTATTATAACCTTGAGATGAACAACGTTGCATCCTTTGTCAATTCGCCGTTTCAGAATCTAATGCATTCTGAGTAATATTTTCAAAACTGTACATCAAAACGTCGTGATTGGTTAAAACCGTCATTAACAATGGAAATTCAACCAATGACGTGACGTTATTTTCATTTTGGGGTACGAACAATGAAATTACCCATAGTCCTTTAGATTCTAAAACGGCCTATTGCCTTTGCTTATCTCTCGGATATGATTTCAGAAAATTATCAGGTAGTATACAAACAATAATTATCATGTTATTTAACCCTAGCGGATGAGGAATATGTGAAAACAGGGTCACCAAATGTGATAACTAAAGAAATAAAATTTTATATTTTATATTTTTGTACTTCATCATCTCGTTTGATTTTTTATTGATCAAGTCATTAACAAAAATAAAATGCCACTATTCTACAAAATGTTATTGTTGCTTTTCTTTTTATTCATGGTAAAAAAAGGCTGATATAACCTTATTGAATACGTGTAAGGTTTACATAGAGAAAAACTAGATATGCCAAAGCGACACGAATGTCCCCGTCTCTAAATGTTAAAAATATACAATTGCAATAACACATGTGGATACAAACATGATGGTAGTCTCAAACATACAAAATAAGCTCCGAATACGGAGGCACATAGAAAAAAAGTCTATATAACTGTATAAAAAGTGAATCAATATTAACGCCAAAATATGCAGTCTTTAATGACCTGACAACAGTATCGTAATTAAATCCCTTCTTAATAAGTCTATGCAAAGGTTGTGTAAGCTTCTGAGGTGAATACACAAGAAACTATAATACTATAAGAAATGCACGCAATAATTTCTGAATTTACAATTCAAGTCAGCTTTGTTTTGATTTGTATTTCAATTGCCTTATTTTCTGAGCAGATACACATGAATTTGGAGTACGTCTGAAGTTTATGCAGTTATTTCGTAACTCTATAAACGATGTACAAATTGCACTTTATTGTCTCTAAAACGGATATTCAAACTATTTAATCACCTAAACGTCATTCAATTGTCAATCAATAATTTAATTAAAGAAGTTTTTCTATTTTATTTATATCTAGTACTTTTGAAATCAAATTTAAGAGAACAAAACACAAACTTTTATTGAAAGGGATAATGTTATATGTATTATGTTTCTGTTTTTCCCTTGTTAAAGATCTGACGTTACTTGTATTGAACTCGAAACACGAGGTTTTGTTTATAATAAACTGAAAATAAGTCAATACGAATTTAAGAAACACAAGGCAAACACGTTATACATATACCTCGCAAACTATGAACATGTGTCACGTTTCCTATGTCTTGATCTTAGAATCCATTAAATTGTTGGCCGTTCAATTGATAAATTATATAGATTGCAGGAAAGCGGTGTGCGAAGTAAAAAGGTATTAATATCAGCGATACCCCCAATCAGTGGCGTTTTCAACGTTTTACAAATTCATTTTGATGTCTTGTTAGCAATCTTTGGAATGTTTTCAGGGGTGGTTGAAACCTAAAAAACGAAACATGAGAATGATTTTAGAATGTTTGAATTTTTCGTTGATACCGGTTTCTAGAGTAGAAGTTTATGACACATTCAATAAAATTTAGTTTGTAACTTTGGTTTTGAAGAAAATACTCGTCTAATACGATGGCCTTCTGGAAGTGTATGAATGTTCCTATTCTCTACTTTCATTTTCAAATTTTGTTGAAATACCTATCACCGTATCTAATATTCCGGTTTTGCATTGAGTTAGTATCATTCCTAGACATTTTCAATTCAGTCTGAATTGTTTTCATATTCTGTGACAAAATATTTAAAGTAGAAGATTAATTTAAGGGTCGAAAATGATACTTCAGAATTAGAGCTTAATTATCGATATGATACCCTACTTCAATGGTCATTTTGTATAAAGTACATGCACAGTGATTTTACTTATTATCCTTTTGTAAAAGTTTGACTGCTGATTATGAGTTCAGTATAATACAGGACAGCATCTGCAGGGAATAGACAAGGTTGCGTCTTCAGTGTCAGGACAAGGGCATAGATATTTACAAACGTTTGTTTACTATTTGAAACTATTTAGTGTAAGTTCCTTATAAAATTCTAAAGAACTTCGAGACAATTCTAAATCTCGGTCTATTTCTGAAATTAATACCAGGGATGTCAACAGATCTGAAATTTAATACTCGGATACTCGGTCATGATACTCGAGTACTCGCGAGTACTCGAATGAATCTCAAACGTCTATTGAAAAGTTTAGATTTTAGGCGGCATGCAGTGTTTTTGTTATTACCTTTCATAAACAAATTAACAAAAGACAAAAGCTTTAACCTCTGTTTTTTGTGTCAATTTAACAATGAATTACTGACCGCTGTTTCTATTGATAACCTATCATAATAGAAATTGTTGTTTGAGTACGGGTTCATGAACCTAATTCCAATAAACTCAAAAATGTTTTCATATAAAGTCCGACAAGGTAGACAATTTATGTATCATCTGTTCCTGATGAGTTGGTATTTATCATAATACGACTTGTCCACTAATTCATTAACAACAATATTGGACTTCAAATTACTTGTGCTTTTTCATGTTGCTCAGTCTTATCTTTTTCTGTGTGTTTTTTTTTTGCACTTTCTCGTTGGTCGTAATTTTTTTTTTTTTTAGCCAAGACGTTGTCCGTTTATTTACGACTTTTGAATATCGCTCTCGTACTTTCTTCTATCTTTAAATTGTAAAAAATGAACAATAGTTAAGTTTAAAATACAGAGTAATTGAATTAATTCAAATGTACATATCATACCAATCACGTTTATATAGAAGTCTTATTAACACAAAAGGTGTTTTTACGGCTTGTAATGAGTTAATTATTAACCCATGAAGGTGTTGTTCCGTGTCCAAACACCGTTAAAAATGTCTTTAATCAGTTGCGTAGGGTTCACCGCAGGTCACTTTGATTTTATTCTTGTTTAGAAATATGATCTGGTCAACAATTTAAGACGAAAGAAAGACTGTTTGACACTCTATTTTGTGTTACAAGTAGTGCAAATGAAAACATGTCTTCGGAAGGAAAGGCCGTTTTTGGTACTACTATAAAAATAGTAGCATCGGGATAAATAAAAATTGTTTTTAACTGATTTTATTTAGTATTAAAAGGGGATATTTCAACGGAACTAAAGTGAGTGAAAATGTGAAGAGAAATATCTCAAGATGTATAACAGGCAAACGAGTATCCGAGTACTAAAACTGTACTCGAGTACTCGTTGCCATCCCTAATTAATACTAACATACTTTTGTTTTTTTAACCCTGTATGCCAACATTCACCATGTGAAAATATAAAATTGTTTTGAATAAATTCTGAACGACAAAATGTCTTCCTATGTGGCGAATGAATTAACTGACATCAGACACGCGAAGCAATGAATGTGTTTTTAATTTGATAGATGCTTTTGTGCTCTTTTGTAAAATTGTTTTCTTTAAAATGTAACACGGTGATGACTGATATACCCATATTTTGACTATTTTATTTATTATATCTGTTTTGTTTACGAATCGTTGTAAATATTACGGAATTTGATGAGAATTTCGTGCAGAGTGAGAGGTTTGGCGCTGTAGGGCCGGTTTAGGCAGTTTTCTGCATTTGAGGGTGCCTGTGCCGGGTCGGGGTATGGCAGTTGTTGTCCGTTCGCTTTTGGTCTGTTTTGTCATTTGATTTTGCTATGTGATTAGGGACTTTCCGATTCAATTTTTCTCGGAGTTCAGTATTTTTGTGATTTTACTTTTTTTCCTAATCAGCATGTTATTTGTTTAGTAATTTTTGTTGTGAATAAGGAGCTTAGTCTGGAAAATTCATATGCTATCTTACATTTGTGCCTTTATATATTTATGAACATGTGATAAATGAAAATAGTTATTTGATAATTCAACATTAAATTTTCACTTTGTATTTATCCTGAATACATTAAGTTCTGTATGAGGATATATATGGTTGACATATGAGAATATAAAATACCTTATGTGTTTGTGTATATATATAACCTGTGGTGATACAAAATGTAGGAAATTTGCTGCCCTTTTTAATGCAAGAAGTTTGAACATAAGCCTTATCCCCTTCTTGTAATACCGATCAAATATGTATTGATGTATTTATTTAATATTTATACTTTATTGATCGCTTCACAAAAAGTCACTTATGTCTGTTATTTCGTTTTTCCAAAATGAAAAGGTGTCCCAACGGTTTTACATATATTACAGATCAAAACATTCATTAAAGGATGTTTGCTTGTCATGTTTTGGAATTTTTGTCAGATTTTCGAAATCCTCTTGGTTTATCCATTTGAATGCCTTAAAAAAATTTGGCCATGGACCCCCATTTTTTTCTTTTTGGTTTTTTTATTCCTAAATTAATACCCTATCAATATATACTAGTTTCATGAAAAGTTATTTATTTTGAAACTGAGCAGCAAACTTCCTTAACACTCGAACTATAGACAACTGTGAACATGTTTTATTATGATACCTACATGTACTCTCTGGATGAGGATTTTATATTTCAATTGATATTTTCTCATCCATTTGATGATTCCTCGCACATTTTGTCAAAGGATAATGATACAAGTACCGCATAACCATATATTTGATCTTTTAACGTTATTACGTATGTTATCAAATACATATTATTCCAAAAATGATGGTTTTGAAATTTACATTTCAATATGTATTTCAATTTGCAACCTTAAATATGGGATTTGGTATACCTTTTATATTAGTATACTGAGGGTATTGCTTTATCCAATCTAAGGAATCAAACACAATGTCAAGGATCGTACAATAAGATATGACATCTGCTTCTTAATTTGTTTTTGGGTAATAATAAGAGGGCTTTTTAATTCAACACATTGTTTTGAACAATACACTACAAATGATGTTTGCTTTTAACTTTAACTTTTTAATACTTATCAACTTATATTAACTAACATCAGAATTTCTATTATTTCCAAGACATATTCTTGATTCCAGATTGTAATAATTGTCATAATTTGTATAAAGTACGGGCCATATTCAAATTGGCAATAACTCTTTAACCGTTATGACCTTAAAGATCATTACATATGTGTGTTGCTAAGAATAACTATATAACACTTACAACAGAAACCAAAAGTAATATTCAACTCATAAGTCGAAGACAAACTGACAACGCCATGGCAAAAAATAAAAAAACCCAACAGTTTACGAAACACAAAATTAAATAATGCCGACTATGCAACACATCACACCCTAAAATCCGGCGGTGATATCTAAGGTTTTAGAGGGGGATACAAAAATGCTGTGTAACATGTAGCAGAAGAAATCCAGTGGAAGGTCTTATTCGGGAAGGTACTTTCAAGAAAACAAAAATAAAATAGGAGTGCAGTTCCGGCAATTGTCACAAATTCGTCAATACATACGAAACTAATATTCCGTAACAGTCAACCAAATAGCAATAACACATTTATTTAAAAATTAAAGTAAAAGCAAGCTCTAGTATATCGTTTCAGAAGAGAGATATATACTGTATTATGCAGTTGCTGTTCTAATATTGCTACATAAAAAATTGGAAAGTTCAAAATGGGGTCATTTAATCCGATAATTGGTAATAAGATGGTTATTTATAACCCTTGTAACTCTTCTAGGAGTCGGTATTACTGTAACCATAAAACTACTGTACATTTTTATTATTATAATGTGTTTGCTTATTGCATGTTATCATTCTCCTTCAAATAATGAGTTTCGCAAGGTGAGTGGAATATAGGAAAATTGTCAGTCATTGGTATATTTTTCAGAACATGCATGAACAATTTGCCACTGATCGTTTATTTAAATCTGTCGATCTAATGAACGGCATGCATTTAATCCCACTAAATAAATTCTATCTGGTTTATCTAGTATAAAATAGTTGGCATTTGTCATTTTTGAATCCTTGAATTTTGTAAACGCTTCATATATGATGATTTTTGCTCACAAAATAGTTTTTAATTAGTCTCAAGTTACAGCTTTTGAAAAAATATTTGCAACTTGTTAAGACACAAAATGTAAAGCCAACATTTATATTATATAATAACTTAAAAAGACATGTTCTGTGGATTGATTTTGTTTCGTCGTATGCCGATTCTTTCGTCCGTTCTTCCATCCATCTATCCACCATTCCTTCCTTCCTTTCTTCCTTCCTTCCTTCCTTCCTTCATTCATTCGTTCATTAATATTTATTAATTCAGTCATTCAATAGGTATTTTCACCTAATGGATATATTTGGTCTTTTTGAGTACATCATCTCAAAAACGCATCAAATCAATTTTAGGTTTTTGTGTCCAAATCAAATCAAATAATTCAACTGACCTGTCTTCTTTAAACTAAAAACACTCGTAGTTCAATGAACTATGTGAACTTACGTAACTGCGTAATGTTTGCTATTAAAATTAACGTTTTAAACGGCCTTGACATATTGAAAATATTTCAAGATAAGCCATTTAAATTTATTGGACACACTATTTAAATGTACTGTTAAGATTTATGTATAACTTGATAAAATGATACTGAATAACATTAATGTCGAAAGATAGTTACCATGTGTACTGAAATAAACTTTTGTTTAGAGATAGGTACTTTGTAGGAATTACCCAAAAACAACTTTAGAATATAAAGTACTAAATATAGGTCCCACTGCCGGCAATGCTATTTTTAGCAATTTTCTCCTTATTTAGCGTTTTAATAAACTATTTATGAAACAACAAGTTTTGTCTAATTGGAGCTCGATTTCTATTTATGATTTTACCGCACTTGAATATACATGATCCCATGGCTTTCTTGGTGAATATTTTGCTTTTTACGATCCACTACGATTTTGCAGAAAATTTCCCCAAATTTTGATCAAAATAAAAAGCGTTTCCGGCTCTTGATCATGTACATTTGAGGACAAGTTTGTGCTTGCATGAAACTTTATACATAATATTTTCCAGGCGAAAAACATATAAATGATAATAATTACATTAGATGTATGTTTCATTATAATACGTTATTCTGATCGACTAACTGCACATCACGTGCTATTCCTGAAACAATTGTATTAGACAATAACATTTATCATTCATGATGACACGAGGTCCCACAATAAAGTGCACAGGTAAATTAAATGAAAACTTGATAAAAATCGTGTTTTCATGATTCTAGCTAAAAAAAAATGTAATTATAAGTATTGAATGCTTCTTTTTGTAACTTTATAGGGTTGTAAAAGCGTTGACCGTGCGCACATTTTTAGTATGAAGCGCTTCCGCGCTTCATACAAAATGTACTTCGGTCAACGCTTTTACACCCCAATAAATTTACAAAAAGCAGCATTCAATTCTTAATAACAATCAATCACAGATAGCTAGCTATTTTTATCTCTATATCATGTTACCTTCAAAAATGGCTGAGCCCATATAATTTTATTTAGTATATTGTAACCAGAAGTGATAAACACTATTTATAGTATACTTTAAAATACATAAAACTGCTGTTATTTTTACCTCATCTTAAATTCTATTTTTTAAAGTTAAGCAAGGTACATGTATTATGTAAGGAAAAGAAGTTAAATGATTAATGCTTATACATGCTTAACGTTCATTGGCATTTTCTATCCTGATTTTCTTGAAAGAGGGTTGCTGCTCACAAGGAAGCTATTAAACCAGAAGTTCCAAATGGTGAAATTGAAATCATCCCTTCGTAAATTTTATGGACGCCATCACGAGTTGGTTGACCGTTATCGAATAACCGTTTCACAGATAATATCAAATATGTTCCTTACGTCGTAATAACAATCCCCTTCAATGTCATGAATGGGACCTATCGAATTAGGCTATTTACCGGATTTGTTATAGCATGAGCAACACGATGGGTGCCACATGTGGAACAGGATCTGCTTACCCTTCCGAAGCACCTGAGATCACCACTAGTTTTTGGTGGGGTTCGTGTTGCTTATTCTTTAGTTTTCTATGATGTGTCATGTATACTATTATTTGATTGTTTGTCTTTTTCTTTTTTAGCCATGGCGTTGTCAGTTTATTTTCGATTTATTCTAGTTTGACTGTCCCTCTGGTATCTTTCGTCCCTCTTTGCAAGGCTTACTATTGTCACTTAAAGTTTGAGTATAAACATATATTTTATGATTCAAATAACTGTCGTGGTCATTAATCAAATGTTAATGTTAGCCAAATTTCGACTTTCGATTTTTTATGATTTTTCCCTTTTCCCTTTAATTTGGTATATCAAAAAAATTCATCACCTTTTCAATGATTTGTACCATAATCTTATTGTTTTCTTAATTATGTAATGTGCAATATAAATATTATGTATATTCATGCATATTATGGAATAGAGTGAACTAAGTTTAAATACTTGTGTCTAATACATTTGTTTTGTCCAATAAGATATATTTAACTAAAAACTACGACACAGTATCTGCCGAGAATAGATAAGGATGCGTCTTCAGTGTTAGGACCAGGAATTTACAAACGTTTTCGAACGTGTCTACATCAATAGCTTTATGGAAACCTATGTCTGGTAATTTTGTAATGATTATTCTCTAATATGCAATGAAATGTTATGTGATTTTCTTTCTATAGTACTGGACAGCATAAAACTTTACTCATGACTAGTATTTCTTTATTTGAAACAAGGATAAATTCTACACATTTAGAAAAGTGAAAAATCAACAAAGACTAAAAAAGGGGAACATCAATGGTGCTATTACCTCTAAATCTTTACTGTTTTTTGACCGCTTGGGGTCCCCACACATGGTCGTGATGGTCATGCAAAATTATTTTAAGTTTTTATCCTTTCGTGAAAGTTTGACTATTGATTATTAGTTCAGTATAATATGACACAGCATCGGCCGGGGATAGACCAGGTAGTGTCTTCAGTGTTAGGGCCAAGGCACACGTATTTACAAAAGTTTTGTTAGGAGAAAAATATACATCAATAGGTTTATGGAAACCTATGGCTGGCACAATAGTAGATCCAGTCAACCACATCAGAACGTCCTTCGGTTGTAAATTTATCCCATTGGTTATAGTTGCAGTTCCTAGGGAAAAAGATAAAACATTATGATTGTAATGCATATTTTAATTGATTTTTGAAACAAATTTAATACTAAACTGAAATCTGCCTGCTTTAAATCCATCCAAGTTCTTACTAGTTATACAGGTTTATAGGATTACTTGCACCTAATATAATAAATAACGTAGAATTGTCTCTTTTTTTACACATTCGTTGGTTAGATTGGTTCTTTGTTTTCCTGCAAGTTAAATTCTGACTTTATTGTGATTACATGTAGTGTTTTGTCTTAATGATACTCACTTTATATCATACCATATTGATATATTCAGAGAAAAGACAGAAATGTGTTATGCATAATAAATTGTATATTTTCGGGACGAAAAGAAAAATTGTTAATCACATTTATGTTAGCTTTTGATTTTTTCATACAATTACAAATTAGGAAATAAGAGATGTTATGTTGAAGAACATCAATCAAGAAACTTGTTCATAGCAAGATTTTGATATGGAAAAAGTAATATTCGATTGTATAGAATTGTGTTTAAGTGTAGTGTGCATGTCAACTATGCAAAAGTAAGATTGATAATACGAATTTAAAGCATATTTCGATTTCAGCTTCATAACTGTAAACTTTCGATTTCTACTTAGCAACATTCCAGCAGCGCCAGCATAGGGGAATATGTCTCCTAATTCATACGATATTGCCTGACTTGTATTTCCTATAATGATTTCTTTGAGAGAGCATTACTGGTAACAAGGAGGCTTTTTAACTAAGGGTTTAAAATGGCATAGTTGAAATCATCCTTTGGTAAATTTTACGGACGCCATCACGAGTTGGTTGACCGTAATCATGGTTATGGAATATCCGTTTCACAGATGATGTCGGATATGTTCCTTGTGTCGTAACTACAATTCATTCCCTCCTCATGAATGTGACCTAAACGAATTAGACTATGTACTGGGTTTATGATAACATGGGTAGCCACATCTGCTTAACCATGTTAACCTTTCTGTGCACCCGAATCACCTCAAGTTTGTTGTTGGCTTTTTGTTGATTAGTCTTTAGTATTTTATGAGGTGTCTTGTGTTCAATTATTTGTCTGTTTGTTGGTTTCAAAACTTTGTTCTGGTATCTATGATGAGTTTTATTCAATATCCCTCTAGTATATTTTGCTCCTCTTTTGTAGAGTCCATTAAGTGGTAATGCAGATCCATTGTTTTATTTTAACTCTTAAGTTTAACTATGTTTTATCAAAATAAGAGACTGAAATTGGAGTTTTTAGTGAGTTATAAGTAGAAAACTCATTGAGAAAAGACAAAAAAATCTAATAACAAACTAACCCTTAGTGGCCTGAAGGAATGTGATAAAACCTTGCGCAGTGGCCTCCTCCGCAACTTTAGCATTGCCGTCTTTAAAACTAAATCTTATCAGTCCCCTCAGTTGACTAACAGTTAATGGTTTCACTCTACCACTGAATAAACATCTTGCTGATGCTATGTTTTCTGTCTGCCGAAGCAGGCTCAGGACTCGGTGTGTATCCAAACCTATTAGATAGAGAAAAAAAAATATTTGTTAGCACAATCCAGATTTCTGTCTATTTAGAAGTGCAGTTCTTATACAAATGAAATCTGCTTTGCTGTAGGAAAAGTAAAATCACAAATATACTGAACTTTGCGGAAAATTAAAAAAGGAAAGTCCTCAATCAATGGCAAAATCAAAATCCCCATCATATCAAACGTATGGGTAACAGTTGATATATTCCTGACTAATTGTTACAGGCATTTTCTTATGTATTCAATGGATTGCGGTAACGTGTGCACTGCATCATAACTGATGAAGATAATTTGCTGAATTTATTGGGCCTGAATAAAGAACGTTTTCCTTGAACAATGTATGATGTAACAATATTGACAAACAGGATATGGCTGCACATAACATACAAATAAATGCACACACAGTACAACGGACTAGTACCAAGCTCCAGACCAATTATCACAACCCTTTCCTTGCGTTCTTCAAACGGACAATTCAAATACAGAGTAAAGGAAATTTTCAGAAGTCATGTTTTTCTTATCTTAATTCATACTCCAATATTTTAATTCTGTAGTTATCAAAGTGCCATCTTTGGGTCAAATCCCCATGAAAGGACAATCATCCTCAAATACTTATGAGATTTAGTCCATATTTAGAAGATAACCGAAATGTTTTTTTTAAGATAGGCCTTCGTAAAACGTAGATTTTACGGTCGCAAAAGAGGGACGAAAGATACCAAAGGGACAGTCAAACTCATAAATCTAAAATAAACTGACAACGACATGGACAAAAGACAAACAATAAAACTAAAGAATAAACAACACGAACCCACCAAAAACTAGGGATGATCTCAGGTGCTCCGGAAGGGTAAGCAGATCCTGCTCCACATGTGGCACCCGTCGTGTTGCTTATGTGATAACAAATCCGGTAAATAGTCTAATTCGGTAGGTCACATTCATGAAAGGGGGAAGGGGATTGTAGTTACGAAGTAAGGAACATATTGAGTTTAAGCCAGGTAAACAGATATTTGCGACAATCAAGTTTTACGCAGACCAAACATAAAATATAATACAGTTTAATCTATTTTGATGCAGCATATTAAAACAATTACCGTTTAACAAATAGTTTGCGTTGAGTGACATAAATGAATAAGTCCACAAAAGAAATCTAGACTTATTTATACCGTTCTTTTGCTTCAGAATTGTTTGAACGTTGATAAAAAAACATTTTTAGCCGTGACTTTCATGTTTATTATGTGAGAAATTACATACTAAAAAAATTGAATTTAAAATGGTGGCTTTCTTAGTAACGGACTGGTATAACGCCTTTAAAATATTTGTTAACGTCCAATGAAAATTATCGTTACAGTAGGCAAACCAATTGCATTAACACAGCCCTAATGTTTCAGAAGAGAAAGCATGATACTTTGTAATGTGAAAAGTAAAAAAAACCAAAACCAAATCGCGATCGATGCAACATCACAGAAGTTAATCGCACTGTGGTAAAAAAAATAAACCAACTGATAATAGAAAGTTATATGGTTTTAAATAATCAAGTGTGTTATCTACCATTATTTTATTGAAACACAAACCTTCAATAAACTGGTTAAGCTCATCCTTACAGCTTGAAATTTGGCTTTCAATAAAAGCCGCCTTCAGTTGTTTCACATGACATCTTGTGAATGATGTTAAAGGCACTATAAAACCAACGTCAGCAGCAATATCCAGTACAGATGAATACATGTCTCTTGCCTCACTATCTGATGCACTGTCCTGCATCTGAAAGCAATACGATATATAGATCAATACACGTGGCGCCAATCACAATCTACTGTTTACGTTAGATGATTGAATGAGTATTTTTTTTTTCGCTATTTACATCTCCCACAACTTTTCTGAATGTACTCAACCATGACACCTTGTCAATAATACAACAACTAAACAGAGCAAGTAAGAATGAAAATCCTCATGGACTTAGATATAAAAAAACGTGGAAGGAAGATACATTATAAACGGACTTGGAAAGTAAAAATGCGACAAAAAATCACTTTACTTTAATTTGCAAGAAACACATTTAAAAAAGTCAAGGATTTATAATCAATGAAACAAGAGTAGTTTGTAGATTACTAGTATACGTTATAAAAAAATCAACAAATATAAAGCAAACAATATGCACATTTTCCATTTTTGTTTTGTTGATAATCACAAGAAATTTGTTTCATGGGACAATTTCTACCGGTAAACATTAAAAAGTGACGTCTCTAAATAACTTCACTTAGGACATTTATTTTATTTTTAACATATAATTCCATAAGAAGGGACGAATATTTGTGCTCACTAACTCCTTTGTTTCTTTCCATTGTATGAAAGGAATACCTGCAATGATTACAATTCTAAAATTAAAAGAATTCATCAAATCCTTTACAATTTGGAGGAACTTTCAACGCAATGATCCCGATGTATAAATAACGTATAAATAACGTAAAATCCACTGAGATAGTTGAACTGGGGAAAAGTTAACCCAGTCTTACACACAACTGAACACCTATTTTTAATTTCCATTAAGGTTAACAATATATGATAATGCTATCATCGTACCTCATCTGAAACCTGAGAATATAATTTCTCGGAAATTGGTAGATAACAAGGACAAACTATGCAGATAATTACATCAACAGGAAATAACGGTTAATTTTTTTCTAGGAATTTCGCCTCTTTGAACTTAGAAATTTGGCCTATATTCAAATCAGCCCTAAAACGGATAAATCAGCTTGTGCAATACCTTTGACGTTCCACTGTCAATATAAATCAAGAGTTAATGTTTCTTTTCGGACAGGACCAATACGACAAAACAGGGCCAATACTGAACAAATGCCGTATTGGCCCATGATCTTATACAGGACGTTCACTTCACAAAGCCTTTTCGAGTACGACCTTCGATTTTTGGATTTGCTTCATATCCATTGATCACGCATGAGAACGCAGACAGGCAAGGGTTGTATAGCCTGTCAAGGTCTTAAAAAATTCCATCATCAGAACGCAGACGATCCAACAGTACGAATAGTTACATTGTCTGCTTGATTCTTCCTTGCTACTTCATATTAATTGGATGGAATGAATTGTAATGGCAACATGTAAAGTACTTGGATGAGAAATCAGAAACTAATTTGAACAATGTTGACAAAATATCCATGGACGTGAAAAAGGCAAACAGGCAAATTCTCCAAGTTCAAATATGAAATTTTATCTTCTATATTTTCCTCACGGTGAGTTCCCTTAAAATCATTTCATAAAAGTTTTATGAACTAACTGCATCTGTATTGGTCCTGTAATAGATTATCAATTAGCTGTACATCTCCACAATAATTTTTTTATCAGTTGACAATAAAATCAGTTATGAAAATATGAATCTGATGATATTTTGAATACCCAGTGACAAAATGAGGGATTTGGGTATGAGAGCATGCTAACAAAGATTATTTAGTTTGAACTCCAGCAGCGACCATTCTTAGTAGCAGTCAAAAAAGTTATGCGAAAATCGTTATAACTTTAACAAAATTGCTACATTCCCTAATGAATGAATTTACTTTATACTTGCATGCAGCCTCATTTTTTTAAATGTCGTGCTTTAAAGGGGCAAATGCAAAACCATGTGATTACCAATAATTACATGTGAGAAGAACCAATGAATTAGAACTTGGATAAAAACTGAACTCTCCACAGATAGTATTTACACCGACAATCCCTACCATAAATCTCTGATGATCGTAATAAATTACAAATTAAAATATACCAGTGTAGGCAATAAATAACGTTTATGTCAACATACTTCAAATTGTAAAATGGCTTGATGTTGTTTAACCTAGAAGTGCATCTCTTTGAATATTTAAATAACTACACGGCAACTGATTTAATATTAAACATGTTTAAGGAATTATATTTTGACAATTTTTTCACGTGAAGCATTATGGGTCTACTTTGATGGCATATTTCCATCTCATAATGTAGCAATGAATAGGAAAACAAAATCATTTGGATAGAAATAATTAAAAAATAACAAACCTTCTCCAGTGTATCTCTAAGTCCATCAGGGAGATCGTCAAGATTTAGCACAACAGTCTCTCCGTTAATTATGTAATCTGTGACAATATCGGAAAAGATTGGTAGACCAGGACCATCTTGAAGAATTGATAAGGCAATCAACTGACCAAGGTGAAAAAATGTTTTCTTTTTTTTCTCTACGAAATTTTGTTGAAATGTTTGTCTACCAGGTTTTCCTGTAAATGGAAAATATATTTCTGTTTTGTTTTAAGTTTCCTGAAAAATGTGAGTATGTCAAGAAAAGCTGAAAATTTTAACTTAATTCGCTAACCTTGATGTAAACAAGGAACACAACTCGTTACTTGAGCAAGGATGAACACAACCAAATGGATATTCAAACTTAAAAACACAAAACAGACAGACAACGCTAAATGATTAAACGGACAAAAAAGGATTGATGTTTATGATCCTTTCTGTAGTCATGTAATTACGAAATTTTAAAACTGAAATAGTATTAAAACAGCGAAGACAATGAATAGCAGATGGGCCATTGTGTACATATACTAATTATATAAGGGGAAACTTAGTGGAAAGCATTATTTTTCATTCTTTCATTGCGTTTAATAGAAAAAAGGGGATTGTGTGGCAGATAAAACCATTTTTTGTAGAAATTCCACAGACTCCAATACAGAGAATGTTTTATAAAATTCAGAACATTGATGACTGACTTGTTTTTCTATGATGTGCTAGCGTGTTTTGTTGGCAAAACTTTCCTAACAATCTTTACATTACAAAATACTTCGTGCTGAGTCACGAAAGTCGAGCGCACCCTAAAAGGTGTACTTGTATTGGTCCATATTTATATTTTATTTCACCCATATCCAAATAATAACTTGTTTAAAGGAAGTCATTGCTAGCACTGCATGAAATAATCCTCTATCAATCAAGCAACATTTTTTTAGATATGAGAGTTCAAGTGGAAAGGTTGTGCATATTCTATAGAATTTCTATATGTTTTTCCATTGAGTCAACAGAAGGGTGCATAATCCTTAATATGAATGCTGTAATACAACATATTGAGTTTGGAATTTTACAGCACGAATATAAAACATTTCTTTAAAAATGATGACTTTTCCAAACTGTTCATTATTTTTTGTTGAATTTATCTTATCGTCAATTAACAAAATATTTCGTATTGTTGTTTTTCTTTTCTGATGAGGCATATGCTAGAAAGATTCATTATCCGATGTACATGTACTTCGTTTTGCGACCGACGTCCGTAATATTTCTCAATAGTAGTATATCAAACTGTTATTTTCTCCGTTGATGAGGAATATATAAAAAGATCATGACATGTCATTTTTAATATCTTGATATCAAAGTCCGTATGTGTTCTTATAATGTTTTTGTATTTATGCTTAGTTTAAGACTGTATCAATATAGGTATTATGGAAACATAACAGAAATATGCGATAAAAACGACTGTGAGCTTGCATCATCCATTTGTGTTAAGTTGTTAATGAAACATTGATAATTTGTACACAAAATATCTGTACATATTATGATTTGAACAACATTACAGATTTTGCACAACATATATATAGATTCCATCGCTGCATCGAGTGTGACACGAAATCAATCCACTCGAGACACTTCCATTGTCAAAAAAAATGATGGTTTGCCGAACGTTTTAAATTTTTAAAATTTAGTAGTCGCGTATGAGTAAATATCGTATTGCGTAAAATATAGTATTACCATATGTTTCTCTAATGATTTTTAGAAGTTATACAAACAAATTCAATTATATTTTCGATTGATCTGCAAAAAGTGTTCTCTTGGGCTCTGTGTGAAGTATAGTCAGAGATGGTCGTCATAACAATATTTTCAGGGGAGATCAAGAACATTAAAGTCAAAATCGAATATTGTCTAATAAAAAATGATATCATACAAGCAAATGTTAATGAAGAAAAATAAAATTCAACATGTCTAGAAAAAGATATATCGGGTAAGAACAAGAAAAAAATAAATCATACATTTACCTGTTACATAACATGAACTAGAAATGTTGTGCAAGAAAAGACTCCAAAACTCTCTTCTTAGACCACCTATGTCAACTCCGTCTTCGCCAATAAACTTTATGCACAAATGATTATGCAAATCATGTTCTGAGAATCTAATAATTGTAATAGCATCCGAAAGCACATTACCCCTACGAACCTCCATTTGCAACAGATCCCCACTAGAAATTTTATTTATGGTCAAATCTCGATGTTGAATCAGCAAATCTTTTAATGCGTCAGCAGGCTGGTTTTGACTGTGTAAAAAAAACATAGTAAACAGAGATTCATATCAAAATTAAAACCCAATAGTTCAGAGAACAATTAAAGGTCTTTCCACTTGTAAAGATATATTTTGATATCAAAATATTAAAGATAAGTCTAAAATGTCAGTTTCTATGGCTTAATGATGTATAAATATGAATTTAAAACAAAGGTCAATATCTAGAACGTCCTTTTAACATATACCTTAACCTCAATTTCAAGGTCCCAAACCCAGGACCTTAAATCAAAAGACTCTAGGTCTTTAATATGTTTGGTTAATGAGTAATATCACTTTACGCGTAATTCTAAATATAAGTTAGGCGAGAACTCCCATTTATTGTCTAATTACCCTTTCAACTAAAATTTAAAAGGTACGAAATGTCGCAATTAACAATTAATACAAATGAAATGTTGATATGTGACCCGCCATGACATTTGCAGGCTTATGGAGGTAGAACGTCATTGTTAGAAAATTATAAACATGATAAATATAGAGAATGAAATACGTATTGTGAAGAAGGAATAAACATTTCCTTGGCTTCTTTTTTGCGGACGCCGAACTATGCATCAAATATAAGTTTTGAAGAAGTTTTAGTTTATCGTTTGAAGTGAAAAATATTTGAATCTACATTTTAAATTGATACAAAAAAAAAACCAATTCTGCTCTATAGATTTCCTTTCATAAATGAAGTTTGAAATATATCCATAATAAATGCACCGTATTAAATGCATATAAGAGAACACCTACTTATAAATTGTGACGCGTCGCATACTATGTAAAGACATGCATAATAAATCTAAATTGAAAAAAGGAATTCTTAACGCTTACTTTGACAAATTTTAAATATATTTCAACAAGTTTAAATTACATGTTCTAAAATAGAGCTACAAACAAAACAAAAATGCTCTGCTCTAAAGATTTTCTTTCATAAATGATCATGAAGTCTGACATATATCCATAATAAATTCACCGTATCAAATGCATATACAAAAACACATCATAAACTGTTACGCGTCGCATACTATGTTTAGAGACATGCATAATAAATCTAAATTTAAAAAAAGGGAATTCTTAAAGTTTACTTTGACAAATTTTAAACTAACTTCATTTCAACAAGTTTAAATTACATGTTCTAAAATAGAGATAAGAATTGTTTGTATTGTAGTAAATTTAAGTCTTTGATTTTTTATTCAAATACGCTATTGTACATCACTAAGAGCCAATAAATACAATAATTTTGTGTTTTATAAATTAGTGCCTTCAATAAATAAAAGTCGTCATAGAACAGTCTCATTTTCATACCGGTATTCGAAATGACTCGTTGTTTTTACAACAAATATGTCATAACACATGACTAGATCTTCTAGAAATATACAAAAAGCAAATTTTAGACAATGTACCCTCCTAAGACTTGAAGTGGCTAGTCACATATAGTTAACGGCATTTTTCTCACAATGACTTTCTACCCCATAAGCCTGGATATGTCGTGGCTGGTCACATATGTTAAATGGTTTTAGAAAATCATGGAAAATAATGATATGACCTTGACCTTTGACCTAGGACAAAGACCTCAAATCTAAAGACCCCAGGTCTTCATCTCTCATGGTTTACCAGTTAGAAATGCATATCACTTATATGAAATACATAAGGGAGAATAACTCTCATATGGAGTATCCGGGTAGCTTCGTTGCAAATAATATTCTTACCCTGAAAATGAAACGAGCAATTTTGTAAAATAATTTTGTCGTTATCTTTAACGGTGCAAAGGAGAAGTGACCACAAGAAAAACAGTTTTTTGGGAGATAACTCTTACAGCGTAAAGCTTTTGGTTACGCAGTTGTCAGTTTTTAAAGCGTATAAACTATGTTGAAGGCCGTACTTTAACCTATAATGGTTTACTTTTTAAATTGTTATTTGTATGGAGAGTTGTCTCATTGGCACTCACACCACATCTTCCTATATCTATATATCATATTACAAATATCTAAGCGACATCTTGCGAAACAAGAAAACTACGCAAGAAAAAAAATTAGGCGGAAAATGAAAAATGATAATAATTAAAACAAAATTTTCCACGGAAAGGTGGAAAGACCTAAGAAAAGAAACATGTTTTAATGTCCTCTTCAACAAATTAACAAAAATATGTTTAACGGCAAAAACTCCAATGTCGTGTGTTTGTGTTTTCTTATAATTCATGCATATTCTACAAGAAATTATGAGTGAGATAAATTTTCAATGTAATATTTGCTCCCAAAGGACAATGTTCATTTTACAGAAAACTATTTGTTATAGATAATGCATATTTAAAGGTTTTTCTTGTCGTAGAACACACCGAGGGGTGTCAGGATTGATCAAATGAAAGACCGACCGGATGTAATATATTATAGCGGTAAATACAATTTTACATTTCTGAATTATTATTCATATATTGTAACAGCATTTTGGTTAATAATCGAGTAATAATGAAAAATTACCCAACATCTCCAAATTGTTCAATTTCTGGTAAAAGGTCATCGAATGAATTAGTATTGGTATCATCATCTTGTAGTTCTCTGAAAAATATAATAAAAATATCAGTTTTGTAATCTTATAACATTGTTTAATGTGAAACTTTGTATTTTTGTAGTTTATGTTAAAATAGGATACTGCTGGTTTGCCTCCTTTGATGGAGGGCTGGAGTCACAATTTATATTTACATTTACATTTCGGGAACTGCACGAAGACCTCCCATGTAAAAAATGTTTCTATTTCCATTGTAATCCATGTTTAAATGTTGTGTTTTATGAGAATAATTCATATAATCACTAGGGGATTTAATTTGATGAAAACCAAAAGCATATAACAGCAGTACTAAACCTGGAATAAGAAGTTAGTTATTTCAGTCCTTATAGCAAACAACATTCTTAAATATTAAAATAATCAGGTGCAGAATGTTCAAATAAGTTAACTGAAAATATACAAGCGAATCGTCACTTTATGAATTAACACAGTTGTAAACCTTCTTCAAGTAAATATAAGGATGCTCTGTTTAATGAATATCGCTCATAAAAATAGAGTTAAACATCTTTGTTAAAATTCAAAACAAAAGACTTGTATGGCGTATAAACAATTATTTGAATCGTGATCTATTTCGTGGTGCTATACTATTTACAAAAATTGCGTTAGACAATAATGGAAAAATGGAATTCCTTTCAGATTTTTTCTTGAAGATCTTTATAGATTTCCGTATACATTTTTAAGTTTCAAGGATTCTGGTTAAAATCCCTAATAGCCGATCTTAACAAAAAGTGTACACTTTGTGAAAGCTGCAAAACAATTACAATGAGTTCGACTTTTATACAAACCGTAAGCTACCTACCACGCCATTATGTAATAAATAGGTATAATGTACCAGGCTTTTATTTTGATCAGCCAGGAGCCCGTTATGTCAACAGGTGACTCATTAGTGACTCTCAGATTGCCAACCAAGTACAGAGATGAAGAGCTTAAAGGACCTAATTTGCAAAAACATTTTGCTTTATAGGGCTAAGGTAAAACGAGCCTCTTAAGTACACAATACCTTGTTCTATCCATAATATCTTGTGAACTGGCTGTTCGATGTGAAGACAGTACTGAACTAAGAGTTTCCTGGTACCCTGTACTGAGTGGTGCTGGTGCTTGTGTTCTTGGTAGGGTTCTTATTGTTTGTGCCTCACAAGTTCGATATCCTATTGCGACTTGATCCTGTTACAAGTATTCAATTGCAAAAATCTGATAATGATTAAATATAAAATAATTATATAATTACATTAGATGTATGTTTCACTATAATATGTTATTTTAATTGGCTAACTGCAATATCGCGTTATTACTTGGAAAAATTAACTGCGACAAAAAATGGAATTTTTATGATTTTTTAAGTCAATAACAATAACAACAATAGAAACATAAGGAGAAAAAAATATGAATGCTTTTTTTAAATGGCCTATGACAACAGTTTACACTGACTTAAAATTATGTTTTTGAAGAATCATATTTGCAAATCCTTTTACAAGTTCACTTGTTATGGATTTCTTTTATTGCATTAAAGTTAAAAGAAGATATATGACAATTTATCACGGGGTATACGTATTTCCCGTTTGAATCAATGATAACTATTTATACGATTTATTAATGACATATCACGTGTTCTGCTTAATGTTAAAAACTAAATGTTCTTCGTTCGCAGGTAGGTTAAGGCACTTTTAGACGTGTATGGGAAATTACACTTTTACAGTGGAGATTTTTTTAATTGGAAAGTATTGCAGAGAGACTATCACAGTTTTTGCACATGATCCTTTTATTTAGTTTCAACATGTTCAATGCAAAGCATAAAGAGGAATATCACGTCAAACTATCTTACATTAATCCTTGCACTAATTGGTTGAATTCTTCTAGGATGTTCCTGTAAAAGAAAGACGAAAGATACGACCAGGACTCACTAGTAAATAAACAGTGTTTCAAAAGTTCATGACAAAAAAAAGAGTCTTCTCCCCTTGTATACATTCAAGATCAAAACATCAATGAACATCAATATACAATTTACTTGATTTATATGTCAAAATAAGACAATCATACCACATCTTCTTTTTTTAAATCTTTATTGATTTTTACGATGAACAGTTAGAAACAAAATTACTCATCAAATCTAATAATGAAATCAATACATAGAATGTGTTTATAAAAAGACTTTTGACTCCGGAATTAATAATATTTTAACAGTTTATCTACTCTGTCATAGGTAGGACATTCTGGTTCTTGGTGAAGTAAGAGCAAGTTATAGAGGTAAAATGAAACAAACATCATATAGTTCAATGTTTTTTTAAACAACAAAAACATCAGACAACTGTTACTTGTCCAAAAATGGCTCCGATCATACGACGAATTTAAATTTGTTGAATTGTTTTCACTTGATCGAGTTTCAGAATGTTCAATCATGGACTAGATATCACGTCAAAGTCAACAGTATAAGACACAATCGATTGAACATGTACATGTACCTGGGGTGTTTCTGTTGTCCTATCACTAATTCTTCGCTGTGTTGACGCATTATGTTATAGATAATGCATATTTTAAGTTTTTTTTTTGTCGTAGAATACACCGGGGGTGTCATGATTGATCAAATGAAAGACCGACCATAAGTTGGTCTTTCTTTGAGTAATCCTGACACCCCGAGGTGTGTTCTACAACAAGAAAAACCTTACAATATGCATTATCTGACTTATATACCGTCAAAAAAATATTATTTTTTATAAAGATTTGCAAAATTTAGTATCCTATATTACCGACAACACTAAAGTGGGATATTCCTTTCTTATGCTTTCAGGTTTTAATACGCCCTACGGCACATTTAGAATGTGAAATAAAACTCACTAATAAATCTAGATATAAACCTTTTAGAAAATATTATCCATACACAATAAAAATGTTACTGTAACTGCATGAAGTAAGATACAAATGTATTGTTCCCATCCGATAACGGTGTATGACAAATTCAAGACTCATTGTAAGTAATTTATTGTACCACTTAGTTTATGGAAAAGGGGGAGGAGTATGTTTTTTTTCTATTTGTAATGTCATTTCTATCGCGGAAAAAATTGTAATTTTTTTTAACAATTTTGATTGAATCGAAAAAGATTGTCTTTTGAATAGCAATATATTTTATTAACAGATAATCAGGATATAATTATATACCCTCTGCACCCGACCCTTTTTTGAGTTACGTTAATGTTATTCAATAGAATATAAGATTATCTTATTAGTTGATCATTTGATAGAGTAAAAGGTATACATAAATTTAAAAAAGTTAAGAACTGACACAAAGATGATAATAAATACATGTAGGTCACAGTATGATTTCGTGTTCGTATTCAGCGTTTATCGTAACGTATATGCATGAAATATTTGCCACTGGACGTTAAGCAAGCAACCAAAAATCAACAAACCTCTTCAGTATGACTCAATAAGATTTTCAAAATCTAACACTCGAATATGTTAAATCTTGCTATTTCTTCATGAAAGTCGATATTAAAATTCATCTCACATATATGATAATGTTTCTTTATTGTAGCGATAAATTAACAAAACTTCACGCGTTATTTGTTTCTAAAATTAAAATGCGGGCAATGAAGGTTTTCTTTACATCTATTATCGATTGAACTTTAAAACATAAATTTCCAAATCGGTAACAAAAAACTATCAGACGCATACAATTTTGAAGTAAATTATAGATTGCATTTTTATCAAGGAAAATAATGACCTCACACAGGTTATTATTTTATGCCTTTGAGCATATTTCATTGAAACATGGTATCGTCCGGGTTGACTCTGAAAAAGAATGAACTGTCGTTCTGAAAGAAAATAACTCCGTATAGGTATATAGACGCTTGTTCCTGCATACTTGATCATTGTTGATATATTGTTAAAAGTATAAATCAAAGAAAAACAGTATTTACACATATGAGCAATTTAAGAACATGTACATGTTTTACAACATGCATTATTTTGTTCACGCTTAGATGTCTGGTAATAGAAAAGACTGTTTGTAAAATCATGTACTGAAAAACAAGTGTGTAAGTATTTAATGCCCGCAGTGTGTAAGTATTTAATGCCCGCTGTATTATTCCCAAATTTTTGAAAAAGGTAGCAACTGTTTTGTTGCCACTGAGAGACATTTCTTACATTGAATATATTTCATTTACAACATGATAAAGAATTCACATGAATACATATTAATATGCTGACTAAATGATGATTAAACATATCTAATTAATATCTATGATGAGTTTGTACATGTAATATAAAAAAATGAAACGCTTTTTATTGCATGCATTGACTCTGTATAAGTTAAGACTTATTTACCAAAAAAAGAAGTTTATCATTCAAATTTGAAATTAATAACAGTACAGAATATAAACATGAAAAACTTAGTTTCACTTTCAGGCACATAATGTAAAGCAAAATGAACAAGACAATGAGACAAGATACAATATAGAAAAAAAAAGACTGAGCAACACGAAACCGATAAAAAACTATGGGTGGTAAAATTAAACATTTTGTTGTGCATGCATTCAATGTGTCTTTCTGTTTTTGTAAATAGGATGAGTGTTGTAGTGAATGCAGTTTTAAAATTTACTTTAAATTTTTACTTTGTTTTTGTTAAACCATGTCGTTGATTATTAGTAATTATTTGTATACTATCGGATTCACTAATTGCAAATTTATCCTATCTTCATTACAAAAGGTAGATAATCGATTCATAAAGTGCAATTGTAGTGTGTCGTATTTATGTATATCATCTAAAGGTTCAAATAGTGCCCTTAAAGAATAAGATTGGGAATAGTTTTAAAGAACGCCTTTGCTTTTCACATCCATGTAGCCTCAATTACTCCAAGACTATAATGAAAATAAAAATAATAATCCAGTAATATCCCTATCTTAACCTTTCATCCTCTCTCAGTCCTACTTCGTGGCTTCCACTCACTTCCTCCATAATCATTCATCCCGACCTCTCATTCCCATTTTTCTCTACCCGTACACAACCACTCTACTATACATATATAATATAAATAATTGATGCAGATTTCAACCATATGGGAATGGTTTTAATAAACTGAAGAATAAATTGTTTCTGCTTATTGTTTTTGTGCATAAAGTGCATAACGTTATTTTTTGTAAATGGAGTTATGAGGATCACCTCTCATATGAAGAGATGAAATGAGAGTTTCTTGAATCTCACGTTCCATCTCAAATGTTACAAAACCCCTCAATTTACTACAACTTCCTTTCTCTTTACATCTAGACGACAACCAGTTATAACTTGGTAAGTTAACCGAAAGAGTTAATTATTACTTTTTAAATCAAATTGTAATCTGCATACCGATTTGCTACATACCAAATCTCCAATGGTACTCTCATTCCTTTCCAATCTTGATGTTAATACTGTACTTGTACCTGCCGGAATATTCTGGGTTTCCTGAAAGACATTATCATGCAATTATCAGTATACTAATTATCAAAGATACCAGGCGTATATCGTTGATTTTTCCGCTTGAATGGTTTACACTAGATATTGTAGGGCCCTTTATAGCTTGTTGCTCGGCGTGAGCCAGGGTTCCGTGTTGAAAGCCGTACATTGACCTATAATGGATTACTTTCATAAATTGTTATTTAGATGGAGAGGTGTATCATTGGCACTCACATCACATCTTCCTATATCTATTATAATTTAAAACGCCAGACGCGCGTGTCGTCTACACAAGGCTCACCAGTGACGCATAGTTCAAAATATATAGAAAGACAAAAAAAAACCACAAAGTTGAAGAGCATTCAGGACCGTAAATTAAAAAAAAATGTTCTTAATACCGTTAAAGTACTGTTTTCAATGTCTGGGATAAGAAAATCTATATTTATTAAACAAAAAATCTTTTTCTCGTTCTCGGTGAAAGACATCGATTCTTCAAACTATTTTCGTAGGACAGATTAGAGGACTGAAACACAAAGAACCATTTTAACTATGTTTGAAAGTTTTTCCAATAAATGCACCGCCATTAGGGTTAGGCGAACATAAACAAAAATTATCAATACTTAAATTAATCCTATGACCAGTTATCGTAATGCTATTCGTTTTACTTTTCAAATCGAATTGTGATTTCAATCTAATTCGCAATTTACCAAAAATCCAATGGTGCTAGCAACCCTTCCAGAACTTGCTGTTGATACTCCACTTGTACCTGCTGGATTGTTTTGGGATTCCTGAAATATTTCGTTATACAATTATCAGTATACAAGACATTAAATAAGGGAACATTTTTCACATTCAATAATTTCAAAGGTATACTACCTTTACTACGATAGTTTAATTAATGATTAATCAAAAACTATTGTTATGTGTCATATGTATTGCAGACTTTCAGATCGTAAAGTTTATCATTACTCTCATGTGATATGTGATTATAACTTTGTACCTAAATTAACAACATCAATTGAAACTGAATGCTTTTTGCCTTTTTTAGCAATTTGAAAAATGAACACATCAATATTATGGTAAGTTTTAAAATGCATAATACTTTTATTTTACAAATGCATTAAAACTCTCACGTATCGATTTTCCTTTACTCTAAGAAATTTTAGTAGTGTGACTACGGTCATTTGTAAATGTTTTTAGATGAAACCGTTAAGAACATGACATATAATATCAATATTCCTGAAAGGTACTCATCATTTATTTATCTGTTTCACAAAATATAACACTAATCATTATTCTTACATTATTTGTTGTACCCATAATAGTAAATCTTCTTTTTGGAATCGGCCGATTAGCATTCTGTGAAAAGAAACAAAATATTAGACTCCATATTTTAGAACTTTTCTTAGATTTAACTAATATCATCATAATACATGTACATATAAGAAATATCAAGAAGAATTGAATACACAGGTTATTTTATATTAAATTTATGTTTGCCTTGTGCAATAACATTATTTTCTAGTGATAGCCAAAATGCTAATTGATCATTATCACTTTTTCATGCAAAACCACCATTTTTGTTAATTTATATTTGTTTATTTGTTTTTCTTTTCTGTCTTGTTCATGATTATTAGCTGAATATTTTGAACGGGAACGAACGGAAATTGTTCCAAAGAGAGTTTTTGTTATTTCATTATGGGGACATACATGTAGAATAATGGAGGATTAAGCTATAAAACAGTAATTTGTTCATATATTGAAAACATTACTTCTTCTTACCTGCGTCTTTCTCACATTGTTTGTCAGTTTCACATTACAGTCTTTCTTTATGTAGCTAGGCACGTGATCATTTTTACCTGAAAAATGTGAATGTCAAATTATTATGTTAACTTGAAAAAAAACCCAGTTAACATAAAGGTTTATTAAACCTGTGCATAAATTGTTAAATTCTTTTTTTTTTGAGGAAATATTTTTGTCTTTTTATTTACAAAGATGTATGAAAAATGTGTGTTTCTTTGTATCATGAGACTTTGTATAATAAACTTCTGACTTATGACAAATGTGTTTTTAATTATAGACCACAATCATTGCAATTTATAGTCAAGAGTCCATGTATATTATGGACTAACATACACCAATGTATAAAAAAGAATATTTGTAACAAATGGATTTTTTTATGAATATTTTTGTACAAGTATAAACAAGTCAAATCTACAATTTAACAAGATTCAAATCCCTATTAAACCACAAGCTAATCTTTGAGGGTTTGTTTGTGTGTTTAAGAATAGGCAAACATAATTGTGGCAATGACAAGTCATGTAAAATTTCGACATCCATGTTGTAAATGCTGCCAAATTTAGAGCACTCCGCTTAAACATGTTAAATTTGTGGAGCACCCGGGATCATCATCTGTTGGTGTTGGGTTTTGTGATTAGTATGGAGTAGTGAAAAAAATTATAACATACATTCAAATAAAAATGTAAAATAAATCACAACTTCTTTCTCTAATCTACACTTTAATTTCAACTATTGTTTTTTTTTAAATAATGGTTACTGTCAATATTTTCGTAAAAGAATCAGTAGCTTATAAAATGTTTAAAGAAAAGATCAAAGATTTTTTTTTTTTTTTATTGATGATTGTATACCTGGATCGGCAACCCATTCACTAAGGATGGTTTTGAATCTACGAACATGCAGTGGTTTCTTGTCCATTCCAACCTTTTGCATTACGTCTTTAAATGTGCTCTCTTCTGCATTTGATAGCTTGAGTAAATCAAATTTACCTGAAATAAGATGATTGCATTGGTTTAATGCTATAACACAACATAATGAAAATTCGAACTACTCATGTCTTTTTAGAATGTAATTCAATCCATCTCAGATCCAAAAAGCAATTCAACATGTTTAATGGTGCTGCTTTTTATGTTCAATAATTCTTTCTAAATTTTCAAAATACTCGGTTGAGTAATGTAGATTCTGCAACTGAATTGAGTATGGTATCATATTTCACTAAAGATTCCTTGCTTGGGATAGGTACATACATACAGAATGTGGCGGGGTTAAACATGTATCATATTGTGTTTGCTTTTTTTATGCCCCATCTACGATAGTAGAGGGGCATTATGTTTTCTGGTCTGTGCCTCCGTTCAGGTTAAAGTTTTTGGTCGAGGTAGTTTTTGTTGAAGTTGAAGTCCAATCAATTTGAAACTTAGTACACATGTTCCCTATGATATGATCTTTTTAATTTTTATTTCAAATTAAAGTATTGATCCCAATTTTATGGTCCACCGAACAAAGAAAAAGATAGTGTGAAACTCATGTTTAAGTTTTTGGTCAAGGTAGTTTTTGATGAAGTTGAGTCCAATCAACTTGAAACTTAGTACACATGTTAACTCTGATATGATCTTTCTAATGTTAATGCCAAATTAAAGTATTGACCCCAATTTCAGGGTCCAGTGATCATGGAAAATGATAGTGCGAGTGGTGCATCCTTGTACTATGGACACATTTTTGTTTAGACATACATTAGGCCGTTGATTCAAAATTTGTCATTTTTGTATTGCAATAAAGTCGTGTTCTCTCACTGGCAATCCTATCACATCTGCCTTATTCTCCACTTTTGTTTATATCAAATATTTACACCGTACCTTCCCTGATAAAAATGTCGTAATACTGAAGAAGGTTAACTTTTTGTAGAACATCATGTAGCTGCCATTCGGTCAAGTTCTGTGGTTGGTTGGTTGCCATTTTGATCAATTATGAAACTAAAGAAACACACCATATATCACTTAAATGTATTCACAACATTGTGTGAACAAAAAAAAACAGCTTTAATAGGTAAAACAGTTGTTACGGCAGTCCTATGTAATTTTTTAAATGACAATTAAACAGTGTTGGAAAGATGAAATAAATACACTTTTGTTTTTCGTTTTTTGTTTTGTGAAATCAAAAACGAAAAACGAAAACACTTTTGTTTTTCATTTTGGTTTTTAAGAAATCAAAAACGAAAAATGAAAACACTTTCGTTTTTCGTTTTGGTTTTTAAGAAATCAAAAACGAAAAATGAAAACACTTTCGTTTTTCATTTTGGTTTTAAAGAAATCAAAAATGAAAACACTTTTGTTTTTTGTTTTTTGTTTTTGATTTTTCAAAACGAAAAACAAATGGACGCAGATATACACGGACCCATATCACCTTTTCAAAAATAGTAGTGATTTGAATATGCATATTATAATTTTCAATATTATATGAAAAACAAACTTATTATAACAGTTTTAGATTGAATGACAGCTTGTAGTTTGATGCAAGAAAGAAACTTAGTACCGCATTGAAAATGTATAATGTATTTATCAAAATATGTGTTTAACTCACCATTAAGGTATGGATACTATCATCCAACTTTTATAGGAAAAACATTCGAATGCAACCAATTTAAATAATAATTAATACACTGTTTACCTATCCTTTTATTAAATTTGTAATCTCTTTATCACGGTCATACTTTTACCTTATTAAAATAAGTTTTCTTTATTTTCGGAAAATGAAATTGTTGGAATTTCCGTGTTGTAAATTCACAATGATTATGATATGAACTTAGTTAAAGATGCAAAAATGATGAATCGATCGATCGATAACTTATAAGTAATTTGTATACATTTCAGAACTCGACAAACAGGTTTTGTGAAAATGGCATTTAAATATGAAACAGGTACATTTTTAGATCAACGTTACTATGTTTTAAAAGCAATTTAAAAATAGATTGTAGTACGTTTTTCTAAAAGTTCTTCAATCTTGAAATATAGTGTAAATGAAGGAAGGGAATTAAATATTGAATTGTATAAAAAGTTGATTTACAGAAAGTGTATCATAAGTGTATCATAACATTGCATTATCACAGATTTGCAAACTAATTGGCTTTTACTAGTAAAACAATCAAATACTAACCTGATGAATCCCAATGGCTACGGAAATAAAATTTCCCTCTTGTTTGGTGAATTTGGTGTAGGCACCGTTATCTTCTAATTTAAGATACAAATATCGTATGCTGTGGATGTCCTTCGTAAAACGTGGATAAAGCTGTCTCAAATTCAGTTTTTCCTGGCAACTCGTACAGTACTCCATCACAACGAGATTGATTTTCTCGATTGATTCCGAAATTGAGAAAAGCAATCGAGTTGAGATAATTAATGATAATCTGTCTATCGGTATTTGAACTATGACGACGTTGTTGATTTCACAGACAATAACATTAACGGTACCAATTATCCTGCACCAGATGCGCATTCCGACAATACATTTCTCTTCAGTGATGTTCGTGGCCAAAATATTTGAAATCCAAAGCTTATATAAAGATGAAGAGGTATATTCCAAAAGGTCCAAAAAGTGTAGCCAAATCCGCGAAAGGAGTTAGAGCTTTGCATGAGGGAGATACATTTCTTCACAAAAAATCCGCGTATGTTCATGCCAGTACCAATGTACTGAGTACTGGGCTGGGGAAACCCTCGGAGCACGTGCGTCCTAAATTCATAGTGATATTTTTTTGTATCTCTCTACTGTGACCAGTGATTGACATAAAAGGAAATTTCCGTTAAATAGCGATAACGCCAAATACTAAAATTAATTCCATTTCATAAATATTTTGAAGGAAAATGCCATACATGAAAAATTCCACAAAACTGTGTCATCGCATTTTTTATCCTAACAATGTGACGTCATTTTTATATTTCCGGTGTCAAGCATGAACAGAATTATAATATTTATTGTACAATTCTTAATCGTTTTATTATTGACAAAAACAAAAGATTGTATGAACAAATGTGACTTTCTTCTTATTTATTTTGGAAATAACATACCAAAACATGTGTAAACTATAAAACATATCAAAACATATATATGTTACAGTGAATTTGTATAATCAGGGATTATGTAGAATCCCTGATTTTTCAGGGAATATGTAGAATCACTAAAGTCATTAGTAATTATATATAATCCCTGAAAATGACCAGTGATTTTACATAATCACTGAACATTTTAATAATTATTCTACAAATTCCCTAATATGATTTCAGGTATTATGAATAATTTAATGTTCCTTTGTTTAATTAACAAAATTAATATAGACAAATTATAATTTTAAGTTTCTTTCATTTTCTTTGCCAGATGAAATAATTTAGCTTTTAAACACAAAGGATGATCTAAAAGATATAATCAACACAAGGTTAAGAGATATAGTTGAAGACTTCAAAATCAAAAATATTAACCTTCCCTTATAACAATAGCTTTACATGTATTGTTTGTTTATTAAAAGCCATCGTCAAATGAATATTCATGCTCTATTTGTAAATCCACAAGCATGTTATTTGTGATACATGTAAAGCAAATGGTGAAGTAGATTATGGGACAACTGTTTTGTGTGTTTTTTTTTGTTCAAAGAACAATTTGCAAGAAATTCAAACTGTGAGAACTTAGGCATCCAAATGTAAAGAAAAATAGGCAGAACTTGGGATTAAAATAGAACAAACTTTAAGAGGAAGCTTGCATATTCTCATACCAATTCGATAGGATAAAAAAAGAAAAGGGAAACCCAAAAAACATAATGGCAATTCTTAAAAAAAGGGTCTAAAAAGGATATTGCCTGACCACAAAACAATGGTATCTTTATCTTTCTTGCTCGAACCAGTTCAAAGTTGCAAATTTCCAATTTTTTTTTATTATTATTTTTTGTGGGGAGGGGGGGGGTTAACCTTCGCATGTGTTTACTGAACTTTTTATTTCTCTTAGGCGTGTTGTTAAAATCTGATTCGATATGCGCAGGAGAAGGATTTTTAAAATGTGGATATTGTGGTAAAAACAGATGTGAATGCATATTATTTTAATATATTGTGTTTAACATTTTAATATAGTGTGCCTAACTTTTAAAAAAAATGGGTTTATCATTGTTATAATTTTGTTACTTTATTATGATGTTTTTATGTGATTTTATAGAATAAATTATTTTATTTTTATCAACTTTCTTTATAAAATTTAATACAACTATTTCTTCATTTCAGTTATTATTTAGAATCCCTGACGTTTTTTCTTGTGATTATACATAATCTCTGAAAATGTCAGGTATTCTACATAATCACTAAACTAGCCAGTGATTCTACATAATCCCTAAAAAGTTTCAGGGATTCTACATAATCACTGATTATACAAATTCACTGTAACATATACATGTTTAATTCTAATCAAATGTATGTGTAACTCATTGTAAACGAATTCCGGTTGCTATTATAAAGCTAGCTTTGGTTTCAACTTTTCGACAGTATTTGCTGAAATATATAAATTCTTATAATCTAACATTGATGAAATAGTAACTCGTGTATCAAGAAAATTAACCGAACTGTACATACTATTAATAAGATTTATGGTATGGCAAGTGAAACTATTCTTAATTTCACGTTTTCAGGTTATTTGAATGTATTTATATATAAAAATCAGTTTAAACATATTAAAGCTTTTATCATTTTCTTTTTTGTAGAGATTAATGTATTTCGAACAGCACCAAGCGTAACGTTATGTCTTTAGGACAGGTATACATATTGTACAGTTAAACATGATGTACACATATTACGGTTTATATGGTAAGACGGATGTAAAACACTTTAAACATGTTAAATGGTTGTCACTATTGCGGTATTATGGTCATATAAAACTGAACACTGAAAGTGAAACAAAAATAATTAGGTAGAACAGAAAGTGAAAGTTGATAATGTATAAGTTTTATTGTGGTACAGTCAGTATGATTTTGTTCTTCAGCGCTGTACACAGCTTCTTTCACATAAGTATTTTTTATGTACTTAAAATCAGGAAATTTATTTTTAATACATGTATTTAGTATTTTTCTTTATTTAAAATTATTGTAATATCTAGGTACCTGTATTTTACAGAACTTGATTTGTACAAAAAACAATTGGTACAGAAAAATACCAACAGTGATCACAGTAATCCATGTTTACTAATCATAACTTTCAGAGATTTGATATAGACAAACTTTCAAAATGCTGATAATCTAAAAGTGTAACCAAAAATATGTAGTACTAAAGGACAAGGTATGATAAGAGGCGTTTTTGGCCCCCTTCCCAAATAAGTTAATATATATATCATTGATAGCCTCAGTATAGAAATTATTCAAAACTATGATTTTTTTATGTTCCGGTAAAAGGAAGGTTGCCTAGCAACGTTTTGATTAAATAGCCAAATTATCACTTATGCATTGCTTTCTCATTACACATTAGCATAATTCAAAATAGTATTGTTTATTTAACAATAACTTGAGGTTGCAAATGAAAAGTCACTTCAATTTCTGTCTAAAAAATGCTTAGCAACAACCTAGCAACACAAAATTGTAATTTCTGCCATATGAGGTATGAACATAGCAATACTTAAAGATTTAGCTACCCTGAATGATTTTTCTTTCATATATGATGTCTCAGTCATTGTCATCATTTTTTCAAGAAAATAATATTGACCATAGCAACCTAAAAGTTGCTTAGCAACAGCCGAAAAAGATAAAAATTAAATTGAACTACAAAAATAACTTTTTGATTTTTAATTGTACAAATTAGAGTAAATTCAGGTCAGATTGGTTAATACATGCAAAAATAACTAGCAGTAAGAAATGAAAGTTAGCCACTTTTATACCATGCTGATAAAATGATTGGCAACCAAAATAGTACCTAGCAACAGTTAAATAATGGTGATTTTTTTTTATTGTATACCAAAGTAGGATTTTGGCTTCATTATATTATTTGGATGAAGTAAATATTAAATCATATTAAAAAAAACATGTTTAATCCTACCGCATTTTGCGCCTGTCCCAAGTCAGGAGCTTCTGACCTTTGGGAGTGTTGTATGATTTTTAATTTTAGTTTCTTGTGTATAATTCGGAATTTAGTATGACGTCCATTATTACTGAACTAGTATACATATATGTTTACGGGCCAGCTGAAAGATGCCTCAGGGTGCGGGAATTTCTCGCTGTATTGAAGACCCATTGGTGGCCTTCGGTTATTGTCTGCTCTATGGTCGGGTTGTTGTCTTTTTGACACATTCTCCATTTCAATTCTCAATTTTAGTATTAAATAAACGATAGCTACCAAGGAATTGGTCGGTTTATTCGACAAAAATGCATAAATACAAATCAGATTGTCACATAACAATTAGTAAGTATAAACATTAACAAGTTGATAGGTAAAATAAACAAGAATGTTTCCAAAATTTACCAATGCCCTATCCGCACTATCATTTTTTTTATGTTCACTGGACCGTGAAAATGGGGTAAATCTCTAATTTGGCCATAAAATTAGAAAGTTAATATCATAGAGAACATGTGTACTAAGTTTCAAGTTGATTGGACTTCAACTTCATCAAAAACTACCTCGACCAAAAGCTTTAACCTGAAACGGGACAGACGGACGAATGAATGGACGAACGGACGAATGAACGGACGAACGAACAGACGGACACACAGAGCAGACGGACGCACAGAACAGAAAAAATGTCAATAAATAGGGCATTAAAAAGCTTTTCATTATATAATAAGTGTTTACACTTATACATTTGTAATTCATAAATAATAGTGGAAGTTTCAATGAAACAGTTATTGGTAATTTCATGAAACCCACGAACATTTGAATTTGATTAGAAACG
This sequence comes from Mytilus edulis, assembly GCA_019925275.1. Classification (NCBI taxonomy): domain Eukaryota; kingdom Metazoa; phylum Mollusca; class Bivalvia; order Mytilida; family Mytilidae; genus Mytilus; species Mytilus edulis. The sequence goes on from CM034362.1 coordinate 48,918,529, forward strand.
TAGACATACTTCATTAGAGGGTCTCAGTGGCCGATTGGTCTAAGTAGTTACTTCTGTAATCACTAGCCATTCAACACTGGGGTTGTGAGTTCGATCCCTACTCGTGCGGGTGCACTCGTTTTCAACCTTTATTTCTCCTTTCAATGTTGATCTACATGTATTTATTATTTTAATTCTGAATGCCTTGACTTGCAGGACTGAATGTTCAGCCAAAAGGTTTCAACTTTCACGATTTAGAGCCGTTTTCATTGAGTGTGAAAACAAAGGTAAAATCGTTGGTAAGCTTGCTTGTTAGCTGAACCATGAAGTCATTATTATGTCAGGTTTACTACCCTCCTTTCGGAGTAGCCTAGTCCATTAGACAGATAGATTGGTAATCTGCTGGACTAGTCATTTCTTAAAGGAGGGAAGTTCATCTTTCCTACCAATGACTTCACGGTTCAGCTAACAAGCAAGCTAACTAAACATGTTACCTTTGGCTTCACACTCAATGAAATCGGCTGTAGTAGTCACTAAGTTCAACCTTTCCGGTATTGAATAAATATTTGAAACTACTAAAAAAATCTTATTTATTGCATTAGGCACTAGGAAACTAAACTGTAGTACCAGTAGTGCAATTTATGCCTTCAATATAGCCGACCGTGCAAGGGCTGTATAGCCAGTCAAGGTCGTTAAATATTTCCATTTGTTTTTGCCTTCAATTATATATAGAGCAAGTGAGAGGGAAAACAAAATAAACTGCCGTTTTAGGTGAATTTTCAACTACTACCCTTATTGTTTTTTTAGTAGCAAGAAATATTGATTTAGTCCAAAGACCTGACATTTTTAGAGTATTTGAAGAATAAAAAAAATCCTGTGACAATGCATGCTTTCATAATGTGTACAATAAACCTATTAGGTATTGAAGATGTAGCTCAAACAATGTAGGAGGATAACCGACTCTTTATATATCTTGTACCAAAACGTTAATGTGTCAAAATACCGGACATTTAATTGATTGATTGATTGTTGGTTGCTTAACGTCCAGTGGCAAATATTTCATGCATATTCAGGACGAGAACAAGTTCACAATAAATACAATAGGTAGGTTGATACGACAGATGCCATCCGGGATGATGGTCCGTGAAATTTGGACTACCACTGGAAAATTAGGGTATAGGGACACAAATTTTGCCTTGCAACAGGCAACCTACGGACCCCTCAAAAGAGTTGTTGCAAGAGTTCTTAACGTGCAAAGAGCGTGGTACTCTCTTTACACGAGGCATCGGATTTAACGTCCCCCTTCTGACCGGACGTGACTGCGAACTTGATACATCCCGCACAGCCAAACGGACGCCCCACTTCGGCAAGCGTTTTACTGCCGGTCGGGAGAAGACAAAGTGACCATATTTCTATACCCCAGTCACCCTTAGTTACGGACTAGTAGTACGTGGAATTTACCCCTTCAAATATTAGTCTACGTCCAATGGAAATCATCTTTACAAACGAATTGCGTTAGAATAGGAGATAATGATGTTGAACTTTTAACTTTTTTTCGCGACTTCAAACTGTAACATATTGAATAAAGATGCATTTATCGACTGATTTGAACCATTAATAAATGTAGCTTGAATTTGAGTCCATGGACCCTTTTTTAGGCTTAATTGTATATACATTTTTTTTTACCTTTTCAAATAAACGCCTCAATGATGATTTTTTTTTTATTAAAATTAAGAGCAAACTTATGAGAGTTCCAACAAAATGAATAATTTCTAATATTTATAACATCCTTATTTAGTCGAGATATTCTCAAACATTTTACAAACATTTGCTTGTATTTTTCTTTTGACCCGAAACGGCAACGTTTGTCTTAACAAAGAATTTTTATGTCCAGGAAACCGACAATTTGAACAAATGTCCAAAATATAAAAACAATTTATCTCTTAAAGTATAGCAGGAATGTACATTGTTTATCACATATCTAAATTAACAAGGTGAAACATAGCTAGTGTTTCTCAGAAATTTATCACTGGATCGAAACTGTATTGTGCGCCCTTAAGACTACTATTCTTTCATGGTATTTGCCACTCTTTTAGAATCGAAAAATAGAATAGTGAACCACTGCTGTATACACTTTCAGAATGGCATTTTCCTGAATATGAACATAATATTTGTATCATTTGGAAATTAACAAGTATTTCTGATAATTTATATTCTCTTTAATGTATATAATTCATTTATGTATCGAAAATAAAGTGTATCATCAGTTTGCACGTATTCATATGGGAACTAATTGCGCCTCTTTAACAGCAGACTGGTTTTGTACTGAATGAAATCACAGTTTGAGGCCAAACTCTGTAAAGATCCTATTAAATCCATCAATTGATAATACAAGAACTTTTCCCGTTATCTGATTGATATTTTTTCGTTAAATCATCAAGCAGAGATATAAGGGGCATCGAACGATATCCACGGAACTCGTCGTGCTCCTTAAATATTGTTAAATAACCAAAGAAATATTTGTCTAAGATTACCAATATGTATAGTGTTACAGAAAACAACAATCAGGAAAGTTAGAAAAGTATATTTAACATTTTAACAAACGCTTAAAACGTAAATTTAATATATCCAACCAGTCAAGTAAACCAAAACAAACAACATGGCTGACATCAACTCATATTCCGATGTGGTTTCACAACCAGCATATCATAAACATACCAACTTTTACCCGATACATGAAGGTCTTGAGGAACTGAGGTCAGTAAAACCGGTATTCATTTTAGAAACAGATTTATTTGGCAATACAGAACTCCAACAAAAAGACTTCTTACAACATGAAGAAGTTTACAAAAGTATCGGTTCAGAGGTACCCAGATTCCAAATGAAAGGGCTACAAAGAGTCAAGGGAATGTGGCGTATTTATCTTGCACAAGAACTAGCAAGAGATCACCTCCTTACAAGAGGTGTATCTATACGTAACAAACTTTTAACAGTATACGATAAAAACCCAAGAATCCCTGTAGCTGAACAACACCCAGAATACCTCCGAGTACGTGTGTCCAACATTCCTTTATCAGCTGAAGACGGTATGATCTTCTCGTTCTTTCAATCTAATGGGGTAGTCGTTACAAGCTATTTCAGAGAGAGAGTGAGAATAGATGGCGAAATGACCGACTGCCAATCTGGAGACAGAATCTTTTTTGTCGAACCATTGGAGGGCACACTACCCAGATTCACAAGGATAAGCAAGTACAATGTCAAAATATATTACAAAGGCCAAATCTACATAAATGCACATATTACTTGTCAAAAATGCCTGAAAAAGGGACACAAACAAGACAAATGCCAAAACGATTGGGTTTGTAATGAATGTGGAAAAGAAGGGCATAAAGCAAAAGAATGCCAAACTTCTAGTAAACCAGCACCAGACAATGAAACTCCTAGTAAAACAGCATCAGACAATGAAGCTAATAAAACAGATGACCATTCTGATTCTAGTGCAAGTGAAAGTGGGGAAGAGACTGACATTGGTGATCATGTTGATCACAGTGAAACCCCACCTTCACAGTCCATATTGCTACCTACAGAAGCAATAACAGCAACAACAACGGCTATCAGTAAAGTCATTACAGAAATTGATCCTGATTTACAGGAGAAAAAAACAAGAAAAAACAAAAACAAAGACAAAACAAAAAGCAAGCCAAAAGTTGAATCAAAAGGACCAATAGACAAATTCATTGTAAACCCTGAATCAAAAACACCAGTACAAAAACAGGGGAAAAGACCAGCAACAACCCCTACAGATGAATATCACAACAGACAAACTGATTCCAGTAAATCATCAAAGACATAGGTACAAGAACAGTTACCATATATCATTTCCTTTCAAAATATATTATCCATACAACAATGCCTAAGTCAATGGACATAATAATTTGTACTTGTACAAATATCTGTATATACTCCTATTTTATATATATTTATAAAAAACAATTAAAAAAATATGTGGCAGTGTGATACAATAACATTAGATTGTATATACTCTGCACAAAACAAAATAGAACAATAAACTCTATAAATAGATTGTTGTCAATATAATATGTATAGATCAATGAAACTACTCCTTTTTTTTCCATATGAAATAACTAGTATAGTTATATATACATATGTAATAATTTGTGTTTCAATGTACCACAATATCAATATGTGCGCTATGTCATATAATCATGTAAACAGAAAAGCAATAGCACTCTACTATATTTATATAGATATGCAAATTAATTCCATCGCCATTTCCACACACCTGTATACAAAATGTAAACAAATCAGTTTGACCTATTTATACCTGTTTTTATATGCAGATAATTATCCTTTTTTAGTTGTAACCTCAAAAGTTTCCATTCATGCATTATGTCTTCTTTTTTTTAACTATTTGCACCAGAATCTCCGTGTCCTGTTAAATATTTGTATAATTAAAGTCAAGCCCCGTAAACAAAATAGTTGTAATATCTGTACTGTTATCATAAGCACACGAAAGTATTTGATAATAATCTCCCGTTATTTTTGCTACTTGTTTATTAATGTCTTTATTTCTGAAAAGTGTTTTAAAAATATACAATTAACGAAAAATAAATTCAATACTCACCAATTCAGAAAGATATATATTATATCCATCACATTTATATATTTCTATGTACGGTATATTAGTCTATTAAAGTTAATCCTCGTGCGAATTAATCGTTTTACATGTGAAGGTCAATATATTTTACCAGCTAACAATTCTAAATATAGAAATAGGTGGAAACCTATTAAAGTCGGTCAATATGAAATAAAATGTATGTGTGTACATGTAATTATATTTAGTCTAGCAACTCACACAGTCAAAGCTAAAACTGTCATTAGAGATGCACATATGATTGTATTTTTATCTCTAAATTCTGTATATATTTGTATGTATATTCTGCTTTTCATATTTGAAATACATGTATCAAATACTTTTTTAAAAACAAAATCAAGATGTCAACTAATCCATTGCATATATGTTCTTTAAATTGTCAGGGGTTAGGGAAATACGAAAAAAGAATTAGACTAAAAGAATGGATAAAACAACAAAAATGCAACATAATATTTTTACAAGAAACACATTTTTCGAACAATTCAATAGATAAAGAATTTACGGGCGATTTATATCATAGTTTTGGAAGCACGCAATCAAGAGGTGTTTCGATTTATATCAACCAAAAAATTAAGTATGAAATCATAGATAAATATGTAGATCAAGACGGAAGAATTGTTTTAATTAACATAGAAATCGATAAAAATATATTTACCTTTGTAAACCTTTATGCCCCAAACACATGTAAAGATAGAAATATATTCTTTAAAAAAGCTTTAAGTGTCATTGAAAAATATAGTCTTGGTATAATTATCATAGGCGGTGATATGAATGAAAAGCTTAATATAAAAGATAGAAAAAGTAATAAAAAAGATCAACAAAAAATAAAAAATAAGACAAATGGGCTAAAAACTCTGATAAAAAAACTAAAAGTTATAGATATATGGAGAGCTATAAATCCAAATAAAACGCAATATACCTGGAAAAGGAAAAATAATGAAGTAGCTAGTAGAATTGATTATTTTCTAGTAAGTGAAGATGTGAGACCAAGAGTACTCAGCACTGATATACGACCTGCAACAATTCAATATACAGATCACTTAGCGATTTCACTTAAAATTAAAAACCAATTGTTCAGAGAACAATTGTAGGTCTTTCCACTAGTAAAGATCTATTTTGATATTGAAATATGAAAAATCAGTTTAAAATGTTAGTTCCTATGGCTTAATGATGTATTTATGTGAATTTAAAGCAAAGGTCAAAATCTAGAACGACCTATTAACCAATGACCTTGACCTCAACTTCAAGGTCACAATCCAAGGACCTTAAATCAGAAGACCCTAGGTCTTTAATATGTTTGGTTAATGAGTAATTTAACTTTACGCGTAATTCTAAATGTAAGATGGGCAAAAACTCCTATTTATTGTCTGCGCACCCTTTCAATCAAAATATACAAGTAAGGACATGTCGCAACTAACAATTTATGAAAAATTATTTGTCGATATGTCATAAGGTATTTGAAAATAAATGAAAATAAGCCAAAATCAAAATTTAGAATATGACCTTGACCTTTGACCTTGACCTCATTTTTATTATTTTCGACCAAGGACCCCAAATCTAAAGACCCTATGTCTTTATCACTTATGGTTTACCATTTAGAAATGCATATCACTTAATTTAAGGGAAAAGGGGGAATAACTCTCATATGGAGTCTCCGTAAAGCTTCGGTCCAAATGAATATCCTAATCCTGAAGATGTAACGAGCAATTTGGTAAAATAAATTTGTCGTAATCTTTAACGGTTGCGAAGGAGTAGTGGCCACAAGAAAAACAGTGTTTGGGGAGATAACTCTTACAACGTAACGTATTTTGTTACACAGTTGTAAATTTTTAAAGCGTATAAACTATACGATACCATAATCCAAATATCTAAGCGACATCTTTTGAAACATCAATAATACGCAAGAAAAAAAATTAGGCGGAAGAAAAAAAAAAAAAAAAATAATAATAATAATTAAAAACCAATTGTTCAGAGAACAATTGAAGGTCTTTCCACTAGTAAAGATCTATTTTGATATTGAAATATTAAAATCAGTTTAAAATGTTAGTTCCTATGTTTTGATGATGTATTTATATGAATTTAAAGCAAAGGTCAAAATCTAGAACGTCTTATTAACCTATGACCTTGACCTCAATTTCAAGGTCACAAACCAAGGACCTTAAATCAAAAGACCCTAGGTCTTTAATATGTTTGGTTAATGAGTAATACCACTTTACGCGTAATTCTAAATGTTAGATGGACAAAAACTCCCATTTATTGTATGCGCACCCTTTCAACCAAAATATACAAGTAAGGACACGTCGCAACTAACAATTTATGAAAAATTATTTGTCAATATGTCATACGGTATTTGAAAAGAAGTGAAAATAAGCCAAAATCAAAATTTAGAATATGACCTTGACCTTTGACCTTGACCTCATTTTCATTTTTTTGGACCGAGGACCTCAAATCTGAAGATCCTAGGTTTCTATCACTTATGGATGACCAGTTGAAAATGCATATCACTTGAATCAAATAAAAAAGGGGGAATAACTCTCATATGGAGTCTCCATATAGCTTCGGTCCAAATGAATATCCTTATCCTAAAGATGTAATGAGCAATTTGGTAAAATGAATTTGTCGTAATCTTTTACGGTTGCGAAGGAGTAGTGGCCACAAGAAAAACAGTGTTCGGGGAGATAACTCATACAAAGTATTTTGTTACGCGGTTGTAAATTTTTAAAGCGTATAAACTATACGATATCATATTCCAAACATCTAAGCGACAAGTTATTAAACAACAATACTACGCAAGAAAAAAAATTAGGCGGAAGAAAAAAAAAAAAAAAATAATAATAATAATAATAATTAAAAACCAATTGTTCATAGAACCATTGATGGTCTTTCCACCAGTAATGATTTTTTTTACATGAAAATATTAAAATTTGGTTTTAAATGTCAATTTCAGCGTCAAATGACAACTTATTGTACGCTGATTCCAAAAATATAAGGTTTCTATACAATAAGATATAAATAAAGGAGATAATTTTTTACTTCCGGTTCAAAATATGTTACTTCCGGTACTGTCTTATAGTTTACTTGACGCTGATTCCAAAAATATATGGTTTTACATACTTTTACAATAATTTATTACAAAAATTAGCTACTTCCGGTTTACAAAAGGTCACTTCCGGTTAGCTTTTTCAACGTCATACTGCTTGCAACCTAATGCAAAAAGTCTAATAGCTTTAACATGAATACATATGAGGTAAAAGCAAAGGTCAAAATCTAGAAAGTTAAATTAACATATGACCTTGAGCTTACTTTCAAGGTCATAAACCAAGGACCTCAAATCAAAAGACTCTAGGTCTTTACTTTATATTGTTAATGAGTTATATTACCATACGACTGACATTAGATATAAAGAGGGGAAAATCTCGCAGCAAATGTTTACGTACCCTTTCGACTAAAATTTATGTGTAACTACATGTCGTGACTAACAATTATGTGAAAATATTTTGTCGATATCTTATAAGATTTCTGAAAATAAGAGATAACAAGCCAAAATCAAAAATTTAATCATGACCTTGACCTTTGACCTTGACCTCATTTTCATTTTTTGGGACCAAGGACCTCAAATCAAAAGATCCTAGGCCTCTAACACTTATGGTTTTCCAGTTAAAAATGCATATCACTTATATCAAATATAAAAGGGGAAATAACTCTCATATGGAGTCTCCGGATAGCTTCGGTCAAAATAAATCAAATCATCCTGAGGATATAACGAGCAATTTGGTAAAATAAATTTGTCAGTTTCTTTTACGGTTGCGAATATTAAGCGATCACAAGAAAAACAGTGTTCGGGGAGATAACTCTTACATTGAAAAGATTTTGGTTACGCGGTGTCAGTTACAAAAGCGTAATAACTGTTCGATATCATATACCATATGTCTAAGCGACAACTTGCGAAACAAAAAAACTGCGAAGGAAACAAAAGTTGGCGGAAGAAAAAAAATAATAATTAAAAACCAATTGTTCAGAGAACCATTGATGGTCTTTCCACCAGTTAAGACCTTTTTTATATTAAAATATTAAAATTTGGTTTAAAATGTCAATTTTAGCGCCAAATGACAGCTTATTGAACGCTTATTCAAAAAATATATGGTTTCTATAAAAAAATATATCGAAAAGAGAGATAATCTTTTACTTCCGGTTTAAAAAGTTTACTTCCGGTATTGTTTGATAGTTTACTTGACACTGATTCCAAAAATATATGGTTTTATATACTTTTACTTTGATTTAGTACAAAAAATAGCTACTTCCGGTTTACAAAAGGTCACTTCCGGTTGTGTTTTTTAAGGTCACATTGCTTACAACTTAATGCAAAATGTCCCATGGCTTTATCATGTGTACATATGAGGTAAAGCAAAGGTCAAAATCTAGAACGTTTAATTAGCATATGACCTTGAGCTCAATTTCAAGGTTATAAACCAAGGACCTCAAATCAAAAGACTCTAGTCCTCTACTTTATATTGTTAATGAGTTATATTACCATACGTATGATATTAGATATAAAAATGCGGAAAACTCGCGTCAAATGTCTACGTACCCTTTCGACTAAAATTTATGTGTTACGACATGTCGTAACTAACAATTGTGTGAAAATATTTTGTCGATATCTTGTATGATTACTGAAAATAAGAGATAACAAGCCAAAATCAAAATTTTAATCATGACCTTGACCTTTGACCTTGACCTCATTTTAATTTTTTTGGACCAAGTACCTCAAATCAAAAGACCCTAGGCCTCTACCACTTATGGTTTTCCAGTTAAAAATGCATATCACTTATATCAAATATAAAAGGGGAAATAACTCTCATATGGAGTCTCCGGATAGCTTCGGTCAAAATGAATCAAGTCATCCTGAGGATATAACAAGCAATTTGGTAAAATAAATTTGTCGGTTTCTTATACGGTTGCAAAGATTAAGCGATAACAAGAAAAACAGTGTTCGGGGAGATAACTCTTACATGGATAAGATTTTGGTTAGGAGCTGTCAGTTTCAAAAGCGTATTAATTGTTCGATATCATATACCATATATCTAAGCGACATCTTGCGAAACAAAAAAAACTGCGAAGGAAAGAAAATTAGGCGGAAGAAAAAAAATAATAATAATCAGAAGAAAACCAATAGGTCTTTCCACGGAAAAGTGGAAAGACCTAATAATAATAATAATCAGAAGAAATCCAATAGGTCTTTCCACGGAAAGGTGGAAAGACCTAATAATAATTAAAAACCAATTGTTCAGAGAACAATTGTAGGTCTTTCCACTAGTAAAGATCTATTTTGACATTGAAATGTGAAAAATCAGTTTAAAATATTAGTTCCAATGGCTTTATGATGTATTTATATGAATTTAAAGCAAAGGTCAAAATCTAGAACGTCGTATTAACCTATGACCTTGACCTCAATTTCAAGGTCACAAACCAAGGATCTTAAATCAAAAGACCCTAGGTCTTTTATATGTTTGGTTAATGAGTAATACCACTTTACGCATAATTCTAAATGTAAGATGGACAAAAACTCCCATTTCTTGTATGCGCACCCTTTCAACCAAAATATACAAGTAAGGACATGTCGCAACTAACAATTTATGAAAAATTATTCTTCAATATGTCATACGGTATTTGAAAAGAAGTGAAATAAGCCAAAATCTAAATTTAGAATATGACCTTGACCTTTGACCTTGACCTCATTTTCATTTTTTGGAACCAAGGACCTCAAATCTGAAGACCCTAGGTCTCTATCACTTATGGTTTACCAGTTGGAAATGGATATCACTTAATTAAATGGAAAAGGGGGAATAACTCTCATATGGAGTCTCCGTAAAGCTTCGGTCCAAATGAATATCCTAATCCTGAAGATGTTACAAGCAAATTGGTAAAATAAATTTGTCGTAATCTTTAACGGTTGCGAAGGAGTAGTGGCCACAAGAAAAACAGTGTTTGGGGAGATAACTCTTACAACGTAAAGTATTTTGTTACGCGGTTGTAAATTTTTAAAGCGTATAAACTATACGATATCATATTCCAAATATCTAAGCGACATCTTTTGAAACATCAATACTACGCAAGAAAAAAATTAGGCGGAAGAAAAAAAAAAATAATAATTAAAAACCAATTGTTCAGAGAACAATTGAAGGTCTTTCCACTAGTAAAGAGCTATTTTGATATTGAAATATGAAAAATCAGTTTAAAATGTTAGTTCCTATGGCTTTATGATGTATTTATATGAATTTAAAGCAAAGGTCAAAATCTAGAACGTCCTTTTAACCTATGACCTTGACCTCAATTTCAAGGTCACAAACCAAGGACCTTAAATCATAAGACCCAAGGTCTTTAATATGTTTGGTTAATGAGTAATACTACTTTACGCGTAATTCTAAATGTAAGATGGACCAAAACTCCCATTTATTGTATGCGCACCCTTTCAACCAAAATATACAAGTAAGGACATGTCGCAACTAACAATTTAGGAAAAAATATTTGTCGATATGTTATACGGTATTTGAAAATAAGTGAAAATAAGCCAAAATCAAATTTTAGAATATGACCTTGACCTTTGACCTTGACCTTATTTTCTTTTTTTGGACCAAGGATCTCAAATCAAGAGACCCTAGGTCTCTATCACTTATGGTTTACCAGTTAGAAACGCATATCACCTATATCAAATACATAAGGGGGAATAACTCTCATATGGAGTCTCTGGATAGCTTCGGTCAAAATTAAAATCCTAATCCTGAAGATGTAACGAGCAATTTGGTAAAATAATTTTGTTGTAATCTTTTACGGTTGCGAAGGAGTAGTGGCCACAAGAAAAACAGTGATTGGGGAGATAACTCTTACAACGTAAAGTATTTTGTTACGCAGTTGTAAATTTTTAAAGCGTATAAACTATACGATATCATATTACAAATATCTAAGCGACAACTTATTTAAAAACAACAATACTACGCAAGAAAAAAATTAGGCGGAAGAAAAAAAAAAATAATAATAATAATAATTAAAAACCAATTGTTCAGAGAACAATTGTAGGTCTTTCCACTAGTAAAGATCTATTTTGATATTGAAATATGAAAAATCAGTTTAAAATGTTAGTTCTTATGGCTTTATGATGTATTTATATGAATTTAAAGCAAAGGTCAAAATGTAGAACGTCGTTTTAACCTATGACCTTGACCTCAATTTCAAGGTCACAAAGCAAGGACCTTAAATCAGAAGACCCTAGGTCTTTAATATGTTTGGTTAATGAGTAATATCACTTTACGCGTAATTCTAAATGTAAGATGGGCAAAAACTCCCATTTATTGTCTGCGCACCCTTTCAATCAAAATATACAAGTAAGGACATGTCGCAACTAACAATTTATGAAAAATTATTTGTCGATATGTCATAAGGTATTTGAAAATAAATGAAAATAAGCCAAAATCAAAATTTAGAATATGACCTTGACCTTTGACCTTGACCTCATTTTTATTATTTTCGACCAAGGACCCCAAATCTAAAGACCCTATGTCTTTTTCACTTATGGTTTACCATTTAGAAATGCATATCACTTAATTAAATGGAAAAGGGGGAATAACTCTTATATGGAGTCTCCGTAAAGCTTCGGTCCAAATGAATATCCTAATCCTGAAGATGTAACTAGCAATTTGGTAAAATAAATTTGTCGTAATCTTTAACGGTTGCGAAGGAGTAGTGGCCACAAGAAAAACAGTGTTTGGGGAGATAACTCTTACAACGTAAAGTATTTTGTTACACAGTTGTAAAGTTTTAAAGCGTTTAAACTATACGATATCATATTCCAAATATCTAAGCGACATCTTTTGAAACATCAATAATACGCAAGAAAAAAAATTAGGCGGAAGAAAAAAAAAAAAAAAAAAAATAATAATAATAATCAGAACAAATTCAATAGGTCTTTCCACGGAAAGGTGGAAAGACCTAATAATTAAAAACCAATTGTTCAGAGAACCATTGATGGTCTTTCCACTAGTAATGATTTTTTTTATATAAAAATATTAAAATTTGCTTTTAAATGTCAATTTCAGCGTCAAATGACAACTTATTGTACGCTGATCTAAAAATATAAGGTTTATATACAAAAAGATATAAATAAGGGAGATAATTTTCTACTTCCGGTTCAAAATATGTTACTTCCGGTACTGTCTTATAGATTACTTGACGCTGATTCCAAAAATATATGGTTTTACATACTTTTACAATAATTTATACCAAAAATTAGCTACTTCCGGTTATCAAAAGGTCACTTCCGGTTAGCTTTTTCAACGTCATATTGCTTGCAACCTAATGCAAAAAGTCTAATAGCTTTAACATGAATATATATGAGATAAAAGCAAAGGTCAAAATCTTGAATATTAAATTAACATATGACCTTGAGCTCAATTTCAAGGTCATAAACTAAGGACCTCAAATCAAAAGACTCTAGGTCTTTACTTTATATTGTTAATGAGTTATATTACCATTCAACTGATATTAGATATAAAAGGGGGGAAAACTAACATCAAATGTTTACGTACCCTTTTGACTAAAATTTATGTGTAACTACATGTCGCGACTAACAATTGTGTGAAAATATTTTGTCGATATCTTATAAGATTTCTGAAAATAAGCGATAACAAGCTAAAATCAAAATTTTGAACATGACCTTGACCTTTGACCTTGACCTCATTTTCATTTTTTTGAACCAAGGACCTTAAATCAAAAGACCCTAGGCCTATGTCACTTATCGTTTACCAGTTAGAAATGCAAATCAGTTATATCATATACAAAAGGGGGAATAACTCTCATATGGAGTCTGCGGATAGCTTCGACTAAAATTATTCATTTCATCCTGAGGATATAACGAGCAATTTGGTAAAATAAATTTGTCGGTTTCTTATATGGTTGCGACATATAAGTGATAACAAGAAAAACAGTGTTCGGGGAGATAACTCTTACATGGAAAAGATTTTTGTTACGCGGTGTCAGTTTCAAAAGCGTATTAACTCTTCGATATCATATACAAAATATCTAAGTGACATCTTGTGAAACAAAAAGTTAGCGAAGCAAAAAAAATTAGGCGGAAGAAAAAAAATAATAATTAAAAACCAATTGTTCAGAGAACCATTGATGGTCTTTCCACCACTTACAACATATTTTGATGTGAAAATATTAAAAATTCAGTTGATATGTCAGTTCCTATGACTTTATGATGTCTAAATATGAATTTGGAGCAAAGGTCAAAATCTAGAACGTCCAATTAACCTATGACCTTGACCTCAATTTCAAGGTCATAGACTAAGGATCTCAAACCTAAAGACACTAGTTCCTTAATATGTATGGTTCATGAGTAATATCACTTTACGCATAATTCTAAACATAAGAGGGGCGAAAACTCCCATTTATTGTCTACGCACCCTTTAAATCAAAATTTATAAGTTACCACATGTCGCAACTAACAATTTAGTAAAAATAATTTGTCGATAAGTTATACGGCTTTTGAAAATGAGTGAAAATCAGCCAAAATCAAAATTTATAATATGACCTTGACCTTTGACCTTGACCTTATTTTCATTTTTTTGGACCAAGGACCTCAAATCAAAAGACCCTAGGTCTCTATCACTTATGGTTTACCAGTTAGAAATGCAAATTCTTATATCAAACATAAAAGGGGGGATAACTCTCATATGGAATCCATATACGGCTTCGGTCAAAATAAAACAGAACATCCTGAGGATATAACGAGCAATTTGGAAAAATAAATTTGTCGGTTTCTTATACGGTTGCGAAGCCTTAGAGATAACAAGAGAAACAGTGTTCGGGGAGATAACTCTTATTTGGGATAGTATTCGGTTAAAACGAGTTGGTTTCAAAAGCGTATAAACTGTTCGATATCATATTCCAAAAATCTAAGCGACAACTTGCGAAACAAAAAAACAGCGAAGGAAAAAAATTAGGCGGAAGAAAAAAAAAAAAAATAATAATAATAATAATAATAATCAGAAGAAATCCAATAGGTCTTTCCACGGAAAAGTGGAAAGACCTAATAATCAGAAGAAAACCAATAGGTCTTTCCACGGAAAAGTGGAAAGACCTAATAATAATCAGAACAAAAACAATAAGTCTTTCCACAGAAAAGTGGAAAGACTTAATAATCAGAACAAAACCTATAGGTCTTTCCACGGAAAGGTGGAAAGACCTAATAATCAGAACAAAACCTAAAGGTCTTTCCACGGAAAGGTGGAAAGACCTAATAATCAGAACAAATTCAATAGGTCTTTCCACGGAAAGGTGGAAAGACCTAATTAATCATTGTCAAGGGAACAAAGGAAAGGGATACTTCAAATTAAACAACTATATTCTTAACGACGAATCATACAAAATAAAAATAAATACTTTGATAGATAAATATAAAAAATTAAGAAATAAAAAAAGTCTAGCAATCGTGTGGGATCTTTTTAAAATAGAAGTAAGAGAGAAAACTATAGAACATTGTAAATTAAAAGCTAAACATAAAAGAGATGAAATTACAAAACTAGAACAAGAACTTAAACTTTTGAATGAAATTCATGATAACAACCTGGATGGAAAAAATAATTTGCCAAATATAATTGATTCAATAAATAAAACAGAAGAAACGCTACAAACTCTATATTCAGATAAAATAAAAGGGGCAAAAATAAGATCACGAGTTAAATGGATAGAAGAGGGCGAAAAAAATACAAAATATTTCTTGGGATTAGAAAAATCAAGACAAACAAGGAAAAACATTACTGCTATAAGGGACAGTAAAGGAGAAATAACAGAAGATCAAGGCAAAATATTAGATACGGGGAGAAATTATTATGTCAATTTATATAAGTCAACTAACCCTGATCTAACAGAAATTGAAAATTATATTGACAAAACTAAAATAAATTACAAATTAAGTACAAAAGAAGGCAATGAAATTGACGGCAACCTGACAATAGAGGAATGTACACAATCTGTTTTTAAAATGAAACTTAATAAAACACCAGGTATCGATGGTCTCTCAATTGAATTTTATAGAGCTTTCTGGTCAAACTTACAAAACTTTGCTGTAGATGTTTTTAATAATTGCTATAAAAAAAAAGAATTAACAAATTCTCAGAAACTTGGATTGATTACCCTTATATACAAGAAAAACGACCCATTAAATTTAGATAATTATAGACCAATTACCTTACTAAATGTAGATACCAAAATTATAGCATACTCTCTTGCACAAAGACTGAAACCAATATTGCATAAAATCATTCATAGTGATCAAAACGGTTATGTAAAAAACAGATATATAGGATTTAATATTAGACAAATCCAAGATATTATAGATTATTCGGAAAAATTCAATGTAGAT
This sequence comes from Mytilus edulis, assembly GCA_019925275.1. Taxonomy (NCBI): domain Eukaryota; kingdom Metazoa; phylum Mollusca; class Bivalvia; order Mytilida; family Mytilidae; genus Mytilus; species Mytilus edulis. The sequence goes on from CM034362.1 coordinate 48,934,602, forward strand.
GGAGCTATCCTATTTTTAGACTTCACAAAGGCATTTGACTCGCTAGAATGGGAATGTATGTATTGTTCCTTAAAGAAATTTGGCTTCCAGGAATCTCTTTTGAGGTGGATAAATACGTTATACACAGATATAAAGGGTTGCATATTAAATAATGGTTGGATTTCAAGACCCTTCAACATTGAGCGCGGAATCCGTCAAGGGTGTCCCGCGAGTTCTATAATTTTCGTAATTGCTGTTGAAATTTTAGCTAGTAGATTAAGACAAAATAAAAATTTTAAAGGTTTTCAAATTAAACTAGATAATAAAACCCATACATTAAAATTAAGCCAGCTTGCAGACGACACCACTTTATTTTTAAATTCAAAACAAGAAGTGTCATTAACTCTGAATATTATAGAAATTTTTGGATCACTTTCAGGCCTAAAGCTTAACCGAAATAAAACAGAAGGAATATGGCTCGGCAATTTAAAGTCCTGCAAAGATAAAGTTGAAAACATTAATTTTACACAAAAACCTATGAAAGTTTTGGGAATATACTTTGGACTTAATAAAAATGAGTGTAAAAAATTAAACTTGCAACGACAATACGAAAAATCTGAAAAAATAATTAAAGATTGGAATAAAAGAAATTTAACTATGTTAGGTAAGATAACTCTTGTTAAATCATTAATCTTACCGAATATTACTTATGTTGCATCTGTAACCGAAATTGATAACGAATACCTAGCAAAATTTAAAAAATTAATATACAGTTTTACATGGAATAATAAATCTGAAAAGGTTAAAAGGGATATAATAAGTAAAAATTACCATGCTGGCGGGCTTAAAATGATAAACATAGATAAATATCTAGAAGCGATAAATATTAGTTGGGTAAAAAAACTCATCGACAACGAAGATCTATCACCCAATTGGAAAGTATTACCAAGATTTTATTTTGATAAATTTGGACAAGAATTCCTTATATTTAAAATGAATTTTACCAATATTAATTTGGTCTATAAACTGAAAGAACTAATTCCACAATTTTACTTAAGAATAATCAAATCATGGATAAATACAAAATCTGAAAAGGAATTGGATCATCTATCATATAAACAAATAAGACAGCAGCTTATATGGGGCAATAAAAATATCAAATTAAACGGTAAATGTCTCATCTTCAAAAACTGGATAAACAGCAAAATTCTTTTTTTAAATGACATTATTGATAATAAAGGAAAATTTAATCAAAACATGATCTTAGATAAACTTTCCTGTCATGCTAACTGGTTTTCAGAATATTCTAAATTAATGAAAGCAATACCAAAACAGTGGTTACAAGAGCTAACTAAAGAAGAATCATTAAAAACAAAAGTCACCATTGACTCCGAATATAAATTTAAAGATAAAAAAGGGAAAATGGCATCACTTAAAAACATTTCCTCCAAAGACATTTACATCTCCCTCTTAAATAGATATTATGAAAAACCAATAGGATTTCAAAAATGGGACAACATATTTATCTTGGAAAACAACACAAACAAAAGACAACAAATGCTAAATTATATCTTTTACTATATACAAGATAATAAATTCAAAATGTTAAGATGGAAATTTCTGCACCACATTTTACCAACCAAACAATTACTTTTCTCTTGGAAAATAACTAAAACTCCGCTATGTAATATTTGTGATGTCATCGAAGATTATGAGCACTACTTTTTAACATGCAAATTTCTGAAATCATTTTGGAATCAAATAAAAATTTTACTTGATAAACTTAAAATAGGACATCACATCATATCAATTAAATCACTTTTGTACGGATACAAAATAAACGGTACAAGTTACTACAGTATTAATGATTTAATTACAATTATTCTTTTTACTGTATACAAAGGATACTATATATCCGAACAAAAAACAAAACAAATTAATATGTTTGAAATTTTCAAAAAAGAATTTCTTCAATATCATGAAATATTGATAAATAAAGAAGGCAAATACGAAAAATTCCATAATCTGGTTGCAGCAAAAATTAAATTAATTTCATAAATTAGAATTTATTATACATCATGTTATCATATTTCTATACAGTTACATACATGTCATTATTACTATATATACATATTGTGCACTAACAAGTACTAACTTATCAATAAAATGCTATATACTAATGTTAACGAGGCCGGGATAAGGTACCGGTACTTCTTGTATCTCTAACAAATGTAAAATTCAAATAAAATATTATAACATTAAAAAAAAAAAAAAAAAAAAATCATCAAGCATTCCTAAAAATGCTATTGACATTCACCAAAATGGGCTGTCCTTCTGTTGAAGGCCGTACGATGACCTATGATTGTTAATTTATGTGTCAGTTAGTCTCGTGTGAAGAGTTGTCTGTTATGCAATCATACTGCATCTTCTTTTTTAATATTTACTTCAAAAAAAATAAATATAAATCAAATTAGAAAACAACCATGTAATAGGGACACGATGTTTCCTTTGAAAACAGATGATATCAATGAAATCAATCAAGGCAATATCCTTCGTCATAAATTAGTTTCATCGTAAAGACATATTTTCTTTTATACATTTTACAGATCATTCTGTTACTGTACTATCTTATACCTATACCAAATCTTTCCTTAACACACTGCGAAGAATGACTGTTTGGTCTATAGCATACTGATTTAGTAATCACCATCTTCCCTTCCAAAAATAATTAAGACAAAAATGATGGTAGAAGGTAAAAAAAGGTCTATATATATATTATACATGTTATCTATAATACTTAAATAACGAGGTCCAATTTGTTAGCCGTCATCGGGTAAAAACGACAAATCAAAGAATTCAACTTTATATATAGCTAATATAGGACAATGGTGTAGATTAAAAATTACACCACTCCAGACCCTTTTGTTTTCCCCATAACTAATATTGCCAATAATTAACAAGTTCCTGGTCGAATCCGATACCGATACCAATAGTATATTCACTTGTTACCTATTACCTTATATGTACGTTCCGCATTTGACAGGAGCACCACCAAACGGTGTAATCAGGATTTTGCTAAATACACGGGTCATTATCAAAGGTCGACGGGTTCTAACAGAAAGATTTGAAAGCAGAGAAAACTGTGTATCTTATAATCGGCATGACTTTATCAGATGACAATACCAATACTAAAATAAGGCTTACGCATAGTTATATACTTTAATTCAGTCACGGACTCGCGATATCACGGGTGTGTTCTAGTAGTTATTGACTAAGCAAGTCGGTTTATGACATTTTATCTGCACGGCTCTGGCGATCCTAGGTAATCTGAATGACGTGCAAATTAACACACATGATACAAAATTTGATTGGTCAAAAACATTTATCCATATTTTAAAAAGTCTAGAATAAATAATTATCAGGACATGGGCTGAATAAAACATTTTAATATGAAGCTTCATTTCCTGTGTTATTCTAGTCTTAACGCCATCAAATTAACTATTGAATTAACCTCCGAACACCTGCAAGTGTCATGCAGATATGGGATATAAACTTAAAACATTTTTGCGCCTGTCCCAAGTCAGGAGCCTTTGGTCTTTGTTAGTCTTGTATTATTTTAATTTCAGTTTCTTGTGTACTATTTGGAAATAAGTATGGCGTTCATTATCACTTAACTAGTATATATTTGTTTAGGGGCCAGCTGAAGGACGCCTCCGGGTGCAGGAATTTCTCGCTACTTTGAAGACCTGTTGGTGACCTTCTCCTGCTGTTTTTTCTATGGTCGGGTTGTTGTCTCTTTGACACAATCCCCATTTCCATTCTCAGTTTTATTACCACCAAATTGAACTATAATATTTTACATTAAAATGATTTTTTTTAAGTGATCAGAGTAATACAACAAAACAATATATACAATATTCAGCTTAGGTAAATTACACACAGAATATACATTCAATTAAAATATTACAAAAACACAATACTTTACATGTAGCTGTAAAACAATTTAGTAAATATTGTTAAATTTCAAACTGGATTTAATAAGTTGATAATATATATTTAAATTAAAACATTTTACTGTCAAACCACTCAAATATTCAATGCTGAATTCGCAGTATACTAGTACTCTCAAAGTATATTTAAAAGATTCATGTAGTTTTGAACAAAGACTTCCTGTATTGCCTGCATCAACCATTGGTTCCAATGACATTGAAAAACAAATTGTACTTGAACTACCAAGATAAACAAATAAAACAGAAATAAAGGTACTGATAAAATGACAAACACTACAGCTAGATATTGTAAGCATTTTTTACGAAAATTTATGCACAGTGGCCTTCTCGGTATAGACGGAAGAGGCATTGGAACGTCTTGTTCAATTACTATTATTGGTTTTGGTAAAGGTTGTGTTGGTATAAATGATATTGGCGGTAATTTTGGTACAGGTTGTGTTGTTATAACTGATATTGGTGGTTGTATTTCTCTTACCGGTGTTGGTGGTGTTGGAATGCGGGGCCGTGTATTTGGGAAAAGTTGGGGAAGTGTGATTGGTGCAGGCTGTTCACACATATCAGAATCTGTGCATGGCAAACGATCATTTTCTCGAGGTGGAACATTGAAAGAACAAACACTTCCTTTGATACAGCAACAATTCTATTTGCACGAAAGCAGCTTTTCACAAGTACATTCAAATACGTCGTTTTGCGGATTATCCAGTAAAGAAGGAAAGCACCTGCACACACAGCATCCAAGAGACTTTTCACATGTCAGCATTTCCCTCAAAATACACTCACAAAAGTCATTTTTTTCCACATAAGAAGGAAACAATCGTACAATACAACAACAAACATTTCGTTCACAATTAATGCAGTCACCACATGTACATTGAAACCAGTCCGATTCTGAAAGATTTTGTTGTTCTGGAAAACAACGAGCAATAAAACATTTGCACGGTAGACTGCACGACAGGCATTCCGCACATTTACATGTACAAATATCTGGGTGAGATGGTGTCAAATACTCAGGAAAACATCTATATATAAAACATTTGCATGGAATTGTAAAAGCCAAGCATTCTCGACAACTACAGGTCCAAATGTCGGTTTCAGATGGATTTAAGTGTGTCGGAAAACATCTGAAGGTAAAACATTTACATCGTCTTTCAAATGCCAGACAATCACCACATCTGCATGTACAAATATCAGGATCAGGGGGTATTAAGAACTGAGGAAAACACCTAAAAGTAAAGCATTTACAGGGGAATTTACGTGCCAAACATCGTCTGCAACTACAGGTCCAAATGTCAGTTTCGGAAGGATTCAAGTGTGTTGGACAACATCGAAATGTAAAGCACTTACAATGCCTTTCAAAGGCAATACAATCACCACATCTACATGTGCAGACTTCGTATTGAGGAGGAACAAGATAGGTCGGACAACAACGCAGTATACAACAATGACAATTTCGCTCAGTGCTAAAGGATTCACCACATTTACATTCAAAGACATCGTCTTTCGGGATAGGTAATTTTGTTGGAAAACATCTTAAAATACAACATTTACAAATCTGTTCATACGATAAACACTTTTTACACGTACAATCACAAGCTTCTGTGTCTTGTTCCGGAAATCTTGAAGGAAAACATCTAAGGATGCAGCATTTACAAGACTGTTCACATTTCCATCTGTTCTCTATACTGTAAAATAAATACATTAGATGAGTGATTCATTATAATACGTTGTTCTGATTGGCTAACTGCACATCACATGTTGTTCTTTTAGCAATTGCATTACACAATAAAACTTATTATTCATGATGACACGAGGTCCCATAAAAAAGAGGTAAATTAAATAAAAAAATTATGAAACTCGTTTTTTCATGATCCTAACTAACAAATGTCATTATAAGTATTGAATGCTTCTTTTTATAACTTCATAGGGTGTAAAAGCGTTGACCGTGCGCACATGTTTAGAATGAAGCGCTTCCGCGCTTCATACAAAATGTACTTCGGTCAACGCTTTAACACCCCAATAAAGTTACAAAAAGAAGCATTCAACTCTTAAAACATAAAGCACAATAGATTGATGGTTACTGAATTACACCGCTTGCCTTTTTTGGATATTTATTTTGAATTTTCATGTCATATCTTAAGTGAAAGAACGATTAGAAATATTATATCGCCAAAAAATAACAATCACAGTTGAACAAAATAATCTATAACATAGATATATTCTAAAACATACTAAGCACATTACAAAAATCATTGAATTCGCAAATGAAAGATTTGACACGTTTGTACAGTTTAATAGACATACAATTTGGATCTAGATTCATGTGATTAGTTTAAACGTAGTTTACAATCTTGTTCTGTGGTATATTATGGGTCAGTGACAAAAATACCACACTCCCCTACTTAATATAAATTAACTTGGCAGTATTTATAAAATATATACCGGTATCTTTAACACACAATTTGATCCCATATGAACAAAAACTATTATTATCTCATTCAATATGGGAAGACAAAGACATTGATTTACAATGATGACTTATAACAATTATTTGTATATCAGTTTAAACATGGCTAGTTAATAGGGAAACATTTAAAATATCGTAATAATAATTTCATATTGTGTCTTAACATTTAGTTGATAATGTACATTCAATGTATATCTTGCATTACATTGAACTCCTTTATAAATACTTGACAAAACTTTTGTATGATACATTTATATTGTATTTATTTTAATAGCATAATAAAGAAAGCTTCTGCAATTTAATCTTTTTACGAGTGATTTCATATTGATAAAACACCCCTTTCGTATGATGGTGTTATAACAAGAGGGTTGAAATCTATGCACTTTGCCAGTACCCTTACTGTATTGGTTGTTGGATATCAGAACGTATTTACATACAATCAGTAAAATATAATGTGTACATTTGTCGATGAGGTCACATTCAAACGTATACAATAAAAGACGGACTCAAATCACAAATAAGCCAAACGTTACGTCTTCACAGTTTTATATATAGCGATATACCAAAGTTAAAAGTAAGCCTACAACAAAACTCACACGTTATAGTCAGATACAAATTTAATATTGACATTAAATATAAATAATTTCTGTCCAAAATAGGTTTGAAATATAAATATATGTAAGTGTATACGTGAATAAAACAAAAAGATTGTAAAAGAAAACCCATTAAAGGCCTAAGTACGGTATTAGTTCACACCGAACAGTAAGCTTTAAAGGGATTCAAAAAATGACTAGTGTAAAACCATTCAACCAAAAAACCAACAGTCTAATCTATATAAAAAAAAAACGAGAAACTCTTATGAACCACATCTGCAAACGACAACTTCTGAACATGAGGTTCCTGACTAAGAAAAGGTGCAAGCAAATGCAGTAGGTTTAAACGTTTTAATATATACAAACTTTCACCCTTACCCGAAACAATAGTGTAATTCCGGCGTAACACGCCAGGCGTTGTCAAAACCATGTACACTGCCAAAACGCTAGTAAATTTGGACTTGTCAACTTGTTAATTTTATCTATATCGTGTGCAAAACGAGACTTAAAAGTGTTAAGGGCGTACGAGAAGCGTTTATCGGGCGTTTAAGTAACGTATGTTGACGACTGTATGGCGTTTGTCTCACACTATTGAAATGCACGCTCCGAGGTAAAATCGGTCCTCGAACATATTTGAGACGCGTCCCAGTCGATAAACCACGATTTGGGTGTGTCTTGGATGTGCACATATGGGTTGTTTGAACTATTTCTAGATAGATGCACGGATATAAGCCACTATAAATGACCTTGAATGTCAGAATACGTTTTTGATACGATACGAGTGCGTTTTATACGCCAGGCATATGTTATTAACACGCCCCTCCAACGTCAAAGTATAAGTCAGAGTAAAAGTCAGAGAAAAAGTAAAATGATCTTGAGGCGTATACAACGTTCCCTGAACGTGTCTCAAACGTATCTTTAGCATTTTGCAACACGCGTGTAACGTAAGTAGTACGTGCTTGTAGCAAACAATTATCCGATTGAACGCTAGAGCAAGTAAGATGAACATTTTGATGCTGCATAAACATTTCTTGGGGTTAAATCGTTCCCCAAGCGTATACCTTTGCATTTCGACGTACTTCAAACATGCGTCTATACGATTGTTTTACAGTTGTGGACAGTTGTCTCATTGGCAATCATACCACATCTTCTTTTTTATAGCCTTTCTCTTGTGTGCATTTCACTTAGACGGTCAACTTTATGTGTACGTCTGGTGCACGTCGTTGTATACGCCAATGTTTGGCGCCGGCAAAATAGACACACTGTAAAATGTCAATTGAAATGGCTTAACTTAAACATGTTTAATGAGACAACATCAGTCTATAGCTGTGAAATGAATATAGAAAGTAAACCTTACTTTGCTGCCATACAGAAAAATGGTACACAGGAAGAAAAAAAATGTGAAACGATGAAGAACAGAAATATTTTTTTTCGAAATAAACAATTTTGTTGTTCATTGTACGAGCATCAGAAGTAAGGTAATATACACCATTTTGATTGAATCGCATGAACTATTAAGTAACGAGACCAGATGCATCAATTGGATAGGTATATTTTTAAAATAAACATTATTTCAATTAATTATAATAATAAATACCTTTCTTGATCTCCAACTTGTGAATTGCATACATCACAATCACAGTCACACTTCTTGATTATAAAATAAATCAGTATGCAAGGCAGAAAAGGAATCAACAAGACGAGACATGGTAAAACAAAAATTAAAAGGCAGCCTTTCATAGTGTCACTGCATCTACAACAATCTGCGTCCCTCTGTGTTTGTCTTGTACGTGTAACTGTTGGTCTTCTGCGTGGTTCTTGTGCGGTGCGCTTCCAATAAACGGTACAGCACTTACAACAATCTGCGTCCCTCTGTGTTTGTCTTGTACGTGTTACTGTTGGTCTTCTGCGTGGTTCTTGTGCGGTGCGCTTCCAATAAACGGTACAGCACTTACAACTTGTAAAAAAGCGCCATGAAATTTTAAAGGCGGATACTAGTCCATTAAGAGCTACTGATATTTCAGTTGAATCCACAGTACAGTCCAGTGTGCAAACATCATAAAATCCCATAATCAGCATTATTTGTGTTATTTCAAAGAGAAATAAAAACACAAACGTTTCTACGTATTCACTTATATTCCGCTTGTATACAATTTTACCTTTATATTCAAGAAACATCTCATATATGATGTAGACAATCTGAAGCAATGAAAATATCGTTGCCACTATGGTAAATATCATGAAAACAAGTTGCACATTTTTACCAGTTTCTTCGCACATTACAGTAAATTTTATATTTTTCACTCTACGGCCTTCTACAATTGAATAGTTTCCCCTATTATTCATTTCAGAATACTCGACCCAATCGAAACTCATATCAAGAATAATAAGCACTATAGAAATAGCATGTTTTAGCAAGTTAAATATTCGCCGTCTTTCAAAATGAGGTTTCATTTCATTGTTTTCTTTAGCGATCTGTGTAGTATTTACTGACGCGACTTCATCATTTCCTACTTTTCGCCTACGTGATATGACATTTGAATGTCCGGCTGTTTGTGGTATTAGTATAACCGTATCATGCTCTGTGCGTTTTTTTGCATCGTCTTCCGTCGTCATTGTGGACTTTAACTGTTTCATTTCCATTTCGCTGCTTGGTGCAGCTTTTTGATAACGTATGCAAATTTTAGAACTTCGCTGAGTCGATTCAGGTGAATCAAAAGTCAAACTTCTATCTTTGGGAAGTTCCAAGTTTGTCTCTGATGTACTCTTTGCCTCTCTGTCTTCGTATTTTTCTTCTGGACTGTTATTTTAATCCATTTTTGAATCACCTGCTCGCCTTCTTTTTGAAGTGTTTTTCCATGATATAGATTAATTGTCAATGTTTTCTATTGATTGCTTATCTATATTTATAGTGTCTTGCTCTATTATATCGTGTTTCAAGTCCTTCTCTTTTTCATGTCTGTTTCTTTTCAATGTTTGGTCTAGTTCTTCAAAATAGATCTCCTGACCTTTTAACATTTTCAGTTTGAAGATTGTTGCTTTCATTAGTTTTGTTATCCATCTTAAACCGAAATGTAATTGATTTATTCAGGAGTTATCACAACTATTTATAATACCGTTTTACAACTGCATATGTTATTAACACATTGACGAATATAGTTATCTGTAATTAAAATCTAAGATCTGTATTGTATTATAGTATTTAAATTAAAATAATATTTAATGATAAACACCTAACATTGTATAACGATGTATACACTTATTGTATATATGACACGTATTTGTTCGGTTTAAAGACATCGTACTCTAGCATGTCTAGTGGTTATATTTGATACGTCATCGTCATTTCATAAATTATTGATTTACATTCAGATATATCATGTTTTTTGTTACCAGATACAAAATTTTAAGCAATTCGATCTAATTCATTATGTTACCTGACCAACATGATCAAGTGATATGTTCTTATTATTTGGGCTCTTTAGTGGTGACCAACACTGTGCAGGACAAATTTGTCATTCCAAAATTGGCAAATCTAACTTTGTCGGTTTACAAGATATCAAAAATATCAAAAATATTCTTTGCCCAAGTTATAGATAATTAAAACATTTTCCACATATGTTCCAATTTGTCACCGTTGTCACTGTTGTCACCACAGCTGATTAAAAGTAAATTTTAAAAAATCCCACGCGGTAAAAGGTAAAGTTCCTCTCGGCAAATGTACATTTTTTTTTGTACTTTTCCCATGGGAATTCTAAACTTGCCATCGGAAATACCATTTACATGATATATAAATGAATTTCGTGAAGTAGAAATAAAAAGCATTTTTCAAATTGCTAATTTCTTTATAAAAATACGATAACATTAAGTTTAATGCGATTCTGCAATAAAACATTTAGCATTTTTGTTAAAACTGGTCTTTGGGTTTTTGTTCAATAAATTTTGACACCCATTTATCACAAACTTACTCTATCTCTCTCACATCCCCTTATATACATTGTTCCAGGCGGTACCCCGACGGTTCCAACGATGGGGTTCCGGGCGGTACCTTAACGGTTCTAATGATTGGCTACCGGGCGATCCCCTGAAAGTTTCAAAGATGGGGTACCGGACGGTACCCCGACGGTCCTAAGATAGGGTACCCTGACAGTTCAAAGATGGGGTACCGGACGGTACCTCAACGGTTCTAATGATTGGCTACCGGGCGATCCCCTGAAAGTTTCAAAGATGGGGTTACGGACGGTACCCCGACGGTCCTAAGATAGGGTACCGGGGGAGAATGTGAGTGATATAGATACCTTTCAAATAAATTTAAAAAAACGGGCAGTGCCCTTTAGAAATGTAATTTAGCCCAAACATACATGTATACTGAACGACTTTAGAAACGCAACACTCATTTTGTTGATTTTTTTTACCAAATCTTTTTTGATTCTCTTACAACTACTTTTCATGCTTATCATGCTTCTTTCTCCTTACAAAAATTCAAAATCTGACTTACCTGTGGTTATTGAACATACCGAATTTTTGAAGTTGCACAAAATTTTGGTCCCATGAAAGATTGTTTCAGTTTTTTTTGCTTTGTGAAACAGTTCTTTCAATCCTATGCCTTACTTACTTTTTTTAAATGTTGCATCTCCATTTTGCCAAGTCTGAGAAATAAAAAAAACCAAAAAAACTGAATAAGCCCTTAGGAATATTGCAAACATGAAAACATAAATGTGCTGCAACCATACCGTATGAATTCAGAAACTCGTTCTACTGTCCTTCCGATAATGATACAAGTAGACAAGATTTGTTGCTGGCCATCAATGAACAGATCAACGTGTTGTATTCTAAATGAAACATCAACAGAATTTGATTATGCAACGTCATTTGCCAATCATGTTTACGGCCGCAACGTCAACTGCTAACCAAATTGCTGAGTGCCATTGAGTACAGATTCATGTCATATTTGTTTCCCATGAACTGCATTGCCAAAGAATTGACTGAAGGAAAACCTGTAAAGCCTCAAGTTACAACCGCATAATTGCCAAAACCAATTGATGGGTTGAACAAATGCAAAATCAGAAGGTGTAACATAGAAGCCAACAAAAATGTCAGACAGAATTTCTTGACCTTTCTGACAATCATTTTTGCGTTAGTAACAAGCAGTCATCGCTTTTGACGTTGACACATTCATTAAAAAAAAAACCAAAAAAATAATCTAGTGTTGCGTTTCTAAATTCGTTCAGTTAAGATATGCTACATAATAATAATTATACTGTCAAACTAAAATCGCTACAATCTACTTATTTTCCATTACGTTATTAGCATAATATAAAAACACAAGTTTGTATAATTCAACACAAATTATACTTTCCATTAAGTCTAATCTAGAAATGTATCCTTCACACCTTTTACATAGGCCGGTAATGGGTATCTGTCAAGCTCTACATACACTATGAAATTTAAAGTAGACTGTTTTAACAGTAAGGAGCATTGTAGTCTTTTGCAACTATATCAAAGACTAAAATGATTAGTTTACCGATTGAATACAGATAAAAGAAATATTTGATTTTTAGTTGCTGGTGATTTTGTGTACGAATAGACTAAGACTACTATAACAAATAGAGAACAATTCGAAATAGGCGTTTGATAGGGTATTAGTTTAAGGTAGGCGTGGTTTTCGGTAACTTTCCTCCAATCACCCGGCCTATTTGACAAACCTGTGTGTGCTGATGCGTGTCAACTGGCTGTTGTAACGGCACGTGTCTTACATTGGAATCACTTGCGTGACCAATGTTTATTGTAAAATTTGCTTTCATGTGGTCAAGTTATTTGACATATAAGTTTTAAGGGTTGAAACTTGCATTTACTTTTTGAAAGATTATTTTCGACAGTGCCCCCGATATACGGCCATAAAGTGTTTAAGAAAAATATGAATTAAAGAAGGGTGCATAATAACAGAGAATGTAATCTAGGATATTTTTACTTAGTATTATTGTCCCAGATATAACACATGTATTATATATATGGCTCTGATATTAACTATGACGTGTTCTTGAAAAAACATATTTGTCCGATAATTTGAACTACTAGTACCTAATAAGGGCATCTCGATCTTTTTCAATATAATATTATTGCATGAATGATAAATCGCTGATTATTAATTCTAGTTCTGATTTGTGACTGTTTAAAACAGAGACATCTATACGAATTCTTGTTTAAGTTTACAAAGAACACACTATACATTTTTCTTTGAAATATCAATCAATTTTGGGCAGACTTGCTTTTTCTTTGTTTCGTAAACATTATCATACGTTTCATTATATTTGAATGCTTCACAAATGCTTCAAAATACTTAAGCCTGTTTTGTTGTATTTTTATTGGGGTCATTGACTCCCCCCTCCCACAAAAAAAGTAAACTAATTGTATAATTAGTCTAATATTTAATTTGAATAAAATTGAGAATGGAAATGGGGAATGTGTCAAAGAGACAACAACCCGACCATAGCACAAAAACAACTGTTTTAAAACGCAATATCAATTGAGGTCAGCCAAACCCAAATTCAACAACAAGGAACAAGGAGTGTCATTCAACGGGTTTATTTTCTTTTAGCAGTTCTGATCTTTTTATTTTATTAAATACATAATAGTACAATGTACTTTCCATATACATTTTTGACTTCCTAAAAAATACTTAGAAATACATTTTGAACAACGTATTTGTCACATTTCCGCTTTTGTCGTCTGACCAAACTTAGTTTGGTCTTTCAATATGCATGAGACACTTGTCACTAATTTTTGAACAAACATTAACTATCCACCAATCCATCTTCAATTGCGACACCTCTGTTCCATACCTGTCATTTTGTCACATGCTTTGTACTAGTCTTCGAACAAATTTCGTGTTTTAAACCGATTTTGTTCTTCATTTAAAATATTCTTGTCAAGTAATACATTCCTTGAACAGTTTAGATGTTAAACTAAATCCTATCAAATAAATTTGGTGCAATGGTTCTTTGAAACATATTTTTTATTAATTTGAGCGTGTCTACCCCTCGTCTAGTAGTGATTTGTGTTTGTATAAACATACAACAGAAGTCTATGTTGGTATAGTAAGTTATTGTTTTGTTTTACGTGTTTTGCAGGTTGTACTAAGCCATACGAAATTTAAATATCATATTTAGATGCAAACTGAAAGATTAAAAATTCAAATGATTATAAAAACTATAATGGATACGGAGCGGGGGTATTGCACGAAGTCATCCATACTAGCCGAATTATAAACCAAGCCTCCGTACTAATATGATCACTTGATTCAAAATTAAGCTTGTCAGATGGAACAAAAACAACGCTTCTGGTTAAGGACTACAGTTGAAAAGTAAAATTTGCTACCAATCCATGCAAAATAGTAAGATGTGCAAAAATGTATGTTCCTGAGCGTATAATGCACAAAAAAAAAGTAAACACACAAAAATACTGAACTCCGAGGAAAATTCAAAAAGGACAGTCCAAAATCAAAAGGCAAAATCAAAAGTCCAAACACATCAAACGAATGGATAACAACTGTCATATTCCTGACTTGGTACAGGCATTTTCTAATGTAGAAAATGGTGGATTGATCCTGGTTTTATAGCAAGCGAAACCTCTCACTTATATGACAAAAGACAAAGAAAGGGTTGTTAATTTGTACTTTTGCAATTAGTAAGGCTAAGTTACGATCGACGTGCACTACAACAGAATTACGGTTTCAGTTACTATAAACACACACAAAGTAATTGGGCTAATTAGAAGTCTCGGGCATAGTTTATTCAGAGACATATACACATACACATATACAAAATGTATTTACTGTAGTACGCCGCTAGATTAAAACTGACGTGGAAAGGTAACACATGGCCAGCGAAAGCTCTTTAAATGAGAGCCCAGGTGGTCGTGTGGTCTAGCGGGACGGCTGCAGTGCAGGCGGGCGATTTGGTGTCACGATATCACAGTAGCATGAGTTCGAATCCCGGCGAGGGAAGAACCAAAAATTTGCGAAAGCAAATTTACAGATCTAACATTGTTGGGTTGATGTTTAGACGAGTTGTATATACAAAATGTGTATATATATACATGTATGTATATATTTCTCTGAAACATATATTCTCAGTTTAAATTTAGTTTAAAGCATTATCGAACTTATACGACTTTCATCTTTAAAATTTACTTTACATTAATTAAAATATGTAATTTACATGTATTATCATTGTCGCCTTTAATTTTTCCGTATACTAGTATCTTGTTCTTCCGTTTTATCTGGTACGTTTCCGTTAGGTGTCCAGTGGCGGATACAGAGTGGGCGTAGAGGGCGTACGCCCCCCCCCCTTTTGCTCGGACATTTTTTTTATTTTTTTTTGTAAAATGATAAATCAGACTAGACTTCGTGAACTTTGCCATTTCCCGAGTATTCAATTTTTATACGACAATTCTTTACTTATAATGATATTTTTCGCTGGTATATACTGATTGTCAAAGTCATGTGATTTGCTATGGTTGAGTTGACCAGTGTGTTGAAAAAACGGCACTCGGTCATTTTAAATTCAAATTACAGTAATTGCACATTGTACATTGCTTAGGCTGAGGATGTCATGACAATCAGGAAACCTACAAAGCGACACAGGAGTGAGCAAGAACGTATTGACTTCTATTTCACTATTCCACCAAACAAAAAGTAATAGTTATAATACTCTATAGACTCTTACACTCCCATGAAAAAAAAGTTCCACAATATTCATGATATTATTTACCTACGAAAACTTGTTTTACCCCAAATGCCCAAGCTTATTTTATTCAAATGACAAAGTTGAATAATGATCCCCTATCACCCCGTCGAATTTTTGCACCTGTCCCAAGCCAGGAGCCTCTGGCCTTTGTTAGTCTTGTATTTTTTTTAGTTTCTTGTGTACAATTTGGAAATTAGTATGGCGTTCATTATCACTGGACTAGTATATATTTGATTAGGGGCCAGCTGAATGACGCCTCCGGGTGCGGGAATTTCTCGCTACATTGGAGACCTGTTCGTGACCTTCTGCTGTTGTTTTTTTTATGGTCGGGTTGTTGTCTCTTTGACACATTCCCCATTTCCATTCTAAATTTTAGTATAAGCTCTAGAAAAATTTCAAGTCTCAGGTACGAACCATTTGATTTGAGGAGGCAGTCTGAGATATTTGAGAGAGAAAAAAATCGACTCTGATTTTTGCCTTAAACAAAAATTCTGGCCGTATCTAATAATAACGATAGTCTTGCCCACTTTTTTGCTATTAAAAACGAAAATTAGAGAGATTATAAGGGGCCTTGTTAAATGTCCACGGACTTTTCAGAGCTCCCGAAAAAGTAAACTGATTTCATAGAAGAACTGTCTCATCAACGTATTTATTGCGACAAGTATTTGATAAATAATCTACCTAAAAGTATTTATCTTGAAGTAATGGTAAAAATGAGTAACGAAGAGTCCTTTAATGAAAACTCGGCAAGTGACCAAACAACAACAAAAATGGCGTCGTATGCGGATGCCTCAAAAACTGAAAATGATAAAAGTAAAGCTCAAAACAGTGACTTTGGGTTTTCTGCAGCCAAACCTGTATTTATATTAGAGACTGATCTCTTCGGTACTATAAAACCAAAACCTGTAGACTTTTTAAATCATGCAGAGTTGTACAGTGATATTGGCCATGTAGTTGAAGAAAGCCATTTGAAAGGTCTTCAAAGGGTTAATGGAATGTGGCGGATTTATCTTGATAGTGAGTCAGATAGGGAACATTTGATAGCTAATGGTCTCACTATCAGGAAAAAACACATCCATGTACATGATAGAAACCCAAAATTTGTAGTTAAAGAACACATCAACTACTTACGCATCCGGATAAAAAATGTACCCTTATCTGCAGACGACAACCAAATTGGTAGATATCTTGAGACCAAACATAATCTCATAATTCACAACTTCAATCGTGAAAGACTACGTATCAACGGATTTCTTACCAACTGTCAAACTGGAGACCGATTATTTATGGTAAGCCCAGTACCTGGTATACAGCTACCTAGATTCATTAGTATAGGAAAATACAAAGCGCTACTCATCCACAAAGACCAAATTGTAGTAAATCCTTATGCTAAATGTAACAAGTGTTTACAGACGGGACACAAACAGGAGACCTGTGACAATGACTGGGTATGTAACTCCTGTGGCAAATCAGGTCATAAAGCCAAAGAATGTCAACAACCGATGGATGATCCAACAGCAGATCAAGATCAGAATGGTGATTCGATTGTTACTGATAGTGTACCTGAAGCTGCTAACATTGATAACGCTAAAGATGAAACTAAAGATAAGCAACCCACAAGTGAAAGTAGTGATGATTCAAATGATGACAGCGAAGATGATGACCAACAATTGGTAGTCCACAAAGAACCTGAACAAATTACTGCGATCAGTGAGCAGACAAACAAAAAAGACAAAAAGACAAATGGAAAAAAATCAAACAAAAATAAATCAAACAAACAAAATCTTCCCAAGTCAGCTTCTGGACCCTTGGATCACTATATGAACTTTAAAGATCCGAAAACTCCAAGCCAATCAAAGGGGAAAAGGCAAGCAACAACGCCGACTGATGAATTACACAAAAGAGTAGTCGAGCCGACAAAACAGAAGACAAATCCCTACCCAGTGTCCTAGTTAACTTTAATGTACAGTAGTGTGATTTTCAATGCACAGTTTTTGTGCTTGTGTATATATGTTAGTAATATTTTTATCTTATCTGAAAAAATGTGAAAAAAATAATTCATTGTGTGATACAATATTAGATTGTATACACTCTGTAAAGAAAAATATATTAAATGTTGATATGAAATATTTTATTTCTATGAATATCATGAAAACAAATGAATATGATCAAATAGTTGATTCATTGAAAGTTATTATCATCTTTTTATTAACCATGAATCAATTCAAAACACCTGTAAATCCCAATCTGAATGGTGTCAGTTTGATTGGTAAATTGACTAACTTTAGCTGCGTTCCATATCACTTAGTTGATGAAATCACTTCTTTGAAATATAAAATCCATGTTAATAAATGTGTCAATTCCTCACATACATGTACTAGGAATAACTTTAAAACTGCTCAAGATCTGCCATATACATTATCTCACTTAGTTCACCAGGATACAGATAGTATCAATTTCAACGATTGGCATATTAAAAACACCACTATTGCTTTAGGTATCCAAAAACTGAAAATTAGTTCCTCCTATATAGTTCACATATTTTTTGTACAAGCTACGTCCACATCCATGGTAACTACCACTCTAAAATACCTGAAAAGAATTGAAACATATGTAAATAAAAGTTATGTGTTTGTTCTTTTACAAAACAGCTTATATCAAACACTCACATCAATAAACAACTATTTAAGTAGGTCAATCAATGTAATCATTAATGTAAACATGTATCTGCAACTATTTTTAATTGTTCAAAAATACTTTCTCTTTTTAATTTACAATATCGTCATACATGTGACATACCCAACTAAAAACAGTATAACTACAGTTATATTCATATGCATGCTGACCCGATTCCAAAAACCCCTAAATTTCTGGGTTTTCACCGTATCTAAAAATAGATTACTCGATAAAACAATTCAGAGATCAAAGAGAATCATGATAGAATCTTTCCTGATTATTGGAAAAGTGAACAGTGATTTGAATGATACATTTGTATATTTAAATACACTTAAGCTTTGTTATTCGTGTATGAGATACATAGTATTGATATGTAAACAAACAAAATTTAGCTCGAAAAGGGTTAACATAATCAAACCCGTTATTTATGTTATGTTATACTGTTATAATAGTAATTTCTTGCAAATATATTTTTTTATAATGATATTTTTATTACTATATTGTGTCTTTGAAGAAAAGAAGTTAACCGTGCATTTAACCTTGTGTATATACAAACATGTAAATAATGTAATAAGACATGTTGTTCTAATAATAGTCTCATTAACATGTACTATTAAGTGGGTTATTACACTAATTATGAGAACCAGAATTGTACAGCTATATTAATGTATAAAATTGAATATTCCTTAGGTAAAAACAATGAGTGACAATATACATCTTATATCCTTAAACTGTCAAGGTTTAGGACAGAAAGAGAAAAGAGAGAGATTATATTTATGGAATAAACATCAAAAATGTAATATATTATTTATACAAGAATCCCATCTAATAGAGAAAAATGAACATATTATTAATAGTGAAGTAAAAGGTAAATTTTTTCATAGCTATGGAAGTTCCCAATCAAGAGGCGTTTCAATAATGATTAAAGACAGTTTAAATTATAAACTAATAAATGAAGTTAAAGATAATGATGGCAGAATTATTTTGCTCAACATTGAAGTTAACGATAACATTTTTACCTTAATAAATGTATATGCCCCAAACATTCATACTAACAGAAATAAATTTTTCAAAAAGGTAAATAACATCATAGAAAATAATCGATTAGGTATTTTAATTTTAGGAGGGGACATGAATGAAACCCTATTAAAAATAGATAGGAAATCAAATAGCTCTCATAATACTATAAACCAGTAAATAGCCTTAAACAGCTCATTAAAAAACACAAATTAATAGATATATGGAGGGAAATAAATCCAAACAAAATTCAATTTACATGGAGAAGGAAAAACAATACGAATATAACAAGCAGAATAGATTTCTTTTTGATCAGTCCAGATATAAGGCCACATGTAATCAATTCTGATATAAGACCTGCTATGATATCATACACTGATCACCAAGCCATTTCGTTAAAAATAAGACAAAATCACCATGGCAGAGGAAGAGATTTCTTTAAAATAAATAATAGTATTTTAATAGATGATAATTATAAAAACCATATAAACAATCTTATTCTAAAATATAAAGAAAAGGCACTTACCAGAGATTCAAGAGATATATGGGATATCTTCAAATCTGAAGTAAGGGACATAACTGTTATGTATTGTAAATACAAGTCATCTGAAAAGAAAAATAAAATAAAAGAATTAGAAATGAACTTACAAAGATTAAATAATAAAATTAATCCTTCAAAAGAAACTAAAGATGAAATAGAAAAAATTGAAAAAAATCTCGAAAATCTTTATAAAGATGAAGTTAAAGGTGCACAAGTAAGATCTCGAGTCAAATGGTTAGAAGAAGGGGAAAAAAACACAAAATTCTTTTTAGGTTTAGAAAAATCAAGACAAAAAAAAAAAAATATTTCGGCATTGAAAGATAAGCAAGACAAAATTATAACAGAACCATCAGAAATTTTAAATTTAGAAAAATGTTACTATGAAAATTTATATAAAAGTACAAATCCAGATGTTAATAATATTAAGCAATATGTTGAAGAAACAAAAATAGATCATAAATTAAGTGATGACGAGAAAAGCTCTCTAGGCGGCCGCATCTCAATAGAAGAATGCACAGAAGCCATTTTTAATATGAAACTAAACAAATCACCAGGTATAGATGGTCTAAGTGTTGAATTCTATCGCACATTCTGGGATAATATAAAAGAGCTAGCTGTAGAAGTTTTCAATAGGTGTTACGAGAAAGAAGAATTAACAACATTACAAAAAATAGGAATAGTATCTTTATTGTACAAAAAAAAATGACCCGCTATCCCTAGACAATTATAAACCTATAACTTTACTAAATGTAGACACCAAATTAATAGCCTATACTTTAGCCCAACGGTTAAAACCTGTTTTATCAAAAATAATAAATAGTGATCAGAATGGATATGTAAAAAATAGGTACATTGGTTTTAATATCCGACAGATTCAAGATATCATAGACTACTCTGAAACTTTTAATATAGATGGTGCTTTGTTATTTATAGATTTTTCAAAAGCTTTTGACTCGTTAGAATGGTCATTTATGTATGAAGCTCTTTTAAAATTTGGTCTCCCGCAGTCGTTTATTAAATGGGTTAAAACTTTATATAATGGTGTCAAAGGTTGTATGCTAAATAATGGGTGGATTTCTGAAACCTGTAGCATTTTTCGTGGTATTAGACAAGGGTGTCCCTTGAGTTCGATAATTTTTGTTATAGCTGTAGAGATTCTGGCATGTAGAATAAGACAAGATACAGGTATTAAAGGAATTCAAATCAAACTTGATTCTAAAACACATAGTCTTAAAATATCACAACTTGCAGATGATACTACTCTCTTCCTTAAATCAAAGCAAGAAATAAGCCTGGCATTAAATTTAATTGAAGAATTTGGAACTCTTTCTGGTCTAAAACTTAATAAGTCAAAAACTGAAGGAATATGGCTAGGTAAATTAAAACATTCTAAAGATAAATATGAAAACATTACACTACAAACCATTAAAGTCTGAAATGGCCTATATCTGTACTCGACTGTACTGATTTTTACTCGACCAGTCTGAATTGATCTGACTTTTACTTGACATTACTCGACCCCAGTCTGAACCATACTTGACTGTACTGAATCGTACTTGACCCTTATCTTTGCCGTTGAAAATAATCTGAACTATTACTCGACCAGTCTGAAACAGTCTTAACCCATTTTCGACATGTACTTGACCTATTTTTCCAGTCTAAACCATACTTAACCAAAGGTCTGAACAATACTTGACCAAAAAACTGTTAAAATAAATTTCTTTTTAACTTACATCAGTGGCGGATCCAGAACTTTTCCTAAGGGGGGGGGGGGGGGGGGCTGACTGACCTAAGAGGGGGCCGGCCCAGTCATGCTTCAATGATTCCCTATATAATCAACAAAATTTTTCCCACGAAAGGGGGGGCCCAGGCCCCCCAGGGCCCCCTGGAACAGCCTATGTATATACATATATATATATATATATAACAACAGCCAACAAAATTTATAAAAAAAATAACCTTATAAAAGAAATATATCTCTGATTATATTTAGGATAAAAAAAAATATATTATATTTAGCTTATATAAAAAAGGGATAAAATTTAATAAATAAATAAAAGTGTTTTTCTGATTAGTGGTGAAATATAAAGTATAACCTCTGCTTGGGGGCAAACTCATAAATAAGATCACACCTGGCCAGAGGTATTAAATTCTAAATAACATTGATTAAAAATTGCAACATCCTGTTTAAATTAAATAACAAGGCCTTTCGAATATACATGTATGTACTAGATAAGTAATACACGAATTTAAGAAAATAGGGTTTTCTTTTTACCTGTAAAACACACATGTACTGAGGTAATAAGAACATATTAAAGTGCTTTATGTATGCCATGTTAATTTGACAAAAAAAATACTTAAATTAATTGAAATATTTTTTTACTGTTACTTTGGAATACATTTCCTTTTTTTAAAAGGTTATCAAGGATTGCTTTGGAAATTCTATTATCATGATTATATTAAATTCTTAGTTTAATAAAACAAAACAATTTTAAGCTCTCATTTTTTTTTAAATTTATTAAGTTGTTTTATATACTACTTTATATATATCTTAATAAAAACATTCACTGCATTATTACCTGAACTCAACTGACACCATATATCTATACTAGGCTTAAGTTAATGGTGAAAATAGTCCAGTTACCATAAAATACTTCCGAAATATTTATAAAATTTTGAATAATATTGAAAATATACATATACATATACATCATTATGTAAGTGTTGATTAATATTGAGTTGAAGTTATATTATGATTGATTATTCTGAAATTTTAATTTCAATACCGTATTGAATACATTTTTAATTTCAAGTTGCTGTTCAAATTTCATTTTTATTAAAAGAATTCCTAAATTGATAAAATTCAGTTGATAGATACAAAAAATGGGTCTAGGTTGGTTAAGACTTGGTCGAGTATGGTTCAGACTAGGTCGAGTATGGTTCAGACTAGGTCGAGTTCGGTTCAGACTAGGCCGCGTTCGGTTCAGACTCGTATAAAATGGTTAAGTACACATTCAGACTGTTAAGTATGGTTCAGACTACAGTCGAGTACTATCAAGTAAATCTCAGAAGAATTCAGACTGGTCGAGTACAAATCAGTACAGTCGATTACAGATATAGGCCATTTCAGACTTTTAATGGTTTGTAGTGTTAGTTGGAATAAAAGCCCCATTAAAAGTTTAGGTGTATATTTTGGAACTAATAAAATTGAATGCCATAAATTAAACACAGAAAATATTTTGAGGAAGTCAGAAAAAGCAATTTCAAATTGGAAGAAAAGAAAGCTTACAATGATTGGACGAATAACAGTAATAAAAACATTAATTATACCAAACGTAACCTTTTTAGCATCAGTAACTAATTTATCGAGAGACTTTCTAACACAATTTAAAAAATTAATATTTAACTATATATGGCAAAACAAAAATGAGAAAATCAAGAGATCTACTCTATGTAATGATTATCAGGATGGAGGTTTAAAAATGATTGATATAGATAGTTATATAACATCAATCTATATATCTTGGGTTAAAAGGTTAACAACAGAAGAATTTTCAAATTGGAAGGTTATACCCTTATATTACTTTAACAAATTTGGAGCAAACTTTGCTCTATTTAACATGAACCCTGAAAATATATATGACATACCAAATTTAAAAAAAATTATGCCAGAATTTTATTTTGAAATTTTAAAAAGTTGGTATAAAGTACATAATAGTTCAAAGATAAGCAAGGGGTTAAATTTCAAATGTATAAGACAGCAATTTATTTGGGGTAATCAATCAATTAAATTAAATGGTAAAAGTCTTGATTTCCAAACTGGATAGAAAGTGACATTCTTTTTATTAATGATATCATAGATAAACAAGGAAATATCTCCCAAAAAGTAATCTTAAATAAATTGAAAGAAAAATCAAACTGGATAGCAGAACTTTCTAAACTGAAATCTGCAATTAAAAAGGAATGGAAACTCATGTTAAAATCAAATCAATCAATTTCAACTAAAGTTCAAATAGATAGAAATCTTTACTTAGAAACAAAAAACAAAGCCAAATCAATTTGCATTAAAAAATTAAAACCTAAAGATATATATAATTATATCAAAGGTATAGGGAGTGACACACCTATTGGTTTCATAAAATGGAAAAAAATTTCAATCTAAATTCCTCAAATCAATTACATGATATATTAAACTTTACATTTCACCAGTTAATTGATAACAAACTAAAAATGTTTAGGTGGAAATTGATCAATTATATATTGCCATGTAAGCAACTGCTTTATCAATGGAAAATAATGAAGGATAATCAATGTCATATATGTCACCAAGTAGACAATTATAATCATTTTTTCAAAGAGTGTGAATTTTTACAAGAATTTTGGATTAAAGTTGGGTCATTACTAGATAAAATAAAAATAGGTACACATATTTTATCAATGCAAAATTTAATACTTGGATACAAAATTCATGACAGTTCATATTTTGATATTAATGTGTTGTTAACAATTGTTTTATTTGCTGTTTACAAAAGCAATTATGCATCAGAGTTAAAACACAAGTACATAGATGTATACAGGGTTTTTAAATTAGAATTCTTAGAATGGTATGAAAATAGTATACTCTTAGAAAGAAAATGTAGTAAATTTTTGAAAGAAACATTTAAATATATATAATTCACCACAATGAAATTCAATAGCTGAGGCATACAAGTACTTATGATTGAGTAGTTGTGTGACAGAGAGTGTGTGTGTGTGTGCTAGTTTTGTGACCAAGTTTGTGTGTAGGCACATGACATGTGTGTGTGTCTGTTTATGTGAAAGTTAAGACATTATACTCCATGTACTCGCAGAGCAATATTTTGTTTTTCATTTATGTTTTATGTATACTGTTTCTCTGTTTACACGAAACGATTGTCAATACTTTATACAAAGTATAAAAAAAGTCTCATTCTTTATCCATCATGTCCGTGTTTTGACCATGTTAACTTTATACCATCAGAATGTCATCAATGTTTGATACTCATAATAGGCTAATGCATCAAGTTTCTCAGTATTCTGTAGCGCATTCAAGTAATCGTTAAAGAAAACAAAACAGTTATTTCATTAAATTTAAAACTTACCAAATAAATTAAGAATATTCCAACATACAAGAATGAATAAAACGCACGTGTTCAAGATACATAATAAACATCTATAGGGAAAACGGTAGTATTTAATTTTCCCAGCATTAGGTTGGCCTTTTGTGTACCCAAGGCAGGTTAAGGAAGACAAATTAGGAGCGCTGTGATTGGATGTAAGGGTACAATTTATTTTTTATTTATCTATGAATAACTGCAGTGTGTATATTTACAATATAAATTTTGAAACCTATTGAAATATTTTCTAGAGAATTATTCGAAAAGACTTGCAAAATTTCATAAATTTGGTGCAAAATGACGGTGGGCATGGATAACATAAACAAGCTCCGTTGGAAGTTGGTCATGATACTATTTGGCTTTAATTTTTAAAACACAATAATAAAGTACTAACACAACATATAACTGTTTTATCCAGGTTTTTATCTTAAAAAGTGGTAAATTTAGAAAATGTTAATATTGTCGCCTATGGCAGAATAAATAGTACCGTTTTCCCTATACTGAAGATAGCAAGGGAAATCAAAGTCACTCAGACTTCAATTCTTTTATACTATTTTGAAGCTTTTGATTAGTACATTTGATTTTTATCACAAAGAATAGAAATTTTTTCACTGAGAACAATACTGTGTTGAGAAAAGTGCTGAGTCATCATGATAGGTCAAATTGATTGGTAATGATATAAAACTTTATTCTAGGATGTCAATACTAACTATATTGTGTAAAATGCACCATATTATACTTCTTTTGTATTTGATTTCACCTTTCGCAATGATTTTTTCAATTGGAAACACCAGAATTCAAGACGCGACAAATATTTTTTACTGAAATGTTTGCCTTTTTTGCTGCGTAATTCCCTAAATGTATCACTTGGGTATTTCTGTAAACATAATCTATTAAAATGGGAAATTGTCTGGTTTAGTTTGTACTGTTTATGGAATTAGGCAATATTTGGTCACATTGGAAGCATTTTCAGTGTTAGAATTGTTCATCTAAGAAAAAAAGAGGCCCACTTGAGGCTAAATTTACATAGAATTTATACTCTTCTGTGTAAAGAATTGTTCACATTCTTGATAATTCATGCAGCAAATATTTCAAAAGTGCTTCATTTTGTAGTTTCTTTCTTTTATTATATCAGACATAAATAATTTTTCATTTCCTACTGTTTGGAAGGACTTTTGGTGGAAATTAATACTCCCAAGGGACATAATTCAGCTTTTTCATTGATTAATACAGGCAACAAAGGCAACTTTACAGCTGAGTATTTTGCATATTTAATGTTTAAAGTGTCTAATATCTTTGTTTTCATCATCTCAAGACAGAATAATAGATTTTATAACAAGCTCTGAAATTTTTAACCACAATATGGCATATACTAAAGCATGGAATGGAGATTAGTATGAAAAATCTTGAATTTGTGCATTTGTTGAAAATTTTTGATAAAATGAATACAAATTGAATGGAACTGTCCATTTTATCTGTTTAAATGGAACTATTTATCATTCTTTTTAAATAAGATAAGATATGATTGGATACAGGTTGTTTATTAAGGCTTTTCTGAAAGAAGTAGAGAATAAGGTAAACCAGCATGTAGGGGTGGGGACATAAAATGATCTATGTTTCTTTAAGTACTGGGGACATACAAGTATTTATTATAGCCAAGGTTTTCACAATAGCCCAGTATTGCATTACTAATGTCATAAGAATTATTTATATCTTTATGTCACAGTATAGGGAAAACGGTAGTATTTAATTTTCCCAGCATTAGGTTGGCCTTTTGTGTACCCAAGGCAGGTGAAGGAAGTCAAATTAGGAGCGCTGTGTTTGGATGTAAGGGTACAATTTATTTTTTATTTATCTATGAATAACTGCAGTGTGTATATTTACAATATAAATTTTGAAACCTATTGAAATATTTTCTAGAGAATTATTCGAAAAGACTTGCAAAATTTCATAAATTTGGTGCAAAATGACGGTGGGCATGGATAACATAAACAAGCTCCGTTGGAAGTTGGTCATGATACTATTTGGCTTTAATTTTTAAAACACAATAATAAAGTACTAACACAACATATAACTGTTTTATCCAGGTTTTTATCTTAAAAAGTGGTAAATTTAGAAAATGTTAATATTGTCGCCTATGGCAGAATAAATAGTACCGTTTTCCCTATACCACGTGATATACAATTAAAATAAGTAGAAAAACGTAAACAGAGAGAACGTATGTTTTCCGGATTTTATTGCTATGCAGTTTTTTGTAAACTATATAGATTGTAATAATATATTAACCACTTTTGAAACTTATAATAAGTTTATCTTGTGAATCCCCTGGTTCATTTGATAATTCACACACAGGGATAAACCTATCTGGGATAGTTGTACCTTTTAGGGTATTTGTTAACAACCAATTGTGCAATAAACTGAATAATTATTAAAAAAAAAAAAAAAAAAAAGTTATTGGAAAAAAAAAAAAAAAAAAAAAAAAAATAAAAACGAAAATTTCCAACAAAAATA
The DNA here is from genome assembly GCA_019925275.1 of Mytilus edulis. Classification (NCBI taxonomy): domain Eukaryota; kingdom Metazoa; phylum Mollusca; class Bivalvia; order Mytilida; family Mytilidae; genus Mytilus; species Mytilus edulis. The sequence continues at coordinate 48,962,275 of CM034362.1, forward strand.
TTTAGCATGAATTGAACATGAATAAAAACGGGTGTATTTTTTTGTGACCGGGGTTTGCATGTCTGACTGGAATGTCTGTTTCGCCGGACTTATATATATTGAATACTTTTTTCAAGACCAGACTGTAACCTGCCTGCTGGGTGTGACCTTTATGTCTCCATTTGTCGAGCGTCATTCATAATTTCATTGTCATTTCAGACACTTTCGTAGTTTTAAGTGGATTTGAAACCCCTCACTTCGGTTCTGTAAGTTATGTTGGGTGAAACATATCAATCAAACATTTTGATAAAAACTGCTTGTTTGTCTTTTTAACTCGTGTCAGTCGTATTGTAAATGTCATCGAATTTCTATGTCTATTTTTTACGGACGAGTCTTACATCAAATATATCAGTAGTACATAGCTTTGGATCAATACTATCATTTTATTATGGATAATTAATAGGGAGAATAAAGCATAAAAAATGTCCAACCCTTCCACTTTACAGCAACTATAAAATGTACATGCCCCAAGTCAGGAACCGTTTAAATAGTGCATATTACACTTATTTTATGTTTTTTTAGCCCAAAAATGGTCCCAAAATGTTTTCGCCTCGCTCCGATCGACAGAATTTTAAATCTTCGCCCCCCCTTTCCAAAATCCTGGATCCGCCCTTGGTGTTCGTTGGATGTACTTTCGACATTAGTTCTGTACAGTACATTTACGTTTCTCGTACGTTGCATATCCGGTGTGTATCCATTATGCATTCGTTACGAGTCCGTTTTATTTGGCCTGTACTTCAACGGACTTTCAACGGATACCAATTTTGTCAACGGAAAACTATTATTTTCATCCGTTAGGCGTCCGTATGTGCTATCCGGTATGGTGTGACCACAGCTTAAGGTATGTGGTGATGACCATTTATGTTTTTTTTGGTGATAAATTCGTCAAATGTTTCAAAATCGCGGCTGTAATTTTAAGTGCTCTCCCAAGATAGTTTAACATATTACTCTTGAATATTTGGAACCCACGATTACAGAGATAATTATTTATTACTTTTTTGTGTAATTTTCCTTATTACCGGTATATGATAATTTTTCATTCCATACTTTTCGCTTTAAATAAAACATTGCGTCACAATTTAATTTTTGTTTTACCTCTGACATCACTGATAGGAATTTTTGCTTGACTTCAGAAATTTATTCGGCGACCGTTCTAGGATCATTCGGAGAAAAAAAACAGCTAAATACCAAGAGTGTAAATATGTTTTTTTTTTGTTTTATTTTCCAAAATGTTTTTTTTGGATAAAGTCTTCTTCTTCTTTAAGGTTCTAGCGATCTTTCAATTATTGAAATTGTTCGCCGGGCGTCGACTATAAAATTTAAAATTTACACTGTAGCAAGAAATAACAAAATATTTTTTTTTTTTTTTATGTACATTTATTATAACAAAAAGATGTTGATTATTCGGGTTCTGAAACATGGTCTGCTTGCCCTCGGCCTCTCGACAGACGAACTACATCTGTGAGAGCTGAGTCTGGAATCTTACATTTTGTGGGGGAACTAGTCGTGGACAATGCCTTGGATGGTACATGGCATTGCTGCCGCTGTAAAGGCAGTCCGGGGGTTGTTGCCGATGTAGAGGCAGGCCGGGATCGACTGACACCTATAAGTTTCAAAATTCAAACTTTTTAATAAAATAAATAAAAACAAAAATAATACCAAACAGTTACAAACAACAATAAAGTAAAACAAATATTTTCAATTATTTCCCTAACAGAAAACAATAAATATTTTGAATAAACTTTATTTATGATAACCATTTATTATCTTTATTCTAGTTAAACTTATTCAAAAATAATTTACTTTAAATCTTAATACTTTTAAAATCATGACTTACCTATAAGTTTCAAAATTCAAACTTTGACGTCTCAAAGCAGAATTTCTACTTATATAGCAATCATTTAACTGATGTTATGCCAACGTGGCTTTCTTTGTCACGATTTGATTAGAAATTATCTACTGTGGTTACTGTCCGGAGTAAGGTCAAAATGTTGCATTTATGCATTTATGTGAATGTTCCATATATGATAGAGAGGTCAAGTTGACTTTGGTGATAATAAATAATCTTTAAATGAACAGAGAACTGTTTGCATTATCCTACGGTATACATATTGATTAACAAAATCATTACCTTTCTTATTTAAATAAAATTTAATAAATATTTGTAACATCAGCTATGTCCAATATTTATGTCAAATATCTGTCACAATACATTCGCAAAATAAATTCTGATAAAACTATATACATTTGATAACAGAATAGTAAGGGGTGGAATGTGGAGATGAAAGCAGATTCTGTGATCATACTCTCAAATCCCTCTGCTGTACTGCATGATACTATTTGTTGTGGAAAGTAACATCACAAAAATACTGGAAAATCAATGCGGAAAGTCCATAATCACATGCCAAAATCAAATAACAAAACGTATCAAAAACGAATGTCATATTCCTGACTTGGTACAGGCATTTTCAAATGTAGAAAATGGTGGATTTAACCTGGTTCTATATAGCGCCAACCCTCTCACTTTAATGACAGTCTCACCAAATTCCGTTATATTTACATTTATGCGTTCAATAAACAGACACAATAAATAAAATAGTCAAAATATGGGTACATCAGTCATCATCGTATAACAATTTTAAAAGGAACAATTTAACAGAACACAAAAACATCTACTATCTACGAACACATTCATTGATTTGAGTGTCTGACGTTAGAAAATTTGATACGTCACACAAATTTGTCGTTCAATGTGCATACACACAATTTTAAAATTTACATAGGCAATGTGGCAGATAGTTCCAATTGATAATTGTTCGTGGATAAAATGAATATTTATAACTGTCTTTAGATGTTTGTATTTGCCTAAATGAGGGCGGATTGCTATGTCTGGTTCTATTGTTTAGTGGGAACAAAAGGTTATGTGTAGGGCCTGCAACAATTTCATGAATAATTTTGTAAAAGAAAACAAGTCTGTAAGGTAAACGCCTAATTTCGAGTGGGTACCAATTTAGGTTTGTCATCATTTCAGTAACTGAGCTGGTGTAATGGAAGCAGTCATCGGGATACATTTGTATTTGAAAACCAAATAACAAGTCACTCAGGTTATTCAACAATAAGCAAATGAACCAAACCCTTTACAATTCGTATTAAGCTTTTGAACTCCACTGTATGAAAATAGTTCGAATCAACATTACTTATTGTTTATTTGACCTTGTGCTGTGTTCTGCTTTTTGGTCGATTTGTTGTCTCTTTGATGCATTCCGCGTTCCCTTCTCTATTTTGTGTATTGGCATGCATCGGGAAGCCCTACTGGTTTTTTCCCTATATACAGATGGTTATCTTGTGTGTATGATTTCTTATTTCAATATTTCCTAAAAGCTTTAAAGACATGAATGTTCTTGAAACTTAAAAATGTGGAAAAACATGTATCCAAAAAGGACAAAAATAAATATACTAGTATATATATACGGATATGCAAGAAAAACTATTCTAGGTGTATATGACTGGTTTACTATATATATCAAATGTTAAAAATATGCATTCAATGGCCGTTAACTATGTATTTTTAGTGTGTCATTACAAGACTCTACACGAAATCGTTCATGTCATCATGTACTTCATTGTGATGCACGCTTATAGTTTTAGATACTGATCTGGGCTGATCCTTGTGCCTTCTAGATTTCTTATACGGCGAAACACCAAATTCTTTTCCAAATCGAACGAATAGATAAATTCCAAAGCATGTTAAAGCAATGCTTATCAAAATTAATACTAGAGTTATCGCTCCTAATGCTTTGTACACCTGTGCGTGATTGGAACATCCGGGTGTGTCGTTAGAACTTGAACATGATTCGAGAACCCTCGAGGCGCCAAAAACAACAATTGCAACAAAATATCCAAGCATCGATATCACTGATAGAATCAAGTGGAGTATTACCTGCAAAGGAAAAGAAATATGTGTTTGTTATGCTATATAAATGTGTGCGCTTAATATCACTGTTTAATCGTTCATACAGTGTATATGTTACTCAAACTAAATCCGTCCGTCAAATGATAATCAAATGAAAATAAAATCAATAAAATGCAAACTTTTCACTTTGATGTGTTTAATTGAAAAAAGAAGACAGGATATGAGGTTAATATATCACTCATGACAAAATCAGTACATGCAGAGCAAAAACACACACTAAAGCAAAAGAACAGCATTGTTTCAATTGCTGTCGCTACAAATCAAAGCCACAATGTGACCGAAGGCTGATTGAAAATAAATAATTGAATGCTCAGTAGATGATAAAATCCTTGCAAACATGTTTACTTTCTATTATAAATTTTATCTAACTGTAAAAGAATGAATGCAACATTCTACTTCATGACACATAATACCTCGAAACGGCCTAAACAAAACCGAAGAGAAAATGACATGCTCTCGGTTCGCAGTCGAATAAAGAGAATTATCTGACCCCAAACTGGAAAGACTTTAAGACCGACAGACCATACGGCGGATTTGTTTTAACAACCTTGATTAATTGTGATGCGGACCTGTCACGGAGAAGACCATATAACTCGATTCATAGGATAACTTTGCTAGGTATAGATCACGTTGCACGTTTAACATCTTACCAAAATATTAAACAATGTGTGTTTGGCCGTCTTGTATTTAAATTGCGCAATAAATCAAAAGCATAATTAGTTGAAAAGAATTTTCATTTTTTTAAGGGTTGTAACAGGAACGATTTGAAATTGAACCGTCGTAATTTAACGAGAGTCAGAAGAAGCTAAGCAGACATTAATATAATCATACAGCAAATTAACTTACTAAGGCTGTTTCCGGTTCATCTGGTTTCTCCTTGACAAACAGACCTTGGACAGAGAAACATCCACCTACAGTTGCTTTGGCCATTACCTATACAGACAAAAATAATTATTGTGTTTAAAATCCTTTATCACTTCTGTACTGACATGATTTATAACAAACAATATAAATTTGTCCGTTTATAAATTTTGAAATTATGCAGACACTTAAGTGAAAACTCCCTCAGGCAACGTTGGCTTTGGTCGGATTTGGCGATTTTTAAGGTAGTATTTGCTTTAAAACTTTTCAACGTTTTCGGTTCTTATTCATTCTAGATTTTCAGATGCGGCTTTGAGTATTCCTAATAAAGGTTAATCTAGAAAAGAGTTACGATCTCATTAAATGTATAACGCGTTGCTCTCACTCTTTTTTTTTTTTTTATTGTAGAACATCATGAAATTACCCGAATTTTCAAAGTAAAGAAAAATTTAAGATATCGACTTTCGAAGCTTATATGGCAATACAACGATAAGAAGTTGGTACGAAACTATTTTAATCACTTTTCAAGTATATGCTTTATCAAAAATGGAGGTTGATTGTTTCTCGTTGATGAATAGATTAATGCAGTCTTGGGAAAGGTTTACATTTTGATCTTAGTCACCAATGTGTTTTTCATTAATCTTTGCCAGCTCAAAGTATTCTAATGCATAGTATGATTTTTAAATCAATTTAATTGTTGACTACAGAACAACAAACACACTCAATATGTGTGTCCTTTCTTTTGAAAGTACTCTTAATATTTCTTTAGCGTGAGCATGTACTTGTACATCCACACAACAGACAGGTTACTCTCTTTTGACAACTCTTTATGTGTTATTAATTTGAATTTCGTCAGCGTTACATGTTTACATTTTACACTTGTTTGATCGTTTTTTAAAACTCACAACTGTTGCAGCTACAAACGATGCCACATAGAAAGGAGGCGTAGAATATAACTCTCCATCCATCCAGATTACTCCGATTATTCCGCAGACAAGAAGTCCAGTCATTATAATAGTGTCAACAATAAACAGTAAAAAGTGCGAGCGGAAGGCTTCACGTCGTAAACCTGCAAATAATTTTAAAAAGATGCTCTGAAAGAATCCAAAGCAATAATTCATGACGTATTGAAAATTACAATCAGGACCCTCAAATGTTTCCTTTTGTCTCCTTGGCTATCATTGCACCAGTCGAAAATTTGAAAATTAAATAATCACAATGAAAAAATGCTTTCATATACTATCACTTGTAGACTACCACTACATGAAGATCTTTAGTCGACCGAGAGTATTATGAGTTCAGTAAGTGCGTAGATACCAGGATACTACAACAACTGTTTCAAAAAAGACCATCGATTTTTTTTGAAAATACAACAACTATTTAAAAAAAGCGCATGGCACTGCCTTTACACGAAGAATGGGATTGAACGTGCCCATTCTGAATAGAGTGTTGCAGCGTACTTGTACATCCTTCAAAACCAAAAAGAAGCCTAATTTGGCGGCTGGAAGAAAACCAAAATGACCATATTTCTATTATTTTTTTTAAACCTTGGTATTTTGAAAATGAATATAAAGAAGACCTATGTTAAGTGTAAATCAATATGACGGCAAATATAAAGATACAATATATATCTAGTAGTCAAGACACAACATTTCAACTTCGTCAATTAATGTCACTTGTAAATACCTTTGTCTTTTATAAAATTTGATTTTGATGACGGATCTCGCACCGTATGCCTCATAACTTTTTAAACATATTCCTTTTAAGAGCCTGACATTTGTCCCTTGATGAATTCACCTCTAAATGTTATTGAACCTAAATATAAGATCGTTGGATTGCTGTTTCAAAGTCGTAATCCTCACGTTTACCTAAAGTTTATTGAACAAATTAAAAAGCGTAAAATGAAGTTTGATGTAGTTATAAACCATTACAACTAATCTCGAAATCGAACATTTCGAAATTAAACTTGCAAATACATTTGTAAGAAGAAAACAAACCCCGAAACAAAGGGTAGGTCCTTAAACAGGCGCGACTATAAATAATGGGCAGAACCTATAGACTGCCTCTGGAAAAATAAGGTTAAATTGCACAATGACTACAATTATGATATGTAACAGGCCACTCAAAAGTTTTGCCAGGGTTTTTAACGTAAGTAGAGTCTGGCATCGGATTTGACATCACAATGCTGACTGGACGTGGCAGCGAATTTACCCATCATGCTGCACAACTAAAAGGGACGTTCATATTTGGCAAGTAGTTTGTAAAGGAACCAAGAGTTACCATATTTTTATTCACCCTTGGATTTTTTGACCATCGAGTCATTGAACTATTTGGAAATTCGGTGAAAATCTATGACAAAAGGGTCATCAACTGCAGCAGGTGTAGTACGTAAAACTGATATGAAGTGAGAGAGCCATGTGGTATGGCCTATTCGACTGCGCATAATTTCACGCATGAATTACAAAAGTATTTGTCGTAAATTCGATATATTTTTTTAAAATATTTTGATTGATTAGAAATGTTAAATCATTGTAGTTATGTGACTAATAGAATATTTTCGTTATTATCCGTATTTTGACATTTCACCCATTTTCACCATTTTCCCGCCAAAATTTGGGTTTTAAGGCAAAATAATTTATTTTCCTTATCCGTGAATTATGTTTTTTATTTGCTCATTCTTTGAAGCTATAGTTCAGCTTTTTAAATTACAGTTTTGGACCAAGTGTCATAGAAAGTTTGTTTGATATTCCAATAAAAATATGTCAACACCTCTATTTCCCCTATCATTTCATTGAAAATGTCCCTTTTACATACCTGTTTAATTAAAAGTAAAATTTTGAGTATATATGGTCCGTCACCCCCTATTTTTTTTCGACCAATTTGATTCACTTTCTGTAAAGAATAAAATAACAAAAAATAAGGCACTTCTGATAGAAACTTTGAATAGGCCCGAGCCACCTTTATGGATATGCCGAAGAGTGATATTTCATCATGTTTAATTTTACTTGAATTTGTGTTAATGTGAGGTTATGGAAACGCCTTTAAGCTTGCCAAAAAAAAAAAAACCCAAACCAATTGCACCGGAAAAGGAATGAAAGCTAACTCATACATACCTCTGTTAGGTGTCTTGTACTCTCCCTGTAAACCTGGAGATTGATACATTGTATTTGCTGTAATAAGAAAATAATGTTATGTATAAACCGAGGGAGAAGATCAAGAAAATATAATTAACTAGAATGTTACTAGTAGTAATTCTAATAGTAGACCGTAAAAAAGGGTTTGATTTTAAATCCCCTTTTTCATGTCCTCCCGGTTAAAACAAGGTCGCTTTTTCATCACCTACTGGTAAGAACAGGGTCTTTTTTTAAACGGAAGTATTTGTCTAGAACAGGATCGCTTATTTAACTGTTTAAGATACAGCCTCGAGCCCGGGTCCAGAACAGTTAATACATTTTCTAAGCGTGTATAGAACAGGGTATGTTTTTCAACAATTTTGTTTAAAACAGGATATGTTTTTCAATGTTTTCTGGTTAGAACAGGGTATGATTTGACAAGTGTTGTCGGCACAGTTATACCCGAAAAAATGGCCAATAACACCTCCGGACGGTGTCCTCTATCCCGTATACAGTTTGAATATTCAATCAATCTAAAATATATTTTTTATTGTTTTTCATAGTTTTTTTTTTCCAAATCTTTCTATAGGTGCCGTTTGTTTTTGTTTCTTAAAATACCATATTGTAAATATACATCAAGAATAAATTGATTTACATCAAGGTTTATATTTTAGAACGAGAATTTACGATAACTTCAATTGGTCACAAAAAAGTATAATACACCTCACAACTTTTACTTCTATTAAGTATAACTAATCATGCTCTTAATGTTCTCCAATATTAAGATTTTTACTACAAGAAAATAAGAAAAAATGTGAATATGGAACCAACTGCTAGCAACCGGTTGGATATGGAATATCGAATGAACAGTAACGAACCGGCCGCGCACTTCAAACTCATATGATCGTACACTTTTGTAAACTATATTTATTACAAGTGTATGTATTAATCAGCATTGATGAAAATAACATAAATTCAACACGAAAGAATTGATGTAATGAAATAAAAAATAAACACGGTGTTTAATAACTGACACATATTATTTTTGTCATAGTTATTTTCTTCTTTTAGTATGAATTTTATTTATCGTAAAAAAGCGATTTCCGTTCAAAGAGCAGACTGTTGTTTTCGTTAAAAAAACCCTTCAATAGATATCGTATAATTTGTAATTCATGAATTCAAATATTATCTAAGCCTTATAAAGTATAATACATGTTTTCTGATACATATTAATTAGTAAAACTGTAATAATTGTGAAAATAACTAACCTTCACAACAGTAAGATATCTTTGTGTATTTATAATAATAGTTAATCTTGAATAAAAAACTTTAAAAACAACTTTAATCAATACATACAAAAATCTTCGATACGGAACGTGCACTTTGTATATTCTCTTTGTAGTCCGAGTCTTTAAACACTGAAGAGATATCGTATTTGTCCATGTCGAAAGTTCAATTGATTTCATTTTCAAAATTAAAAATTTTATTATTTGAAGAAGACAACGTTTACGATTTTAATCGTATGTATATACGAACACATGTTTTTTTCTATTTTCGTTTATAATATTATAAATAGAGTTTTAAAGAAAAAAAAATAGATTTTCGAAAATAAAATGTGCAAAATTAAGTTTTAAAATCAAAATTTAAGGTTTATATTGATTTCGGGCAACGATATTTAACAAAATCATTTCAATAAAAACAGTTTATGGTACACTGGATAATATTACAGAAAAGAAAATAACGCACAACTTAACAGTAAAAAAAGGTAAAACTAAAAGTATGGAAAATAATGGACTAAACATCTGGAGTGAGGCGCGGTGAATTAATGGTCTATAAACCATCATCGGCCTTAAACAACATTGTTTTCCTCTTTGAAACAACACGGCTGCATAGAATTAAGAGATAACTGTATTGTATTTTAAGCTCCGACGGCATCAATTTGATGATCGTAAATTAAGTTTACTGGCGACGCGTTAGCGGAGACAGTAAACGGGTATTTGCGACCATCAAATCCCAAACTGATGCCGTCAGAGCTTAGAATACAATATTGTTATCTCTATTCTAATGAAACTGATAGAAAACAACGTTAAAACATGTATTTAAAATCTGGCATATGCCGTCTGCGCTTGTGCATACGTCCCATAGCATCTCAAATATACAATAGAACTGTTCTCAATTCTAATTCACTTATAAAACTTGAAGGTTGAGAACGAGATTATATCGATCACCTCTATATCATAGTACTACTATGAAAATATGCACAGTATCACAGACTTTCAGTACCTAAAGTTAAATGTAAATCCCATAAGTAGTCAGTACTTCAATAAGACAGCAACCAGACAACAACACAAGGCCAAAATAAAATTAAAAAGGAAAAGACATCTTATAATATGCATTTGACGGGGATGGGGTGGTGGTGTGGTGGTTGGGGGGGGGGGGGGGGGGGGGAGTGGAGTGGTGCAGGGGTCCTGATCCCGAAATCCCGAGGTCCCGAATTAATAGAAATTTCAATCCCGCCATACCGAAATTCGAAAAAAGAATAGCCGGATCCATAAAGGATCGATCCCGAAATCCCGTGCTGAAAAACACCCGATCCCGGAGTCCCGTTTAAGGTCCCCCCCTCATTTGTGTAGATGGACTTAATAACAAAACACAATATTACCAGTCATGTCTCAGCCTGTGTGCGATTGTTTTTTTCTTGCTTTTTTTTCGGTTGGGGGAAAAAAGGGGGGGGGGGGGGTTGTAGACATATCAAACATAAATATGACCATGTACAGAATTTTACAAAATCGATAATTGAAGATTTTACAGAATAAGCGTTATATCTAAAGATAAAAAAAACCCATTTAGGTCCACACTTCATATGGACCCTTTGACCCGTAAAAATCGTTGGATTATCTCGGTGTTGCTGGTTAGTAATGAATAACAAATCACTGGTCAATTTAAAGGGTGATGTAAGTGATGCAATATATTCCTATTTTCCTGTTCCCCTTATGTAACTTCCAGTTTTATTAAAGTTTACATTCATCAAAGCCTTAGTTTAATTTAGTTTCCTGTCATGACTACCCCCCCTCCCCCTTTATTTGTCGCATGTTGTGTATCATGTACTGATTCTATATATACTTCGAGCATACATATGTACACTTATGGAACACTAACCATTTAGTAAACTTTTAAAAACGTTTTTGTAGACTTGTATACAATAAATTTTATACAGAACAAAAAAGATATTAACAAAGATGTCAGTTTGTCTGCGTGTTTTACTTGTTAACTTGAAGATTTGTAAATAACCACACGACACTCTTTCAAGAATTTGTAGAATCATTGATATAATATTTGTTTATATATGCGATGTTAAGCAGCAATATATGGACAGAACACGGTCTGTCGTGATATAGTACCAAAACACAAGCTTTTACATGTTCCGCTGCTAAAAAAAAACGTTTTTTTTTTTCAAAAGTGGCCAAATCATATATCGGAATTGAGAAAAAGTGTAAACAGATGACTTACAAGATAGTCTAAGAGATTTATGAATTGGTTACCTAAAAATGACAAAGTTTAACTATCTCTCATTAGAGCAAATATTAATAAAGATCAAAACCCTGACCACATGCAAACAGACAGCAAAGTACGTTCTAGGATTCAAACTGTAGATGTTTTGCGGAATAACTATAAACTATAAAGGGGACGGATGGACGAAAGACGGGGGGGGGGGGGGGCAGACGGAATGACGGACGGACAGACGTACAGGGGTAGTTGAGGGGGCATAACAAATATAGCTTCAATTACATCTTTTATTGCGTCAACATGTAGACAGTAACCCTGATGATTTCTATTTTTTAGATTTTACCATTTTTGCGTTCATGTACTTACAACGTATTTTTGTCTGAATTAGTAATTGTTTTAGATATGTATATTGATAATGAACATACATGTATCACATTTCTTACAACGTATAATTTCTTTTTAAAATGTTCCATAAAAGAGGGTCTGATTGGGGTTTACGGAATACAGAATAATAGGCAAAAATTGCAGAATAAAATGCAAAAAAAGAAAAAAAGAAAAAGTGTATAATGAGGTGCTAAAATATAAAGAATAAAGAATATTGGTAATACTAAATAAAAATTTATGATAATTATCCAAACTCTTATGATAAAAAGAATCTAGCAATACGAAACACATAATCATCGTGCATAATCAACACGAAGAACGTTGGAAATTATTAGCATGATAACTTGACGTTTCATATAATAAAAATTACGACGTCACGAATTTTGATGTTTTTTTTGTCAAAATGTTCGGTTTGCGTCGCTTCTACAGGGAAAACGAAGTCGGTGACCATATTTTTTTTTAATATCATCTAATTCGTAAGACAAAGAGGACAAAAATATTAATCTAAAAAAAAAATCGATGGAGCGGTTCTCGTGATTTATACCAGAAACCGAAAATTGTAGAAGAAAAATATAGATTTACCCTATATATTCAATGTAATTTAGTACCCTCTCGGACCATTTTAAAAATGGATTTTTCTTGAAAACGAAGTCGGTGACATATACTTTTTTTTACATTTTCTGATGTATATTTGCAATATCTAATCGAGTTCTAAGTTTTAAAAAAATCTATGGACTAGTTTATTTACTGATCCTTGACCTTAATGCCATGTAAACAAGTGACGTTATCCAATTTAAATGAACGTTACAAACTTTGTTGCATTATAATCGCTTTTATCGGCTTCATAGTTGTTTCGTGGCAATCACAATTTGTTTTACTATCTCCTTGTATTTATCTTAAAATATTCAAAACCAATGTGAGGTGGCTTCTCATCTATTCTGGTTTTACTTTGTCAAGTTTCATTTATATCTCTTTGTAGATATCTATTTAAAGAAGAGCTTCAATTTCAAAAGTCCGTGGTATATTGCGCGTACTAAATCTTTTTTCACTTATAAAAAAGAGGCTGCAAAAGTGCTTAAGTGGCATATATATTATTATTTCTATGAACTATCTAAATGCAGAGTACAGTCAATTAGTGTTATTTTTTAAAAACAAAGACGCATTATTACTTCACGCATCTTGTTTATTTTTCATTCAATATTGACATGGGTGAAATAAAAAAAAAACAAACACAAAAAACAGTTGTATTATACAATAATTTAACAAAAAATCTATACTACATAAGTCTTTTACATATACGTATGCAACTAGACCAAAGTCTACAGCCTGTATCAATTCCTCAGTAAATTCTTTATACATGTTTTAATATTGAAAAAAACAAATGTTTGATGAGCATTTTGATTGGAATTCAAAATACAATTTTTCTATATTGAATATTTTTGTATGGAGTATGAAAACTTATAATGGCAAATATATTTCTCTCTTTTAGTTCAATTCTATTTTGACGAAATATCTGATTTAAAGAACGAGACAAGTCAGTGGCGGATGCAGGAATTTTCGAAAGGGGGGGGGGGGGGGTGCTAGCCCAGGGCAAAAGGGGGGGGGGTGCAAAACATATGTCCCGATTCAAATGCATTGATCGGCCAAAATAAAGGGGGGGTGCGCACCCCCGGAACCCCCCCTCTGGATCCGCCACTGCAAGTGCTTACCGTAAAACCAGGCGAAGTTTCATAAAACTTTGGAGTATGATTGCCGATTTTAAAGCCTACAACAAAAATACTGGAAATGACGTTTCGAGCACACACAGCTAAATCAATTTAATTACTACATATTCGGTTATGAATTGTTAAGCGCTCGTAAACATATTTTTCTCCGGAAACTACAATACAAGGATTTCTGGAATTTGGTTTTAGCGTTTATCATGTTTATATAAGGGACGACATCAAAAGATCAATGTAAAATAAAAAACTTAATTCAAATAGTTTGAGGGTGGGGGTTGAACTGGTGCAAGATGTGGTTATCCGACATTGATTTTTACATATATCTATATGGTTCAATCAATTTTTGCCAAATTAAGTTAAGAGGGTGGGGTGGGGGGGGGGGGGGGGGGTAGAAAAAAAAAACTATGTGAATTAGTTTTTTTTTTATCCTTCATTGAACTTTTGATGTCGTCCCTAATTATATATATAAGTCACCTATACCGTGCGATGCGTTTTCATATTCATCACTCGACAACTTCCAGTTTACCGAACACTTCTTTGATTTTACACATGATAGCCAAGTTGAAAATTTTCGTCACATTTTTCTTAGGAACTACAATACAAGGATTTCTGAAATTTGGTTTCATTGTTTATACAAGTCAGCTATACCGTGTGATGCGTTTTCAGGTTCATCACTCAACAACTTCCTGTTTACAAAAGACTTGCATATTTTTACACTATTAATATTATACACTTGCGGCGGGGGCTCGCAGCTTCACTTGTTTATCCTGGTATCACCTAAGTTGAACATCAAGAAAAACAAATTAATTAACATTACATTGCGCTGTACATTTGTTGAGGAGGCATTCAATATGAGTTATATAACAACGGTACGTATGATCAGTATAGCCGACAGATTAACATCAGAATCCAATTTGTCATCTATAATTCAAATAAATTGGCATAATTTTATATGTTTAGATTTAATGGTGCATTTTATTTAGCATTCATTGAATTTAATTTAACTGGCACTGATTAGTTTGGAGTAGACGACCACATCTTCCGGGCAACAAAATGGTACATCTGGGACGAATGATGATTATATTCAATACTGGGTCGAAGCCAATAAAAGTTGATGTTACACAACCAGTTAATATTCTTGTACTGAACAGAAATAATACGGATGCATAGATATAAGAAGATGTGGTATCAGTAACAACGAGACAACTCTCAATCCAAGTCACAATATATAAACCATTATAGGTTACAGTACAGTCTTCAATACGGAGCCAAGTCTTACACCAAAACAGCAAACCCTCAAGGCCCAAACAATATCTAGTGTGAAAACATTCAAAGTTGGATCGGCTTTATAAGTAAACAAAATTTGTGTATATATGTTTATCTTGTTCTTTTTATTTTATTTTGTTTTATATGCCTGTTCTGTGGTTTGCCATGCTTTATGTCTGTTTGAAATTGTTTATTATATTGTTGAAGCCCCACCCTTGTACTCTATACCGTAATTTTTTTTATAACTTTATATGTCTACTGATATAACTACTTATAGAATAAGGGTGGGGTTAAATTATACGAGGTCAACTCGACTTCATCATAAAAAATGTATTGACATGAATACTGTTGTTCTTGTATTACTTATGCTTCGATATGGTTATTTAGGGATCACAATTGCTCTATTATATACTGTTATTTTTGAATTAGATCAACTTCCCATAACACCATTTTCAAGTACACGATTAACTACCAAAGTGTGTAAAGACGTATCAAGATGCCTTTTTGTAAAAACTGAGCTTATTTGTTATTTGATATTTCTTGTAGTTTTTATTATATTGCTTTCTGGTGATATTGAAACAAATCCTGGGCCATCATTTGCAAATGATTTTAGCCTAAATGATTCAGTTTCGAATTTAGATCTGCGCGATTTGATCACATTTACTTGCATTAATATTCAAAGTGTTAAATCAAAACTTGATATTTTGGAGGCAGAGCTTGGGGATAGAGATATAATTATGTTAACAGAATCTTGGTTAAAGCCGAATATATCCGACAATTCAGTTGCATTATCAAACTTTAAGTCTCCTTATCGTAACGACAGAGAAGGTGATAAGCTTGGAGGGGGTGTCATGATTTATGTAAAACAAAATATCCCAAGTAAGCGACGAAATGATCTAGAAATCAATACTCTCGAATGCTTATGGGTTGAAGTAGTAGTTAAGGATTGTAAAGTTTTGTTTGGCCTATTTTACAGACCTCCAGATTCACCATATCATATTTGGAATCATATAAATCAGTCAATCGAAAACGCAGTAAACAGCGGTATAAAAAATATTGTGGTCATGGGTGACTTCAACGAAAACTTACTACTGGCCAACCGTAATAATTTAAAAAACATATTATTAGATAATGGTATGCACCAAGCAATTACCGAGCCAACATTTTATTGTGAGAATTCCTCATCACTTCTCGACCCCCTTATAGTTAATGATATCCATATTCTTGCATATCACGAAGTGAGTGAAAATATTTTAGAAGCAAACACTAGGTTCCATTGTCCAGTAAGTGGAATACTGAATTTGCACAAACCGAAATACACCCAATTTAAACGTAAGGTTTGGGATTTTGAAAAAGGGGACTACGATCGCTACTGCGAGGAGTTAAGACAAGTTGACTGGGACACAATACTTGATACAAATTTAAATAATGCAGTCTCCATTGTTACACAAAAAATTATAGATGCTGCTAACAAGCATATTCCAAGTAAACTAATTGTTGTTCGCACGAAAGATCCTCCTTGGATGACGTCACTTATAAGGAGACAAATTCGTAAACGGAAACGTTCGCACAAAAAAGCAAAAAAATACAATACTGCTGAGTCTTGGGCAAACTTTAAGAAAATTAGGAATGAATGCGTAAACTTGATTAAACTAGCAAAAACCCATTATTTTGAAAAACAATGTGAATCATTACATTCGAACGTAGATTCCATTAAGAATTGGTGGAAAAAATTGCGCAACCTGGCTGGATTTCCTTCCAAATCCTCAGACTACCCCCCTATTTTATTAAATGATACCTACTTAGACGATAATAAGGATAAAGCAAATGCATTTAATCGTTATTTTTGTGATCAATCGAGTGTTGATGACTCATCTGCAAATATCCCAGAACTAAATTTAGATGAAATCTTACATACATTAGATAATATAATTATAACGCAAGATGAAGTTTATGACCAACTTCTCTTGTTAGATGTGTCTAAGGCAACAGGCCCCGATAGCATTAGTCCAAGATTTCTTAAATATGCTGCTTTAGAATTAAGCTATCCCTGGCTCTGTTGTTCAATAAGTCACTTCAATTATGCACTTATCGGTATGAATGGAAAATAGCAAATGTGATACCAGTTTTTAAGAGTGGTTCTCAAGAAATTTTATCAAACTATAGACCAATCTCTCTGTTGTCTATTATTGGTAAAACGATGGAAAAATGTGTTTTTAAATATTTATTTAATTTCCTTTCTTGTTATAAAATTATTACAAACTTGCAATCAGGTTTTATGCCTGGAGATAGTACTGTTAATCAACTTATTTATATTACAAACGATATCGCTAAAGCCCTTGATTTTGGAAAGGAAATAAGAGTTGTGTTTTGTGATATCAGTAAAGCGTTTGACCGAGTCTGGCATGAAGGCCTCCTTCATAAACTAGAAAAATATGGAATACGAGGGGACTTATTAAAATGGTTTAAAAGTTATTTATCTGAAAGAAGACAAAGAGTTGTCATAGGACAGACCTCTGATGTGTATAGCATTAATGCAGGTGTCCCCCAGGGCTCAATTTTAGGACCTGTATTATTTTTACTATTCATAAACGATATTGTATGTCAGGCGCGTAGCTACGTTTACGTCAAAACGCCCTGGCGTACACTTGAATTTTGGTAAACAAAATATTTTAATCTCAATAAATTAAAAAGATTTAGTTTAAAGCACATCAGTTTGTAAATCTTTCTTCAATGAATAGCTGTAATTGCTTATAAAAGTAACGGAATTTGTTTTCGATCAAATGGTACCGTATTAGATATTTGTTTATTTTCTGTCAGTCAAAGTCTGAATATATTGGAAATTATTCTTACTTTCCTTTTGTTTAAAGCAATTCATAATCACCTGTGATTTGATATGTGGCTTGACTTTTAGCCGAACCCGTGACATTCGTGTCGCGAAAGCAAGATATAGCGGACCTTTACTCTGTCGGCGGCGTCAACATTTAGGTCCAACATGTGGTTAAAGATTTTTTTTATATCAATATTTTTTCAAACCTTCATGAAATTTTACGAAAGTTGGACACAATTTTTATTCTTTAATGACGAATTCATATTTTTGATTTTCCCATATTTTACTGATAAACGGATTTTGTTTGCACAGCAGTTAACAAGTAGATACAGTCTGTGGTCAAAGTTGGTGACACTTCAATTACTTTGTCAAGCCTTCAGCGAATTTAATGAAACTGTTTTTTTTTGTGATTAATATCTGAATCAAAATTTTGAAAGTATATTTTTTTTTTATTTTTCACTAGACATACGAACTTATCTTTTAGCAGTCAAAAACTCTAAATAAAATCCTTCCGTAATGGACTGATTAATGGATTCAATTTTCGCAGCAAGCAGTAATTCTAGGCGAGAACCACGGTTTCACGGGACCCTTTACGAATTTTCATAATGCACCTACACATCAGTCTAAGCAAATTTATCATTTCATATTCATTAACGACATTTGCACAGAAAGGGGTTTTAGTCGTGTAATTGCTTAACCCTACGGTTCCGTTTAAACATATGTTAGAGTAACAGGTTTGGATATTTTCTCTAAAACCAATGACCACTAAATTCCAAATCAACACGGCAATGGTTACATTAAACATAAACGATTTAGAAAGAAATATTCTCTAAGGTATGTTCAACTTGCTGTTGTATAGTTTTTAATGCCATGAATTGGCCTCCACCTCGAAACCCACTACTACTAGTAGGTGTTGTAATCTGGATCCGGTTGGGGCTCTCAAACCCCTCGCCGAGATTGGGGCGTACACTTAAAAATAGCTTAGCTACGCCACTGTATGTGACATATCATGCAACATCAGACTTTTTGCTGACGATACGTCATTATATATAGTTGTTGAGGACGAGTATGCTACATCTGAATTGATGAATTCTGATATAGAAAAAATTCACCAATGGTCTCAACAGTGGCTTGTTAATTTTAATCCAAGAAAAACTGAAACCATGACCATATCTAGAAATAGAGCAAAACCCCATAATCCACCAATATATATGAATGATACACTGATACAAGAGGTTGAAGAACATAAACATTTAGGGTTAATTTTTCAAGAAAACGGTTGTTGGGAAAGTCATGTAAACTATATTATTGATAAAGCTACGCCTCGCTTAAATCTTATGAGGAGTTTAAAGTTTAAGCTATCGCGTAATAATCTACAAGTTATATATATATCAGTTTTATCAGGCCTATTCTTGAATATGCGGATACTGTGTGGGATAATATACCAATTTATTTAAAGGACAAACTAGAGAGCATTCAAATAGAAGCGGCTCGTATAGTCACAGGTGCCACTAAGCTTTGCTCTAAATCTAATCTTTATAATGATACTGGTTGGGTATCTCTGAGTGAAAGAAGATCCAGACATAAAATTATTAAATTTCACGAAATGTTTCATGATCAAGCTCCTAGTTATCTCTGTAGTCTCGTACCTCAACAACTATATCAAGTCTATAACTATAATACTAGAAGTGCATTTAATGTCCAAAATATGAACTGTAGAACTACCTTTTATCAAAACTCTTTCCTACCATCTGTTATTAGTGAATGGAACAGGCTTCCACAAGACGTTAGATGTAATCCATCAAAATTTACACTTAAAAGTTACATAAATCGAGATACTAAGAAAGTCCCTACATATTATAATACTGGTTGT
Organism: Mytilus edulis; assembly: GCA_019925275.1. Taxonomy (NCBI): domain Eukaryota; kingdom Metazoa; phylum Mollusca; class Bivalvia; order Mytilida; family Mytilidae; genus Mytilus; species Mytilus edulis. The sequence goes on from CM034362.1 coordinate 48,981,842, forward strand.
AGAAAAGGCCAAATACTTCACGCCAGACTCCGGTTGAACTGCAGTGGCTTAAATGAACACCTTTTTCCATAAAAATATTGTTCTTTCAAGCCTGTGTAAATGTGGGCAAGTTGAGAGCAACAAACATTATTTGCTAGAATGTCATAATTATAGACTCATCAGGGCACAAACCATTTCTACACTACCAATATATAATGTGCAAACATTAGTATCAGGTAGTGAACTCATCAGTTATGAAGAAAACGAAAATATTTTTAAAGTTGTACAAAGATTTATTTTAGAAACAGGGAGATTTGGTCCATAACAATTATCTTTATGTCGATGTCGATTTAGATGTTGAAACTTTGATTTAATGTTACCTTTTTTTCGGAACATTTACACATTTCTCAGATACATGAACCATAATTATAATAAAAAGAGTTGATCCCATTTTTCGATCAAACTGACTTCTGAGTAACTGGCAAACCACAGAATAAACATGTTAAATGTGAATTGAAAATTAGATTATACGAGTTTCTTATATACTATGTTCCTAATTTTGTCATTTTTCTTTAGGGAGACGGATTTATATAAGTTTTTCTTGTTTCCGAATCCCTGTATTTATATTGTATATTTATATTTCATGCACTTTTTTGAATAAATATTGTTTAAACTAGAACATTCAAACGGGAAATTATTTCAATTAAAAATGTAAAATTTCATCAACAAAACCGATTCGCAAAATTTTATTTGATAAAAAATGACTCAGTCAGATGTACCCAACAGTTTGATATATTTGCATGTCAATTGCTTTTTTGTCTCATTGTTGATTTTGCTTTGCTATTGGTTGATTTTGAGCGTCGTTGATGAAGTTGACATTGTTTGTAGTTTATTGGTACTGTTGCTGTCACTGCTTATTGATTGATGGAGTCTGATCATGGAGATCCCGCTTATTGTTTTGTCAGAATCCCGTATTCCACAAACGACTTCAATTTCCGTTTTTCCCAAAAAATTATTCAGTTTTCATGTGTTAATCCCTCATCATGCTTACACCCAAATACGACATATTCAATATGGTATGTTAAGCCCATGTAACAGCACTTGTGTTTTAAAATGAAATATTAAAAAAAACTTTGGGTTTAACGAAATACCGTGGATTTCATACAACAGGAATTAGTTACCTTATGTGTATTTGGGGAAAAAAATCGAATTTCATGCCCTTAATGCGTTTTATTTTGCAGGCTGGTACAGGATTGGGGAAATGTTCGTAAATGTCGCCAACGTCGCCAACATTCTGAACAGTACCCGGTTCGCCAACGTCGCCAACGTCGCCAACATTTTGAACAGTACCCCTGTTCGCCAACGTCGCCAACGTCGCCAACATTCTAACCAGTACCCCTGTTCGCCAACGTCGCCAACGTCGCCAACATTCTAACCAGAACCCCTGTTCGCCAACGTCGCCAACATTCTAACCAGTACCCCTGTTCGCCAACGTCGCCAACGTCGCCAACATTCTAACCAGTACCCCTGTTCGCCAACGTCGCCAACGTCGCCAACATTCTAACCAGAACCCCTGTTCGCCAACGTCGCCAACGTCGTCAACATTTTAACCAGTACCCCTGTTCGCCAACGTCGCCAACGTCGCCAACGTCGCCAACATTCTTACCAGTATCCCTGTTCGCCAACGTCGCCAACGTCGCCAACATTCTAACCAGTACCACTGTTCGCCAACGTCGCCAACGTCGCCAACATTCTAACCAGTACCCCTGTTCGCCAACGTCGCTAACGTCGCCAACATTCTAACCAGAACCCCTGTTCGCCAACGTCGCCAACGTCGCCAACATTTTAACCAGTACCCCTGTTCGCCAACATTCTTACCAGTATCCCTGTTCGCCAACGTCGCCAACGTCGCCAACATTCTAACCAGTACCCCTGTTCGCCAACGTCGCCAACGTCGCCAACATTCTAACCAGTACCCCTGTTCGCCAACGTCGCTAACGTCGCCAACATTCTAACCAGAACCCCTGTTCGCCAACGTCGCCAACGTCGCCAACATTCTTACCAGTATCCCTGTTCGCCAACGTCGCCAACGTCGCCAACATTCTAACCAGTACCACTGTTCGCCAACGTCGCCAACGTCGCCAACATTCTAACCAGTACCCCTGTTCGCCAACGTCGCTAACGTCGCCAACATTCTAACCAGAACCCCTGTTCGCCAACGTCGCCAACGTCGCCAACATTTTAACCAGTACCCCTGTTCGCCAACATTCTTACCAGTATCCCTGTTCGCCAACGTCGCCAACGTCGCCAACATTCTAACCAGTACCCCTGTTCGCCAACGTCGCCAACGTCGCCAACATTCTAACCAGTACCCCTGTTCGGCAACGTCGCTAACATTCTGAACAGTACCCCTGTTTGCCAACATTCTAACCCATACCCCTGTCGCCAACATTCTTAACAGTACCCCTGTAAGAGGGGTATTGGTATTAAAACCTTTAATCAAGTTGAACAATTGCAACCTATCCAGAAACTAAATAGTGCTACATTTTTTATAATTAAATAGCTATAGCCCATAAATAGTTTCCAAAAAGGAATACAAAAATCTTCAAAAAAGACTTACCAGCCTGCTAACAGCCATTTAAACATCATTATAAAATGTAACAAGTGCTTTTAAAATAAAAAGCAGTAACTCAACAGTGAAAATCAGGTCAATGACATGTACATATGACAGACATTTAAAACTTCATAACATTATATATCTGCATAATTTTTTTTTTAAAAAGCATTCAATTCTTTAACTTTAAAATAACTATAGGCTCTAAAGAGCCTGTGTTGTTGACCTTAGTCTAAGTGCATATTCTACAGAGGACACATACTCTCCAACATTGCTCTTGTCAGATTATCTCAATTCATTACAGTTAATAACTAAATAATAGACAAAATTGCATTTTACACTGTGTTATTTTTTTTACCATGTCTGCCATCTTCATTGGCGGGCGGACAGGGTCAGAGTACATATTTTACAAAAAAAATACATACTCCAATTATTATTGTAGCCATGTCTGGTAAAATTTTACCTACAATTTTCAGATTATATTTTTGTTAAAGTAAACCATGTTAATAGACAATTTTAAATGAACATTGTATAAATTCAATTTATATTCAACTAAAGATTTCTTGCTGTTGTGCAATACACTGTGCTGTTGCGCAATACTAAGTATGCTGTTGGGCAATACTTAGTAAATCTTTTGTCAGTTTGACACATTCCCCATTTCCTTTCTCAATTTTATTCAATAACTTCTCAATGTTTCATCAAAAATTTATAAAAAAAACTAAAGGGAGGTTATCTTAATAAATAAAAATAAGTCATCAAATCTTAATAAAACCTGCTTTAAGCACTTTAAGGATATTGTCCAAACTCGGAAACGTAAAATCTTCAATTTATAAAAACCAAAAGAAAGCTTACAACAATATAGATATAAACAATTTAAATTGACATTTTTAAGTTACTGTCCGAAAACTGGAAAATCCCCCTTTTTGTATAGAATTAAACCCCATAAATCAAAAAAGGTATAGTATAAAATTTATAAAAATCAAAAGGAAGCTCATGTAAATAGAATTTAACAATTCACCACAGTTTCTTGCAAGTTGGTGAAATTATTTTTAAGGTTATTGTCTGTAAACTGGAGAATCTCCCCTTTTTTAATAAATAAAAGTAGGAAACAGTAAATCCAGTATATCATTATAAAAAAGAAAAGCAACTCACGTCAATAGATATAAACAATTTACCAAAGTTTTATGCATATTAGTTAAAGCGTTTTTCAGTTAATGTCCAACATGTTAAAAACGAACGAACACACAGACGGACAAACTTTCAATGATAAACCATAATACGTCAGTCAGGAGTATTACTTGTACAAGTTATTTTTAATTACTTGCAGAAGTAATATTAATTTAAATATATTTTTAAAATAATATTGGCTGAGTTATGTCCCTTAAACATTCAGATTTTTTTACTTTTGAAAGTAAAAAAGTCATCCTATCTTCTTTTATTAAATTTTTATAATTTCTTTGCTGTAATAGAATTTTAAATTATCTGCCCTTTGCAGATGTCTTTACTAATCATTTAAGTGTAATTTAATAGACAATGAAAATCTCATTTGTCTGTTATCTTCAGAACACTGCTCATTTACATGCTCCCAAGGAGCAATTTTTGAAGGCCTTGCGCAATTACTTAAGGTGGCTCATGGGTACAAAAATTTTAGCAAAAAATTAAACCTTTATTTTTTTCATTACAAATTTTATTTATTACACTATTAGTTGTTACTTTATGATATGGTACAAAAAACAACCCAAAAAAATTATTTGGTTTGGCCCAAGATGACTTTAAAAATTGAAAAAGCTCCAAATTATCTCCCTTTGGTGCAAAAATGCCATTTTTTGGCCTTAAATTTGAACTATCTTTTTTAACTCATCGGTGACCTATATTTTTTATTATTGTTTTCAAATAAGCTGTACATAAACTAAATAATTGTTAAATTTAAGCGATTTCTTATATTAGGTTATTTTTTTATTTCGATATTTCCTCTTTTTCTCCTATTAGTTCAACAGAAAAAAAGGACATTAACAAAAATGTATGCTTCTTCTAGAGGCAGATTTTAGCTTAAATGAACGGTGACCCCATTTTTGTATTTCATTTTTCTTTTAAGTATATGATAAAGTTCATTTATGAAAAAATATAGCGAAATCCTATATTAGAAAAAAAAAATTCATTTATAACCCAGGAGCCCCTTAAGATCTTTGCGCAATCAGTTTCTTTGTTGAACTAATGAGATGAAACATTGAACTCTAATAAAAAAAAAATCAGTAAACCAGGGAAAAATCATGAAAGGCATACATTTACATCTCAAAACTTAATGACTTTTGTGGGATTGTAAGAAAAATTTACTTATACAAGTAAATTTTTAAGAAAATTAAGGGGAGATTATTCAAAAATTATTTATTTACTTATTTTTTTTACTTCTTCAAGTAAATAAAAATAAATTGTACAAGTAGTACCCCTGACTGTAAACGGGCGTACAACAAACATTCTGTGAGTATTGCATGGCAATGCAAAATCCCCTACAAATTAAAAAAAATCATTGTATTGGAACAAAATTGTAACTTGATTTATAACTTGTCATTGTAAACATTCAAACAAATATCAAGTCAATGAATTTAAGCATGACAAAAAAAGTGTTTAAAACTGATTATTTCAGATAATTTTCTAATCCCAACAACCATTACTCTGCACAAAATTATCAGACCAAATAAAAAATTTAAACTTGAACTGTTACTTGTTATGATAAATTTATATACTAATTATCAAATCCATATATTCAAAAATGACAAAAAAGGTGAGGAAAACCTGGGAACAGTATATCTAACGTTAATATATATGTTCCTGGGAAAACTGATTATTTTAGTGAATTTTCAAAAGTAAAGGGACCATAACTCTGCCCAAAATCATTACACTGCAACAAAATTCAAACTTCTTTGTAACTTGCAATGATAAAATAAAAAACCAAACATCAAATTAATATCTTCAAAAAAAATGCTTATTTGGACCCCTTTTTAGGACCTTAATTCCTAAACTGTTTGGAACATAACCCCCAAAATCAATCCCAACTTTACTTTTCAAGTTTCCATCCTTGAGTAAATTTCATACAGATCCATTCACTTAAACTAAAGTTATGTACGGAAATTAACTATTCCTACTCATAATTTTTCTTTATTAAAGTTTTTATCTATGTACATGTTGTACATTTATGACAAATGTTAAGGTACATTGTAATACATTAAAAGGTAACAAGAATTAAGTTGTAAAATTTAATTAACATCAAATTGGGTTTCGCGTTTTCAGGCATTTATAACCATCAACATTCTATGCCTACTTTCATATTTATAAAGTACCATAATTCTTAAACAGAAAAATAAATATATTACAAATATTTAAATTGATCACTATTTTGTAATGCAGTAACAATGGTTAAAGCATATCAATAAACATAATAAAGCATTGGCTTATAAGTTCATTAGTAAATTGCATAAAAACAACATAAAGTGCAAATTTCCAATCTATAGAGAACTATAAGTCAAAAATAAAAATTGTCAAAATTTCAATGCATATATTTAACTTTACCATGTTTACTATTGTATTATTATTGAATTAATACCACCATTGTTTTCCTATATATTTATGATATCAGTCTTTGTAAAAAAAATTTTTTTAAAGTGTGCATAATTTATTTGTGTCAACATATTCAAATAAAAAAATACTTGATATGAATAAAGTTTTATCCTGTCCAGTAAATCAGCAAAATTTCACATAAGATTTCATTGTATTTAAAAAAAAATAACCATCACTGCACAAAGCTGGAAGAGTGGAGGTAAACAAATTTTCTCTGTTTACAAGCTTTTAAAATTAATTTAACCATGTATCCTCAAATTTCAAAAACATTTTATAATTTTATAAAAAAACTTAATAAAAATAAAATAGTGCTAAAAAACTCCCAAGATATATGTTAAAAAAAAAAATCTTAAATGAAAAGCAGGTTTATCTTGACATCATATGCATATATAACTGTCAAATTCAAGAAAAGATAGATAGAAGAAGATGTGGTATCAGTTACAATGACACAACTTTCCATCCAAGTCACAATTCATAAAAGTAAACCATTATAGGTAAAAGTACGGTTGTCAACACGGAGCCTTGGCTCACACTAAACAGCAAGCTATAAAGGGCCCCAAGAATTACTAGTGAAAAAAACAATCGAACAGGAAAACTAATGGTCTAATCTACATAAAAAACGAGAAACACTTATGAACCACATAAACAAACGACAATTACTGAACATCAGATTAAAAGAAAAATCAAAATCATGCGGATAATGATAAAAATTAAAATATAGTGTAGACCAATGAATACACATGTAATCAAATATTTGTTTTATAATTTCATCTCCATTAAAACACCATAACATGATACAATTAAGGTCTTTCCACCAGTAAGAATCTATTTAAAAATGAAAATATTAAAATTTGATTTTAAATGTCAGTTTCAGTATCAAATGACAGCTTATTCTACGCTGACTCCAAAAATATATGGTTTCTATATAGAAAAATATATAAACTAGAGGCTCTCAAGAGCCTGTGTCGCTCACCTGTTAATGTGTTTACTGATGTCGGCCATCTTTGTTGGTAGACGGGGTCATTAGACACTCTTTTTAAAAATAGATACCCTAGTATTATGATTGTGGCCAAGTTTGGTTAAATTGGCCAAGTAGTTTTAGAAAAGATTTTTATACAAGTTACAACAAGATGCTCTCAAGAGCCTGAATCGCTCACCTGAATTTTTTTGGTTTAATCTCTCATCAATGATTATTTTGGCTTTTCAATTTATTTAAATGTTCTTTGAATCGTCCTATTTTCTTCAAAAGCAAAAAAAAATCATTTTCTCCTATGTTCTATTTTAGCCATAGGAGCTATGTTTCTTGACATACAAGGAAATGAAATATAAAATTTATACTAGATACTCTGAAACTCTGAAACTCATTTAGCCTAAGTTTGGCTGAAATTGATACAGCAGTTTCATAAGAGAAGATTTTTTAAAGTAAGTCAACATGATGAACAAATTGTGAAAAAAGTCTTTAAAGGGCAATAACTCCTAAAGAGGTCAATTGAAAATTTTGGTCAAATTGACTTTTTTGTAGATCTTACTTTGCTGATCATATTTGCTGTTTACAGTTTATCTTTATCTATAATAATATTCAAGATAATGACCAAAAACTGCAAAATTTCCTTAAAATTACCAATTAAGTGGCAGCAACCCAACAATTGGATGTTTGATTCATCTGAAAATTTCAGGGCTGATAGATATTGACCTAATGAACATTTTTACTCCATGTCAGATTTGCTCTTAATGCTTTCACTTTTGAGATATAAGCCAAAAACTGCATTTGACCCCTATGTTCTATTTTAAGTAACGGCGGCCATGTTTTTTGACGGATCAAAAATCAAAGCACACACTTTGTGCAGGATAATCTAAGGAACAACCATGCTAAGTTTTAACCAAATCCATTCAGTAGTTTCAGAGGAGAAGATTTTTTAAAGTTAGCAAATATGATGAACAAATTGTGAAAAATTGTCATTAAAGGACAGTAACCCCTTAAGGGTCAATTGACAATTTTGGTCATATTAACTTATTTGTAGATCTTACTTTGCTGATCTTTTTTGCTGTTTACAGTTTATCTTTATCTATAATAATATTCAAGATAATGACCAAAAACTGCAAAATTTCCTTAAAATTACCAATTAAGTGGCAGCAACCCAACAATTGGATGTTTGATTCATCTGAAAATTTCAGGGCTGATAGATATTGACCTAATGAACATTTTTACTCCATGTCAGATTTGCTCTTAATGCTTTCGTTTTTGAGATATAAGCCAAAAACTGCATTTGACCCCTATGTTCTATTTTAAGTAACGGCGGCCATGTTTTTTGACGGATCAAAAATCAAAGCACACACTTTGTGCAGGATAATCTAAGGAACAACCATGCTAAGTTTTAACCAAATCCATTCAGTAGTTTCAGAGGAGAAGATTTTTTAAAGTTAGCAAATATGATGAACAAATTGTGAAAAATTGTCATTAAAGGACAGTAACCCCTTAAGGGTCAATTGACAATTTTGGTCATATTAACTTATTTGTAGATCTTACTTTGCTGATCTTTTTTGCTGTTTACAGTTTATCTTTATCTATAATAATATTCAAGATAATGACCAAAAACTGCAAAATTTCCTTAAAATTACCAATTAAGTGGCAGCAACCCAACAATTGGATGTTTGATTCATCTGAAAATTTCAGGGCTGATAGATATTGACCTAATGAACATTTTTACTCCATGTCAGATTTGCTCTTAATGCTTTCGTTTTTGAGATATAAGCCAAAAACTGCATTTGACCCCTATGTTCTATTTTAAGTAACGGCGGCCATGTTTTTTGACGGATCAAAAATCAAAGCACACACTTTGTGCAGGATAATCTAAGGAACAACCATGCTAAGTTTTAACCAAATCCATTCAGTAGTTTCAGAGGAGAAGATTTTTTAAAGTTAGCAAATATGATGAACAAATTGTGAAAAATTGTCATTAAAGGACAGTAACCCCCTTAAGGGTCAATTGACAATTTTGGTCATATTAACTTATTTGTAGATCTTACTTTGCTGATCTTTTTTGCTGTTTACAGTTTATCTTTATCTATAATAATATTCAAGATAATGACCAAAAACTGCAAAATTTCCTTAAAATTACCAATTAAGTGGCAGCAACCCAACAATGGTTTGTTTGATTCATCTGAAAATTTCAGGGCTGATACATTGTAGATCTTGACCTAATGAACATTTTCACCCCATGTCAGATTTGCTCTAAATGCTTTCGTTTTTGAGATATAAGCCAAAAACTGCATTTGACCCCTATGTTCTATTTTAAGTAACGGCGGCCATGTTTTTTGACGGATCAAAAATCGAAGCGCACATTTTGTGCAGGATATACTAAGGAACAATCATGTTGAGTTTCATTCAAATCCATTCAGTAGTTTCAGAGGAGAAGATGTTTGAAAAATTGTTAACGACGACGACGACGACGTCGACGACGACGACGACGACGACGACGGACGCCAAGTGATGAGAAAAGCTCACATGGCCTTTTAGGCCAGGTGAGCTAAAAATGAGGAAAAGTTGTTTAATATTGACTCTAAAGGGCAATAACTCCTTAGGGGGTTCTCTAACAATTTTGATCATGCTGACTTATTTGTAGATCTTACTTTGCTGAACATTATTGCTGTTTACAGTTTATCTCTATCTATAATAGTATTCAAGATAATAGGTTGTCCGATTCAACTGAAAATTTGTGAGGGGATATATCTTATTCTGATGGACATTAAAATCTTGAAAGATTTGCCCTAAATGTCTTGGTTTCAAAGATATAAAGCAAAAACTGCATTTTACCACTATGTTCTAATTTTAGCCATGTCGGCCATTTTGTTTGGTAGGCTGGGTCATCGGACACATTTTTTAAACTATAAACCACAATGATAATTGTCGCCTAGTTTGATTAAATTTGGCAAAGTAGTTTTAGAGAAGAAGATTTTTAGAAAAGTTACAAAAAATGATGAAAAGTTGTTAAAAATTGATTATAAAGGGCAATAACTCCTTAAGGGGTCGACTGGCAATTTTGGTCATGTGACTTATTTGTAGGTCTTACTCTGCTGAACATTATTGCTGTTTACAGTTTATCTCTATCTATAATAGTATTCAAGATAATAACCAAAAACTGCAAAATTTCCTTAAAATAACCATTTCAGGGGCAGCAACCCAACAACAGGTTATCCGATTCGTCTGCAAATTTCAGGGCAGATAGATCTTCACCTGATAAACAATTTAACCCCCATGTCAGATTTGCTCTAAATGCTTTGGTTTTTTGAGTTATAAGCCAAAAACTGCATTTTACTCCTATGTTCTATTTTTAGCCATGGCGGCCATCTTGGTTGGTTTGACGTGTCACGCCACACATTTTTTAAACTAGATATCCCAAGGATGATTGTGGCCAAGTTTGGTAGAATTTGGCCCAGTAGTTTCAGAGGAGAAGATTTTTGTAAAAGTTTACGGACGACGGACGACGGACGCCAAGTGATGAGAAAAACTCACTTGACCTTTCAGGTCAGGTGAGCTAAAAAGGGAGATAATCTTTTACTTCCGGTTTAAAAAGTTTACTTCTGGTATTGTTTGATAGTTTACTTGATACTGATTCCAAAAATATATGGTTCTATATACTTTTACATTGATTTAGTACAAAAAATAGCTACTTCCGGTTGACAAAATGTCACTTCCGGTTGTTTTTTTAAAGGTCACATTGCTAACAACCTAATGCAAAAAGTCCCATGGCTTTATCATGCGTACATATGAGGTGAAAGCAAAGGTCAAAATCTAGAGCGTTAAATAAGCATATGACCTTGAGCTCAATTTTAAGGTCATAAACCAAGGACCTCAAATAAAAAGACTCTAGTCCTCTACTTTATATTGTTAATGAGTTATATTGCCATACATATGATATTAGATATAAAAAGGGGGAAAACTCGCGCCAAATGTCTACGTACCCTTTCGATTAAGATTTATGTGTTAGGACATGTCGTAACTAACAATTTTGTGAAAATATTTTGTCGATATCTCATATGATTTCTGAAAATAAGAGATAACAAGCCAAAATCAAAATTTTAATCATGACCTTGACCTTTGACCTTTACCTCATTTTCATTTTTTGGGACCAAGGACCTCAAATCAAAAGACCCTAGGCCTCTAACACTTATGGTTTTCCAGTTAAAAATGCATATCACTAATATCAAATATAAAAGGGGAAATAACTCTCATATGGAGTCTCCGGATAGCTTCGGTCAAAATTAATCAAATCATCCTGAGGATATAACGAACAATTTGGTAAAATAAATATGGTTGCGAATATTAAGCGATAACAAGAAAAACACGTGTTTGGGGAGATAACTCTTATATGAGAAAGTGTTCGGTTAAGCAGGGTCAGTTTCAAAAGCGTATAAACTGTTCGATATGATATTCCAAAAATCTAAGCGACATCTTGCGAAACAAAAAAACAGCAAGGAAAAAAATTAGCCGGAAAAAAATAATAATAATCAGAAGAAAACCAATAGGTCTTTCCACGGAAAAGTGGAAAGACCTAATAAATGTGTTTAAAATTATAAACACCATTTATGTTTCTATATATGCCTTCATTTTAACTTATAAGTTCTCTAAGTTTCAATCCTTCAAAACTATAACTTTTACCCTATAAATCATGCTAAAAAATATAAGTTTTAGTGTAAATGTAACGGTTTATTTCTTCCTCTGTGATATTTTATCCTGAGGATAATTTGTCCGGGTAATTTTTTTCCAGGCATAGTATTTCACTGGTTGATTTTTTCCAGAGGAGTGAAAATCTATCTGTGTTATGCGGATAGTATGTACCGGTATATATTTGCCGTACTATATTTCACAGAACCGTGTAAAATAGAGTTCCATTAACTACTATGTAAGTTATTCACAATCAATATATACCCGACTATAATTATAAAATGTTTCACAAAGGTAGACCAAATTTGCATAATTTATCAAAGGGAGGTAATTGTGAGCTATTTAAATTTTAAAGATATTAATATAATATATTTCTAAATCTATTTTATAGTGAAATTTTTCATTGAATCTTATTTTTTATATATTCATTTATATAAAAAGATAACTTAAAACTTGATTTAATAAAACAGATAACATTTCACAGGTAAAAACTATCCAGCTGTTAAACATGCTTTTGTTCCAATATATTGTTCTGCTATGATTTATCTGATTTCCATATAATCAACAACTACATCTCTGTCCCCAGACAAAACTATTTATATAGTTAAAAATATCATCATAAGCAAATTCTTCTATTACTGTTTACAGTAGTAATGCAACTATATTTCTACCTTACTTTTAAATTTATATTTGTACTAAGATCTGAAAACAACTCACTTTTACATGTATTTCACTAACCTTATTTAATCATGATATTATTTTCACAATTACGATCTTTGAAATAACTTCTGGTTTTCTTCCTTATGTTCATGAAATTTTTTCAAGGATAATTTGTGAAATTATTTCCCATTATAATACATTTTTTTTTAACAATTTCGCTTTATTTCAAATACACTATTATTATTTCATAGTATTTTTAAAGGAAAAGTTTTTTCTAATAACTATTCTATAAGTTAACTACCCAGATAGAATTAAAAAGGAAAAAATATCCCAGGAAAATATTTTCCTCCGGATAAAAAAATAAGAACAACTACTGTGACATTTTTTCCACCGGATCAAATTTCACCCGAATATAATTTTGCTTTACATAAATATCATTTACCCTTAAAAAGAGTAATATAACTGTTTCCCCCATTTTACTAAACTTAGTCTTAATCCTAATGTATATTGAGTTGTTATACTTAGTAGCTCTGACACTATCAGTAACTACACCTGTCCACTGTGAATCATTCCCTTTTGTGGGAAAAATTAGGTTGATTATATAGGGAATCATTGAAGCATGTCTGGAGCAGGCCCCCCCCCCCCTTAGGAAAAGTTCTGGATCCGCCACTGAAGATTAAAGATCAAACCTCATGTTTCTAGGCTAGTTTAAAAGCCAAAAAATACTAGCAAAATAAGAAAAGGAATAAATAATAATTTTAAAACAAAAACATTAATTTATTTTATATTAACCAGTTTACTGGCGTCAAGGGGGGGGGGGGGGGGGGGGGGGGGTTTTAAATTTACAAACTATGCATTAAAATGGGAACATTTAGTTGGACCCTCCCCTTTTATCCTAGGTTGGCATCCCCAGTCTTCAAGCTTAACCACAAGTCCTACGGCATTGGTTGTAAAATTGCTCTCGGGCTTGTAAAATTCTCTCTACAAGCCAACAGAATCCAACTAAAATTTTCAAAAAATTGAGTGTCTGGCTTGTGGACTCATAAGTTAAGCGTGAACAGGTGAAGGCTGGAACTCCTCTTTTAAAAATGTCTCATTTGTTCCTGAGTGGTCTGACAGTAATAGAAGTAAAAAGGAATATTCTTATAAGTTAAAACATGCTAAAAACACTAACTTCATGTTTTTGACCATACAGTTAAATCAGTCTTATTGTATGGCAGTGAAATATGGGGTGACATTAACTTTCACAAACTAAACACTCAAGGGGATAACTATTTCAAAAAAACTATGTGGAGACCTGGCAGTAGAGAACGCTCATTTAAGCTTTTGTAAATTTATACTTGGAGTAAGTAAAAAAGCAACAGTATTGCAGTTATGGGTGAACTGGGCAGATATATACTCTATTTTTGAAGGTTTTATTAAATATGTTTAAATACTATATACGCTTAAAAAAATCCGATGATTTATTATTAAAAGAGGGTTTCAACCTCTCAATATCTCTACATAATGAGCAGAAAAAGAGCTGGTATACCAGTATTCAAACTTTTTTTAAATTCTTTAGATTAGCATCAACATGATCAATGAAAATAATACACTTCATTTAAAGACGAAGTTAAAAAAACTATTTATGCAAAAAGATGCAATCAAAATTTGATTTAATATGGCAAACTGAGCTTAATAATGATTTCAGAGGCAATAAATTATATGGTAACAAGCTTAGAACTTATAGACTTTTTAAAAGCAGATTTTGCTTAGAAAATTACCTTTTGCAGGAAAATTTTAGATATAGACATTATTTAACGAAATTCCGTATCAGTGCTCACGATTTAGAAATTGAGAGGGGAAGGTACAAAAATCTAACAGTGTCAGAACGTATCTGTAAATTGTGTGGTACTGAGGTTGAGGATGAAATTCATTTTCTTCTTCAGTGCCAAAAACATTCAAATATTCGTTTCAACTTTTAAATAAAATAAAACTACGGTTTAAAAATTTTATTGGTTTTAATAGATATTAAATCACAATTTATTTTGCTAATGTCCTCTGAAGATATTTTCATACTCCAGAAACTCAGAGAATTATTGAAAAATTTATCCTCATATAGGAAAGTTTCCTTAAATGATATATATATATATAGTAATGTCCAGTGACCCCCCTTTTTTAACCTAATTATATTATTAAACACTGTGCTTGTTGTATTCTTCTACTTGTCTTAATATTTTTTTTTTTTTTTTTTTTATAACATTGTGTCTTAATCATATTGAATCACATGTATCTCCCTCATGCAAACGGATTTGGCTATACTTTTTGGACCTTTTGGATTATAGCTCTTCATCTTTTATATAAGCTTTGGATTTCAAATATTTTGGCCACGAGCATCACTGAAGAGACATGTATGGTCGAAATGCGCATCTGGTGCAAGAAAATAGGTACCGTTAATTTTATTGTAATCATTTGTATGTTATTAATGTTGATTGTTCTGCTCCTTGTGGGCGCTTTGATTAGCAATAAAATATATTTGAATTTGAATTTGCTGGTCATGGATATTCGCAAATAATTTAAATTAAAAATACAGTATGTGTCAATGTGATCACCTTTGTACTAAAATTTAATTCAATTTTTTAGTAGGTATTTAATGTTTGAA
Organism: Mytilus edulis; assembly: GCA_019925275.1. Taxonomy (NCBI): domain Eukaryota; kingdom Metazoa; phylum Mollusca; class Bivalvia; order Mytilida; family Mytilidae; genus Mytilus; species Mytilus edulis. Next base: position 48,997,016 of record CM034362.1, read on the forward strand.
ACTTACAAAAATAACTTAAGGGACATACTGTATACCCTTTCACAGCATTATAATGTTCTATAGCACCAACATGACCAAGTAATACTCATTAAAAAGTTAGCGGTCAATTTCCAGGGAAAGTTAGAGAAAACGGATGTTGACAACTTGTGTATTTCCAGAGACAAGGACGGATACATAAGGCCAAAATCCGAATTTAATTTTTCGCCATAAAGTTATAATAATATATTTATATCTACAGTAAATTTAATGTTTTCAAACATGCTAAACAAAACATAAAAAATATTTTTTGCAAACTGTGCAAACAGTAAATAAAGAATAATGTTGGAAATGTTGGTGAATATAAAAAGATACAAAAATAAATGTTGGCGAACTTGGCTAAGTTGGCAAACTTCAGTAAGTTGGCCAACATTACATTTAAAACAATGTTGGCGAACTTGGTAAACAATAATTATTATGTTAAGGTTGGCAAACAATGAAGTTGACGCACACTTGGCGAACAGTAAATGTTAGTGAACAGTACAGGTTTCGTAAAGGTTGGCAATGATAGCGACACTGGTGAACAGTAATGTTTTCCTGAATGTTGGCGACATTGGCGAACAGTAATTAGTAATGATTTCGTAAATGTTAACGACGTTTGCGACAATAACGAACAGTAATGAGTTTGTAAATGTTGGCGACGTTGGCGATGTTGGCGAACAGTGTTGATTTCATAAATGTTGGTAACGTTGGCGACGTTGGCGACATTGACGAACAGTAATGAGTTTGTAAATGTTGGCGACATTGGCGACGTTGGCGAACAGTATTGATTTCATAAATGTTGGCGACGTTGGAGACGTTGGCGAACAGTAATGAGTTCGTAAATGTTGTCGACGTCGGCGAACAGTAATGAGTTTGTAAATGTTGGCGACGTTGGCGAACAGTAATGAGTTTGTAAATGTTGGCGACGTTGGCGATGTTGGGGAACAGTATTGATTTCATAAATGTTGGCGACGTTGGCGACGTTGGCGAACAGTAATGAGTTTGTAAATGTTGGCGACGTTGGCGACGTTGGCGAACAGTATTGATTTAATAAATGTTGGCGACGTTGGCGACGTTGGCGAACAGTAATGAGTTTGTAAATGTTGGCGACGTTGGCGACGTTGGCGAACAGTATTGATTTCATAAATGTTGGCGACGTTGGCGACGTTGGCGAACAGTATTGATTTCATAAATGTTGGCGACGTTGGCGACGTTGGCGAACAGTAATGATTTCGTAAATGTTGGCGACGTTGGCGACGTTAGCGAACATTTACACAATCCTGTACCAGAATGTTATTTTGTGCTTCATCTGACGTGTGCAACTTTTTCGTTTTGAGCCTTAATCATGAGTCTTTTGTAAACAAAATGGCATGCGACGTACACCTGCTAATCTTGGTTTCTTGTTATGTCTAGCCACACTATTTAGTCAACAAACTATAGAGTATATTCAGAGTAATTTCCCTTAGCGGTTTTTACACTGCATTATTCACCAAATCACTATGCATTATTAAAAGCATACTACTAAACTGTTCATGAAATCTCATGGCATTATAAAAAGTAAGATCACAAAAATACTGAACTTCGAGGAAAATTAATTCGGAAAGTCCATAATCACATGGCAAAATCAAATAACAAAACGCATCAAAAACGAATGGACAAGAACTGTCATATTCCTGACTTGGCACAGGCATTTTCAAATGTAGAAAAAGGTGGATTAAACCTGGTTTTATAGCGCTAAACCTTTCGCTTTGATGACAGTCTCATCACACAACTATTGATTTGCATTCAATTCAGTGCATCAATACAAGATGCAAACTGATCCTTAACTTACATTAATAACAAAATTTGAATAAAAGGGATTTTCTTTATTACACATCTGAGATTAGAATTATAAAAGGATGAAAATTAGATTATGTGCCAGTCTCGTAACAATCAGAGTTTTATAATCCATCTGATTGCAAATCATAAGACTAAGTTTAATTACATACCTTCCTCATTATTTTTGAATTTTACTTTTTAGAGCGTTGAAATATCAATAACAACATCAAATTGCATACAATATTTAATCTGATAACGGATAACATTGGAATTTTAATAGAAATACGGGATTAACAAGTCCGGAAGTTAATTATTCTGCAAGCTTGAAAGCTTTAAATTTATTCTGTATGAAAATAATATCTATATATAGATACATATTTGTTTTACCATTTCCGTTTGGTAATTGTTATATTGACCGATTAATCAAATAAAAAATCAAAACAAAAACGGAAAGAAACGAAAAAATCTTGTATAAGCTTTGAGAAGTCCTAAATACAAGACTATGTTTATTTTCAGAGCTAACACGGTGTCCAAGAACTGCATTTATATGACTTTTGTTTTTGTTTTGTTGTACTTTAACTGCATCGTCAGAACAATTATAAAAGACATCTTCGCATTAAATGTAAAGGCTTATGACGACACTGACGAAGATGCCAAATCAGATCACTAGGTATAATTGAAAGCATACTACTAAACTTGTCATGACATCTCATGGCATTATGAAATATCATCACATATTAAACTATTGATTTGCATTCAATTCAGTGATATAAATGCAAGATGTATACTGACCTTTAAATTTAATTGATATCAAAATTTGAATAAAAAGGATTTTCTCTTTTACATATCTGAGATTAGAATTAAAAAATGACGAAAATGAGATTATGTTTCAGTCTCGTAACAATCAGAATTGTATAATCCATCTTATTACAAATTATTAGTTTAATAACATACCTTCCTCAATATTTCATTTAACACAATAAGGACTTTCCGTTTTGAATTTTCCTCGGAGTTCAGTATTTTTTGGATTTTACTTTTTAAAGCATTGAAATATCAATAACAACATTAAATTGCATACAATATTTAATCTGATAACGGATAGCATTGGAATTTTAATAGAAATACGGGGCTTACAAGTCCAGAAGTTAATTATTCTGCAAGCTTGAAAGCTTTAAATCTATTCTGTATGAAAATAATATCTATACATATTTGTTTTACCATTTCCGTTTGGTAATTGTGATATTGAACGAGCAACTAAATAAAGAATCAACACAAAAACGGAAAGAAACGAAAAAATCTTGTTTAAGCTTTGAGAAGTCCTAAATACAAGACTATGTTCATTTTCAGAGCTAACTCGGTGTCCAAGAACTGCATTTATATGACTTTTGTGTGTGTTTTGTTGTACTTTAACTGCATCGTCGGAACAATTATAAAAGACATCTTCGCAATAAATGTAAAGGCTTATGACGACACCTACGAAGATGAAAAATCTCTTCACATATCTAAAGTAGAAGCTTTAATTCATTGCTCAATGGAATGTTTAAACCAGAATCGTTGCGTATCCTATTTTTACAATGGAGTATCGAACACGTGTATCCTACATGAAGATCCGTTTACATATACAATCCGGTCACAGTCTGGAGCGGGATGGAAATTTTACATTACTATTATCAGTAAGTAAAAGGGTAAATCGTTATTCATATTGAATATTATAATTTAACAATAAAAAGATATTAAAGATACAAAACTGAATAGTAATTAAAGAATTCTGCTGGATAAAAACAAAAATTGTAACAAAGTTTGTATTGGCATAAAATTGCGAAATATTTCTCTCGTAAATTTTTTCTTTAAGGAAAAGTTAACAATTTATGCTTTAACATGTTTAAGAAGGTAAATCTTGCTTTGAAAAAAAATAACTTTTAAAATCATCAGTACGTTTGTGTCAAACATATAATTATTCTAAGCTTCTAGTTAACATTGATTATTTCAAATGACTATCTGGTAAATGCTTAGAATACATTTATGATCTTAGCTTTTAAAAAAATAACTGATTTAAAGAGTTATCTCACTGAACCATGGTCTTGCCCCTTTTAATAAATAATAAAAAAGAAAACTTTACAGTGCTCAACTATCTATTGTCACACACAATTTATTCTACATTTGTTTGCAGTAGGTAATGAACATGCACACGCACGGATGAACTCCATTTGAATGTATTTTAGAAATTTCTGGTCCAATTTTCAAGTAATGCACGTTTTCACAGATTTTGAGTAAAGAATATTCTAAACAGAAAACTTGTTCAAAACGAACTGCAAGTGACGTTATATACATGCAAACGCTATAACCAATAGATATTGGAAGATGTGGTGTGAGTGCAAATGAGACAACTCTCCATTCAAATAACAATTTATAAAAGTAAATCATTATAGGTCAATGTACGGCCTTCCACACGGAGCATTGGCTCACACCGAACAATTAGCTATAAAGGGCCCCAATATTACTGTGTAAAACCATTCAAACGGGAAAACCAACGGTCTAATCTATATAGAAAAGCACATTATATTTTAAAATTTGTGTAAAGACGATTTGGACGATATACATATTACACAATATAGTTTTAAATTTCAGCAGACTCTGGTCGATGCAAGCCTGATTTCTTTTACTATCGATATCTCGATCTCTGCTATAAATTCGGAGCAGCAATAAATGCTACCGATTCTACCATTACTACGATATGTAGTGAACCTAACGAAGATCTTGTGAGGGTCGATTCTGAAGAAAGACAATCCTACATAGAAACAATCACAGGTACTTTTTGTATACAGAGGCGGATTTAGGGGGGATTTAGAAAATTTTATGTTGATTATATAGGGAATCACTGAAGCGTGACGGGAGCGATTTCGTCAGATTTTAAGAATCCTCCGGATTTATCCATTTGATTGCCTTCAAACAGTTTCTTAGCACCGAGACTTGTCAAAGGTAAAGCTATGAAAAAAATCCGCCAAAATTTCTATGACTTATTTCCAAAACAAGCACATTGACCTATATTTTATTTTTTGCTCATTTGGTTCTTTTATTAATCCCCTGTCAATATATAGACAATAACTGTTTAGTGTCTTTAAATGTCAGCTGTATTTGTACGAGGCTAGGATACAAGGTATATGCGAGCTTTTATCGAGCTAATACACCTGTTTCGAGCCGAGTACAAATGCAGCTGATATTTAAAGACACAAAACAGTTATTGTCTTTATCCTGCAATTAATTATGTATATTATTTGTGTTATGAAAGACACAAAACTCATGTTTTGCATTTATTTTCGATTTGAAATTCCCTGAGGCCCGTGTAGTAATACGATACAGTAATCACACATTCAGCTGAAGACGGGTTCGCAAAAAAAAAGAAATTCGAATTTGAAACAGGAGTGTACGAGTTGTCCTATGCTTCAGACTCGACATGCACTAAACATGCATGCTGAAATTGACATCATGGTTGTTTTTGTTACACAATCATACACATTCAAGTTTTGAAATCGATAGTTGTTATCGTAGAAAAGACTGCTGTTCATGTGTGTATGTTATCAGTAAATTGTTGTGATTCTTGTTGATCTAAAGAAATGTTTGAAAACAAACAGAACGTATAAAAATAATTGTTAATTCGCAATTGATATGTCATTAGAATGCGACAGCAATACACATTCTGAGGTCACACAGGTTCATACAATACTCAGTCCGGCAGTGGGCGGAGCTTTTAAGCGATATCTGTATAGTATTCAGATACAGCATAGCGATATCTGTAGGGCTGTATCTGTATAGTAGAACACCCAATTGAAGGATAAATACTAGTGTAACGTTATGAAAAGCTTGTTATTTTGAAACTGAGTAGCGAACTAGTTTTTTTTTTACCAAAATATGATACAAAGTAAAAAGAAGTTCTAAATATATTTACACAAACAAAACAAAAGAAAATAATAGTTCAGATGTATTTACTGAAAGAAAAAAAGAATGAACAAAAGTATCAAACATGAAATTCTTAAACAATTGGAGTTAATCAAACGTGACAAAATAATCAAACGAATGGAAAACACCCTCAATAGCTGACCTGATAGAGCACTTTCCCCTACGACAATGATATGTTTTTTTTTATTGCACCGAGGGTAAATAATATTGTTATGATTGGTTTAACGCCTTTATGTGGAGACCCACTATGGATACGTATGGGGGGGGGGGGTAGTAAATGTCATTGGGTGTTCCTGACGTAGCGTCATTCAGCTAATGGTGACGTCATCTATTAATTGTGTTGTGTTTTATTGTTAAACTTTCTATAAAACGGAACAGAACAAGTAAAGCGTGCGATAATTTTTTTATATGGTTCATAACTAACCCCCTACCTACCATAGAGGGTGAATAAAATCCATAGAAGATTCCGCCTTCGGCCTCTACTCCTATGGATTTTACTAATCCTCTTTGCATCCGTAGTGGGTCAGTAGCGAACCATACAACTTATAATAGCTAGCAAATTTCTCACTTGCATGCCACCATTTGATACTTGTGTAAAGCGCTTTGTCGGATTCTTAGTGTACAAACCGAGGTATTTTTTTTGTAAATTGTTATAAAATACCCCAAAAAAGACGTACAACCTGCTGGTGAAAATTGAAAAATACTTACAAAATTATTAAAATGTACTGTGAGATCACAAAAAATTCTGAACTCAGAGATAAGATATATTTGTCCTTAACAGTAAACACTCAGTGATAAGAGATATTTGCCCTCAACAGAAAACACTCGACTGTTCCATTATCTTTAGAGTTCGTGTAGACATACAGCTAGTTATAAACCTGGATTATTTCACCATTTTTTACATAAGGAAAATCCAGAACCAAGTCAGGAATATGAAAGGTATTTTTCATTCGTTAAATGTGTTTGAGCTTGTGATTTTTCCTTAGATAAGGAACTCCTAGATTTAATTTCATCTTGGAATTCGAAACGTAACCTTTAGGTTACTCTGATATCTATTTCATTAGAAAAAGACAATAGATACCAAAGAGACGTTCATACATTTTGTATATGTCAAAAATTAAATGCATAGGCAAAAGAGATAAACAATCGAAAGAAAAAACCACGATCTATACAAAATGAAAAATAAACAATCTGAAAATAAAACTCACCCCAACAAATTATTAGCGATTACCATATTTTGACCAACATAATCATCGAAAGCACAATAAGGAGAGAAGTGGGAGATACCAAAGGGATATTTCATCTGAAGGGTCAAAGACAAACTGTTAATGTCATGACAAAAAAAAATATCATAGAATAAACGACTATAAAAGTCTGCAAAACACAACTTACAACACTAAGGCAGGCCAAATATGAACCCTACAAAAATCAGACAAAGATTTCAGGTGCTCATGTTTTTTTCCTTCTCCATCATGATTTTTTGGCAAATTTAAATTCTGATAATATTTAAAATTTCAGCTGACATTGGTCTTGTGTACAAGATCGCCATCTGTATTCAGGGAACAAGCATGCTAAACTCATCACACCAATGGACATTTAATGATGGAACAAGAATGCCGTATTCAAAATGGGCTAAAGGTCAACCGGGTGCAAATGGAACATTTATACGTATGTTCCGATCTTACAAGTACAAATGGTACAGTTTGGTTGATGACAATATGTGCTCTTACATCTGTGAATACAAATACAATGACAGTATATAAAATGTAAATCGAACCCTTGTAAAACACAACTTTTTGTCAAACTTTGACAACGAAGGCTAAACTTTGTTCAGATGGCGTCTAAGACAATTATTGAACAACGAAAATCCTACCACTATACCGTGTGTCTAACTGTATTTCCCGTCTATCAACAGCACACATGTAATTATTCGAAGAGCTCGTTAGCCTCGCACTTTAAATATTAAAATTTTACTCTATCGGGGGAAAAGTATCGAAACACTTTGATACAGTGGTTTAATTTTTGTCTCAACTTGGCCGATTACGTACTTAATCTAACGAAGTAGCGGATTCATCCGAGGATCGCCGATTGGAATGTGTTCTATTCGTCACAACTCGGCCGATTCCATACCTTCATCTAACGAAGTATCGGATTTACCCGATGATTGCTGATTGGAATTTGTTCCATTCATCACAACTCGGCCCATTCCGTAACTTCATCTAACCAAATAGCAGGATTGTCTATTTTGGTTGAATATATATTGCTTGTTAATATGCTCCTGCATTTTGTAAATGAACTTGTAACAACGTATTAGATTTTAGCGAGAGAAATTTATATATTTGTGAAAAATTAGTTCATATTTTTCGATATCACAAATCATTTACTAAATTTTATCATCTATATAAGGAAATAATTCGTAAATATAACTCAACATGCATACATCTTATGCGTTCAAGTATTTCACGTCCAATCTTTTATGGTAATATTCTTTGCAAAGCACAAAAATGTCAGTATTCACCTCAAAAGCTTACTAAACATTTAAACAGTCTTATTGAGAAGGAATATAGTTACAACACTGTTGTCAGGTCATTAAAGATTGCATAGTTTGGTTTTAATATTGATTCACTTATAGGGTCTTTACATCGGAATTAAACACATTAATTCTAAAACCATTTGTTGGCATGACACGATATATGTTCTTCTCATATATTTCATGATGGTATAATACTAAACCCTTAACAGGAGGGTTGTGCCTGATTCTCATATGATGAAAACATAATCTTTCAATCAGTTTGATTGAGGTATGAAGCTGGCATCAATAATATCAATAATGTGGTCATTTTATAAATTTCCTGTTTACAAAACTTTGAATTTTTCGAAAAACGAAGGATTTTCTTATCCCAGGCATAGATTACCTTAGATGTATTTGGCATAACTTTGTGGAATATTTGATCCTCAATGCTCTTCAACCTTGTACTTGTTTGGCTTTATAAATATTTTGATATGAGCGTCACTGATGAGTCTTATGTAGACGAAACGCGCGTCTGGCGTACTAACTTATAATCCTGGTACTTTTGATAACTATGTCAGTAACTGCTAGAAGTCTGTTGTTATTTATGTATTATTGTCATTTTGTTTATTTTCTTTTGTTTCATGTTCTGACATCGGACTCGGACTTCTCTTAATCTGAGTTTGACTGTGCGTATTAGTGCGTTTGGTTTTTCTACATTGGCTAAAGGTATAGGTGGAGGGTTGAAATCTCAAAAAACATGTTTAACCCCGTCGCAATTTTGCGCCTGTCCCAAGTCAGGAACCTCTGTCCTTTGTTAGTCTTGTTTGATTTTGATTTTTAGTTTCTTGTGTATAATTCGGAGTTTAGTATGACGTTCATTATCACTAAACTAGCATACATATTTGTTTATGGGCCAACTGAAGGACGCCTCCGGGTGCGGAAGTTTCTCGCTACGTTGAAGACTCATTGGTGTCCGTCGACTGTTGTCTGCTCTATGGTCGGGTTGTTGTTGCTTTGACACATTCCCCATTTCCTTTCCCAATTTTATTGACCTCTTAAAAGTTGTAATGGATAAATATTTTAATAATACATTTATATTACAAGTTGATATGTTTCGATATAATATCAATATTTTTAACCAACAAACATACCACTCAGTATGCAAATGTTGAGGTCAAACTTTCACAAAAGAGTGCTAATTAACTGAATGGCACTAATTTTACAATACACAAGAAAAGATGCACTGCACATCAAGTCAATAATGTAAAGGCCAGAACATCATGTAGTTATGCAAACGTCTTACTCTTTTTTTGACATGAGATTTTCCGGAACCCACCAACCAAATAATACATATTTTTTTTTTTTAAAGTTGGGTATATTTGCATGAGTTTTGAAAAAAAAACCAATCAACCATTAAACCCCACGTTTCACTTCATTCATTCAAACTTCAAGATTATTTTTTCGGTGGGTCTTCAGGGTTAAATGTTCTTTTCTAATACATATATTATAATAAGAGAAAAGTTTTTGAATTGAGTAAACTAATTGTGTGCGAACATTCTAATAGTATAACAAGAAATCAAATTTAATAGAGGAAAACACAAATCCGTTTACATACTAAAACTGAGAGAAACACATCAAGTACAAGGGGAGAACTACGACACAACGGAAACACCACATTAACATAAAACACACAGAAACGAACTATGATGTAACAATGGCCATATAGGTTACCAAAACGTCTGATAATATCTTAAACAATTAAAATTTAAATAGAAAAAAACCAAAGATTTCATCAGCAAATAAAGGATTAACATAAAAAAAAAAAAACATAACAAAGAGCATTTAACGAAAACCGCTAAAATTCATAAATCTCGGAAGACTCACAACGATATTAAATGCCAACTTCTTTTTTCGTGAGTGTCTTTTACCTGTCGCTATATTGATTTCATAAAGTTTCTCATAATTTGCAGTGTCGACTTCACTCATATCCATCAATAATTCAAAACAGTAGACAGCATGTGGTTGACCATTTTAACATCATGATAATACTAATATAAACATCGAAATCCATACTTTCTAATCCTGTTGTATAGGGATTTTTCACCCAACATTGACTTACGGTAATAGTTAGTGGATTTGTTCTTTTGATATTTTGAAAAGTGTTATCAACATGATACAGTTGACTACCTACATACAGTTTTGTTTATACATTTATACATCTACACAGATATCTTTTAGGTATTACCTGTCTCTGTTCTCCACATTCTAATTCTAACGAGATTAAAAAATAAGTACACACGAATTTAGCAATGACCAATTATTTCCAATTCTCAATGATAGTCTGGGAAAGTAGATTGAATTAAAACAATCAAATGCAAACAAAAGTATAATCTAAAATAAATAAATCTGTTACAATATTTGGTGCTTAATTGATTGTAAATATTTGGTCAAATAACATAGAATTTTCAAACCATATTTCTTTATTAAATCTGATATTTTTCGAGTTTCATGAAGGTTAGTGTGTAACTAATGCAGAATATGAAATAAGTATTTCACTACACATAACATAGTATAAATAAAAAAAGTGACAAATTTCACAGTCGATGCATAAAAGGTTGAACCAAACTTCTGTATAACATTATAAATAAACGATTCTGATAAAGTCTTATTATGTTTTCATTCAAATGATGATGTACAGAATTTTCAACAAGAAATTGTATACTTGAGTTTTTCATATGGATATGGAGTATATGTGTCTCAATTGATACGTTACTCTAGAGCTAGCTCAAAGTACGTTGATTTTGTTAAACGAGGAATACTATAGCTACTTTCTCAAAAGTTGCTAAGGCAGGGCTATGAATCAATCAAATTAAGGTCATCACTCATGACGGTCGCCATCGTGAGCTGATTGGCCATTATGACAAAAGTGTGTCAGAAATCATATCTCATATTCTTCCTCAGTCATAATTACATTCCATCATTACCGAACTGAACAAAGAAATAACACGACGGGTGCCGTATAAGGTGCAGAAAGCAGAGTCTTTGTTTACTCCTTGGTTTTGATTGTTATTGTCCTTCTCATCATAGCTCACCAGTTACACTACGTCAAATGGACGTAAACCATCTTAGTGCAACCTAGCATTTTTAAATGACCATCGAAACCATGAAATTTATCGTTGTGCTTTATGTTACAAAACGTGGCTTTGACATGTCCGATGAACCTTTGATTATATTCCTTGTGCAGGGAATATTTTGTACACCTTCCATGTTAAAGAATCATTGTAAATGCTCTTGTAGGGCCAATTTGTTTGATAACGACGAATCTATTTTCGTCCTGACTATGCATGAAATTTGTTTCACCATAAAATTTAATAAATTGATCGAAGAAAAAGACATATAATTTAGAAATTATTCAAATTTTACTTATTAAGCTATTTAAAACATATACACGGAAAATGCATTTGAAGATTAAAATTTTTCATTGTAGCTTCCTCATGACTCGAATTGACTTTCTTTGAAATGTTATAATATTTCTATGTTACTTAGACGGAAACTAAGTCTAATCTATGTTTTAAAATCTGTAATCCTTGCCTGATTAAGAGTAATCAATGGTTTCAGTATAAACAAGTGTTGCATTTTACCAACATGTATGTTTGTATCACAGTGCGAAAAAATACTCCATGTCGAAACACGTTGTTCTGACGGAATGCCTTATATGCACACGCACTAGGAAAGTTACTGCATGAATTACAGATTTTTCTAATTAAACACATACCATTTCGCACACTTCGTTTCTAAACTGATATAGATCATGGTAATATTTCTAATTTTCCTTCTTCATTCAGTTTTTGAAAACTGTTATGGGGTTTATAAATTTAAACAATTATATACAAGAAGAGATGCTGTGAATAATATTCTTTGTGAAAATGGAATAGAATTTGTAGTGAACAAAACTTCGTCAGTAGTTTGCAGTAAAGTCTGTGCCTCCCATCCATTTTGTGTTTCGTTTACCTACACTATCAATGGAGATTGCCATCTATTCAACAAATTTTTACTTGATACGACATTATGTGAAACCTCTCCAGGTTCATCCTATTATGCCGAAAAAGGTAGGTTTACATCTTGTATATATTTCCTGTTCTATTAATCTGAAAGTTTTTTAAATTTTAAACTGCTAAAGTTCTGAATATGATTACTAGTACCTGTAAAATAAACTGTGAAAAAGTCTACATTTGACAATTCATCATGTTTATGAGTTTTCGTACCGAAACCGGTTCATGTTTGTGTGTATTCCCACCGCTTTTTGGCGCCTGTCGAAAGTCTGGGAAACCTCTGATCTTTGTTAGTCTTGTTTGCTTCTTAATTTTAGTTCATTTTTGTTTAGGAGTTTAGTAACATATTTTTTTTCACTGTACTAGTATACACTTGTAAAAAAAACCAAGATGATCAAAGAAGCCAGGACATTTTATTTCAAATTCAGATATATTGATGATGTTCTTTCCATTAAAAATCCAAACGTTTTTGATTAATGTCCGTTAATATATCCACCGGAATTTGAAATCTCAGAAACCTATGTAGCAATATACCAACTTCCCCTGGATACGGGATATTCATTTCCCCACTGCTTTGGTATTCAAGAACATGTAGCAATGAATCAGACTGTGTAAAACGTCACCAGTGTCTGAGCAGAAAGTTGATGGCCAGGGGTATGTCAAAGAACGTCTCGTCCTTTTTTATTCTAAAAGTTCATTGGAATGTACAACGACTTTTTTTGGTAAATATTCCGTATCAACTTCACAAATATTACACGATGGTCTTGAAGTATAGATTCCGGGTACTGATGTTGTTTTTCGTCTAAATAACGTGTTATAGTACTCTTTGATATGTCTTCATGAATGTTTCTTTTACTGTTTGGTTGTTCTTTTGGTGGAATCTATTTGACGTGGCTTTGTAACTTATACATCCCGTCATTCTGGTTTTGTCCCATGGTAAATGCTTGTTCATATAACGTTTTGTTTATTATTTTATAATGATTAAGACTGCTGTACCCCTATTTTGACATTTTTACCTGTCATTTAGGTTTTCTTTGTTCACACATCGTTGTCAATGTAATAGAAGTGAGAGGTTTAGCCATCTATTAAGCAAGGTTTAATCCACCATTCTCCAGTCTGTACTAAGTCAGGAATATAATAGCTGTTGTCTATTCGTTTCATGTGTTTGAGCTTTTGATTCTGCCGTTTGATTAGGAACTTCCAGTTTTGAATTTTCCTCGGAGTTCAGTTTTGTGTGGTTTTATTTTATTCCAGTATACATTTTTGGTTACGAGCGAGCTGAAGCCCGACTCCTGGAGCTGAATTATTTCGAGTAGCAGTATAACATCAAAACAAACTTTAAAAATAATTTGGAGAGGCTTAAGTGACCAGATCGATACACAGCAAAATATCTTTAGCTTTTTTCAGCAATACAAATGATCGCCATCATATATTCAACAGTGTTGAGTAATGCATGGTGTTAAAACCAATAATCAATATATCAATAAACCGATCGACGCACCTCTCTATTACAAACCTAAATGCTAATTATTCACTATATGATCATTAACATCAGCTATACGATCATGATAATGTGTTTGAGCTTTTGATTTTGCCATTTGATTAAGGACTTTCCTTTCTGAGTTTTTCTCGGAGGTAAGTTTTTTTGTAATTTTAATTTTTAGATGGTCTACTGGAAAGTACAACTGATTTCATGACGTTATTTGAAGAGAGTACAGCTAATGTAGTGATTTGTGATGCAGGATGGGTAAAACTAGGAAATACATGTTATAAGTTCACCCCAGATGGACCAAAACACTGGACTACTGCTAAGGTAATAATATAGGTTTGATGAGACCAAACCTATATCCTTGTTGTGGTTTTTTGTTGTTGTTGTTATTTTATGGGGGTCTTTCCATCAAAATATATGTAATTACCTAAAGAAATACGCTGATTTGCAAGGTATATCAATTTCAAACTATTATTTTGACAAAGTATACATGTAGCTGATATATTTCAACACTTTATTTTTGTCATTTAAAGATGATATTTGTGAAGGAAATTTCTTTAAATTATATATATATATATAATATAGTCACAAGAATAATCAAAATGTGCTCAAAATGAAAGAAAAATACATAATAAATACAGAAAAGTATCAACACCAATACACAGCTAATTTATCGTTTGGGGTAGAACAACTGTATTAGCTTGATCAATCGTTAAATTATTACTTTTTTTGAAGATTTATCATGTTAATTATGGAAATTCTAAATATGTTTTACAGACAAATAGAAATACATTTGTCTACTGTCATATCTTTAACATATTAAAGATTCAGAATATATTATTAAATTTAAAAGAGAAAAACAAAACTTAATCACATATCAAACACGGTATTTTATTTTACTAATAAATCTTTTTGATTCAGACTTGACTGACAAGATAAATCCTGATAACCATACCTGATCTGAATCAAGACCATTGAACTGCTTCTTACCTAGTCATGTCATTTACACTCTTATATTTCAACCCAAGAACGAGTTTTCATATTTGTAACAACAAACCTTATTAAAAAATTTCCTATTACAATGAACAGCTCTACCTTTGTTTTTGTTGTTGCAAGTTTCATGTTTTCGTATATCGTTTTTGTTTCATCCATATTTCATCCGTTTCGATTGCACACACGTTATTACATTAGATGTATGTTTCATTATGATTGATGATTGGCTAACTGCACACCACGTGTTATTCCTTAAGCAATTGCATTACACAATAAAACTTATCATTCATGATGACACGAGGTCACACAATAAAGTGCACAGGTAAATTCAATAAAAACTTGATAAAAATCGTGTTTTCATGATCCTAGCTAAAAAATGTAATTATAAGTATTGAATGCTTCTTTTTGTAACTTCATATGGTTGTAAAAGCGTTGACCGTGCGCACATTTTCAAAATGTACTTCGGTCAACGCTTTTACACCCCAGTAAAGTTACAAAAAGAAGCATTCAAATCTTAAATATTGTGTCGGGTTTTTCGGTTTATATATTTGCAACAATAAGAATACCACGACGAGATAAATTTGAAACATATTCAAAGTCGCTTTAAAAGACGTTATTACAAATTTAATAAAACGGACCTATTTAGCCATTTTTATTTAATGTAAAAAAATATGCATCACTAGAATAGTACTTGAGGAAATCCTGTAGAGTTACATGAAGTACAGATATGTCGTTTCTCTGTCAGACACCAGATCTTTACGACATGTGACTGTCATGTTTTTTGGTGCTTTTTATACCAAACCAGCGACTTAAAATCAACAGAGTTCTCATATAGAATTGTCGTTCAAACTCCATTCATTCAATATTCTATTGCCATTCCTTCTTTACATCCTTTATACATAAAGATGAAAACAGTTTTAGCTTTTTTCATTTAATAAAATTTTGATATCTGCGTTTCAAATTCGAAAAATGATGTCTTTTATGAAAACCCGGTGCCAATTTGATAAAAAAAGTCCAAATGTTACAATTTAAGCACATGGTACATCAACCAAAAACTATTTACCAGTCAGTTTGAGTACTTTTTTCATGATTCGAGCAATTACTAGAACTACGACTTTAGGAAATACTCTTTTCCGGATTTTATAGTCATTTCCTGTTCGTATACTGATTAAGATTTTACTTCATACGAAAGCATACGGCGCCATTTATTGACATACGAAAATCGCAAAAAAATCGTAGTAAGCATGGACACAAAAATTTATAAATACCCAAAAACATTCGACAGATCATGCTTTAAAAATTTGAGTACACACGTGAATAAAAATTCGTCAGTGAAAACCGTCAGCAGTGAACATTGTTATTAGTACGAAAACACATCGCACGAGGATATGTGTCTCACGTATATGCAAGCTTTCTCTGGATTAACCATCATTAGGAAAACTGAAATCTACAAATTTCAAAATCAAAGATGTAGAAAGACTCAATAGTGGCATTCGGCTTCTTCTTTTCTTTGGTTGGGTTATTTTCTCTTTGACAAACTTCCCATTTCAATTCTCAATTTTATTTGAAAATTGAACTATTTCAATAGACATTTCTTTTAAAGTGCACTACCATAGAGTACAGACAGCTTGCATTTGGAATCAACAAAAAAACAATAATCCAAAAAGTGATGCGATATTGTCTAATGTTCATCGTTGTTTGATTACCGATCAATAACAATATATGGATAATTTACACTCTGATTCCTATAAGTAACATTTTTAAATGAAGATATGAAAAGTGTCATGAAGAACATCATTAAATCATTATCTTTAATGTGTTTATCTGATCAGGAAACCTTCAGCCGCATCACATTTTTATGCAGGTTTTACTTAGATGATAGGTTTAACTAGTAGATTCAAAATAATCCAACCTGTGTTTAATAAAGTATTATTGTCAGCGAATGTATAATGACTCTGAATTAGATGTGAAAATAAGACTGTTAGAAAGGCGACATGTATTAAAGGAATATTTAAACCAAAAACTCGAAAATAAGTGGTAAAAAGCAAAACCGATCAAAAGACCATCATGACACAAACACAACAAAGACAATTAGGACATTCTTTGCTCGTTACCACCGTAAAGCGAGTCAACTATTAGTTTAGATTTGAGTATCATTCAAGACAATCTAGTCGACTATTAATTTGGGTCAAACATACACAGTTATTCTTCACGTTGCTGCTTTAAACATGTTGAAAGAGGTGCAACTAGCTGATATTCACCTGTCGAAAATGAATACATGTACATCTGTTCGTTCTACAGATTTATATGGATAATTAATTTGCTAATAAATCTATAAAAGCGATTCGAGTACATCAAATGTTTATTCGAAGATGCTAGCAATCAATTTCTACATTGTTAGGATAAATATCAGATGAGTTTATTTCTTCATGACATAATGTGTGTTCAACACGATTTCTTTATATTCAAAATTTAAGAATAATATATAGAATTTCGAAATTGCACTCTTTACATGTATATACATAACCGTTATGATAATTTGAAATTACCACTGATCGTTTGTGATTCATTTTTGCCTACGAAAATAAAAATAAAAAAATCAATGGAATACGTACTTTACCTATTACGCTTACTTTGTACTTTCTTAATGTGTTAAATGCTTTTCAGACATTTTGTAATAGTATCGATGGTTACCTGGCGATAATAGAGACTTCGGAAGAAGATGAGTTACTCAAATCCTATGTAGCCATTATCGGTAAGGAGTCTTGAATTAGGAGATACATATATTTCTATTTTGTTTTAAGCTTGGCCTTAGTAAGACGTAGATGTTACTGTCGCAAATTGAGTGTATCTAGCGATGCGTAGTGCAGATTGGTACACAAATACTTGCGACAGTGAAATTATTACGAAGTGCAAACTGAAATTACAATACTGTAATCTCTATTCTAATGACAAATTTGATATATATTTCGGCTTAGAAATGCTTCGGTCTTTCTTATATTTATTTGACGATGAGTCTCATGTTCAAACGAATCACAATAATGTACACAAACCTGCGTTACGTCTACAAAGGACTCGATAGAGATTCTTGAATATAGCTGAATAAGTGAAAACTCCACATACAGTACTCAGTTGACGAGTATTGAAAACACACAATTTCGATTTTTTGGGTCAAATGCAGCTATTCTTTGGTTGAATATGCGCATCTGTCAAATCATGAGCCTAATATTATTTACGATTGTTATGGTATAGCGTTTTTGATATGACAATATTATGAATAAAATATCATGTGTCTTTCTGTAGTTCCGTCTAAAGATTACTGGATCGGAGGTTCTGACTTAGCAACAGAAGGAGTGTTTATCTGGGAAAATACAAGTGCCACTGTGAATTTGCCTACCAGTACTTTGTTTCAAGGTTGGTTACTAGATCAACCCGATAACAATGGCGGAAATCAGCACTGTATGATGCTTGCGCACCAATTTGATTTCAAGTGGAATGATGCATTTTGTGACTATCCTAGAGACTACGTTTGCGAACAAAACTGAATACAGCAAAAATGTTAACTTGCATTTATTACTGTTGTTATCGTCTTAATGTTTTGTATGCAAAATCTTACTATCCTAGAGACTACGTTTGTGGAAATAACTGAACACAGCATAAATGTTAACTTGCATTCATTACTGTTGTAATCTTATTAATGTTTATTGCTTGAACACATTTAACTGTCTAACATTGCTTGCTGTATGATTGCTTAGTTTTTACTTTAATGAAGCGTTATGTTAAGGGCCTACAATTTTAAGAAATTAATATAGTAGACTTACATAACTTTATAACAATAAACGTACCAATGGTATTACAACCGATGCAAATTCTATATTTCTTCAGTGAAGTCTTTGCCGCAACATTTGATAAATAAAAAAAAAATCCAATTGCACTAGGTTGTTCCCTTTTTTTTCTAGTCGTAAGTATCGCATTTTTAAATCATCTCTCAAAAGATAAAGATATGTAACGTATTCATGGTCTTGTGGCCTTTTTTTTTTTTTTTAAATTCAGTCCCTGTAAAGGCATATACAGTTTTCGAAACTGGCTGTAATATGCATTGTTATTGTTTATCAACTGTTATCGGATGAAAATATGATACTGTTGATTCATTTATTTTCGTGAGTATCAATTTTTCAATTTCCGTGGATAGAAGAAAACTTGCATGTCCTTGGATATTTGATTTTGTGGATTTGCTGAAGTCTGAACACAAGTCTATAGAAAATTTGTTTGTCTTTGTACATTCATCTCAGGATAGACATACGAACATTTTTTTTTTAAATAAATCAGCTGTGACACGGGAACAGACAAATGCAGATATTCAGAAAAAAGTTCCATAGTTATGTTAGATTATGTTTGAGCAAGTTACCGTTTGTAAAAGAATTGAATAATGTGTTTTTAATATCTCTGATAAGTGCATATCAACTTGAAAGATGAATGTTATATACATGTTATATACTCGATGATATATATTGATACGTTTTCATTGAGTTTATATGTACTGTTTTTTATTTAATAATGCGTCCAAGTCACAACTATGTGTTCGTACTGAAAAACATTACTCAACCAACTAGTGCCCAGTGGTGTCAACTTATGCAATATCCTTCATCATAAATTAGTTCAGTAGAAAAAAGTTCATTAGTTCAAAGATCAGTCTGTACAAACCATTTCGTATACCTATTCCAAATCAATTGCAACTAAAATTTAAAATTACGAACACGTTTTGTAGGATCTCAATATTGACGACTTCAAGTCTAAACCTCCTGATTGCACTCCCAATTCTCATATATTCCAGCTGACCACGTTATTACCGATAACCTCAACATTGTCAATAACACTTCACTGCGAAATTTGTTATCCAAAGGTCCGAAATATTGCGAGCCTTAATCAATCAATTGGAAATGACTTTAACATACTGATGTTTTCAGTCGAGGATTAGGCTAGGCAATGGCCTAAACGCGAGAATAAGGACATATATACTATATCCAAATGGATTAAGGCTGTGAGGATGTTGATACAAATCAGAATTAAGAAACTGAATACTTCTATCAATACTCATGCTACGTCAATCTTTAAATGTTGCAAAACACTTGTCCTACCTCCATGACAACTATATTGTTGTCCCCGCAGATAAAGCCCGAGACAACATCTTTTTTTGTGTGTAAAACTCACTACATAAGCTTCTTGATAAATGAACTAAGTATTTGCAATTCACTTGAAAACTCAACACATACCCTTTCTTTACAAAGAGGCAAATCGTAAATAATCATAGGACTGTTCTATGTTCCTTTGAAATTTCAACTTAGATGAAGAACTGAATCTTCCATCACTGTATTGGAAACCTAAACTACACGAGTGTTCTTACAAACAACGGTATATTGACTGGTCTTTAAAGTGCTCCGCGAAACCTCTTTTTAAATTATTAACATCTATTTTATCAGCAATCTAAGCCGGGCTTCAAAGTAACTATGAAACTGCCCATTCTAGAGGTGGTGTAAATCAGATGTTGATCTAAAAAATTCCAAATATCTTTTAGAGTACAAACAATCTAAGACTCTTTAATCTTGCAATAGTATTAAAACATTTGACTTTTCTACACTAACACAAGTATTCCTCATTTCAAACGACAGATTGAACGAGTTGGTACTGCTTTGTTTTATAAGATAGAATGATCAAAGTAGATACAAGTATCTTGTCTAAGGGAGGCATACATCCTACTTTGTAAAGTATCACACTGATTCTAACAAAATATTCTCTGAAACTGACATTATGAAGATGCTTGTTTTCTTGATCGAGGAACCTATTGTGCCCCTCTTCTTACCGACTCGTTTCTTTATTATTACGAGTCTGACTCATACAAGAACTTCTTCTAAGAAATTAGCAATATCCTCTAACTTTTTTTTCCGCTATTAAGACGATGTTCTTTCACTTAATAATTCAAAATGTGGTGACCACGTTGAACGCATCTATCCTATCGAACAAGAGATAAAGGACATATACAGTTAAGTCCGCCTCATATCTTGACGTACATCTAGAAATTGACAATGAGGGTCGGTTGAAAACAAAACTTTACGACAAACATGATAATTTTATTTCCCAATTATGAACTATTCATTTCTAAGTTGCAACATTACAGCAGCACCTGTATACGGAGTATATATCTTCAAACTGATACAATATTTTCGCGCTTGTATGTCCTATCATTATTTCATTGGTAGAGAGTTGCTGCTCGAAAGAAAGCTATTAAAACAAGAGTTCCAAATTGTGAAGTTAAAATCATCCCTTCGTAAATTTTGCAGACGCCATCACGAGTTGGTTTAGCGTTATTTCACAGATGATATCGGATATGTTTCTTCAACTTCCCTTTTCATGAATGTGACCTACCGAATTAGACTATTTTCTGGTTTGTAAGAACATGGATGCCATATGTGGAGCAGGATGTGCGTACCCTGCGGGAGCATCTGATATCCCCTACAGTTTTTATTGGGGTTCGTGTTGCTCAGTCTTTAGTTTAAAATGTTCGTCAGACGACGGACGACAGACGACGGACGACAAGTATTGTGAAAAGCTCATTTTACCCTCTGTGCTAGGTGAGCGGACAGCTGTAAAATTGTGGTTGAGATACTCCCCCCTTTTTAAAAAGGATATTTCAATAACCTATTTGTACTTCAAGTCAGAATTCACTCACCCTTTTCATTGACATTGTCACTTTCTTGTTCGACTTATGTGTTCGACTATCAGTTTGGCAAAACTTTTAGGAACTTTCGATCCTCATTGCTCTTCAACTTCGTACATTATTTGGCATTTTGACATTTTTACTTCTAGCGTGACTGATGAATCTTTTAAAGACGAAACGTGCGTCTGGCACAAATATAAAATTTCAAGCCTGGTATCTTTGATAAGTTTATTTGGTATCTGTCGCCCCTAATATACACTCAAAATAATGCCATTACCGTATACAAACAATAAAATAAGATGCTGTGTTGACTACAACGTCAACACATTTGTCGCGAAGAGAGGATACATCATGCAGACTATCACATTTTAGAAACAATTACCAACCCATGTGCTCACAGGATTTTGATTCGTTATCTGAATGCACATACATTGTCTAGTTTTGGTTCGCTTGGTTAAAAGAGTTGACCATCAATTACACCAATCACAAACATGAATCAGTTACTTGAAGATTTTGATAATTGAAAATAAGTGTACCTTCTTGTTGTGAATTATTTTTATACGGTAGTATGAATGTTCTTCCTTGTTCATTTGATATGTATATGGCAACACAATGAATACATGTACTATTGAATTTATACCCGCTTTTATTTAGAAAAACATCACATATATTAATGATTAAAATACAAGTGGAATACCAATGAACATTCCAACAAAAAAAAAAAAAAATGTATAATGAAACTAATTTACATCCCACAAAATATCATCAAACTTTAAGAAAAAGACGTTTATTCTCACACTTTACAAATTTAATGTCATATAAATTACAGATGCAATGCTATGAAAGGTCAAATAATAACTCATCTAACCTAATAAGTGAATTTTAGACATACAAGTAATAGCTAGGAAGTGCGCATTCGCGCGAATGTAAACCACACAGATTGTATCCAAGATATTGAAAATAAGAATTTCATACGAAAGCAAATAATGAATTTTCCCAAAATGATGATTATAAAATTTAAACCATTTAGAATTGTCCCTCAGTTTTATATAAAAATGAAATCGATCCGCTTTCCTTCCATTTTTTTCCAATCAAATGTTGTCACTTCTTATTTGGTTCATCGCTTTCGATTTTTCTGTTTTTCCTGGAAGACAGAATAAGAAAAGTAAATTCATAAATTGTTGTAATTTATAAAATTATACTGTATTTTACTGTTAATTTATTAATGATATTACAGTCATTCGTTGTAATGCATGATGAACCTGAAAATGCTTTGAAATATTTAAGCCATATAGAACATGTGTAGAATGCATTCAGTGAGATGTACAATGCCATAAAATTATTTGTTTCTTATAAGCCAACTTCACACTGTCTGGCATTTGTGCTATTTCGACTAAGTGTGGATTCACATGTTCGGTCAAATGTCAATTTCGTAATGAATTAAAAATTAGAAAATAATATTAACTGCAAAGGCTCAATCATAAACTGTAGACACATCGACATGTGTATCGCCTGTAGGCGTCAAAGTATGATGGACACCAACATTGTATATTATTTCAAAGTCACGTGACAGCTTGTAGACAGGACCTAAACACGATTGAAACACTGAGATGTACAGACAGTATCATTGTCTATTGTAAGCAGTTCTTACCAATCTTACTTCCGTAGAAAACTTAACATTGTAAATTGCTCTATAATTCAAAATCACCGAACCATGACCTAGAAGGCATGGCCTCACAATATTCGTCTTACCTATATGTTCTTATAGTAAAGCAACTTTGTATTATTTGTCAATCATCGATCACAAGTAGTTCCTAATAAACTTAGGCAGAAAACTATAAAAATGTTGACGCCAGCGTTGCCGTCGCCAGAGAGAAATCTCTATTTCTCGCTTCCAGCGACTATCATCATAGGCGAGACAAAAATTATAGGCACTATCTTTTGTCTCTTATAAACTCATTAGAGCTTATGTTATGTCCTTATTTGTATACCGAAACAAACCTTTTATTTAATTATTTATTGTATTTATTAATTTATGTGCGGTGATCTGCAACAAGTAACAACGAAACAATAACTATTGCTACTTTTGAGAGTAATTCCCGAAATGTATTTTTCGAAAGGACTCCAATTGCATACGGACATTTCAGATACAATTAATTGTTTTATTGTTGTCGGCAGTTATAGTTACTCGCAATATTTTACATTTGCAAGTTGTCTTTTTAGTGTGTGTACTTTGTACTGTATACGTGTTATTGTCCCGTATTCTTCGGTTTACATATTTGAAACAAATATTATGGAAGATAAATCATTTGGACATAGCAAAGAAAAATTAAAAACTTAAACATATTTAGTATTAATCAGTATTAGAGGAATTTATTTTGATGGCACTTTCGGCACATCCAGTGTAAAGCCTTAGTTGACAATTTAAGGCCAAAACATGTTAGGTAGTACCACTCCAAATACCTGTTGCACACGATATAGTCATTTAGATGGACTTCAATACCCCACACTTATTCGTTCTTCTTCTGTATTTTTCAAGACTCTTTGGACATTTTCTCTTTGATTTATTACGATTAATGTTCTTGTCGAGTAATGTCGTACGCATTTTCACAAATAGAAAAAAAATGTTTCTCTGGAGTTATGGTTCTATCTCCTTCTTTATTATTGAGCATAATGTTCATATTGGAATGGTTGAATTTTTCTATATTTGAAATTTTCACTGACCACAACTTCAGCATTTTGCTTATTCGAATCCACAGTCATGAATACATGAAATAGTTAACTACTTTACACGACTACCATATGGGAAACAGAAACGTCATATTTGTCAATTTATCTGGAGGTTTAATCATGTAAATAGATACAGTACTTGCAACCTTAGGCGTTACTGTTTGACGTGAACTTGCCTGATCGGTGAATGATCGGTGACGGATGCTTGACTGATCGATGAGTGATCGGTGATCGGTGACCCATAGGATCCGTCAGATAAGTCAAATAACCTATGTAAGAGTTACCCTGACAACTGTCACCGATCGATCATTAAATTAAATTTATGCACGGATCGGACGGATACGTATATATTTAGAATTCTTATGTAAACCGAACTCCACAGTGTTTACAATCGATGAACGCGGACCTCTACGAAGACACCTTAATTTACACGTTATAATTTGTAATAAAATTAGTTGCAATAAAAAAGTAAAAATAGTTTAACAGAATAAGATGCTTAGAGCGTTAAATTGTTTGTGTTGATTAATATTTTCGTATTAAATATTATAAACATCAGAGACATATTATACATAATTGTGTTATATGACTCAGTTAACATGAACTTATTTCTACGAAAATTGTTATTGTTGACCGCCATTGGATTTTTGAACTTTTAATAGTTTCGAATAGGTTGTTTTTTCATGAAATTAAAAGAATGTCAAAGAAATGATATTAAAAGTTTGTTCCCATTGTTTAGAATTACCAAAATTAATCTTCTTTTTATCAAATATTGTACTATTGTATTTGCAATCAGTTATTTTTACCATCTTGAGACTAGTCTTCTAATCAGAATTGAGATATAATGAGAATTAAAATACTTAAACTTTTATTTTTGTGAAATAAGAAGGCAGTTATTGATTTATTTTGATGCATATTATTAACTGTCATATGATTTCAGTACTTTTTGTACATAATGATTGGCTGTTCTTCATAAAATACTTTTACTTTAAGGAAAAAGATATTAAATTTTTGTACGCGTTGCCTAAAATGCAAATATTTCTTCATTTTACTGAATATTATTGACCGCCATTGGATTTTTGTACTTTTTATAGTTTCGAATAGGTTGTTTTTTCATTAAATTAAAAGAATGTCAAAGAAATGATATTAAAAGTTTGTTCCCATTGTTTAGAATTACCAAAATTAATCTTCTTATTATCAAATATTGTACTATTTTATTTGAAATCAGTTAGTTTTACCATTTTGAGACAAGTCTTCTAATCAGAATTGAGATAATATATGAGAATTGAAATACTTAAACTTTTATTTTTGTGGAATAAGAATGTAGTTATTGATTTATTTTGATACAAACTATTAACTGTCATATGATTTCAGTACTTTTTGTACATCAAGATTGGCTGTTCTTCATAAAATATGCTTACTTTCAGGAAAAAGATATAAAATTTTTGTACGCATTTCCTAAAATGCAAATATTGTTTCATTTTATTGAAAATTATTGACCGCCATTGGATTTTTGTACTTTTTATAGTTGAGAATAGTTTTTTTTTCATAAATTAAAAGAATATCAGAAAAATCATACTAAAATTTTGTTCGCATTGTTTAAAATAATCAAAATTATTCTTCTTTTTATCAAAAATGCTACTTTTTTTTATTTTAAATCAGTTATTTTTACCATCTTGAGACAAGTCTTCTAATCAGAATTCAGATATAATGAGAATTAAAATACTTACACTTTTATTTTTGTGGAATAAGAATGTAGTTATTGATTTATTTTGATACTAATAATAACCGTCACATGATTTCAGTACTTTTTGTACATCATGATTGGCTGTTCTTCATGAAATATGCTTACTTTAAGGAAAAAGATATTAAATTTTTGTACGCGTTTCCTAAAATGCAAATATTGTTTCATTTTACTGAAAATTTTTGACTGCCATTGGATTTTTGTACTTTTTATAGTTTAGAATAGTTTTTATTTCATAAAATTGAAAGAATATCAGAAAAATTATTCTAAAATTTTGTTCGTATTGTTAAAAATAATCAAAATTATTCTTCTTTTTATCAAAAATGATACTATTTTATTTGAAATCACTTATTTTTACCATCTTGAGACAAGTCTTCTAATTAGAATTGAGATATAATGAGAATAAAAATATTTAAACTTTTATTTTTGTGGAATAAGAATGCAGTTATTGATTTATTTTGATACAAATTATTAACCGTCATATGATTTCAGTACTTTTTGTACATCATGATTGGCTGTTCCTCATAAAACATGCTTACTTTAAGGAAAAAGATATTAAATTTTTGTACGCGTTGCCTAAAATGCAAATATTTCTTCATTTTACTGAAAATTATTGACCGCCATTGGATTTTGTAATTTTTATAGTTTGAAATAGTTTTTTTGTTCATAAACTTAAAGGAATGGCAGAGAAATCATACTAAAATTTTATTCGCATTGTTTAGAATAACCAAAATTATTCTTCTTTTTGTTAAAGATGATACTATTTTATTTGAAATCAGTTATTTTACCATCTTGAGACAAGTCTGCTAATTAGAATTGAGATGGAATGATGTACTTTTTATTGTTTAGGAGTAGTTATCTTTTTTAATAAAATAAAGACTATCAGAAAAATATAATGTAATGTTGTTTGCATTGTTTAAAATTATTTCTATTTCTTGTTAAAAAATACAGTAGTTATTTTTGTAATTTGTTATTTTAAATGCTTCGATTGTGACGAGAATATAGAGAAAGTCCGTGATTATGATAAGTTTTTTTAAAGAATTTTATGATGATAAGGATACAAAAATTTTAAATATTGAAAAAAAAATAGACTACATTTTTCAATAACTGATTCTTTCATTTTGTTTTTCCAGAGAATGTTTGGAAAATAATAAAATAAAAACCGCGATGTGGACACCGTTTTAGAACTCGCCGGTTTTGAAAATATATAACCTAAATAAAACGAAAAAGACCATTCTTTAATGATGATATTTTAATTTAGGTTTTATCTGTACATTTCTTTTCGTTTCAATTCATAAAACTTTGCTAAATAATTAATAAACGAAATGTATAATTGAACGTTTGATTTTCAAGAGTCGCCATTTTAATTAGATTAAACGAAACTAAGATTCTGTAATTTGTATTAGTTTATCATGTGACGTATTAAAGTTCAATCCGTCATCAAGGTCGATCGGTACTATCCGTCCGATCAGTCCGATCAGTCAATTACTTTTACTATAAGTCTGACGGATTGCTGACGTGAGTTTGACGCGAACTTGACTGATCGGTGACTGATCGATGACCGCTGACTGATCGCTGAAATAGTAACGCCTAAGGTTGCAAGTACTGTATAGGAAGATGTGGTATAAGCATCAATGAGACAAATCTCCATCCAAGTAATAATTTATAAAGTAAACCAGAATAGGTCAAAGTACGGCCTTCAACACGGAGCCTTGGCTCACACCGAACAGCAAGCTATAAAGGACCCCGAAAAATTACAAGTGTAAAACCATTCAAACGGGAAAACAAACGGTCTAATTTCTATAAAAACAAGAAACGAGAAACACATATGAACTACAAAAACAGAGGACAACATCAGATTCCGGAAATAGGACAGGTGCAAACATTTGCATGTACATAGAAATTTAAAAGTTTAAATTTATTTCATAGATTGCTCATTAATCAGACTTTTTTTTAGACCAATGCCTACCTAGATATTTTTTGCTATTAGCAATAGCTTCAGGTAACAATAACAAAATATGAAATATGTTATTGTTACATGCAATTTCCGTATGGAATAGGGTACCACTCGAAAAAACATCTCTGCAATTAGTTTCGAAAATAATAATAATTATTTCTTATTGCTATTTTTTGCGGGTACCTGTAGCAAGTGCCAAATTTTATTAATGTCGACAGTAATTTCTGTTTGTCATAACAAATGAAAAAAAATATAGGGGACATTTACCTGATTTATTGTCCAAATCGTCTTTTGTTTGAACGATGGCATGCTGTAAAAAGATGAACAATATTTAACCCAATTGTCGCATGGTTTTGCTACATACGGTGAAACTTTTATAGACGCATCTCGACTATCAGTGATTACTCTATGCCATATTAAACATTTTTACTTGTTTGGAAAGTAATGTTATACCCTTTTTTTTTAATTATTAAAACTCTACACAACTTAACCATATATTGATTCATTTCAAGTGAGGAAGACTGGATATATGTTAAAACACTGTACTTATGGTTTGGTTCATTTTTGTCCTGATGTTGAAAGAAAGATGTTTACGACTGGGTCAATGACGTGACGCTAGTTATCAGCACGTTCATGTTAACATGATACATAATCAATTTGTTCATTTTCTGTCAATTTATGAGTCGATGAAATAACTAAATTAATTGCTTTTAAACCGCTCGTTGAGTAGTAAATTTGGAAGTCTGTGGTTTTGTATTTTACCAACATTTTAAACGCACAGGTTTAAAATGTTGGTAAAATACAAAACCACATGAAATGATTTTATTACTACCACTGGGTCGATGCCTCTGCTGGTGGACTATAAGTCCCCGAGGGTATCACCAGCCCAGTAGCCAGTACCTAGGTACTGGCATGAAAATACGGATTGTTTGTGTTATTTAAATTTGCTGTTACAAAATATTAGAAATTATTATAAATTAAGGAATGTATCTCCCTCATGGAAAGCTCTGATTCCTTTCACGAATTTGACTATACTTTTTGGACCTTTTGGATTATAGCTCTTCATCTTTTAATAAGCTTTGGATTTCAAATATTTTGGCCACGAGCATCACTGAAGAGACATATTTTGTCGAAATGCGCATCTGCTGCAACAAAATTAGTACCGTTGATTTTATTTAGATTATATCTTAGTATTAGTAAACCTTTTGTATTGACATTTTGCTTCTTAGGAGTAGCAAGGTTTTTGACTTTGATGCAATCATTCATATGTACATTCTTATTTTTTTGAGAAAAATACTTCAATGAAGGCTTAACAAAATGATCTAGTACATTCCTAACATATTATTCCCAGAGATGGTAGCTTTTTTCCTGTAAAATTCAAGGTTTCAGCTTTGAGATTATGCTATTAAATTTTACTGTTAGCTATCTGTAATTTATACCACTGCATCGAAATTAGTCTGATATTTATCCACTGGAGAAGTTATTTTTTCCTAATTCAAAACGCGAGTCTTGCCAAACGTTTTAAACATTTACAATTGAACTGTCGAGAATAGATAAATATCGTATTGTACGATGTTTAGTGGTGGAAAATGTTTCCGCTAATGATTTTTTTATGAAATGCAGACTATCTGAATTCTTCTGTTTGAACGACATGCAAAAAGGTGTGTTCTTTCTAAGTGACCTCATCAGACATGGTCGCCTTTTGTTCATGACATCACAATAAGGAAATACAGAGGAAAGCAATACAACTTGCCGTCATAATCGAATTTGGACCAATGAAGAACTTAGATAAAAAATATCAACAGGTCATGAAATGGATGAATCTAGTAAGAATTAAAAAAAATGTTCAGGAGTGTTGTAAATAATTTATTTGCTCTTGCCTCAAAACTGTTTTCATTCAAACGCTGACGAGTCTTATGTGTTTTTAATCTGATGTATCTAAAGAATTTACCTGGACATTTTCTTAAGTTGCATAGTGTTGTTTCAGTTTCGGAACCAACACATTTCAGGGCATCTTCAGACGGTGGGGGATTGTCACACGTTCTGGTTCTGATTATGACACCATCTCCACAAGTAGTAGAACATGATGAGTTGACCCATTTGCTCCATCCTCATTGAAAAATAAAAACAAAACGGTATAAATCTAAAGCAATTGAAAAACCATTGAACAAGTATCCACTATAAACAGTCTGTTTTGTTCAAATTTCATAACCTAAAACTTCAATTTTGCATTAATTATTCCTACAAAACAAATATTCGACCTTATTTGAATAGTTATGCATGCATCATACTCAAATATTTTAGCTTTGAGTGTTTTTGATGAAGTCAAATCCATAAAAAGGCTTCAAATGCATGAGATTTTTAACGTGTATGTTTTCATTATTTATTTTATATAATTTCAACGTTAGAATGCACACTGATTTTTGACAGATTTGTTTCCATTTAAACGTTATTTGTACTTATTTTTGCGAAATGTGTACTTCAAACAATTTCGCGGGTATTAATTTTTGCGATTTATTTCCCAAAAAATAAAATTAAAAATCAATTACGAGTTTTGCCTGGTGTGTCAATATGAAGTGCATGAAAGGAAATACGTATATAGCCGTCTGTTGGTGGTAAGACTACCAGTATTACTGAACTGATTTGATTACAATGAATTTGTTTGTCATTCTTTTTATGAGAAAGCGAAGGTTGAAAGTTCGTAAAACTAAAACTATTCTTTTGTTTGTTATCAAATGAGTACAGCAATGCTTTCAAAAACATTGTCATATACTATACACACATGTTTGTAAATTAATAAATAACAGCTACAATGTACTTTTGATATGGTGAAAATATATACACGCAAATTCAAATTCCATCTTTCAACTGTAAACTAATTGTTCATCTATGAAATGATCAACGATCATCTACAATTATTTATTAAGGGATTTTGCTTCTCAGTTTCAAAATAATTAGCTTTTCAAAATACTAGTTAATATTGACAGGGTATTAACAAAGGAATCAAAAGAGCGAAAAAAATATAAAGGTCAGTGTGCTTGTTTTCGAGATATAAGCCATTGAAATGTTCGCGGGTAAATATTATATCTTTACTTTTCATAGCTTAATTATTGCCAAGTTTAAGTTCTCAAAAACTATTAAAACATAATCAAATTTTATAAGACTTTTACAGGTGGCTTATCATTACACAGGTAAAAGATTTATAAATATAAAATGGGGGTCAAAGGGATTTGTTTTAAGGCATTCAAATGAAGAAAAAAAAACCACAGGATTCCGAATTCGGACAAGAATCCCAAAATATGACAAGCGAAACTTCCTCAAGAAATATTTGTAACTGCTTACCTGGAATAATGCAGGTGGTCGTATTAAAACTGTGAATATCTATGGTTGTATTTGAATTAATACATGTTCCTTCATAAGTAAACTGTGTTTTATTTGACGCCCAGTCTTTAAAATCAATCAGGAGGCAGCATATTAATTGGTTTTTGTTCATATTCCTTAAATATTAAATTCAAAATAAGGTTAATTACCATTTCATGTGACGTCTGCTTTTTGACATAACTGTGAAACACTTTAAATCCTGATTTGAAGAAATATACAAGATACGACAACAACATGTAGTTATAAGAGACAAAGTACCATTCTGTTTCTACAGATATTTACAAAAGGAGGTAAACATCATCAAATCGATAAGGATAGTGCTTTAAATAAAGGCAACAGTAGTATACCGCTGTTCAAAACTCATAAATCCATGGACAAAAAACAAAATCGGGGTAACAAACTAAAACCGAGGGAAACGCATTAAATATAAGAGGAGAACACCGACATAAAACCGAAACGTAACACACACAGAAACGGACCAAGCATCAGACAAAACACCACGAGAATAACAAATATAACATGAAAACCAAATACATGAATTTGGGATAGACAAGTACCGTGCCACGTCTTATCTCAATTTCTCAAAAATAAGAGAAAACACAAACGACTCAACGTTAAAATGCAACACACACAGAAACGAACAATAATATAACAATGGCCATCTTCCTGACTTGGTACAGGACACTTTTAAAGGGGAATAAAAGTGGTGGGTTGAACCTGGTTTTGTGGCATGCCAAACCTCGCACTTTAATGGCAAAGTTAAATATAACATTGAAATGACAACATAATATTACAGGACTACAATACAAATTAATAGAACATATTAGACAAAGACAAACATGATTAATAGATAACAAAAAGCATCAGGTTTAAAATTCAATACGCCAAAAACGCGCCTTGTCCACACAAGACTTACAAGTGACGCCCAGATATAAAAGATCGAACGTGAAAAAAGTACAAAGTTGTACAACACTGAAGATCAAAAGTTGAAAAGGTTTCGCCAAATACGGCATTGTTTTTATGCCCGGGATAAGAATTAAAATTAGACATTAAGTAAACATTTTATTACACAAGAGGAACGCCCTACAAAACAAGTACTCACAACACACATAATTTAAAATTATTTTGAAATTGTCCTATTGATTTATAAGAAATTCAAAAATCCTAAATGCAAATTTGAATTTGAACACTACCAAAAATACCAAATGTTGTTATCCGTGCATTCAAAGGATACATGTTGTTTTCATCAAACTGATTTTGCTTTGAACAGCAATATTGAATTATTGAACGACATTAACAGTGAGATAAAGAAGTAAAACTGAATTGTGAGTAAACAATAAACGACGACGAGATGTTTCCTAACAAGAATAATTTCAAGAACATCAGTTAATATGTGCATGATTAGATATGCAATTAAACCTGTCATATGATAAGATACACATGCTAACGTCGTCGTAAATAAGCCTAAGACACTAATACTCATATTAATAAAAGTATAACAAACATGCTGAACTACAAGTCAAATTCAAAAAAGGGGAAGTCCATATCAAGTCTAAGATAAGAATCAATCACATGTTTAACAGTCGAAGCTTTGTGTCCGACGATATCAGACCAACTTGTAAAAATGATTCAAGTTAAGAAAGTTTTTAATAAGGACAATAATACTAAAATTACAAAACGGAATTCTAGAATACATTTTAAAATATTGAATAACATAAAAGAGGGACGAAATATACCAGAGGAACATCACCAGTTCAACAAGCATGTAAGAAGGAGATCTGCATAGAAAATATAGAATGGTGACGAACCTGTGGAACTAAAGTATGTAAAAAACACCAGGTACATATGAACAAGGTTAAAAATACCAAACAATATTAAATATCAATTGCACTCACACATATGAACTGAATAATAGTCAACGATTTTTCTCACGAGATCATATACATTAC
The DNA here is from genome assembly GCA_019925275.1 of Mytilus edulis. Classification (NCBI taxonomy): domain Eukaryota; kingdom Metazoa; phylum Mollusca; class Bivalvia; order Mytilida; family Mytilidae; genus Mytilus; species Mytilus edulis. The sequence continues at coordinate 49,030,328 of CM034362.1, forward strand.
AAAAAATATAATCTAAAATAAAGTTTGACCGATGTTAGCCTTCCAACTGATATTTAATAGTGTGTTTTTCTATGTTGTGATGTTATAATATTGTTTCAGAAAAGGGAGAAGGGTTGTTACCATTAATTTAAAAACGTTTAATCCCGGTGATTATACCTGTCCTAAGTCAGAAATCTGATGCACAGTAGTTGTCGTCTGTTTATGTAGTTTATACTAGTTTTTCGTTACTCATTTTGATATAGATTAGACCGTTGATGTTCCCTTTTGAATTGTTCTACACTAGTAATTTTGGGGCCCTTTATAGGTTGTTGTTCGTAGTGAGCTACAGCTCCGTGTTGAAGACCATACCTTGAACTATAATGGTTGACTTTTATAATTGTTACTTAGATAGAGGGATGTCTCATTGACACTCATACTACATCTCCCTATATCATGAGCATAAGTCATACTTACAATGTAATAAGATTTGTGTTCAAATACAGATCTTTCGGTAAACTTTTAAAGTTGTTAGATTCTAGATACCTTGAAGGAAATCAATTATTATGATTATGTGAGAACATGAGACATTAAAACACTGATACTGAACTAACCAAAGATTACCAGATTTGATCTCCGTATATTCAATAGAGGACATATGAGCCAGTCCATGCGAAAAGGTACAAAAAGTCCTTTTGGTAAACTTTACAGGACACGTTATCAAAGTTTGTTATAGTATTTTTGAAAAACTATTTTATCCGAAAAAAATTACATTAATGTAAACATTCATAAGATTGTCAATTATATCCCGAATTTGTCAACTAAAACAGAAAAAGACGAAGAAATATCTGAATTTTTGGTATTTGAGCAAGTGTAAAATCAATTGTTCCCCGGACTAATGTTATACCGACCAGAAACTTAAAAAATTACGACACTACAGAGACAAAAGTCAATAATTTGCGTCAGTTCTACAGGTTTAAAGAAAGTAAGACAACATTAAAGCATGAGAGAAAATACAAATAATATGACATCTTGTGTTTTAGAAATTGAAATTTAAGTTAAGTTAAGTTATTAAATATTAAATAAATCAACCTTAGTTGCACGGGATTCGAACCGTTGCCCGGTTTGATTGCATTGACATCCGCATCGTAAGCGAGAGCCTTATCCGCACTACTACCTGGGGTTAACAATATCAATTGGCCAATCAAGCCATTTAAACTGTTCTTTGAAAATGATTGAAATATATGAAATGATTCACTAAAAATCTTGATAAAACTAAAAAAGGGGGGGGGGAGTCTCAACACTTGCAGGTGCGTGTAGCTCACAGCTTGATGATATGATGAAAAGTAAATGTGTTTTATAAATCACAAGTCTACTACCAATAATTATGCACATTTTTTTGAATTTCGTAAATATTTCGTTTTTGTACCTTTTCGCATGGACTGGCTCATATATTTTTCTTTACACTGAAAGTGTTGATGAATTATGTAAAGCTTTCAACAGCAACCTATAAATATTGACCGACATTTAAATGTTGGGATACGAAAAGAAAGTTTGCGAACACATTGAAATGATGGTAGATCGTCCAAGATAGTGTTACACAAGCATATTGAGAAACATCAGTTATGTAAGTACGTTATTATATAAACAAAACGGTCTTCAATAGTTCAATACAATGAAGTCTGTGATAATCTTTATTCATAATTCTAGCAACGTAGTATCGATTATAACACACTATCTTGTTAACATACTTTGTTGTCATTGGCTACAATTTTGAAATAAAATCAATCACCTTGATTATATAAAACATATTTAATCAAGACAATAATATTTACATTACCAAAGGAATTATACGAGTATTGGTCTTATATTGAATAGTATTAAAAGATAAATGAGCATGTAAAAAGGAAGTGTTTGTAGACACTAGAAGGGTGACAACTTTTGTAACTACGTATTCGATGATAACAGACTATCTGGAAACCTTACACTATTAGCACAGACGAATATTGAAGAACATAGTGTATATATGGTCGAGGTATGTTGATGCCGCACGTCTGGCGTATAAAATTATTATCCTTTGATAACTATTTACACCACTTGGTCGATGCCACTGCTGGTGGTCGTTTCGTCCCCGAGGGTATCACCAACCAAGTAGTCAGCTCTTCGGTGTTGAAATGAATATTAGTTATATGATTATGTTTTTAAATTTCCTGTTACAAAACTTAGAATTTTTCGAAAAACTAAGAATTTACTTATCCCAAGAATAGATTACCTTAGCTGTATTTTGCACAACTTTTTTTTGAATTAAGGGTCTTCAATGGTCTTCAACTTTTTATGTGTTTGGCTTTACAACTATTTTGATCTAAGAGTCACTGGTGAGTCTTTTGTGGACGAAACGCACGTCTGGCGTATACAATTATAATCCTGGTACATAGGTAACTAAATAGACTTACAACACACTATCACGTAACTTTAAGTCTGATATAAATATAAACGACACTTACACAAATCTAAGATCTGTGTTGAATGTAAACAGACCTTCTTGTAAACTTGCTAACATGTTATTCTCTAAACCTCTGAAAGAGAAATCAAGTATCATGATTCCGTAATAACATGTTACGTTAAAACACCTATGATAAACTTACCAAAGATTCCCAATATGATCCTTTTGTTTTCAATAAGTGTAGAACAGTGATAAAACTACTCAGCTATTGTCACGCACTTATATTAGAAACTAGTCTTTTTGTTGGAACCGGATTAAAAATTTAATATGATCTTTTAATGTGATGACATATTGACGATTTGTGTTTAACAAGTTAAATGTTTTACTGTAAACTGACCATCTGGAAAACTTTCTGACTTGTTATTCACTAAATATCCAGTAGAAAAGTAAACATCACGAACATATTCAATTAACCTACTTATTTTAAAATTACTAAACATTGCAATGGTTGAACTTCTTTAATTCAATAGATCAAAAGAAATTGTCATCAGCCTGATATTGTGGGTGTAATTGTTATTGCTTTGACATTTTACATACTGTAGATTCATTTATTTTCGTGGGTATCAATTTTCGTGGATTCAGGAAAATTTACACCTTGTGGATTTTAATTCCGTGGTTTTGCTAATATCTGCATCAAGTCTATGGAAAATTTGTAATTCGTTGAATTTTTAAATTCGTGGTTCACCTGTTCCCACAAAATCAACGAAAATTGGTATCCAACGAAAAAAATGAATCCACAATATAATGATGACACCACTAATTTGTCCTTGGCATACAAGTATATTTAAGAACAGCAGATAGGTGTGTACGTGATTAACTAAACAGTTTTCATATGTTAGAAAAAAAGTCTGATGTGAGCATACACCATACTTACAATATTTGAAGTTTTTTGTTGTTAGAAAACAGACCTTCTGGTAATCTTACTAGCTTATTAGATCCTAAATATCTGGAAGAAAAAATCTATTATCCTGATCATACAAGAACATGTGAAATTAAACACACCAATTAGGAATCTGATGTACAGTAGTTGTCATGTGTTTATGTGATCATACTTGTTTCTCGTTTTTATATTGATTAAACCGTTGGTTTTCTCTTTTGAATGGTTTTACATTACTAATTTTTGGGGCCCTTTATAGCTTGCTGTTCGGTGTGAGCCAATGCTCTGCGTCGAAGGCCGTACCTTGACCTATAATGGTTTACTTTTATACATTGTTATTTGGATGGAGAGTTGTCTCATTGGCACTCATACCACATCTTCCTATATTTATTAACAAAGATTAATAATTTCAATCTCCTTGTATTTAATAGATAAAATATGCGTTTTTTTAAAGTGACATTGTTGGAATACCTTCTGGTTGTCGTCATACATGTATACTGATAAACTTCTTTTAAATATGTACGTGATTTGCAAACAAAACAATATTTAATAAAATAATGTCACTTGATGTTTGAAGATTATGGACTATTTGGTAAACATTCTTAGTTATGAATGGCTGCAATTTTAGATTTAAGTCAATCATATTGATTATGTAAGAACATATTTAATCAAAACAATATTCCAATTATTGAAGCTGGGGTCACATATTCACGATGTTTACTGCCGTCCTTGACAGGACCATTCCCGATTAAAATTTATTAAAAGTCTTATCAAGATCCTATGAATCATAGATGGAAATTCAAACTTTAATTAAAATTTGTAAAAAAAATTTTTTAATCACGACAACAATCAGAATTTGTTCAGGAAGCGTCGATATTCAACCGTTTCCAAGCGAATTTATCCCGACAATCCCGTTCTAAATCCGCTTCTTATCCGATTTGTATCTTTCGCCAGGTAAAATTCGACCGAATCTGTCACGACTGCGTCCCGATTCTACCGAATGTAATCCGACAGAGATCAGATAGTGACAAGACAGTGAACCGACGCTGACGGAAGTTATCCGTTCGAAAACTGTCGGCATACTCGGGATGATCAGGTACTGTCGGAACGTAATCCTATCACGGTCCGCTCTATGGCATTGCAAACTGCTTTGTCTGGTCCCAGTCGTATTGTATTCTGTAATTGTCGGGACTCTGACGTGGGTATCTGACGTGGGTAGAATTAATAACGGGACTGTTTCGGCAAAAATGGTTCGCAATCGACAAGATCTGGACGCAATCTGGACTCAATCGGCAAAAAAACAGCAATGAAAAATTTCTCCAGATCATTCCCGTTCCACAGGACACCGTCCCGAATACACAGAACATTGTTAGGAATTCGATTCGATACAGCAGAATCTGTCACGACATAGGCACGATTGTAATCCGACTAGACAAAATCGGATGAGTTCCCCCGAATGTTACGGGACGCACCTAACTGTCGGGGTGCTTTGCCGAACTATTCGGACCCGTCCCGACCAGTAGGAATCTGTTACGAACTGAAACGACTGCGATCAGACAATAAAAGGATATTCCAGATAATTGAGGATACTTATCCGACTTTTTTACTTTTCGTGTCGTATCGCTGTCTGATCTCAAACGGGAGCAATAATCAGCAATGTGTGAACCCTGCATTAAAGAATTTTCAGATCAACTTTGAAAGATTGAATACAATTTAAGTTAATGATAGAATGATAACACAACTGCTGTGTTATCTTCACATACGTATTTTGGAGATGTGTTTTTAAATGAGTACATAAACATATAATATAATCCAGAATAAAATCAATTCTAAGATGAGCATAATTCTTACTTACAATGTTTCAAGATTCGTGTTCGAAACCAACAGATCTGTTGGTAAATATACTAAGTTGTTAGATCCAATATATCTGAAAGAAAATCAATTATCATGATTATGTACGAACATATGGTATTAAGAAAACTGATACTGAACCTACCAAAGATTTCATAATCTAATCCTTTGTATGCTATCGATAAGATATATAATTTGTTTAAAGAAAAAAATCATTTTTTTTACTTTCCATCTTATTATGTTAATAATATAAACACATTAACCAAGTTTAACTGTTTTGCAAAGCTTCTAGTAACCAACTCCCAATCCAAAAAAATAAACAAGTAGTCGTGCAACATCTTATGGTATCGGCAGATATATGTTCTATGGATTTATGTTTTGCTTATAGTAAGTTCTTATCGGGGCATTGTATAGCTGACTATGAGGTATGGGTTTTGCTCATTGTTGAAGGCCGTACGGTGAACTATAGTTGTTAATATTTGTGTCATTTTGGTCTTTTGTGGATCGTTGTCTCATTGGCAATCATACCACATCTTCATTTTTATAATACCAGTTAATATAATAGTAAAATAATACTTTTTGGTTAAATATGTTTTCTAACGGATATATTGATCAAACTTCTAATTGGATGACAATGAGTGTATCTTTTCTGACTTTTTAAATAAGTCTTGCGAAAAATTTCCCACTTTTCGTGGTTGAATTCGCTATAAAATATAAGCATTCTGTTTGTCTTTTTTTTATATCTTCACTCGAGTGTATTTAAGCCGCCGGGGATTACATGTTCAAGTGTGAATGATATCTTGTTAGGATGATAAAAGAGAACTGCGAGTTGGAGACACAAAAAATAGAGAAGAAATTAAATCATTTGTGGGAGGAAGTAGGTGGCAAAGTACTTATATCGCCGTTGTATATATTGTTTATACTTTACGTTAGCTCAGATTCAAATAAGGAAAGAATCCGAAAACATATATAACATAGAAAGTTGGGTAACAAGAGACATATCAGCATCACATTGATACGTAATGATACTCCGGTACGTCATGCTTGTTGTTAGACTTTTTGGTATTTAGATATCATCTGATTATTTGTATCGAGATGCCATTGCGATGGCTGCATGAAAAAAATCGATGGTCAGATTTTATAAACCAATTTGATTACATATTTAGGAGCAAAAAACAACTATATCAATGCAAATATGCATATTTATATCGCATAAACATAATTTACAATTTTAATTTGTTTGCGACGTTTCTCTTTAAACTGACATTGTTCATGCATGTTTTAAATCTTTTAACTGTATACAATAAATGGCCAGCGACATTTAAAGTAATATTAGTATGCACACAGGAAGTTTACAAACAAATTCAAATGATTGTAGACCTTCTAAGTTTTTTTACACATTGATATTGAGGAACATCCGATATATATGTACGTGATCATATCAACAAAACAATATTGAATCAAAGAAAGTATGTCATAAGCATTAATTTCAATAACAAATCGCAGTTTCAGAATCTAGTGCATTCTGGGTAATATTTCCAAAAGAGTTATGATTGGTTTAACACGTTATAAACAATAGAAGTTCATCTTATAACTTGACGTGATTTTAATTTTGGTGTACAAACAATTGGCTTACATGTAGTCTTTTAGATTATGAAACGGTGAATTCGTGTAACTAAGTGTTCGATGATAACAGACCTTCTGTCAAACTTATAAAATTGACACACAAGTATACAAAGGAACACAGGTTATATATGAACGAGGTTGAAAACTCCACTCACTATTTCATAGGTTTAAGTCTGATACACATATCAATTCTACTTACAATTCTGCAAGATTCGTGTTCAAAAACAAATCTTTCGGTAAAGTTACTAACTTGTTTTTCTCTAAATCTCTGAAAGACAAACAAGTATCATGATTTTGTAAGAACATGTTACATTAAAACACTAAACCTGAACTTATTAAGGACTACCAAGTTGATCTCCTTGTATTCAATAAGTTTAAAATGGTGATACACTTGCTGCATTATTTGCGTACAAGAATATCACAACCCCTTTATGCATGTTATATGTGAACATGATTAAAATAATTGTTTATTAAGTTGAACCCCTCCACATTATTTATTATGTGCCTGTCCCAAGACAGGAGCCTGTAATTCAGTGGTTATCGTTTGTCGTCCTTTTTTATATGTAAATAAGTCCGTTAGTTATCTTGTTTGAATTGTTTTACATTGTCTTATCGTTTTTTTTTTTTTTATATCTGACTACGCGGTATGGGCTTTGCTCATTGTTGAAGGCCGTATGGTGACATATAGTTGTTAATGTCTGTGTCATTTTGGTCTCTTGTGGACAGTTGTCCCATTGGCAATCATACCACATCTTTTTTTTTAAATTACGTTCGACATATTGAAAAATGGTATTCAACATGTTTATTCATTTTTTGGGAAGTTTTCTAACTTATTATTTTGTAAATAAGTAATACAAAGTTAATGATGACGAACACACTCAATTAATCTACTTATATTCAAATTACTAAACATTTCAAAGTTATTTATTCTTTTTTTAAACTGATTTTGTTGATGCCTTTATTTAATCTTTCAACTACAACCTTTTACGGTAATATTAGGACACACAAAGGAATTTTGCGAAAAAATTGAAATGATGGTAGACCTTATGTGGATTTGATGCAAAAGCATATAGAGGAACATCAATTGTATATGTATATATACAAACATGAATTTTGGGATGAGCATAACACACACTAATTATTCTTGTAACACAGTGTTCGATGATAACAGACTATCTGGTAAACGAATTTAGTGTTATTGGCTACAATTTTGGATTAAAAATCTATCATCTTGATCATTTAAGAACATATTTAATCAAGACAACATTGTCATTTCGGGATTTTTATAGCTGACTATGCGGTATAGGCTTTGCTCATTGTTAAAGGCCGTACGGTGACCTATAGTTTCTGTGTTATTTTGTTCTCTTGTGGAGGGTTGTCTCATCTTCTTTTGTTTTATAATAATGCTCAAATTACCAAAAAGAAATTCTAACATTAAATTTTTAATATTGAATGACATTAAACATAAAATAAGCATGAAAGAAGGACGTGTTCGTTCACATTATAAAGAAGGATATAACGAACACAGGTTAAAAATTCCACACACTATTAGATACATATCTATTTTACTTACAATTCATTAAGTTTCGTGTTCGACAAAAAAAGATCTTTTGGCAAACTGACTAACATGTTATTGAGTAAATCTCTGGAAGAAATTCAAGTCTAATGATTATGTAATAACATGATACATTAAAGCACTAAATCTAAATTTATCAAAGAATACCAACTTTATATCAAAAGTGTAGAAAGACGATTAATTTGCTTGCTTGCCATTACACAAGTATATTAAAACCCCTTTTTTATAAGAACATGATTACACATTTTTTATGATAAGTTTAGGTTTGACATATTTGTGTTAAACTTGGCAATGTTAACTGACCAACGTTCTAACGTGTTATTCAATAAAAACCTAATAGAAAATCAATGAGCATGTCGATACCTAATTTTCCTATTGATATTCGAAATACGAAATACCAAACATTGAACTTCAGTTATTCAATGTATCCAATGCATTTTTCATTTACATGATATTGTTGATGTATATGTTGTTGCTTTATAATTCTAAATTAAGTATTGTCACAATTAAACAGGTTGATATCACAACGCAGTGTTTTCAGGAAACAAGTCTATTCGGGTACATCAGATATGTGTGTACCTGATTAAATATTCAATATATTACATAATAAGTCCAGGCCCTAAAGTCATAAACCTTTCAAGTCAGTTGTGTGTACTCATACTCCAAAATCAACCAATCAAAATGCTGGATTTCATGTTATGAGCATTATTTTTTAGTGCTCCATACACTGAGCAAAGTTGTATGACTTCAACCGCAGGTATACGTTGAGAATAAATCATACTTACAATATTTGAAGATTTTTATTGTTCGAAAAGATACTTTCTGGTAAACTAACTAACAGGTTATTCTCTAAATCTCTGGAAGAAAATTAATTATCTTGATAATGTTAGAAAATACTACATTAGAGCACTAATATTAAACTTACCATAGACTTCAAATTTGATATTCCTGTTTTCAATATGTTTATAATGCTAATAAACTTGCTAACCTGTTGCTACACGCGTATATTAAAACCCTATTTAAATGGAAACAAAGAAAATGTCCAACATAACGTTTTAAGAAATCAAAGACTGACGCATAGAAGATGTGTGTTTAACATGTTCAATGGTAATCATTATATGATGTGCAAACACCTTTATATGATTTGCAATATTCTTATATGATGTGCAAATATCCTTATATGATGTGCAAATAGCCTTATATGATGTACAAACATACTTATATGATATGCAAATAAACTTACATGATGTGCAAACAAAAAAAACATGCAGCCCCCTTTCTACACTTAGCAAAACAAATCAATAGTCGGTACGTTAGCCCTTATTACTTGAGCCTAGATGTGTATTTATGAGCGGCTTCCCATGAAACTTTTATATTGCGGGTTACTGTCTAGTGATGGTGCTTTGGTGGTAACATGCTCGCCTCGAGTGCGGAAGGTTGTGGGTTAGAACCCGGCCGTGTCAAAACCAAAGACATTAAAATTGATATTTGCTGCTTCCCTGCTCAGCACGCAAAATTAAGGACTACGAGCAAAGGCTGGTCGGCACGGAATCAGAATAATGTGTCTCGGTAAGGTAACATGCCTTGCTTCGGACTGTTACCTTGTGAACCAGCATGTAAAATATCTGCCTCAGGGTGTCGGTCTAGTACAAAGCAGGGTTATTATTCATATCACATAAACATGTTCTCTTACGAATATGCATATTAATTTGCCGTTGGACGTCGAACATCCATCCATATTCATCTATAGTTGAAGCTGTGAAATATATGCGCGAAAACATAATAAAAAGCTGAACATAAATGTAATTCACCGAGTTGAAGTTCATTCCCTATCTCCTTTAATCCATTTCGAATGAAAGGAATGGGCGCTCGGTGGTCAAGTGGTGTTAGTCTTAGATGCATGATTTTTTTTATTAGTTGTAAGTGGCTTTGAACTTGCTGCCAGTAGCTGCGAGTACTCTCAGATCTGTACGTAGTGTTTTTTTGTTGCCGGAATATACAAGTACCTGGCCACGTCCACTCTGTGTAGTATTTATATTTGTATTCATCTGATGAGTTAAGCCTTTTTCAACTATGTTTTATAGTTCGTTCTTATGCTGTAATGTTACACCACTGTCTCAGGTTAGGGGAGGGTTGGGATCCCCCTAACATGTTTAACCCCACCACATTTTGTATGTATGTGCCTGTCTCAAGTCAGGCGCCTGTAATTCAGTGGTTGTCGTTAGTTGATATGTGATATATTTTTTTTTTCGTTCATTTTTACCACATCTTGTGTAATATATAATTATTGCTAAAACCCCATACTTTGCACCAATACAATAGAACGGGCTTTATATTCTAATTCGCCAACTCAAACGAATATAAATTATTTAATAAATAAAACAACACATAAATAGGATAAGTGTGCCTACAGCTGTAGCAGCCTTTAATATTAACTTTACATTCAATATGATTCTCAATTTAAAGTCCTTCACTTTAAATTCAGGCACACTACCAATCCAATCATACAATAGCACAGTAATATACAGTAACACAATCAAAAACTATCTACAAAAGAGGAAAAATTCATATTAATGTACTGTAATATATGCATATACTCCCATTGACGATAACCATTTCATAAAATGGGGGGAGGGGGTGGTAAACATAATAACGAATGCTGCTACATTGAACTATAGGCAAACTTCGAATAACTTAATGTTCTCAAACTAACCCCTTAAGTAATACTCAATCATGCTTTTCACGAAAATCATGATGGCATATATCCGTAAAACCGGCAATACGGGTATATGCCATCCAATCAAATAGAACGTAAACACACACCATGTGCTTGATATACACACACACACGTGTTTATAGTAAACAATCACTTGACCGTTACAACGTCATGTGACTTAATACCTTTAATAAATATATTAATAATTTTGTCAAAAAGATGAAGTTGGCATGTTACAGAAAGCTGATACATCCTTCCCATTCTCAGATTTTCGTATATGGCTTTTAAAGCCTTATCGGATAAATGTTTTTCTTTTGTCATATGAAAATTTTCCGATTGAGTAAAAACAATTCCCAAATAGTTATATTATGTTCGTGTTATTGTAAGAAAATCCGAGATTATTTTGGCAAACGTCCAAAACTAAACACCAACTTTTAAGGCTTTGATTTTGTCAACGTCAACTGTTTACTTTCAAGATCCAAGCCTTACAATAATCATGTAAGGCATATCGTTGAGTCTGCAGGTCATGCGCTGTTTCGGCCAACAAAACCGTGTCACCTGCGAATAATATGATAAAAAGCGTCAGATATATTTCTAATTATTCTCTGGTATACATTTCTAGTTCTGCTAAGTCCTGTGATATTATTGCTCGCTAGGAAATTTTTTCAGGCAATCAAAAGTAAAGAAAATAGGAAAGGTGATAAGTTTTCTCCTTGTCAAACACCATTGTATCAAGCAAGCAAAGTATTCCGAATTGTAATTACTAGATGCCAGCTAAATCGCGGTACAATTGGGCAAGAGTTGAATCAACGAGGGTGGACAAAGTAATAAAGTGGTCACAGTAAGGAATTGGACACGGTTTATGCATTTAATTCTATTTCTTTAAAAGAGACAAAAACATGGAACATAATGCAAAAGACGGGCGTTACCCCATTCATCTCGTTTGGAAAATAAAAATACTAAATACCCTAAATTGGAAAAGTGTGGCAAAGTGTGATTTTCAATGTTTATTTGCCCTTTCAACTCAATAACCGTACGAGCTACGTGAAATCCGTTGACATTACCGAAAGGGATCAAAACGAGTAACACAATGGAAAAATTCACATCTAATCGGATGAAAACTAAAATCTAAAACACTTCATCAGGAATCAACCCCTTGTAACAGACGAAACCGTTGACACTACTCCGAATCTGTTGACATACACAAGTTACAGAATTTAATTAGCAATTAAAAAACCCTCCATTGAAATCAGTTGATAATAAACAATCTGCATATATATGGAAATATGTGAACATTACCCAACTTCGACATTTCACATTTCGCGGGCAGTCGACGAGTATGCGGTCTCCAAATTCTGATATCTTCTTTTAAAAAATGGCGTGGAAAAAAGATTGTTTCAAAGACAAATTAAGAAAGTTCAAACAACTAGTACTACATGTAAACATTACAAATATTTCCGACATTATATGGTTTTAGAGGAGGTGCGGTTCAATGCAGTCTCTTTCTTTGGTATAGTATAGATTATTATATATACTAGATTTAATATCACCGTGCATATTTAATACTACATTATACATCTTACAATTTATACTTTTCATTTTATAAAACAAACCATATCGCCATATTATGCATGAGTAGATAATGTAATAGCTATTGTTATGAAATATTTTTAAAACTGACTGTTCAACGATGTCTTTTGCAATGAATAGAAATAAGAAGATGTGGTGTGGCCTTTGAGACAACTCTCAATCCAAGTCATAATTTGTAAGAGTAAACATGAAAGGTCAAAGTACGACATTCAACATTGAGCCTTTGTTCAAACCAAATAGGAAGGTATAAAGAGCTCCAAAAGTTGTGTTATCATATTTTCGTCGCAACCGGGATTTTTTTCAACTATAGCTTCTGTATTAATCTTTCTCAGAAATATTTGAGACGTTGATTTTGTTAAATTGCGTTGTCTCATTTTCCCTATAAATTGCACTTTTGCTATGAATAGCTTCAGATTTTAGCCAGGTTTATAGTTTACAGAAGCAGATCGGAATCAGTTATGACGTAAACAGTAATTAATCTAATCGTAATCATGTTCATGGACCATAACGACGATAAAAGCACATCATATGATGACATTTCGACCTATATAAAGAAGTAAACCAAACCACATCATATAAGATTATCAGCGCATAATAAAATGACACAACCACATCATATAAAGATGTTTGCACTTAGTATAACGGAAATCGCACATCATATAAAGGATATTGCACATCATATAATGATATGTGCACATTATATAAGTATATTTGTACATCATATAAGGATCTTTGCACATAATATAAGTACATTTGCACATCAAATAAGTACATTGGTACATCATATAAGTACATTTGCTCATCATATAAGTATACATGCACATCATATAAGTATATTTGCACATGATATAAGTATATATATGTACATCCTATAAGTATGTTTGCAGATCATATAATGATGTTTGAACATCATATAATGATGTTTGCATATCATATAAGGATATTTGCACATCATATAAGGATATTTGCACATCATATAAAGGTGTTTGCACATCATATAATGACAAGTTCACATTATATAAAGATAAATGCACATCATAAAATGAAAATGGTCATAACAAGACAGTGTTGGCGTTCCATACTTCCAGTACATGTTCTGAATCATTATTCAGTAAAGATAAATTAAAAATGCAATTATCATGAACATACTAAGTTAACCTTCTTATATCAAAGTTACAAAACATTTCAAAGGTTGATCTTCAGTCATTTCATCGATCAAATGTATATGTTGTCAACCTGACGTAATGTAAAATTTAAACATAAGATATTGAACTTAATCAAAATAGAAAGATGACAAAACTGCTGAGTTGTCGGAACAGGAGTAAAATGGAAAGCATCAGATATGTGTTCGTGATCAAACTTTATAATACAATCTTATTTACAATAAAGTCTAAAACGAGCATAAATCAGACTTACAATGTTACAAGTTTTGTGTTGTTAGAAAACAGACTTTCTGGTAAAGTTACTAACTTGTTATCCTTTAAACTCCTGGAAGAAAATCAAATATCTTGATTATTAAAAGAAAATGTTCAATCGAATCAAACAGATTAAGTACTGGACTTACCAAATACTATCAATTTCGATCTCCATTCATCGAATAAATACACTATATTTGTCTTTTAATTGATATGGAGTAGACGGTTATCAAAATAATACTGTAAATTCAGAAATTATTGCGAGGTTTTTATTATTGCGAATAATGCGACAGAGTTGTAAACGCAATAATTAAAACTCGTATTTTGATATATCTTATCAGAATTAAACAGGCTTTTCTCAAAATCGTAAAAATTAAAATCGCATTTAAGTTTGAAATGACTAAATCGCAATAATAAATGAACGCAATAATTTCTGAATTTACAGTATACAAAACTAGTAATTTACCCCTCTGTTTCATTTTAGCCTGTTAACAATATTGGTTAGTTAAATTTTGCCTATTAGTTTCAGATGATAATATTTTTTTAAAGTGAACAGGCGACGACGGACGCCAAGACGTGATAATAAAAGTTCACTTGGCTCTTTGTTCAAGGTGAACAAACAAATTCAAAAATATTCATCAGAATGTTTAAAACCTTGTCTTGCTGATCAATGTTGCCTACTTATGTTTTGATCTATCTATTATACTATTTCAGATTTTAGACAAACACCAATAGAAAATAAAAATTTCTCATTAAATAGCAATAACTATAAAAATAGGTCATTAGACTTTAAAAAGTTATCTGATAATTTGGAAGTGAATGGACAATAGGCATATCTCATCATCCAAACTGTTTTTGCACTCGTAAAATTTTCTAATTTTATTATGCATGTCATGGTTTTCAAGATGTTAGACAAAACTTGCATTTTTGGCTTCTTTACTTTTTTTAGTCATGTCTTCCATCTTGGTTGGTAGTTAGTGTCTCAGGCAACATTTGATTGACTGTGGCCAAGTGTGGTTAAGTTTTGATCAGTAGTTACAGGGACGAAGAATTTTGTAAAGGTTAACGACGAAGGACGACGTACGAAAGTGATGAGAAATTAAGGTAAACATTGAAAAAAACTAAATCTAATCAGATAAATACAGAAACAAATACATGTATATATTTCAAAAGTTTGCTCTGAGTACTGTATTTTTGTCATAACACACAGCTTATCTTAAAATTAAATAAAATTAAATAAAGTTCGAACAAAGTTATCGTTGACTGAAAAGCCTTAAACTTAGTCGGTATCTACTTGTTAACTGTGAAAACAAGAGGTTCACCTACATCTGCAACAATGGGCCCCTTTTTAAGTAAAGGGGCTTAACTCAATTAAAAGATAGCTAAACATTTCAGTCGTGTTTTAGATGCCTACTGATAAAAAGGGGGAAGTTATTCCTGACAAAAAACTAACGCTGAACCCTTTCAACAATTTATATGAATGTAAAACAGGATGACATGTCTTATAATCTTGCAGTGGTTAGGCATTAGAAAAGAAATAGTGAATTCCTCGATACTAGAGACCTCATAAGTCGAAAGAAACTGACAAGGCCATGACAAAAAATAAACGAAAGACAAAAAAAAGTCAAATAAGTTAAAAAAAAAACACTTCCAACTGGGGGTGATCTGAGATGCCCCTAGTGAGTTAGCAGATCCTATTAGTAAGGAGTTACATATGACATAGGATAGACAGAAACGTTCCCAGTCTTGATCCTTCTCATTTCATATTAATTCCACTTCCTGTCTGATAGATTATTTCCTTTCACTGTATAATTTAAAAAAAATACTGTTTTGATTGCTTCGATCATAATGAACTTGAACTATATGATACAGTTACATGCATCTACAAATTGTCAATAAGGTTAAGATCAGAACTTAGCTATACGACCAAAGAGATGTTTTCGATTTTCTAGTTATTGTATTTCTATTTTTAGGTAGCAGCAGCCAAGCAGACGGAATTAAGTCTTTTTCGACTTATGAGTTTGCATATCACCTTGGTATCTTTCGTTAACACAAATACAATTCGTAAACGTGTAGTTAAATGTCAACATAAGTCGATACAAATAGCAAGATGTCGGTGCAATGTTAAGTTAATATATAACATCAGGACCAACAAACCGGAGACGATGGACATTGAAAATATGATAACAACTTACATTAATATGATGAAAGTGTAGTTATTTAATATCCGTCCATTTTAGCTTCTAAAGGAATTTATCTTATTGCATATTCATTACGGTAAAAACCTACTGCCTTGCCTTTGTATCATAACTTACAGTTCTATAAGGGATGATAAACCAGAAAGCGCATTTGGTCTTACTGTTGTTAAGTTATTGCCACCAAGTAATCTGAAAATATGTAAATTAAATCTCAATATTTTGATATATATAACCTACATTTCTGTTACATTCTGCAGTTATGAAAATATTCGTTGGCATCTACAATGTCATTAAATTCGACATCTGTAAAAAAAAAGTTAATAATAAATGAAGCTTGAGTTACAATTATCCATGGTATCATGTATATTAAAATCATTTGGTTTGAACTAGTAAAGGATAGACCAAAGATTGTATGAACTACATTTGAATATATGAAAGAAAACTATAAAGTCTATTGAAAAGACAGAATTATGATGACTTTCATTTGATTGCTCAGTCAAGACAGATTGCTGATGATTTACTCAATAAGGACCATTTTGAAAAATGTGACAAAGCCTGACCATGCAGTTAACAACAATTAACATTGAAATGCAAAGTAATGGCGGTAAGATAAATGTTGGGCCGTGAATGAAGTATATAAACAGATTATAGGTATCATTATCATTAATAACTTTTACCAATGAACCATCACAATGAGGTCAAGTTCAAATTGCACCTGCCAATTTTACATGAACACCTTACGATCATTACAAACAACAAATATAGCAGACCAATTGGTTTTAGTATCTCAGAAATGGACTTGACTACGAAAACTGGTTATTGTCCACTAATTCATAAAATAAGGTCGATGTCAATTGAAAATTTTCTAAAATATTAAGGTTTTAAGAAGTATGTTTACGCCGACACCGGATGACTATCTTTATGTAGAGCTTTCTTCGGCGGAAGTCGTAGGCTCGACAAAAAACCTCTCCCCAAACAAAAATCCTATTGTCTAGTTATAGCAGGAAAATAAGATCGATAATTTCAAGAAACAGTAAGTTCTTTATAAAACGCAAAAGCGGTCGGCCAACAATGTTTTCCGCAAAGTCAAATATACCCCATATCTTATTACATGTGTGTACATGTGTGATAATTCTTGAAAAGCTTCTACTTTTTTTCATTATTTCGTGGTGTTTTCGTCTAAACTGTTGAATATGCATTGCTTAAGAGGTTCTGTCCAGTTTTCCATGGAATCATTGCAAAAAAATGAGAATGGAAGTGGTAAATGTTTCAAAGAGACAACAACCCGCCCAAAGAGCAGATAACAGCCGAAGCCCACAAATGGGTCTTCAATGCAGCGTGAAACTCCCGCACTCGGAGGCGTAGCTTCAGCTTGCCTCTAAAAAAAGTATACCAGTTCACTGATAATGAACGTCATACTAAACTCCGAAATATACACAAACCTGTATTAACGATAACTTATCCATGCATCGCAATTTACAAAATTTCCAAAGAAAAAAAACAAATTCTTGTGAATAAACTTCAATATCTAGATCGCTATCCAATCTTCAATATAAACAAATTAAATAATACATTTGATCAACACTATACTAGGATGTCCTCGATTTGAAATAACAAATTAATGTTTTATAGAAACAGCCATAATGTCAAAATGTCAAAAGTATGTTAATGTTGAAAAGAGAAATTTTGATTGTAAATGTTCTTAAATCAGTTTCTCCAAGTCTTAAGATAAAAAGTGCACTTTCGTTGTATTCTATTACTTCACCAAAGGAGTAGGTCCAGTAAGGGCCAATTTGGCCTCAAATTTCAGGTTCATCTAACTAAAGATTTTGGACACTTTTTAAACACTTAAGTGTCTATTTCAATTGATTCAATTCGGCTATGTGTAAGATTTGGACTGATTTAGTCATAATAAAGGCTCCGATTAAAGCTTAAATATTATGTAAAATCTATCAAATATGCTAAAAAACGTCACTTTTCAGATGGTTTTTGTCAAAAATGAAAGTGGCCGCATCCTTTTTTATCTCAACCTTTATTTATGTTATGTATTATCATCAAATACAACTTAGATTCAATATTATAAAAGAACACGAATGCGGCCACTTTCATTTCAGACGGAAACCGTCTAGAATTTAACTAAAGTGCTAAAATTGAGAAAATGTCAGTAATTTAGAATGAATTAATGCTGCTAGTACCTTATATATGTGCATTGTATTGTCAAAAGTAGCCCATATTTATGTAGCAGAAGCATTTTGTAAAACTGCCATATTTTGGGCCAAAAAAGGGTCTTACTGAATCTACTCCTTTAACAAAATAAGTTGGGGCCCTTAAATTTCAACTAGGCGCCTCAAAAACAATACTTCAAGTGCCCAGCTTGGCCATGGAGAACGGCAATAAAGTTTAGACTTTGCGTACAGCGATGAATTAAGAATGTGATGAACACATTTGTTATAATATATCCACTCACAAGCCCTCGATCTCCATCTATGTCATATGATTTCCTCATATTGTTTTAAATCTGTATTCGCATCTATGCATTAAGCAAAGTTCAAGAGTCAGCTTCAGTACAAATGCACACACACCTGAGATTATAACATATGTAATGTATAGTACTTACAAAATTGTTGTATTTGAAGAAATATTTTGCGGTATTTCATCTAAACCCGTTTGTGAACAATCAACTAGTGTATCAGTACATTCACAAGGTGAAGGACATCCATTGACTAAATCCCTGTTAAGCAAGCTTATAAACACTATAACTGTAACTGACATCAACATGTTATTAGATGTTTTCGTTTTTCTCGATTATCTTGATATAGTTATCTGTAATATACAAAACATAATGTCGTATAAGTATACAGTATTAGGTCAATGTCAGAAAAATATAAACGTTTTTGTATGAGGCTGAGAAACTGGGGAAAGGCCCAATTGTACCGAGTATATGTAGTTCTCCAGTTTTGTGACTAATACAAACAAGTTTATATCTCTATGATATTGACCTATTGTAGTTATTATATTGCAGCATAAATTGATAGTTTGATACCTATTTAAATTGTAACGCAAATTTCAAACCTATTCTCATCCATTAATGAACCCCTGGTTGAAGAAAAAGTGTTCCATGATAAAATTGACATTGCACACAATATAGCTGTGTTACTACACACAACTAGTTGCAGTAGAATGTATTCTTTTGCTAGGCAGTAATTTATATTTTGATAAACAATCATGAATAAGATAAGAGAAAACACAAGAAGGCCAAAAAATAGAGACAAATTACCATTTCCAAGATTAAACTTTTTCTAAATTACAAGAATATCAAATGGTACATTCCAACTCATAATTAAAAAATAACATGACAACGCCATAGCAAAAAAGGGAAAAAAAGCAAAAAGGAAAACTATAGTACACATAATATAACTTGCTTTTTTTTTAACAAACCTGATGATTCGGTATGTTACATCCGAGGAAAATGTGACAGGATTGGAATATATCCATTGTCACCGGTGAAATGGATATTCCATATTACGATCAACCAGTTCGTGATGGCGTCTGTAAAACTGGGAGGGGGAGGGAACAAACTAGCTTCCTTTTGAGGAGCAACTCTCTATCAAGGAAATTATGATAGGAAAAACAAACCATAGGAATTGAATCAACTAGCAGATATATACATGTACTCCTACAAGAAATGTGTTTAACAGGATGCTGTTGCGAAGTGTCTCAAACATATTCTAACAAGTATAATCCCGTAAGAGCTCTCCATTTTGAACAAACTAAAAAATTAAGGTTCAAGGTCAAATACTGACATAGTTATTATAGAAGTCCACATGTGTCGATGGTCATTACTGGTATGTTTACCAATAACTGTTCTGAGGTTATGATCATTGAAAAAAAATCAATTAAAAGATTCTAGAATAAAAATTGTTCAAATCAGTAAACAACATATACACGTAATTGACATGTAAATTACATACAATTGAAATTTTCTGTAAACTTTTGTATCAGTTGTAGCCCAATTCATATTTTTTTTAAATTTCTATTCATTTTTTTCTTTCGGGAGAGGGTGGGGTAAAATAGGAGAATAAATTATTTAAACTAAATTTTTTCTTAGGAAAATTAATATTTTGTTTCAGTAGGGAAGTGAGAAAACACGTTTGATTTCTTAAAAATAAAGTGCCGGGGGATTTACTTTGAAGTTGGAAAATGTTCCTGTATTTAATTGATATCAAAATAATTTTATTATTAAAACAAAATGGTCTGGCCTATTGAAAATGAATGGTCGGTACCTTAATAAAATCTAACTATTGAGTTGGAGAAATTTGCGTTTGCTCAAACAGCTTAACAATAGGCGAACAAAGGAGTTTGAAAATGATTGATTGATTGATAAAAGTCTCGTGGCAAATATTTCATGGTTGTTCTCGACTAGAAGAATCTCACAATAAACACAATTAGTTGGTACTAAAATAGGCACAGACTAAGATGAATATGGACGTAGGTGACCTGTTGTATATCATGCACAGCAAAACAGACGTCCGATATGGCAAAGGTTTTATGGCCGATTGGAAGAAGATCTAAGTGACCATATGTCCATTCCGGCAAAAAAATCCGCTACTGCTGTTAATGAAAATGTCAACGATCTGCTTTTAGAAAAAAATCCACTTATGAACCGATTAATTCAAGAAAAAATCAAAATACTAGTAAAAACGAGACGAGTTCTAAAGAATATACTCATTTTCAATATCTTCAGAAAACAAGATGTGTCCTTTAGGGCTTAATGTTCTAACACGTTCCTCTAAAAATCAAACACACACAAAAAATCAAAAATCAAGACATTGTTGACTTACAGCAAACAAAACAAGGCAAAAAAAAAAAAGAATTGTGAAATACTCGTGCTGCAATAGCTACTGTTAATTGTTGATGTATGTGACTAGGCTTTTCTAATGTGAAATACTCTTACTTCTAAAGTTAATGGCAAAAGTATGTATATAACTGCACGTATGTGGGATAATTTTGTCACAAAAAAACAAAACAAAAACAAACATCCAGAAACTTAAATGTATCTCCTTGTTGTGCTCAGAAAATCAAGTCCATATCTATTTGTATAAAGTTTATCAATCGTGTATATTTCTTGTTTATTTCATATATCTAACTGTAAAATTAGATTTTTAAATTAATTGAATGATTGATGACTTTTGAAAGAACTTTCAGCAACTTTGGCTATTTATTGGCCGCCCGTTTTTTTTTTTTTTTTTTTTTGGTTTTGTTGGTAGAGGAAGCCAAATGACCGGGAGATAACCAAATAATTGTTGCCAGAACCCTGTTGTTTCGTGCAAGATTCGAACTCACAATTACAAAGATACAGTCTATAAACTACTTACACTAATTTGCAATCAATGTCCCGAGATATTTGAGAACTACTGAATTGATAGCATGGAAAATATTAATAACACATTAAGATTTTTACCTATTCAATAGTTCAGATCTTTTGATAGGAGAACCAAAAAAAAAAAAAAAATAACGGTACAATCTTAAACTCATTTAATTATCAGTATTATTGTAATTAGGCTGAAGTTACATGAAATTTTGGAATGGAAATAATTGAATAATAGAAACATTGTAAAATGTATACAATCATTTATGCTAATAATTTTTCATAATAAATTATAAAGAATGAAGAATTAAGTTTAATGTAGAACTAAGGAAAACTTACACTGCAAAAATTCAGACATACGTACTTGTTAATTTGATTCTTCTTGTAATATAGTGAACATAAGGCAATCAATATAGAATAAAACATGGCAAAATCCGTATCGCATGCTGTATCACCAGGAGCAACAAATATCAGTTCCGAGGGCCGAATGTCCCGAGGGCACACATTGGTCGAGTACTGATACAGCATGCAATACTGATTTTACCATGTATTGATCTGTTTATCATTTATATTAACAAAATTAGTTCCGTGATATGTAAGCGGACAACCGTTTGGTTCTGAGGGGAAAGCCTGGCAGATTTCAGAAATAAATAATCTTTTCTTATCACACATAAAATTATAAATATTCTGAACATATCAGTGGCGTAGCTAGATCATTTATTCGTGTACGCCCGACTCTCGGCGATAATATTGACGCCTACGACCTCAGCAGATAACGTAATATATTGCTTTTATCAAAAGAAAAGTGAAATATTCACAGTCGATTCAAACTTTAACACAAAATGAACAAATATATAATATGAATTAACTCATCATATATACCAGGATTTACATTTTGTATTTGCGCCAGATGAGCGTTTCGTCTACAAAGGATCCACCAGTGTAACACAAATATGTTGAAAAGGCCGAATAAAGCACAATTAAGTTTAAAAGTAAATTTCGTCACTTTTATTCGCAATTACAAGGCTGTGGTGTTTTAACCAGTTATTTCTATTTTATTCAGATTATAAAAATTCAAGTGTTCACCCGGGCGTTTTGACGTAAACGTAGCTACGCGTCTGCATATGTTCTGCACTAATGTTACCAAGACTGTATATTGATCTGTAATTATCTAACATTCGATTCTCGAGACATTACTGTTACATTACATAATGATGTATAATTTGACCAAATGTTACCACTAAATGTTAAGTTGTGTATTAATCCGTTTACTAAATACTTTTAATAGAATCCGCATAATATGTAAGGAGACAATCGTTTGGTCCTAGGGTTGGATCTGACAGATTTTAGAAATAAATATTCTGGGCCCCATTTAGATTGTCTTATCAATCATGAAAAATGAATATTCTGGCCCGATATACATTTTTGTAATCATTTACAAATGTATCCATTATAAACAGAACATTCGGAAAGATTTTTTTTCATTTGTTATTTTGAGGGATATGGAGTGAACGTTTCCCTTTCTGTTCACCTAAACAAATATAACTTCGTTCATGAAATCTTAATAAAAAAGACTCGTTAATTTTAACATTTTTGGATCATAAAACTTCTCTTTTCGAGGACTCAAGTTAAATGATATTACGTATTCTAATTCAACATCGTTTGTAACGTTCTTTTTGATGAGATGACGTCAACAGTTTTCATGACATCAATTTATAACAGACGACGTATGACAGATATTGAATGTATGATTTAACGTTGTTTTCTTTCAGGTTCATTAGAAAGGAGATAACAATATTATCGCCAATAAACTCAATGTGCGACCATCAAATCACCAATTGAAGCCGTTGGAGCTTAAAATGCAATAGAGTTGACCAATAAACCTGTATCATAAAGGACTGAACGTTTGATGCTGAGGGGTGGTGAAAAATGGCGGATTTGTAGTCAATTTGGGAATGATCAGATTATAGATATTCTGGCTCAGGCGGACCAAGGCAGATTGAACATTAATAATCTGGCCGCCTCACATTGTCAAATGAATAATCAATCAGCATAAAAATTCGCTGCCGATGATAATGAAAATGTCCACGAACCTGCATTTATAAACAAATTACATCAATGAGAAATCAAAAATAAACAAAGCTACATATTATTAGAAACACTACTAAAGACGAGTTTCAAAGAATACACTTATTTTCAATATCTCCAGACAACAAAATGTTTCCTGTTAGGCTTAATGTTCTAAAGCCTTCCTCTCTAAAAAAAAAAAAGGAAAGAAAAAAACAAGAGATTGTTGACATACAGCAAACAAAACAAGGCACAAAAAATAGGATATTTAGGAGATAACTGTATTGTATTTTAAGCTCAATTAGTGATTTGATGGTCGCAAATCAAGTTTACTGGCAACGCGTTAGTTAGTGTCAATTGATGCCATGAAAAGTAGTGACGTTATGCAATCAAAATGAAGGTTACAAACGTTGTTGCATTATAATTTTAATGCAACTTTCAGCACTCTTGGCAATTGATTGGCCGCCAGTTTTTGATGTTTTGTATTTGGTAGAGGAAGCCGGATTACCGGGAAATAACCTTATAATTGTTGCCAGAATCCTGGTGTTTCGTGCAAAATTCGAACCCACAACCTCAGTGATGCAGTATAGAATCTGCTAACACTTATTTCCAATCATTTTCGTTAGATGTTTGAGAACTACTGAATTGATAGCTCTGATAATTTCAATCACCAACTAAGTTTTTGAACAATTCAATATTTCAGATCTTTTTTAGGAAAAAAAAAAAAAAAAAAACCGGTACAATCTTAATTTCATTTAATTATAAGAATTATTGAAATTAGGCTGAAGTGATATGAAATTTTGGAATGGAAATAATTGAATAATAGAAACATTGTAAAATGTATACAATCGTTTATGCTAATAATTTTTCATCATAAATTATAAAGAATAAAGAAGTTTGAGTTAAATTCAGGTCATATGAAAGACATTAACATTTTTTTACAAGATAAACCCATATGAAGAAATAAAGGCCTTACACATGTTTAATGTAGACCTAAAGAAAACTTACACTGCAAAAATTCAGACATACGTACTTGTTGATTTGATATTTCTTGTTAAATAGTAAACATATGCAATAAATATAGAACAATCCATGGAAAAATCTGTATCGCATGGTATATAACCACGAGAAACAAATATCAGTTCCGAGGACAGACGGTCCCGAGGGCACACATTGATCGAGTGGTGATTCAGCATGCGATACAGATTTTACCATGTATTGATCTGATTATCATATATTTTAACAAAATCAGTTTCGTGATATCGAAGCGGATAACCGTTTGATTCTAAGGTGGATGCCTGGCAGATTTTAGAAAAAAATATTCTTGTCTTATCACGCATAAAAATAATAAATATTCTGAACATATCATCTGGACTTATGTTACCACTCCTATGTATTGATCTGTAATTATCTAACATTCGATGCTGGAGACATTACTGTTACATTACATAATGATGTATAATTTGACCAAATGTAACCTCTCCTGTGTATTGATTTGTATTAATAATTATCTGACATTCGATGCGGGAGACTTTGTTACATAATGATTTATAATTTTAGCAAATGTTACCACTTAATGTTAAGTTGTGTTTTAATCTGTTTATCATATACTTCTAACAAAATCCGCATGATATGTAAGGGGACAATCATTTGATTCTAAGATGGGGTCTGGTAGATTTTAGAAATATATATGCTGGCCCCAATTTAGATTAAAATGAATAATCTTGTCTTGTCACACATGAAAAATAAATAGTCTGGCCTGATATACATTTGTGTAACAATTTACAAAGGTATTCATTATAAACAGAAAATCAAGAAAAAATATTATCATTTGTTGTTTTGAGGGATATGCAGTGAACTCTCCCCTCTATTTTAACCTAAAAAATACAACATTGTCCATGTAACAAAAAAAAAGACTGGCTAATTTTTTTCATTTTGGATAATGAAACTACTTTTTTCGAGGACTCACTTTATAACAATATTACGAAATCTGTATCATAACGGGCTGAAAGGTTAATGATAAGAAGTGACGAAGAGGGTCAAATTTGTAGTCAATTTGGGAATGATCAGAAAATGAATATTCTGGCCAAACCCAGTCAGATTGAACATAAATAATCTGGCCGTCCTTATGTTTAAACTAAACATCCTGATTTCATCAAATTTGCTAGCTCAGTTATCCATTCCAGTCCCCTCAAAATTAGATGATCATAGATTGTCCTAACTGCTGCTTAGCCCTCTTTCTGACTCTAATTAAATATTTCGTATCATGCCAGGAAATAAGTGAACTAGACATCATATATCAAAATTTGACGTCAGTCGATATATTCCAGTCGATTTGTGCAGATTTTTGACAAAATTGCTCAGATTGTGGTTAAAGCATGAAATTTGGCAAAGTAGTAGTATATGTCATGGACAACAATTTAAGCTATGGACCCAATCTTAAAATCGAAATCGGCGGAATAGGCGGCCATTTTAAACTGGCGGCCGTTTGATCTCAATAGATTAATAATAGAAAATCATGAAAAAAATATTAGAGAAGATATTGACATGAAATCTGTTTTGATAAAATAACAGTGCTGAATCCAATTGTCTTGTAGAACAAAAGTTTTGGAAATATTACCCATATTGAATGGCGACCATCTTGAAAAATCTTCTTTTTTTTTTAAGCCAAAATATGTAGTCATTCGGTATAATAAAAAAAATGCATTATGGAAGATATATACAAATGTATTTGTTTGAGCTATATAAACAGGACAAAAAGCTAGCCTTACCCCTTCCCCCGAGTTATTCTTCTGTTTTGTAGCGGGTACTAAAGCATTAAAACGCGGACACAAAGAGGATCATAAAATGATCTATTACTCTGAAAGAAATATTCTTGCAACCGCTTGTTCAACATAGAATAACAGGAGAATTTTATTTTATACGTAGAAATAAAGCAAGAAAATATTTGTGTACCTGTCGTTTATAATCGTTGGCTGATTACTGGATTATTCGTTTTGTTCATTTGAAACAACTTTAAAAAACCTTGATTGCAGACATAATGAATTTTATATCATACAAGTAATGTTATAAGAACATCAACTGCTCAA
Source organism: Mytilus edulis (assembly GCA_019925275.1). Classification (NCBI taxonomy): domain Eukaryota; kingdom Metazoa; phylum Mollusca; class Bivalvia; order Mytilida; family Mytilidae; genus Mytilus; species Mytilus edulis. The sequence continues at coordinate 49,057,180 of CM034362.1, forward strand.
ATCTTCTCAATTGACGTTAAACATATCTAACAATAAATGAAATGTACATGTACATGTTTTGTCAAACCACACTCTGTTTATCATATTCTATCACATTGTCTTCCACATTAACATAGAGTAGTACAACTTAATACTGCATTTACACATTTGCAATTCCTTAGTAACCATGTTCACTTTGACTTTTAAGTTAAGCACTTGCTACAGGAAATTATTATATAGTCATATGGTATATTCATCACAATTGACTAGGACTGTCATCTGAGGACTTCATATATATTGATGTTTTGGTAGCCATCTTGAATGATGGCCATTTTGAAAACATGAATGTCCAATATATCATTATTCGCTAATCTTATTAATTCACTGTTTGCATTCATACTTTTTTTTACTAATTTATATTGGATATTCACAAAGAGGTCAGATAAGGCATGCACATGTTTACAAAATTAAGATATCAGTATCAAAATTTCTGTTACCTACACGTTTGCCTACGTAATTTTTTAAAACAGAAATTACGTATATATTATATAGTTTATGACCGAAAGTTTTTTTTTTGGAAAAGATCAAAATTGTACATTTCGAAAACACTGGAACTAGATATAAGAAAAACATAATGGGCAATTAGACTGGAAGGAATGTGTGAAACGGCAAGAGAGGACATGTAAGGGTTTGCAATGCCAAGCAGATACAAACAGAACAGTCATAGCCATTTGAGCTAGCAATCACTCTTTTAATGCAAGCATACGAAGATGTTGGGTCTTGAATTGGTTTCCTTTCGCTCAATTCGAAACAGTTGAATGAGGGCTATGGAACTGCAGAAGCCCTCCAGAATCACAAGGCAAAATGGCACAAACCATGTCAAACAAATTTTCAGACCTCAAAATATTTCACCAGCAAAAGGGAAAACATACTTCTGATGTTGCAAATAAGTCGCCAATTGAAAGGAAACAATAAGTAACCGAACACCGTAAAGTGGAACTGGATCAAAAAGAGCAATGACTGAGATGTATTTTTTCTGTGGTGATGTATCTGAAGATCTCCATGATACATCAACATTTTCAAATCGACAAAAATAGGGCATGACTGTGCACTTGTACTACAAGACATATTCCCTTAGCCAAAGTAAGAGCTGGAGATGTCAAATCACTAGTATCATGCTTGATGATTGATGAAACTTGACAACATAGCAAATAGGCAGAATAAAAGACACAGAAAGAAAGCCAGGAATCCTTTATCCTTGGAAATGTGCTTTCCTAAATAATGAAATACATTGATGGCACACGGTCTGGAAGAAGTATTGTACCAATCTCCAAGCTTGCAGATCACGCTAAATTGTACAGTAAACGCCTGGAAGATCTTGGAGTTATCATTGAAGGAAGAACTGATACAACGCAGTTAACAAAATTGGAATGTAGCTGCTATAGGATATCTATAAGCATACAAGCAAGATAAATTAGTGCTCTTGATTTTCAACAAATGTAATCGTGAAGCTCTAAAACAGACCTAATAAAAAAGGGTTTAAATGAAGGCAACACCATAGCCATAGCTGGCAAAATATATATGCTTGATATAACACTACTGGACGAAAAAACGTCTGTCCATACCAGTAACAGTCGTTCTAAGACTGATAATGTTTGTTAAAGTTATTGCAGTTGTTAAATTTCACTGCTGCAGTTTTTTTGTAACTGTCCCAACTTTAAAAGTGTTTGTCTACAACATAAATCGACTGTAACAACGCAAGAAATAACTGTCACCGTTATTAAAGGACTGATACAACTATTTCAAAGTTGTAACAGTTGGTTTACAACTGTCTCAACTCGAAAAACGTTGCAACAGTCATAAATAAACTGATTAAACGCCTAAAGGGTTGTCACAGTCGTAATAAAACTGATGCAACCATTTGAAAGTTGTAACAGTCATTTAATTACTGTACCAACACGGAAAACGTTGAAACAGTCATAAATAAACTGTTTAAACGCAGAAAAAGTTGTAACAGTTAAAATATGATAGCTACAACCATTGTATAGGCATAGCTAATTTATAAGCGTAGCAACTTCCAAACATTGATCTTCATGTACACTTAAAAGTCACGGATACAAAATGTCTAACAGTCAGGGATATAGGTTCAATTATTTGTAAAAAAAAAATTACTGTGTGAAATATAAGGTTGTGACAAAGAGAAACAACTATCACTCCAATGTAATACATTAATTTTAGATAGATATTGATTTAAAAAAAAAGTATTTTGAAATATTTGCCGCTGAACACATTTTTGTATTCCTCGGTTATTTAGTGAATGTGCTGAATTTATATATTTTTTAACACTTCCTCGCCCTTATCTCTTCGAACCAATAAAATCGGAACCAGCACTAGATACCTGCAATTTCACTAGATAAAAGATATATCTACTAACAGAAAAATCGAAAAACGTTACCCAATATATTTGTTACCAAATGTATCTTTATAACTGAATTAAAAGTTGACAATTTTTATATCATCTAAATAACAATTTAATTATTTTTCTATTAAATTAGTTAGGTGTAAAATCATTCATGCATACACGGTTGTTTTCAATACCCGTAGTTTTACGAATCACATCACTTCATAATAACGCTGAATATACATGATATACTATAAACCTAGCGGGGAACTCCTTATACACGCACTTGTCAAACTTGTCAAACTTATCCCCACATAACACTGCTTTATATTTTCTTGAGGGCTTATTTCACACACTAATTTTTGGGGGCTACATTTCTTGTAAAATTATAAATATTGCCGTATAATCAATTTGATTTCTATACATGTAAAAACTAAAATCAGACATTTAACACATCTTTTGCAGCTATGGAAAACAAATCTTAAATCTATCTGAATTTAATTTATTTTATTTTACTGTATTTTATTTTTGAATAGGTCAATATTAACTCTTGACTTTGTATTGTACATTGTACGGAATGGTCTATTTGAAGTTCAATTGTAATTGATACACATGATACAGGTAAATAGCACGTCAGCATTCATGATTGAGGTAAAAAAATATTTATCACTCGCGAGAAAAATTCATATTTTCACCGGATTTTTCGCAAAGAATTTACCATACATAATTTATTTAAATACTAGTAGATGGACGTACTGTTCAAGACCTGACAAAATAACTAGCGCAAGTGAAAGTTCAAATGTTCAAAACATGAAAACTCGCATTGTTTAAGACAGAGAGTATTTCACTGTGACTGTTCAAACAGTAATATTTTTTTGTAAACAGTTACATGTACATGTAGTGTACCATGAAAACTAGGTGAAGTGCAATGAACAAATCAATAACAGAAACTTCATAACATTTTAAAGGAAGTATCCAGGCATTTCAGCTTCTAAAATGTATCTGGTGAAGCTTACATACAAAACGGTACGCTGTAGCCACTGCCAGATTGTAATACATATTTCTTGGCTTGCATGCATGTACTTCAACTTTTGTTGCAGGGGGGATAATAAAATTATACTTTAATGTACGTGCATCGTTTATTTGTTTCAAAAACCATGAACACTTGGCCACTAGCATGACTAATCATGCTAATTAAGATTTTTATTTAATTCTAATTCAGACTTTAATAATTTAAGTACAGCAATCAGTCATTTGACTCTAAACAATTGACACGGACTGCACGAGACCCTCATAGTTAGTTAAGATCTTTTTACACACCCTGGACATGCTGGCGGTAGTTAACAATTGCAATGCCAACATAAACTTCAGATGTGATATACATGTACTGTTTTGTTAATTTCACTGAAACTAGAAATTCACATTATCCATATTGTTATTATATTAAAATGACTGATTATCCACTAATTAAAAGTATTCATGAATTCAGATATGATGCACTATTATTAGTAGTATTCACTGAAACTATGCATTTTCATTATTCCAAATTGCTATTTCAAATGAATAGTTATCCTGGGTATTCATGGAATTCAGAAATAATGTACATACGTATGATTGCACTATTAATATTCACTGCAACTACGAAATTTTGTTATTCCAAATTCACAATTGATCATGATAATCCAAGGTAATTAGTCCTCCAGTAATGTGGTCCTCCTTTAATACAATTTGTAATTTTCCTATTTGTACAAGGCACAATTTTCTTCTTGTCCAATTTAATCAGAACATCACATTTATATCATCATGGAATAATGCTGCACGCCATATTCATAATTTCCAAAAACAATAGATAACTAGCATTAAATAATGAATTAATCCATTGTTTCACAATTTGCAGCTATACAGCGACTCAGTGACATCTATATTTTCTATGCATCAAAGTGCACATGTACTAGCAGGTGTCATATTCTATTAAAGTGGGAATCATGGTCAAACCAATACATATTCAGTATGATTCTACAAAATAAAATATACATTTAGACTCAAGTACAGTAAATATATAATACTACATGTATATACATTGTGCAATAATAAGAAAGTTAATTACAATAACTGTATTTACCTAGATAAAACTAGCACTTCTCATTTGATTGACCAAAAAATTCTAGCACTAATACAATTCTATTTTCAAGTCCCTATTAACAAGAAAAATAAATCTTTTAAGGGGGTCTAAATTCTATATAGTGTTGTCTTTTTTCCTGCATTAATGATTTGTTAAGTGTGATTGTGTACTTTCATTGAAGGGTTACTGTCTCATTGAGGCTCACACCATACTTTTTTTCATCAATTCTTTAAAGTCAGACATCATGGACATAGTTATTCCTCTCTAAAACACAACAGGTTATTTCTTTTGTTTATTTTAATTATGTTTATGATTTAATATGAAATATATTGATACTACAAACATGACAAAGAAAAGTTTAAGGAACGAAAAAATAAAATAAATAAATGCCCTGTTACTATATACATCTCTTTTGCAAACGTAAAAATAATTAATAACTGTAAACTTGCATGTAATTATTTTCGTCTCAATTTTTACAGATAAACAGTATTCTAAAATACTATTAATTGCCGGTTGTTGAGATCTAGCTAGACGATCAATTTGACTTAAACGTGTTGTCATTTGAATCGATGGATATGATTGGACAAAATTAATTAGCATTGTCAATAACCTATTGTGATTGGGTACATATGAATTGCTATCGAAAACAGGGCGTAAATGCATTTACTAATCGCCCGTTAAACTGTTATTATCCAATAATGTGGTTCCCGCCAGGGATGGGTAATTGAAAATGTAATGGTAATTAAGTGTAATGCATTACAATTTTCCATGTAATTGAATGTAATGTGTAATTGAGCATTTTTTTAATTACATGTAATGGTAATTTAATTAATTACATTGAGAAAAGCATGTAATGCTCAATTACTTTTGAATTACATTTCAATTACATGTACTTTTATTGTGTTAAAGATAAGGATTTGTGTTTAATAATATAAATTGTTAAATTATATTTATTTTTAAAATATTGATATCACATACTTCTTTAATATATGAAGTCTGTAATTTATTCTGAAGTTTGTATATTATTCATTTGACCTACAGATTTTTTTTTCTGAATAGTCTTATATTTAAAAAAAAAAATGTGAGAATATTTATATTATATATTTTTTAAAAAAGATCTTTGTTAACTAAATAGATTGATATAAGTTATTAACCACCTTGTTAAACAAAACCAAAAAAAAATGTGTCACAGTGATTTTCTTTTCTTATACAGCTAATTAGAATTTAAAATCACTGCTCACAATCATTTTGTCAAATTAGTATACACAAAAGGATTATAAAAATAAAAATTAACAGCTGTAAAAACAAACAGCAATTACTCAGATTAAAATGTCAAGGGACAATGCCACTTTTACATGTATTTTTATTTAATTAGTGAAATACATGTATTGCTAATATTTAGACATTATGTACATTGGTTGTACTAAAAATTATTTTCAATATTGTGACAAGCACACTATTTAATATATTCCTTTATAAAAAAAAAAAAACTTTTAATTTATTTATAATTTCTTTATTTATATTATGTTTTATTTAAATGATTTCATTTCTGAGATGTCAAAATACCCCTTAATGTATTGGCAAGTAATTATGAACAAATTCCCTCTCCTATCAACACATCTTCTAATCATGGAACTTCATGTTCTGATCAAGCAATATCTGCCACATAACCTCCTGTCTAAAAACTTTAGAATTGCTGTCAAAGTGTTCAGACCAGAGATATGCAGACTTAATGACAAAACATTAAAATTACTAATGATTATCAAATGCAACGCTTAAACTATGCTTATTGGTACGTCATGCATATTTTATTACACATGGATTTTATATGCATGTACATGTATTATATTGTTAAAAAAATATTATGATAAAATGTAATGTGTAATTTAATTAATTACATTAGTAAAGTAATTGTAATTTAATTAATTACATTTCAAAAACTGTGTAATGTGTAATTAGTGTAATTGATCATTTTTGCAATGTAATGTGTAATTTAATTAATTACATTCCAATGTAATTGACCCCAAGTCTGGTTCCCGACTTCCCGCGTTCCTTTATTATAGATTGTCGACTGTTAATGCATTTATGATCGATAATGATAGATTGTCGACGATAATTTCGTAAATGCATTTACGACCGTAAAGTATACTTTACGCCGTACATCTATAATCATGATAATGGTCGACCGATAATCTATCATTATCCCCGATAAACTGTGATTATCTCATTTATGTGGTTCCTGCGTGCCTTACATGTAGATGATATTGACTTTACCTTTGTCCAGTGCATATAATGAATAAACCTTTGTGATGTAAAAATATTGTTCCAAGACTTAACCATCCCAGTTAATGTTTTAAATCCTTGAGTTAATAATTTTTACATCTTTTGTGTTACCCTGAATACTTTTTACTTATTCATTTGTTATAACAGCTTGCATTAAATAATGCTTTGCAGCTCACTTTTTTATTTAATTTAGTTATTTACCCAATTTTATTTTAATAAATCAATATTCAGATTACTTTTAAAATTTGCATTTTAATATCCAAAATAATATATATCCTGTTGTCAGTGGCGGATCCAGAAATTTTCATTTATAAGTGGGGGCCCACTGACTGACCTAAGAGGGGGCCCGCTCCAGTCACGCTTCAGTGATTCCCTATATAAGCAACCAAATTTTTTCCCAAAAAGGGGGGGCCCGGGCCCCCCCCCCCCCTAAATCCGCCTCTGGTTGTTTCATATTTTTCTTAAATTACAATTTGTTTTGAAAAAGTTATCAAAATTTTGAAGAGGACAATTTTAATCATGATAATTTGTGAACATTATTATAAAATTGTATCATTATACCAATGACATTAAATATCATCCCCCAGGGCAATAAACTATTGTGTCTTAATTTGTATATTAGCTAGATCATGTATATAAGAATTTCTGATTATTACCTATCACATATCCAGTGTTAACATCCTGATTATTACCTATTTTAATGTCACATTTGCATGGTCATATTTAGCATGTTTAGTAAATACAAATATTTTAATTGTTAATTTTAAATTTGAATTAAAAAAATTTGTTTTAGACTAAATTAGTAGATACAACACATACAATGCAGTTAACACAGTAAATTTTATGAGAACTTACTGGATAATACTATATCTATAAAAAATATTTTGAGCTTCATAAAATACTTTAAAAAAGTTTATACCATGTTAACATAAAAAAATATGCATACAGATAGATTTTTTTGTTATGTTTTCCTGACATATTGAATGTTTACATAAAATAATTATCATGATTATGTAAAAAATGCAAAAAATCTGCAGTCGTATGTGAATGCACATGATCAAAGGAGATGTGGGATATATCAATGATGCATCAACCCAACAGTTTCATAGGCAACAATAAAGTAACCAAAACACAATTGAATGCGTGTCGAAAAATATATATGACTTATGATTAGAAGGTCCTTAATCATTGCGGAATAAATATAATGACCATTGAATGTTACTACTTGTAAGTTAGATAACATGTATGGCACAAATGAATTTTGAAAAACAATGCTAACAGGGCACAATTTATATTAAAATTTCACATGAAAATATATAGTTTGGGTTCAAACAGAGTTCGCGAAATCTTTTTTCCCCTGGTGGTCCTAAAAGAAAATCTACTGGTCCTCACTATTAGTTCTATTGAAAAATATTAAAATTGTGTCAGTCCTACGCAAAATTTTGTTGGTAAAATCCTGAGGACTGACACTTTTCGCGAACGCTGTTCAAAGTATTAACAAGTTATAGTGATTTAATATAAATTCTATGTTAAATCTAAAAAGAATAAAATTATGATGCTAGCTTTGCTCTTTTAATATGTGTTTTTTAAACAATGTAGTACATGATAAAACAATTACTAATTGAATTAGCACAATTTGTTTAATCAACTGTGTTTAAATGGCAACTGTTTATGACTCTGTGCCTTGTTTCAGGGAACATTAATTTAATAATATTGTTTTATTTTGATGATTAATGCTATTTTAAACCATTTTTAAATATTTATTCACTTTCAATGCCTGGCATATGCATGCTATTATCAAATATATTAATGTTTTGTTGTCCATGATTTGAGAATTATTTAAAATCTAAATGAGAATGGACACTTGCTAAATAAGTCCCTATTTAATCTTAAAGTTAATAATTTTCTTAACATTTTATGATCAAATCATATGAGTTTGTACTATGCATGTTTTTTTTTTATCGAAATCGTGACGTCACAATGCATTCTAAATAGAACAAAAACTATCAGCTGATAAAGCAAAACTAGGGAAATACTAGTAATCCAGCATAAGCATGATAAGAAACACATTTATATGGATATGTACATGTAAAGATCGGTTGGTTGTTGGTTATAAAATGTCCAGTGACAAGAATTGGAATTTTCATGCAACTTTATGACCCGAGTTAGCAATACAATAACATACAATATGTACACTACATGATGTATAGGTCAGCATGGTCAGTGGCAGATCCAGAACTTTTCATAAGGGACAGGGCCCCTGACTGCCCTTAGGGGCACGGATCCAGTCATGCTTGAGTGATTCCCTATATAATCGACCAAATTATTCCCACAAAAAAGGGGAAGATATAGAGTAACCTTTTATGTATTCCACTCAGGGTGATGTATGCAAAATAATCAAGGGAATAAATGACATACACATGATAATAGGGGGGGGGGGGGACTTTCAATGATTTATTATGAAGCACAACTTTAAAATTGAAGCTTAAAGGTGGCTCAAAGCTTATATTTTCCCTGGAACATGCAACTATGCACGAGTGTGGTAATATAGAACGTCAATTCATAGCTATATATATAGCCTATCGGAGTATCTCAATATAGATTCCGTAGGATCAGTGGCGGATCCAGCCATTCTAAAAGGGGGGGTCCAACTATATGTCCCCATTTAAATGCATTGAGCGGCCAAAACAAAGGAGGTTCGAACCCTTGGAACCCCCCCTGTTGGATCCGCCAATGAGAACACGTTGTAAGGTCTGTAAGCCGACAAATGTGCACATTTTCCCTTCAAAATTATGAATCCATGATTATTCGATAGACATGCTTTAAAATATTGATAATTTCTACTCACCGATTGTATTTTCCAGCTCAGATTATTGAACATGTGGTCTAACATCTGTAGTTACCTGTGTAAAAATATAGTTTGCCGACCTGAGGTCCCGGTTTTTTTGTTTTTTTGCCGACAAAAAATTAAAGTGGATAAATCGTTTACGGTGAAGAATTGTTTTCCGTTTTTAATGAAACTTAAATTGACAGATTTTACTAATTATTTTTTTAATCATCGGAAATGTCCCTCTTGGTGTGATTCGAATTAAAAGGGGTTTATTATGCTGTACAATATTGGTAACTTAGTCATAATCTTTAAATTTATTTCAGGTACACCCTTGTACATTTTTCTATTGCGCAGAATTTATCAAATATGAATTTGAATGAATCCATTATCATCTTCTCATTCTTCTGCAATAATATTAAAACTCTATTTTAAACGAAAGCTTCTGGTTTTTAAAACCAGTTATGAACGAAAATGTTATAAAACAGATATTATAAAATAAAAAGTAAGGATATCAAAAGGATTATTTAAAGTCAAACGCACATGACTGTCAAAAATGAACGGACAATGCTACGGCAATAAATGGAAAACTACAAAAGACAAACAACGATCGCAAAATAAGTGAATAATCAGCAAAATAAGTTTACAATCGCACGATAGACGATAATAGTATAAGTAATGGACTATTTCACAACAAAATCAAATCTTGAGAGCCGGGTGAGACGTGATTTTTTTTTTACACTGATGGACTACCGTTACGCTAAAATATTTGTATTAAAACATTTACCGACTGTTTTAACCTATGAAGTGTTTGTTTTAAACATTTAACGACTGTGTCAACCTTTTATAAGTTATAATAAACATTTAATGACTGTGTCAACCTTTAGAAATTTGTAACAAACATTTAACGACTGTCCCAACTCTAAAAAAGTTGTGACAAACATTTTTTGACTGCATCAACGTCTGAAAAGTTGACACAAACAAATTTTAACTGTCCCAACTATTAAAAGGTTGGAACGGACATTATGCAACTGCCACAACTATTAGAAAGACTGTAATAAATAGATTTTGACTGTGACAACACCGTAAACCACTGCAACAGTTCTGAAATGACTGATGGTAGCATTTTTTGACTTTCACAACCCGTAGAAAAGTTGGGACAGACATAAATGAACTGTTGCAACGAAATATGACAGATTTGACAGTCATTACTTGTCTTTTACAAACTAAGACAGTCGTACAACGACTGTTACTGGTATGGACAGTTGTTTTTTCGTCCAGTAGTGTAACCTTACAGGGACACTCAATAACAGCTGTTGACACGAACCAGTTCAACATATATAAGTTTCCTTAGTAAGAATGATACAGGATGGCCAAACATCAAGACACAGTACAGAAATATCGTTGAATCTTAGACTTTTTTCGTTTTTCCTGACAAAATATATTTTGATCTTAAGATTTGCTTTGACAGGATAAGTACCTTTTCCCTTGTGATTCTCCCATTTCATTGCCTTCATCAACTTGGAACAGTTGTATGCTTACAGAAAATGACTGATTACCAGTTCAAATGTCTATGTCTACTCTTTTTGTATTTGATTGACATTGTAAATCCTCATGTGTCCTCTCTTGGCGTGACGGATTTCTTTCCAGTCTATTTATTATTTTTTCAGCTCCATTGACTTAATACCTACGTATTGTTCCTTTTCAACATACAGTGGTCATAGCTTATATTGTATATACGATTTTTTTTTGTGGTAAAAAAGTAACTAAGACCTACATGCTAAACTGCAATTAAAAGAATTTACGCATATTTTTTAAATACATTTGTTAGTTAACATATGCATGCCTTTCTTCAGCACTAGGTGAATATATCCTATATGAATAGCAACAGTCATATAAATAAATGATAAGAAAAACTAGTTGTAAATGCATATAAAACTTAGTATTAATTCCAAAAACAGTTTAGGATAGCGAATACTGATGTATTTGAAAATTACGTTTCCAAAATGGCCACCATTCAAGATGAATTGGGTCCATAGCTATAAATGTTAGTTATGACCTAAACTAACACTCTGCCAAATTTTATGCTTTTACCACAATCTGAGCAATTGTTTCACAAATCGACTGGACTAATATATGAAGTCACGCATTGATGATATTTAAAATTTAACTCTTGAAAGTGGAGAAATATCGTAATACACGAGTTACAGTGGTGGAGTCTGTTTCTCTTATGATTTTTACCTTCCTTTTCAAAGATTTAAGGAAAATAGTGTACTTTTGATGTGAAATCATCAGGCACAGTCGACTTTTTTCATGACGTCACAATGAGAAAACTCCGAAGAAAACATAACGTCACAGTTAAATTTCAACCAATTATTTGCTGAGAACAGATTTTTCACTAGTGAGAAGAAATATTTTTTCTCACACCGGTCAGGAAATGTGAAAATAGCACAAAAATTAAAGAATATGATAACAACCGAGGCTGTTCAAGAATCTAAAAAAGGTGCAATACGTGGTATGCGTTAAGAATTTAGCTATGCGATATTGGTTATGCGGTACAGGTAGATGATACAGCCTAGGGTAAAGAAGCTTTAGTAGATATGCCAAATTTGTGTATCTAGTACTAAATATATGATAAATTCAAGTAATATACGAAGTGAATCCAACAAGTTAATCAGTCAAAATATTCAATCTTGAAAACCATCCGGCAGCAAGAGGGTTCAGGAAATGCTTAAGCTGTATAAGTTATACAGAAAAGAAAATACGGTGAAAAAAGAAAGCAAGCCTACACTATAAATAAAAAAATATGTGATAATATTGAAACCGTAATTTATCTTCTATTAATTTTCATATATAGAAATAACAAAAGTATGCATTAAAATATCATGCAAAAAGACTGCATAAAAGTCATGAAAACAGACATAAGTAAGGGATATTATTTTATTTTAATACATTAAAATATATGACAATTTCAAATAGACAACAATTTTGGAAAAGTCGAAATTAGTAGTACAATCTAAAAACAAAATACTTAAACGACACTTGGCCATCAAGAAGCACGTAGCTCTTCGTAGATGGTATGTTATGTTTAATTATTTGATATCATGCAAATATGATTTGAGAACGGAAAAAGTCAAAAATGCTTAAATATAGCAAAAACAAATCAAACATATCGTCATCTTTACAAGTAAGAAGGCATTAGTGCTATTTTTATAAAAGTTAGTAGCTTAGAACAATATACTATGTAAATGTATAACTGTACTTACCTTATAGATTCAACCACAACTGGAGAAATCTGATCACACAACTGAACACTTGAAGAAATATTTCATAAGTAATACATTGGTAAAGATGAAATATTTAACGAAACGCATGGATGGTCCAAGTATGTAACACATGTCTACTATTGTTTAAGTTCTTTCAGACGAAAAATATTTTTATCATTTTTATTTATTCCGTTCATGTAAGTGCAGTTGTTACACATACAAAGATAAGTATGAATAACGATATAAAAATAGAATATGTCTATGTAACATCTTGCAATCATTTGTCTAAGAAAGCACGTATTGACCTACACGTTTAAATTTGTTATTCAATTTAATAAATCATCAATTTATAAAATAAGACAAATTGTTTTCAATCTTTATGGTTCACAATTTCTTAGGTGAAGTGATGTGTCGAAAATGTTTATTCTATTTAGAAATACAACACCAAATTCGAGCCCAACCATACGCATACAGAAAAGAGAGATGGGGAGTCGGTAATCCATTCCTATATTAAGGAGATGGTAGGTTGGTCACCTATCCCAAAATCAAGAGTGATAATAGGTCGGTCATCTATCTCTGATTCAAGGGATGCTAGGTTGTTAACCTATCCCGAAATCAAGGGGATGGCAAGTTGATCATCTATCCTGAAATCAAGTAGATGACAATTTGGTCTTCTATCCCGAAATCAAGGGGGATGGTAGGTCGGTCGTCTATCCCGAAATTAAGGGGGTGGTAATTTGGACATGTATCCCGAAATTAAAGGGGGGAAAGGTTTGTCGCCTATCCCGAAATCAAGGGGATAGTAAACCTGAAATCTATCCAGAAAAATATGTTGTAATGTGGGTCGTCTATCCCGAAATATGGTGATGGTAGGTTGGTCATCTTTCTCGAGATAATGGGTGATGTTATGTTAGTCATCTATCTTGAAATAAAGGGGTGAGGTAGGTTGGTCGTTCATCCTGAAATCAAGGGGGTGGTAGGTTGGTCATCTATCCCGAACTCAAGGAGGTGGTAATTGGTAATCTATCTCGAAATAAAGGGGGATTATAGGTTGATCGTCTTTCCGGAAATAAAGGGGGATGGCAAGTTGGTCGTCTATTCCGAAATCGAGGGTGTGGCATTTTGGTAATGTATCCCGAAATTAAGGGGTGGTAGGTTGGTCATCTATCCCTTAATGAAGTGATGGTAATTTAGTCGTCTATTCTGAAATAAAGGGGGTGGTAGGTTGGTCGTCTATCTCGAAATCGAGGGAATGGCAATTTGGTCATGTTTCCCGATATCAAGGGGGTTGTAAGGTTGGTTGTATATCCCAAAATTTATGGGAATGGTAGGTTGTTCATGTATCCCGAAATCAAGGGAGATGTTAGGTTGCTCGTCTATCTTAAATCAAGGGTAATTAGGTTAGTCATATATCCCGAAATCAATGGGATGGTAATTTGGTCATGTATCCTGAAATCGAGGGGATGTTCTGTTGGTCGTCTTCACCGCAATCAAATGGTGTGGTAGGTTGATAGTATATCGCGATATCGAAGGGTGGTAATGTGGTCATGTATTCCAAAATAAAGGGGATTTAAGGTTGGTCGTCTATCCTGAAATGAAGGGATGGTATTTTTTTAATCTTTCCTGAAATCAAGAGGGATGTTAGGTTGGTCTTTCATCCAGAAATCAGGGCTGGTGGTAGGTTTTTCATCCATCCAAAATTAATGGGTGGTAATTTTGTGATCAATCCCGAAATCAAGATGAATATTCCGTTGGTCGTCTATCCTGAAATCAAGGGGGTGGCAGGTTGGTCATCTATCTTGAAATCAAGAGTGATGGTAGGACTGTCATCTATCCCAACACTAACGGGGATGATAGGTCTGGCATCTACACCGAAATAAAGGGGGATGGTCGGCCATTCATCTATCCAAAAATTAAGGGAAATGGTAGTTTGGTCATCTATTCTAAAATGAAGGGGGATGGAAGGTCGGTTATCTATCCAAAATTAATTAAATGGAAGGTAGGTCATATATCCCGAAATCAGGAGGGTTGTAACTTGGTCATGTATCCCAAGATTCATGGGGATGTTAGGTCGATAGTCTATCCCGAAATCAAGGGATGTGAAATGTTGGTAGTCTATCCCGATATCGAGGGTTGGTAACTGGTCATATATCCCGAAATAAATGGGGATGTAAGGTTGGTCATCTATCCGAAATCACGGGGGTGATAATTTATCCCAGAATCTAGAGGGATGTAAGATTGGTTGTCTATTCCGAAATCAAGGGTGAGTAGGTTGGTCATCTATTCGAAATCACGGGGGTGGTAATTTATCCCAGAATCTAGAGGGGTGTAAGATTGGTTGTCTATTCCGAAATCAAGGGTGAGTAGGTTGGTCATCTATCCGAAATAAAGGAGTGGGAAATTTTTCATCTATCCCGAAATCAAGATGGATTTTAGGTTGGTAGTCTATCCCGATATCAAAGGGATGGTAATTGGTCATCTATCCCGCGATAAAGGGTGATGTTATGTTAGTCGTATATCCTGAAATCAAGGGGATGTTAGGTTGGTCATCTATCCCGAAATCAAAGGAGTGTTAATTTGGTCATGTATCCCAAAATCAAGGGCGATGTAAGGTTGGTCGTCTATGCTAAAATCAAGGGGGATGGTAGGTTGATCATCTTTCCCAAAACCAAGGGTTTTTAATTTGGTCATGTATCACAAAAGCAAGGAGGTGATAGGTTAGTCATCTTTCCTGAAATCAATGTGTGGGAATTTGGTCATCTATTCCGAAATCAAGGGGGATGTTAGGTTGGTCGTCCATACCGAAAACAACGGGTTGATAGTCTATCCCGATATCGAGGGGTGAAAATTTGATCATGTATCCCCAAATTCAGGGGGTGTAATGTTGGTCCTTTATCCCGAAATCAAGAGAGGTTGTAGTTTGGTCATCTATCTGAAAACAAGGGGTTGGCAATTTTGTCATCCATCCCGAAATCAAGAGGGATGGTAGGTTGGTCATCTGGCCAAAATGAAGGGTTGGTAATTTTGTCATATACTTGAAGTTAAAGACGGATTTTTGATTGGTCGTCTGTCCCGAAATCAAGTGGGATGGTAGGACTGTCATATATCCAAACACTAACGGGGATGGAAGGTTGGTCATCTTTTTTCAATATAAAGGGGGATAGTAGGTCGGTCATCTAACCTGAAATCAGGGGAGATGGTAGGATGATTCTCTATCTCGAAATCAAGGGGGTGGTAGGTCGGTTTTCTATTCAGAAATCAAGATGGATGAATAGGTTGGTCATCAATTTCGAAATCAAGGAGGATGATAGGTTGGTCATCTATCCCGAAATAAATTCGATATTTTTATTCCTAAAAATATCTATCCTAGTTTTTTATATAGGATATCAAATATAGTTTGCATAGAGTTTAAATGGAATAGATTCAATGCTTATGAAAACGTTTTCAAATCAGCAAGTGTTACCAAAGTTCACATCTATAATTTTCCTATATTGAATTTGATTCACATGGTGAATGATGAATGCACAGCAGGAGACGCTTTTTCTTTCGATGCACACGGTTTTTCTCTTTTTGGATCTATAAACAAAGAGATAAAAAAGGAAAAGGCTTTTGCAGTTGACATATCGGCATAACATATTCAGATTTACTTTGACGTATTTCACGGACTATTTGTAAATTTTCAACAATCTATGGATTTTATAAATTATTTCGATTCTTAAAGGGCAAATACGAACATTTAAAAAACTGAAGAGATAGTATGTATGCCAGGTGTATGGCTGTTCCTCCTTACAACCTGTGAGATTAGCTAAATATGTCCAATAAGTCTATAGCTTGCAGGATAATTATTTCTTGAATAACCGCTAGAACAAAATGGATTTTATTCTTTTGAATCTAAACACCAACATTTGTCATTTTTAATTAATATTTTTCCACAGTTGACATTTCGTAGCTAAGGAGACGCTATGTTGACTTGCTAAAATTAGTAGATGTGGAAATAATGCATATTATCGATAATGAACAACATCTATCCTTAAACTTAATTTGGTGCAATATTATCCAAATTTGGAAAGGTACAAGCAACGGAAAACTCTTCAACTTTGGCGTTTTCATTCGTATGTCTTCGTGTTTTGAAATGACTTTAATCTCACCAAAAGCGTCCATGAAATTTCGCTGAATTTTATTCTATTTTGATTTTGTACATTTTTCCGAGCTATAATGCATTTATTCTTTATGTTATGCATCAACATAAGAATACCGGTTTATTTTATGTGTTAATTGCAACGTTTAACGCAGCGAGATCGTCATAGCGTTTGGACATAGGTTACGATACATGTGGATTTACGAGTGAGGTATATTGTAACAGCAATTATTTATACATCTCCAAGTCTGCACTTAGTAAAGATATATCGAGAATTTTGTTCACCTTGTTGTTTACAAGGCGAAATTATTACGTCCTATAACAATTTAAATTAATTATGTGTTGCATATCTGTATATACATGTATATTTAATTTATATATTTATTTTTAGAAATTGAATGTTTGTTTATTTTTTTTTTTTCAATTGTTTGCATTGTTTTTATCACACGTTCAGTTTGATTATTTTCTACTTTTTCTAACATATATTCCATTGTATCAATAATTATAGTTAAAATATGACCTATGTGCGTAGTCAATTCATTCATCTATTGTGACACTTTCCGCGTTTATTTCACGTTATATTCCCGATCCGTTGACATTCGATTATATAACCGGAAGCGTATATGCGTAGCCTACGAATGCCAGTTTAGCTTCTAGTCTCTGCACACCGGGTCGTGCAGACACTGTTTTCTTGAATTTTTGGAAAAACTACGGATTTTATTATTCCAGGAATAGATTACTTTAGCCTTGTTTGGCACCAAACTTTCGAATTTCGGTCCTAAATGCTCTTCGACTTTGTATTTGTTTGACCATATAACTAGTTTGATTTGAGCGTCACTGATGAATTGTATGTAGACGAAACGCGCGTCTGGCGTATTTAGTTATAATCCTGGTATCTTTGATAAATATTTTCGCTATATCTAGTAAGATATTTACCCTTTAACCTTGCTATCTAAGATACTTAGAAAATCTTGGAGTAGCATAACGCAACATGTGTTGTGAGATTATATATCTTAAGGGGAGGAACTTAGTTTAAAAAATCTAAAATTGGGTATTCGAAATTCGTGCCTATTCTTAATTACAGTAACCATGGGAAATACAAATTGAAAACACAATCATGGCAGTTCATTTTGCTTTATTAACACACGTACCTGACATCATAACCATCATTACAAAGACCCACTCTCTGTCTGATTCTAAGCCTTGTACAAATAAAATTCATGCTTCGAAACAATGTCTACTTATTCTCTCTCTATATATGTCTGTTTCTCAGTTACTATAAGCAGTAGGTCAACTCTATATGGTGTATCTAATGGTTGTAAAGGGTATATGTCAGTCTAGAACATTTCATCTGATCTTAACCTTATTTTCATGGTTAATTGGTCAATGTTAATAGGTGTTGTGTTCAGCTTTTCAAAAACTATAAGCAATATGTCATCTACATTTGGTGTATGGAATGAGTGTAAGGTGAACATGTCGGTCTAGCCTGTGCATGTTCTATCTACCCTTGATAACATTTTCATGTTTCATTGGTCAATCATATGTATTCGTAATTTAGTCATTTTTCAGATACTATTAGCAAAATGTCAACTATTCTTATGTATTACATGATTTATTAAAGCTGTACATGTCTGTCAGCCTGGTTCATCTGACCATGGCATCCTTATGATAATGAGTATGGTACATTAACAATGCTTCGGTTGTTTCCTGTAATTAGTTAATACTTCAGTTTTATCTTATATCGTTTGTATAGGCATTTATAAAATTGACTGTTTGCAAAAGTATAAATTATTCTCAATAATAGGGATGTTCTGGTACCTAACAGAAAACCCTGGCCGTTTTTGGCACAACTTTTTTGAACTTTTGGTCCTCGATGCTGTTCAACTTTGTACTTGTTTCGGTTTTCAAACTTTTGTATCTGGGCGTCACTAGTAAGTCTTGTGTGGACATAATGACTTCTGACATATTAAAATTTTAAACTTGTTGCCTTTTGTTAGCTATTATTCGTATGTTTCTTTGTCAATTGTGTTCTCCTATTTATTTATATTGTAGTCCTGTAATGTTGTGTTGTCATTTTAAAGATATATTTCACATGGTTATAAAAGAGGGAGGTTTGGCATGCCACAAAACCAGGTTCAACCCACCATTTTTTCCTTTAAAAATGTCCTGTACCAAGTCAGGAATATGGCCATTGTTATATTATAGTTCGTTTCTGTGTGTATTACATTTTAACGTTGTGTCGTTTGTTTTCTCTTATTTTTGAGTGTGAATTCACATTACTATAAGACGTGTCACGGTACTTATCTATCCCAAATTCATGTATTTGGTTTTGATGTTATATTTGTTATTCTCATAGGATTTTGTCCAATACTTAGTCCGTTTCTGTGTGTGTTACATTTTAATTTTGTGTCGTTGTTCTCTTATATCTAATGCGTTTCCCTCAGTTTTAGTTTGTTACCCCGATTTTGTTTTTTGTCCATGGATTTATGAGTTTTGAACAGTGGTATACTACTGTTGCCTTTATTTATATTTATGTGATACTTGCTTGTATAAAAATCTTTAGTTCCAAACTGTGAACATAAATGCAATGATAAGTTAAACAGGAGAGACATTGTTAACCGTTATGGAATAAACGTTTCAAAGATGATATCTGATATGTTCCTTACGTCGTTACTACAATTCCCTTCCCTTTCTTAAATGTGACCTACCGCATTAAACTATTTACCGGGTTTGTAATCACATAAGCAACACGATGGATGCCACATGTGGAGCAGAATCTGCTTAACCTTCCAAAGCAACCGCGATAACCCCCAGTTTTTGGTGGGGTTCGGGTGCTTAGTATTTAGTTTTCTATATTGTGTCACGTGTGTTATTATTTTTCAGTTTGTCCGTTTAATTTTTACCATGGCGTTGTCCGTTTATTTCCGATCTATGATTTTGACAGTCCCTCTTGTATCTTTCGCCCCTCTTTGAAGCGTGTGCACTCTTTTCATGTGATCTATTTGATATATATCACAGAGCTCCCTATGTGGTCTCCCCTGGAAGGAGTAAAAAGTTAGTAAAAGGTTCGCTGTTTCTGCCGTCAGCGTCGGAAACGGCGTCAACAATGTATCAATTTGTGATTAATTACAAAAAAGAAATAAGAAGATGTTGCATGAGTGCCAATGAGACAATTGCCTTACTGTAATTGGAAATATTCTTTTATTGACAAAGGTCATATGGTGAGGTCGTATTAGCGCACCTTTATTACATTATATAGAAATAGTTCGCATTGATTAACAACATCTAGGGGTTCCGATTTTGGCATTCTTTAGAAAACTGTCCTAATGACATTATAAAGTACAGGTGGATTTCAAAAAAATATGACAATCATGTTGACAATTTATAATGAAGTTTTTTTATTGGTTACAGCAGTTTTGTTTTGTTTACTTACCTAGCCATTATAAACATTCTACACTGATACACTCTACTAATACATTCATATTGATTAAAAAAAACATGCAAACAAGTGTTCATTACTTGTTGGAATGAATATATGTTACTATAAGAACGTTAACTTAAATACGTTTGCGCTGAAACGTAGTTGAATTATCCAACGTTGGACATAGCTATATCAAAATACTACAAAAAGATACAAATGTTGTAAGCATATTTAGCAATGTTTCGAAACATAGAAGAGTTGATTGCCAAAGTTATTTTTCAAAAGAGTTAGGTTTTATTTCATGTGTGTCTCATAACACACCTTGTCAACCTTCTTTTTGAATTGTATCACATATTAGCATGTCAGGTCATTTTATAACTTAATACACAATATGGGTTTTGCTCATTAATGAAAGCCTTATAGAGGCTTACAGATGTCAACAACAATGTCCTTAGTTGATTTGTGTATTTGAAGCAATCATACCAGTTCTGCATATATGTAATGTACTTTGTAGAGGATTTTTACAAGCATTGCAAATAAATTGAAGAAAACAATGGTTTATTATCTTTCAAACTATAAACTATTTGAAATACGACATGCTTTGGTGGAAGGATTATACGGAAACTCCCATATTATATATTATCAATCACTTAATACTGATACTGTTATTTAATACGACATTTAAGTGATCCATTTCTGAACATATAAGACATTTGTATTAGACAGACTTTAACACTTATTGTAATGTTTCAATTTTTGTTATAATAAAAGAACAAGAAGATATGTTTTGTTCATTTTCTTAATTGGCAGTTTTGTATTTTCGCATTTGACAATAACCATGTATTTATGTCTATTCTGACATGTCTACGGAGATACGAAAACATACTGAGAAGGTAGAAGACAACAAAATAAACTTCGACTCAGCTTGTTTTTTTTTGTGTTGTTTGTAGGAACCAATATCTTTATTTCTTTGATGAGGACTTGATCTATAGTATTTTATTTTTTCACATATAGTCACTCGGATGGAGATTTGATTTCTTTTTAATCAGACAAAATTAGGTTACAACAAGTTTTTTTGTATATATATTTAGCAATGTTTGTATTTTACTTATGAGTTTGAAGATTCCTTTGTCATGTCTAGTATTGTCCATCTTTTACAAGATCACAAGTTATAATTTGATAATAATATGATACCCCTTTTTCGTCAAAGGAATTGTGAGCATTTTATTGTCATCTTTATAAATTACACCACATTTAATTTCAAATTTGTGATTAACCTCATGACGTCCCATTTTGGGAATCTGGGCAGTCAGACTTTCTGATGATTTAATATTTAATTTGTTTAATTCGGTTCATGGAAAAAAAGTTTACGAAAAAGCTTTTAAGAATCTACATGACAGCTCTGTATGCCCCACATCGCTAAGACACTAATGAACAAGATGATTTATCCTCTAAACAACAGTAAGAATCGAACTCTCTATCTACAGCCGAGAAACTGACAGAACAGAATATGTCCCTAGAGAAGGTAGTTGTCTAGGTTAATATTGTAATTCTGTATTAATCTGTTCTACTGTTATCCCTCTCATATGCTATGGTGTTACAATAGTGCAAAACACGTAGTGTTCAACAGTAGTGCATACACCTTAACGCGTTTCCATATATATATACATTGTATACTGGTTTATTATGAATTAAATTAAATATCCGTTTATCAATTGTTTATGAACTGTAAATATTTCATGTCAGCTTTCTCTTTTTCTACACTGATAAACCATGCTACGTACAAATGTGTTTCATTGCGTTTAAATGTAAAGCAATTATACAATTCTATTTAAAATTATAGAAATACATTCAATGTCAATATTGTTTTCGTCAGATATGGAAAAAAATTAGAAATATCTTCACTTGATATAGTTTCTGACGAACATGAAATTTAAGAATTCTAAATTCTTTCAATAATAGATTTGACTGCATAATTTATATAATTTATTAAATTAATATAATTTCAGATTTGATAAAAATGACACCACATGAACCGCACACCAGGAATTTTATCACTCATACTGTTCGATGTTTTAATATATCATGCGTCTACAATTCTGATCATGGATATGTATAGTATACGATATAGCTGATACAACACAATATACAATGCATCGCTGACAAGTACAAATGTAAGGTGATGAAATGAAGTGGTTACGCCATCAAACATTGTCAACCGAAGTTATATACTATAAAATGCTGACATAATTTTTTTCGCAATAAAAGAAGATCAACTCGGTTGATATGTTTTATTTGAAAGAGTATACATTATTATTTGCTCATGTATTAACAAGTTTAAAAAAAAACTGTTCTAACAAATAGTATTTTTTTAATTTATGTTAGATAGTTGTCGGTATCAACATAAAAAAAGATTTTTTGGACACCTACTATTCCACTGATTTGTAACAACAGATTCGTATGAATTCTGTATTGTACAGATACAGGAACACTATAATTCACAAAAAAATCACATAGTTCTATAATATTGCACTAGTACGAATATAGCTATATAAAATGGACATTCATGACTGACAGAACATCAGTTGTAATATGCATTGCAGAAGCACACGAACTGTCTAAAATAATATTGGTATATGTTCAACAATGTTATAAACTGATTAGTCACTGAGCTAGTTTTTAACCTACAAACAGTGGAAATACACATTTTGTTATAGCAAAAGAAAAACATGTAACCTGAACAATACAATTTTGATATATCATATACAAATATATACTTTATAAAGTGAATCTAGAATATCAAATATAAAAACGGTCTTCGTTAGTTTTTCTACTATACCACGAAAAAGAACAAAATAGATTCCTTCATATTCCTACTATTTCTGATATATCTCTTCTTAAAAATGCTTAGCAAATAAATGAAAAAAGCAAACATATTCCATATTTCTAAAAATATTGGGTAAGATAAAATACAATCATAAGCATTCGTTCCTTCCAATACAATATTGTTAGAAATTAGGTGAAAGCATATATGATTCAAAATTAGCCGACTTGATAAAAATGTTATACCAATATGTTGAAAAGCAGTAAATTACTATTGTTACCTAATATGAATTAGTAACAATATAACAAATTCACCTGCATATGGATATACATTTCCCAAATTATTCGAAAAAAGTAAAATCACAAAAATATCAAACTCCGAGTAAAATTTAAAACGGAAAGTCCCTAACGAAATGGCAAAATAAAATGATAAAACACATGAAACGAATTGACATCAAATGTCATATTCCTGACTTGGTACAGACATTTTTAAATGTAAAAAACGATAGATCTAACCTGGTTTTATAGCGCTAAACCCCTCACGTTTATGACAATAGCATTACATTCCGTTATATTTACGATAAGGCGTGAAAAAATTAGACATAATCGGTAGCATAGTCAAAGAATGCTTACAGCAATCATCACTGTGTTAAAATCGTAATACAAACAAATATTCATTAAAAAGTACAAAAAGCATCTATCAAATTAAAAAAAAAAAACCAACACGTTGATTGATTCACGTGCTTGTTCATTTTCTTGTGTTTGACAAGTGTCTGAAGGAACTCCGATTCATATGACAATAAGAAGAGGTCGGTAAGGAGAGGCAAACAGTTAATTTCCATTGGAATGCCGATCATTTGTTGTATACAGTGTACCTCCATATTCAACAAATATGTAAGTGATGATTGCCGTACAGGCTTTTTGTCTATTTACCTAATATGTCTGTTTGGTTCGTGCATCGTTGCAAATATAATGAAATGTGATGCGACTGTCATACAAGTGAGAGGTTTAGCGCTTTAAAGCAAGGTTCAATTCACCTTTTTTTCTACATTTGAAAATGTTTGTACCAAGTCAGGAATATTACAGTTTTTGTCTATTCGTTTGATGCATTTGATTATGCCGTTGTGTGATGTTTGATATACAACTAAAGGGTAAACTTGTGTGAGCATTTGTTTGTTTACGGATTTTAGTCAATTGATCAATCTAAGTCTGATCTGGCTGTATTTTGACACTATAATGTAAGGTATTGCCGGCATAAGTGTTAATATCATCTTATAGTACATGTAGTACTATCAATCTCTTACAAACCATCCCTTACACGATACAGAAATAGCACACAGCACTGAAGTGAATGGACATCGTGTATCATTGTTCAAATACACAATAGGATTTTGTCTAATGCTTAGTCCGTTTTTGTGTGTGTTACATTTTAAAGTTGTGTCGTTGTTCTCCTCTTATATTTAATGCGTTTCCCTCAGTTTTAGTTTGTTACCCCGATTTTGTTTTTTGTCCGTGGATTTATGAGTTTTGAACAGCGGTATACTACTGTTTCCTTTATTTTTTCCTTCTAAAGCTTGGGCCACACATTCATGATTTTGTTTGCCGTCCCTAGCAGGACCATTCCCGATTAAAATTTGTCAAAAGTCTGATCAAGATCCTGTGAATCGTTGATGGAAATTCAAACTTAAATTACAATTTCTAAATAAAAAACATTAATCACGACAACAATCAGATATTGTTCAGGTAGCGTCGACATTCAACCGTTTACAAGCGAATTTGTCCCGATAATCCCGTTCTCAACCCGCTTCGAATCCGATTGGTATCTTTGACATAGTAAAATTCGACCAAGGCTGTCACGACTGAGTCCCGATTCTACCGAATGTAATCCGACTACACAGTGAACCGACGCTGACGACAGTTATCCGTTCGAAAACTACAGGCATACTCGGGATGATCATGTTCTGTAGGAACATTATCCTATCACGATCCGCTCTATCGTATAGCAAAAGGCTTTATTGGGTCTCAGTCGTATTGTAATCTGTAATTGTCGGCACTCTGGCGTTGGTATCAATGACGAATTTCGTATTAATAATTGGAGTGTTCCGGAACGGTTTCGGCAAAGACGGTCCGCAATCGACAACATTTGGATGCAATCTGGATTCAGTCGGTAGAAAAACAGCAATGAACAATTTCTGCAGATCATTCCCGTTCCACCTGAAACCGTCCAGAAAACAATGAACATTGTTAAGATTTTGATCCGATACATCAGAATCTTTCACGACATAGTCACGCTTGTAATACGACTAGACAAAATCGGCTGAGTTTCCCCGAATGATACGGGACGCACCTAACTGTCGGGGTGCTCCGCCGAACTATCCGGACCATTCCCAACCCGTAGGAATCTGTTACGAACTTAAACGATTGCGTTCAGACAATGATAGGACATTCCAGATAATTGAGGATAGTAATACGACATTTTTCACTTTTCGTGGCTTATTGCCTGTCTGATCTCAAACGGGAGCAATAATCGACAATGTGTGAACCCTGCATTAGATGATTGATTGCTATCCCGAACGTTAAATGAGCACGATTTAAAAGTTAGTCGCACAATTTAAAATAATTAAAATATCAAATGATTAAAATCGTACAGAAGTCTGAATTGGTAATGAAAGTTAATGATGACATTACTATTTCACTTTTAATAACAGTAAAAGATTTTATCAACCGGTATTGTATTGTTCAAACCGTGATCTGATGTAACACTGCATTTTTAGTATACCAAGAGATGCAATATTGGAAAATGTTTGAAAATGAAAGTGACATGTTACAAAAACATACGTTATTGCCCAACTAATTGATTCAAAGGTTTTGAATTTTTGAATCCAAGACAAAATCAAAGCAAATGTATGTTTTTAATATGCAACGAATAAACATAAATCCAGTCTAAGAAGTAGTACACCTAAAGATAACAAAAAAATAACACTGAACATCAAAGATAAACTTTGAAGTGTTTAAAAGGTTTGAACATACAATATTTCAGATCAAATGATTTTGACATGAAAAAACAGAAAAAAGTATTGAATAAAACATTGTAATAAAGGCAAATGCAACAGTATTTTTTAGAAAAAAATAATTATAAGCTACGGCAGTCATTTACATCTGTATTGCTGCTAATAGTGGGATACATCCAAGACGTTCTACCATATTTAAAGACTCAATTGACACTTATTATTAGAAGGTTTCAACTGTTTCCATTAATGACACTTTTGCACTGAATAACCTTTTGAGTTATACATGTTATATTAATTCGTTTTATGTTAATGTCCAAAGTGTGTTGCTTTTTTTGAAACATTACAAATAGATATATATGCCATTCAGATCAAGAACATGAACAACAGCGATGTGCCTATGCTTTTGTGTGTGGTTTTTTCATGTTGCTGTTCATTCATTTATGTTGTGTCATTAATAAATACCACTTATCGCTGTTTTTTTTTTTCTATTATACATCTGATATCAGGAAGGCTTTGGAGAAGTATAAGTCAAGAAATACATTTATGATCAAATTGATACATATAATCTGTTTAGATGATCTACATTAAAAAATTGGATTTAAGGCATTAATTTATACACTTTTTTTGCAACAAAACTAAATACTTAAATTAGCAGTACATTTGTCAGGTATTATTCATTCTTATAAGCAGAACAAGTGAAGACACCTTTGAACAAGGATGAATAAGGCCGTTAGTTTTATCGTTTGAATTGTTTTGCAATGTCGTTTTGGGGCTTTTTAACAAAATATGGTCGCTTGATCTTCTCTTGCCTGTCAGTAAAACGCTTGCCGGAGTGTGGCGTCCATTTGGCTGTCCAGAATGTATCAAGTTAGTATTCACGTCCGGAAGATTTACTCCGATGCCTTGTGTAAAGAGAGTTATACGCTCCTTGCACGTTACGAACACTTGCAACAACTCTTTGATGGGTTCGTAGGTGGCCTGTTGCAAGGCCAAATTTCTGTCCCTATCCAATGTACCCTCATTTTCCAGTGGCAGTTCAAATTTCGCCGACCATCTTTCCGAATGGCCTCTCTTATGACAAGACCTACCTATTGTATTTATTGTTTAAACATATTGATCTATAATGGATTTGGAAACAAGTTTTGCAACTTATATTAATCCCTATCCACCTGTGGGTGCGAGGACACCCTTGTAGTGGCATTAGCCTACTCTTTATCGAATTCTACAAGGTGTCTTTTACGTGCAAGAGATATGGCTATCTCTTAAAACGGGTTAGCCATTAAGCGTCCCCTTCCGACAGACTATCATCGTTTCCTCAAGACCGTAATCGCAAATAGTGTCAAGGGAGAGCCGAAAATTCAGTTGCTGAAATATTCATCCCAGAACGGGAATCGAACCAGGAACCTTTGTGTTAGTAGTTCGATGCACTAACCACTACACCACGGCTCTCTTAATTATTATTTATTGTTAACTTGTTCTCGTCCTGAATTTGCATGAAATATTTGCTACTGGACGTTAAGCAACCAACAATCCATCAATCAATCGGGGCCTTTTATAGCTGACTATACGGTATGGGCTTTACTCATTGTTGAAGACTGTAGGATGTATAAATGTTAATTTCTCTGTGATTTTGGTCTCTTGTGGACAGCTGTCTCATTGGCAATCATATCAGATCTTCTCTTTTTACATATAGTTCTTTCATTTACTATTTTTTTGACAAAATGCATTGAAATGAAACGAGAAAATTACTATATGTTTAATGACTGGATTAAAACCACTATTGTTTTTGTTAATTTGTTGTTAAGATTTATGACCCCTTCTGTAGCCATATTTGTACGAACTTTTCAACCTTTAATAATATCAAAACTACAGATAGACTGAATAATTAAGAAAGTCCATTTTGTGCATATACCAAGGGGAAAATTGATGCAAAGCATTTTTATTTACGGTTTCATTGCTTGTAATTGAAAAAGAGGACTTTGTAGCAAATAAACCTAGAAATTTATAGAAAATCAACAGCCTTCAATACAGAGATTGATGTTATTAGATTTGAAAAAAAGATTACTCACTTGCTTTTCTTTGATGTGCTAGTGTCCAAAACAGGTCGTGCTGAGTCACTAAAGTCGAACGCACCCTCAAAGGTGTACTTGATTTGGTCCATATCTTTATTTGTTTTAACCAAAAACTAAATAAATAAACTTTTGTTATAAAAAAATCAATGCTAGCACTGCATGCAATAATCTTATATCTATCATGTATCAAATTGCCAAATATGAGAGTACAAGGATAAAGGCTGTGGATTTTCTATAAAATTTCCACATGTTTAGCATTGGATCAACAAAAGGGTACATATTCCTTAAATATTTCCATTTACCTGAGAACTGCTCGTAATTACACATTGGACATTAGTTAGTATAAATGAATTTGCAAATGGTTTGACAATTAGATTTTATCGTTTCAATCCATGCAATGCATTCTGGATAACTTAATGACGTGATATACATTGATAATGAATTCTATAAATGTTTAAAAAGCAGTCGAAACTTTGAAAGACTTAAACATCCATCTGTCATAATAACAAAACAAATCATAAATTCTTTAAACTAGATGTGCATAAAATGAGACGTGACTGGTAATGAAGGATAAAAACATTGCCATAGTCATGCAGGTATCTGACTGTTTAAGAAGTATTGAATTTATATATTATTACATTTATCATGAATGTAAACCACTTCCTGTGAATTAATTCTATTATTTTGCGAATGAATATAATGCTAAATAAAACACTTTTTAAAAAGATTGGAGTAATACATGTAATAGAGATAGATATTATCATGTCAACAATTAAAGAAAACACAATAATTCACCCAGATGACTTGTTCTAATGTCACAATTTACACATGATACAATACATATACATTTTAATTAAAACGTAAAGTATTGTTTCAAAATCAGCGTATGTATGGCTCACACCTATAACTTCTGTTCAAGACAATTAATAATAATTTAGCTGTTAAGTGAAAACACTTATAACCAGTAATTTCGCGCTTCTCTGATAAAATAACTGTTGACACATATATTAGAAATAACCTGAAATAGACACCAACATGGTATACCTTTAAAATTAACTCATATATAGATATAGATAAATACTATTTCTTTTTATTATACTTTTTTTTCCGGTGCATAATCCCACATTCATAATATACATTTTTAAAAATTTACAATACGCATCAGTTGTTTAATATTTAAGAAATGTCAAAATATATCGTGAGACATAAATATATTAAATCAGCTATTGTTAACACAGGTGACAGGTTATATTTGTAAACACACATATGATAGGATACTTATTTTTGTGTAAATGTTGTCATTGTTTACAATAGCACGGTTCAATAAGAACGCACCTGGCGAAATAAGAATTGTTAACGCAGGGTAAATAGTAAAAATATGATGTGCACTTTTAAGTTGGCTAATTGCTAGATATTTTGAGAAATTTTACACCGTCGGTTTATCGATACTTGTACATATTTGAAATACATTATTCGCTTGTTTGTGTTTTACGCCACTTTCACAAACCTTTGCCTCGACTATTTATACATATGTAAATAAAGCTTGGATACAAGCAAAAACACAACACATCTAATTGAAGACTTCGCCGGCGTACTGTAAATATAAATGGACTTGGTAACTGCATTTTAAGTTTTTAATGTTATACATGAAATGAAAAAAGAAATAAAAGTACATAAATTCACTGAAACATTCTTTTAATGATATGTTATCTAGCGCGAATTAAAATGTTCCATGTATATGTTTGTGTAACGTTTTAAAATGTTAATGTCTGGTCAATGTTAGTTTATAACAGTGTTTGATGTTTGTCCAGCTGTGCACAAACATATATAGCGTATTACTAAATACATTTGTCAGCGCTCATCATTCCTGAACTGAATTATCTACAATGATAGATTTACAAAGCATGACTATGATTGATCAAATTGTGTATGCTAACTATGCATACATGTAGCAGTAAAAAAGTTTCTATTGTGCAATTACATCATTGTACATATTTACGTAGAATTGAAATGGACAGACGAAACACGATTATGCCCTCAAAATCAGCAAAAATATCTACGTATTGCAAGCTGTAAAAATCTCCAAAATGTCAAAATGAGAACAATAGTACACTAGTAATGCAATATCTATTTAAAGTATTTGTTCAACTGTCATACAGGTAACCGTGACTTGTTTATTAGTTACACCTTTTTCCTTCCTGGTTACAATATCTGAACTAATAACGTCCATTTTGTTATAATTACAACTTGCAATTCCGGTAAATATTAGGTAAATATTTATTTCTATCAATCTGACATGTAAACATGTGCTTTTAAAATGCATTTACCATGTTGCGATGGTTATATATTTATATATAAATTCGTGATTTAAGAAACGATCTTAAGAATTATTGAATAACAGGTTTTATAACAAACTGAAACAGAAAATATGAAACAATTTTATCGAGTAAACTAATAACTTAATTTATAACAGAGCAATTTACAAACAACAATAATAACAGAACTTTTCAAATGACAACAACTGAATTATCAAAGGTGTGAACATTTCAAAGAGCAGTCACAATGAATAAACACGTATCGGTAAACCGATATATGAAGATCAACTTCTTTCTACTTTATGTGTTCGAACCTATTGTTCATGATTCACTACAAGTCTGTCAAATTGCGGTTTGGACCATAGGTATACGTCTGAATTAGGAAGGTCAGCTATCCTACTTCAAAATTAAAGAACAATGAATGGCAAAGGATAATGTGTCAAAGAGACAAAATCCGAGCAAAGAAATATACATATATATCTTCGATACTATGATTACAGTAAATGAGTTTTTATTTAAAATGGAAAAAGTGCAAAACAAATATAGGGTATTTATCCCATACCTTTCCAACTAAACAAGAAAGAAAATCAATAATAAATACGCTTTGTCTTTATTATTACACACGTCTATTAAATTCAGCTCTACGCGCACTTTTCTGGTTTGTTTTATATTCTGTTATCTTCGAGATTAATGACGGCTTTTAACATAGCATGTATAAAAGGAAAACATAGAACATGCGTCTTAAAAAGGAAGATTCGCTTAACTTCTTAAATCAAAAATAAAAGAATGGCAATGGGGAATGTGTCAAAGAACCAACAAACCGACAAGGAACCGAATTATACATATATCTTACTTCGGTACTCTGATTTCAGCAAATGTATTTTTTTTTTTAAATTAAAAAAGTGTGAAATAAATTAAGGGGAATTTATCCCCTACTTTTTCCACAAAAAAAGAAACAAATCAATAAGAAATGTGTGTTTTTTCTTTACTATAAGAAACGTCTATTAAGGAAGCTCGCTTGTCTAGTTTTTAGAATTTTTGTCAGATTTTCAGAATCCTCTGGCTTTGTTCATTTTATTGTCGTAACAAATTTTGCCAGGAGACCCCCAATTTTCTTTTTTATAATTCCTTTACATGTGTAATGATAATTTTTTATTATTTTTAATAGTTTTTGAGGACTTAAACTTGTCAACGAGCACGGTTACCTTTACATTTGTTTGTGCTCTTTTGATTTCTTTATTAATCTCCTATCAATAATGCTAGTTCTTTGAAAAACTAATTATTTTGAAACTGAAAAGCCAACTCTCTTAAATTCTACACTCTGCACAAGTTTCTGTTTCGTTTAATATTCTTTTATCTTTAATGTTTACGAAATAATTCTTTCATGCCATGCTTTATGCTCATTTTAACATGGGTATTAAATGTTTACAAATATAATGCCTACCCATGTTAAAATGAGCATAGAGCATGGCATGATAGAATAATTTCGATTCTAGTAGGAATATTTTGAACTTCTGTACTTCGAAGCGGACCTATAGTAGACGCTAAAAAATGTCGTTTAGCTCAGTTACAATCTTCACAAAGCGATCAACCACGATTACGAGACACCACATGAAAATCAGAATATGTTCATGTTATGCTAAATTTTTAAATAACTTCATACGAATATTACAATCTGTTTTAGTTAGGATATGTTTGATATGTATCTATCTATACTTATAGAAATGAATATTTGTTTTCCTCAATCAAATTCAAAAATACAATTATTTGTATTTTATTTAAATTGTATTAGTTGCTTTCTTATTAGAAATACGTGTAAGAAACAGCTGAACTGTTATCTTGATTCTACATCATCATTACAAATCACTTAGAAATTTTCCGTTTCACATTGTCTTTTTGTTTTGGCTTTTTAATGGGAATTGCTACCTTGATTTTTCGACACTTCAAATATTTGAGCTTTCATTAGGAGGGATTAAGATCCTATTTAAAAAACTTGTACACTTTGAAAGAATGTAGCGTAACACTGATGTGACCACGAAATAGATTTGACAAAAACGAGAAAAACTGTCACTGCTACCAAATCAACATCAAATTAGGACAATACGGACCTTTGATGAAGAGAACAATGGAACTAAATGACGAATCTCTCGATCAGACGTCCTGTCCCGTAGTTATGTATGCTATATATTTGTATCTTACGAATACAAATGTATAATTACTTTCTTCCTTTTTTTGAACATGGAACACATTGTTTATTACAGATGGTTGAAATAAGCAAATTGAACAAACAACATAAGAAGAAATGTGGAAGTTTCATCGTATCTGTGGTAAAAACATTTCCCTGGAAAACAATTGTACCACTGCACAGCGAGTAAATCCAACCGAAACATATTGTTATGGTATTTGTTTTACCAACACATCATTAGTGAATGGCAAGGTTTATGAAATACAAGTAGACGAGCTAGTTAAGAAATGGAAAGTTTCACTTAGCTTAGGTAATTTTTTTATCATACTTTACAAACTAATAATAATGTTATTGAAATGACCGAACCAAAACTACTATCAAGTAAAAGGTTAATAGAATCGCTATTAAAAAACATCAGAGCCTTTGTATAAGAAAACAATGTATCAGATTCAGTACAAAATAGTTTTGCCTTTTACAGTTTCAAATATTATGTGTTAGTATAAGAAAATCAAAAATTGGCAGCTGTAATATGTGTAAGCTAAAACTGTGACAATGATGAGTGGTAAATTTCTGCCACTTCCAATCTATTTTTAATTTCATTTTAATTCTGCATTTCTTCCCCCTTCCACAATGTTTTTATATAACATTATTTAATATCATCAATTCCTTATTATTAGCTGTATTTTTGTAGACTTTGTGACAATTTCAGTATTCACTCAAAATGGAACACTGCAGAAATGTTTATATCAGCCTAGCATTATAAAGTAATCTGTTCAGTTAACAATGTGAAATGATGATTGTTTAACCTCAACATGCTAAATCAGTTGTTAACTTGTGAATTGTAACTTTTCTTGTTCATCTTATCTTTAACAAGGTATATTTTAAAAACAGCAGAAAATTAATTAACATTTTTAGTATCGTGTATGAGTTTTACTGCATTGACAGTTAATATGTTGTCATAAACTGATATATTGTAAAAATTATCAGCTTTTTTCAACATGTAAAGAAGGATTTTGAATTTTAAAATATTTACGTCTCGGGGATTCACTAAAAGTACAAAGCTTGTATTTCAGACAGAAAACACGAAAAGAAGTTTCAGATAACGGAAAATACTCAAATACAGTTATATGTTTTGCATGACAGAGATACTACATGGGCTACTTGTTTTAACCTTTCTTTATCAATGCAACCCTCCCATCATTACGATGATTATTATCCGATTGTAAACTCAGAGTAGAAAAGCTGAAAAACATGGTTTAACAAAACCCATATGTGGTAGCATTTCTGTAGTGTTTTCTATACAGTTGTCTTCAAACTCGTGTCCTAAAATGGATCAATTATGTAGATTTGACTAATATTCGAGCTATTTTTATTCAATTAAAAAGACCGATTAGACACATTAACATGTCTTCACATTTTGACAAAACGCTTTATCAAATTTTAAATGAAATACAGTCGACATGTTTTTATCTTACATAAAAAGAGATTACGGTAAGAAGATACAAAAATGGCATAAGAAAAATAAAAAAATAAGAAAAAAAAATATACAAAATTATAAAAATCGAAAAACACAAACTCTACCGAAAAACAAAGATAAACCAATATGCTGTGAGAGTATGCAGTTTCTAGTATAAGTATCACTAGTCTGCATGCTCATGTCAAGTACAACACACATGTACATGTACACATCAGTTACACTATATTACCGTCATCCGTGTGGTATATGGGACGCTAGATAGGAATATAACTGTGAAAATGTTATTTGTTATACGATACCTGTATTACATGATAATCAATCAATGGTGTTTACGTTCGTAAAACTACTGCAACATAACCGTTTCTAATGTTTGCTACAACTAATGTCATACAGTTAGTATTTGAAAAGCAAGTTGTTGGCCAGATAACACTGATTATTTATGATATATTGTTTTATAATAAAAATAATGAGCTATGTCATTAGCAATACCCATTTGAAGAGTAGCTTTAATTTGGGAAATATAAATATTGATTATTAAAACAAGTACATTGTATCAAGGTTATACTTATAATTATTATACCTAAGATTTATTAAAAACTTTCATTTTTGGTAACACGCAATCACGTGACATGAAATAATTCGGTAAATTTTCAATCAATTGCATGGAAGGAAGATTAACCCTAAAATTAATACTAGCGGACAACCTTTTTAGTTTTTGATTTTTAAACGAATTCGTAAGTGTTTTTCAATAATTAATAATAGCCTGCCACTGTTAGTTTGGTATGATAAAACAAATGTGGACCCATAGAAGCAATGAATATCCAAAATTGTCAACCCTTTAAAGTTGTGTCCTCATTGAAAGAACCTTGTCGTGTTGATAATTTTGGGTATTCACCTTTTCCATGTTTTCTACGGGCCATAATTGAATAATATTATAACTCGTGACATGAGCTAATTGTTCTGAAATGTTTAATAATAAGTGTTTATATAATCTATACTACGCCATCGTATCTTCGTTGTGGTAGCTTTTATTATTGAACAAAGTAAAATTCATTTTAAATCGAACGTTATGGTCAACTTTGTACTTATGACTGCTCAGAAAAATAAATCCTTGCACTATTAAAACAAGGTTGTTGTAGAAACCTTTATTGAAACAACAACCTCCATGTAATGTAGTCTCTCTGTCTAATAATTTTTTTTTTAAAACACACTCAGATTTATATTTCTTCACAAAAACATGTTCGGAGGGGGTAACACTTTGACCTATAAGGTGTCTTATTCACAGGAATACCAACCATATCGTTTGACAAATCATGAGTTGCTATATGCAACAGGAAGAGCTACATAGATGGGAAAATGAAAAAAATAACAGCAACCATCGTAAACAATACTTAGCGTGCATTAATTACTTAAGATTTGAATTTGAGTTTCCATTCACGCATGCAAGGTAACACAATTCCAACAGAAGTATTTTGATAATTTGAAGGTATACACAGGACATTTCACATGTGGTATAAGTGGGTTAATACTTCAAGCGTTTCTACTGTATTATACAGTTTCACCAATATTCTTTTATCTATAGTATTTAACTATAATCAAGCAATGTTGGACCTAGATTTAGAAGAATACTTAAACAAAACTATGACATGTAAATGTTTAATCATACTGTACGTAGATTCGTTATAAATCTTTGGATACTATTTTTCGTGGTTTTCTTTGGTACAGGTCAACCACGAAATTAAATGTTTAACGAGTGATACATTTTTTTCAGGCGTGTATGCAAACTTAGACAAAACCACGAAATCCAACATTCACAAACATGTTAGTTTTTCCTTAATCTAAGAAAACCAGCACACACAAAAATAACCGAATCCACAGTAGTTGACATTAGCAGTCCATACCTCATATTTGACGTAATCGTTCATCTCAATACCGGAATATGACAAGCAAGACTTTAATTTCAAATTATTACTTCCCCACAACTTAGTGGCATTTTACACGATTCACTTACATATGGGTAATACATTTTAAAGCTAATTCGATATTCGAGCGCTAACAGCTACTATTCATACTTTATAAAACATCACCGGTGTCTGAGAATACCGAGTGTGAACCAGGGTTATGTCAAGGAATGTCTCCTCCTTATAAAAAAAACATTTATCGGAAGATATCACTATATTGATGATACATATTCACAACTGATACATCATGGTTTTCAAGAATAGAGTCTGGGTAAGGACTTTTCATCTCGATAAAGTGTTACAGTGTTCCAGTATGTGTGTTTGTAATTTGTTAACACTTTCGTTTAAGACCAGTTTTTAGTTACATGCAACTGGCATGTACTTATACTTTATCGTTGTATTATTGTGTTATGGTCAATAGTGTTTTCTTGTGTTATGGTCATTTGTGTATTCTTGTCATTCATTTTTCATATTTGTCTGTGTTATAGGGTTTATGAATAAAGCAAAGTGGTGACTGCTGTATCTCTTTTATTGAAATGTCTACCTATCTGTTTATATTGTTCACACATTATTGTCAATGCGATGAAAATAAGTGATGAAAAAGAATTAACTCATCATAAATACCAGGACTAAAATTTTTCATTGACACCAGACGCGCGTCTCGTCTACAATAGACTCATCAGTGACCCTCGAGTCAAACAATGTTAAAAAAAGGGCAAATAAAGAACTGAGTTTAAGAGCATTGAAGACCATAATTCCTAAAAGTTTTGCCAAATACCGCTAAGATAATCTATTCCTGGGGTAGAACAAAGTTTTGATTGATGAGGTGTTGCAAAAGCTTTCATGCATAACCTGATACCTTATTTTATAATTAAATAGACAGAGTGACTCAATACTATAATTTATGATAAAAGAGATGATTTTTCTTTTCCTGTCGATTATTTAAGAAATCATTTATGGGGGCTTGAAAATATCGTGATTTTACCAAGGATTAGCCCTTTATGACAAATATTTTACCCTGAGCGATACCGACGGGTAAATATCGGCATAAAGGGACAACCCGTATTAAAATCACGATATAATCAAGCCCACACGAATTATTTCGATTCAAATAGGACAAATACGGCATTTCTTTTGGGTGAAGCGCTCTAGATGGAGGACAATATTTTTTGTTACCATAAATAAACGCACTATTAGATTGGCGTTAAAGAACGGAGCAAACTAAATTAGTGACGTGCTAAAACTATTTTCAAAAAAGTATTTATATAGTTTTGGATGAATTTAAATGATAGTTTACTTAAATGTATTATAGGTATAACAATAATTGGCTTATACCAGATTTTCGCATCGTTTGTTAACGTTTCTTTGTTGTGATGATTTTCGGTTTCTTTCACAAGTGTGTATTTTTACCGTAAAATGCTTATATTCTTACGTAATCTTTCTATGACGTCGGGTACCTCATTCATAAAAAAACATATGACATGGGAGTACAATCGGAACAGTCCTGGCAATATATTCATATTTTACCACGGGTTGGTACTCAAAGCGTTTGAAGGACGTCATGTTAGAATGTACATTTTTAAATGGCGTTCCCTTGTGACCATCTGATGGTGTTTATATATCTCAACTTGTAAGATTGTCTCGTGTATGTAACAACGTATCAAATTTTAGCTATATTAGTTTTTGTGTATTACTGAAAAATTAGTACACCAGGGTCTTCGATATCACAAACTAGTCAACACATTTACTAAATTTCGTCATCGGTTCAATGACATCTGTCAGTAAGATAGTACACATCGATTTGTTTTCATGGTAATATTCTTTATAAAGCACAAACAATGTCGGCATTCACCTCAAAAGCAAACAAAACCTCTAAACAGACTTATAAATAAGGGATATAATTGCGATACTGTTATCAGTTCATTTAGGATTGCATATTTTGGCTCTGATATTGATTAACTTATACCATTTTTGCATTGGAAATAAACACATTTATTCTAAAATATATATGTTATAATAGTATAATACCAACTCTTAACGGAAGGGATTGTACTTGCTATTTATATGAGAAAGAAATAATATTTCGATCAGTTTAATTGAGGTTTGGAGCTGGTCAGTAATTGCTAGTAGTCCATTGTTAATTAATGTATCATTTCTATTTTGTTGAGTTTGTTTTGTTATATATTCTGACATCGGACTAGAACTTCTTTTGAACTGAATTTGACTGTGCGTATTATTGTGTGTTTGTTTTTTCTACATTGGCTAAACGTATGAAAGGAGGGTTGAGATATCAAAAACATGTCTAACCTGCCGCATTTCCCACGTCAGGAGCCTCTGGTCTTTGTTAGTCTTGTATGATTTTTTTCTTAGTTGTTTGTGTATATTTCGGAGTTAAGTATGGCGCTTAGTTTGTTGCTTTATATGTTGTGTCTAACCTTGATTAATTGATTTCTACAGTTCTTTCTTATGTTGTGCTGGTTCACCCCTGTTCCAGATAACGCTAAAATCTTTAACCCCGTCACATATTGTATGTATGTGCCTGCCCCAAGTCAGGAGCCTGTACGTCAGTGTTTCTCGTGTGTTTATCGGTTACATATTTTTTTTTTTCGTTCATGTTTTGTACATATATTAAGTCGTTAGTTTTCTCGTTGAATTGTGTTACATTGTATTTTCGAGGCCTCTTATAGCTGACTATGTGGTATGGGCCTTGCTTATTTTTGAATGCCTTACGTTGACCTATAGTTGCTTATTTTTGTGTTTTTTGCTCTCTTGTGGAGAGTTATCTCAATGTCAATCAAACTAAATCTTCTTTTAATATTGTATATACTGCTGGTTTTTTTTTTAAGTTAGTGTGTCTTCATGTTGCCATGACATAGTCAGTTGTAGACTTATTAGTACGGCAGCTTTGTGAAAAATTGTGCACATCCTGCTACAAGCATGAAATTTAGCATAGACCTTCCTCAACTATTACTCTTTTATTTCAGATAGGGAGGCATTTGAAAAATATGTCTCACTTCCCGTAAAATCAAAAATGGCGGACATCATACTTTAATCAGCCCGATATCAGAGGCTAATGTGTGAAAGGGTGTTTTCATCATGCTGTTAGAACAATATGTGGTACAAACCTTAGTTATGTACTACTTTTGGATATATTATATAGATTAGATGTCTTTCAAAACCCTACTTGTGGTAAAATCTAACATGGCGGACAGTATACTAAAATAAGTTTATTTTTTAGGGAGGGTGATTGATATGTGTTTTACCGTATTGCTACTTACATTAAATTGTGCAGGAAACTTTCTTTGATGCTTCTAAGGGATATAATTTATACGACATATTTCTTAAAAACACTTATTTCCTGTAATATTCAAAATGGCGGACATAGATATATCATTTTTTTTTATTTGTGAGTAGTAATCATAGGAACCGATTCCAAGCTTGTTACTCATCCACACCCGCCATTGTATATTGCACGTTTTACATGCTGAAAAACACTAGACCAAGTTGTTCAAATAGCATCAATAAGTATTTCCTCTTACAAAAACATGTTTTCTTGCTTCGTAAACCTCCTCTGATTAGTTGCTTCGATCTTACTACAAAACCATGTATCGTTTTATCAATGACATCATCAAATCCATGTTTAGTGATGTTGGTTGATCAATCATCATTCTAAATCATAAAGATAAATCTTCAAACGCCATCCATGTCAACAACGAAGTTCCCTTTCAAGAAAACCTGCATTTGAAAGGTTATGGATAGATATATATCTAAAGCTTTTCCTACTTCCAAATGCAAGCCAAAGTTCGTCTGCCCCTATGTCACGGAGTAACGAGACAGCAACGACAGCAACATCAGTATCGACTGTTCGAGTCATGACTCAGTTAGGTCTGTGTATCACTGCATCAAACACATGTAACTTTTTTTTATTCTAGTATAAGCCTTGTTAACTTGGGGCTAAACTTGAAACACCATCATGTGGTGGATAACACAGGGAACATCCTTAGCATTTCTTGCTACAACTACCTTTTCCTCAAAATCTATTGAGCAAGCTCTTGTGAATGAAAACTAAATAGTTTTTTCTTAATGTCGTCATCTCTCAGAAAACTTTGCCAATTTTGAGAA
The DNA here is from genome assembly GCA_019925275.1 of Mytilus edulis. Lineage (NCBI taxonomy): Eukaryota > Metazoa > Mollusca > Bivalvia > Mytilida > Mytilidae > Mytilus > Mytilus edulis. Next base: position 49,097,583 of record CM034362.1, read on the forward strand.
TTTGTTTTTTACCCTGGATTCGTCTATGTATTCCCTTTCCCCTAACTATAGCTCTTGTTTCTTGTAGCAGCCTTTAAATTACCGGTATTGTCTATGTACGCATATGAGACTACATCCACTGTTGTTACAGTTTCAATGTGTTTCATAACGATTATGCTGATAAGGTATAATGCCCTTACTTTAAAAAAAACCGTGAAACTGTTCCAAGAGTGTATGAAGGCTTGGATGTATATGGTAGTTGTAGCAACACATGTTCAGGATATTCTATCTTAACCACCATGTTTTAGATTTCAAGTTAAGCACAAAGTTCACATTAAGAGGCAGACATTATAAATATAGTGCACGTGTCTGATGCAGTGAAACACGAACTTAAACGAGGCATAATTCGAACAGACATTACTGATGATGCTGCCATTACTGTTCCGCTATTCCGTGACATAGGGGTAGATGAACTATAGATTGTGTTTAGTAAGGAGGAGAGCTATGGATAAATATCTATCAATGACCTTTCAAATGCACTAGAGATGAGTGATCACATGCACACACATATTGTGATCCATGTATTTACCGATTGTGATACAGTTCTCTGTTTGGTTGAAAAGGAGGAAAAAAAGACTACGTGGGAGACATTGGTGGCATTTGAAGATGTAACGTTAACATAAAGAATGATAATTGATCTGCCTAAATCATCACTGTTTACTGTAAGATAGCACAAACTTATCAGATGGGGTAAGCGTGGTTAACAAAGCAAGCAATAACTATTAACGCAAAAGGGAAGGCTAATTTAGGCTATTCCCTCAACTTACCCTAGTCATTTTCAGCATGCAAAACGTACATTATACTAAGAAACGTGTTTAGGGGACGAACTTAAACTTGGCTCTTCTACAACACAGTCCAGGCGCTAATGGATGACGTAGGATCAAAGAGGATCACTTTTAAAACTCTTTCTGAGGTCTCATCATTTTGCCAGAAGCTTGCACATTGTAGATGTAAAGAAGGTTGCCGCAGTTGTTCTCAATGTATAAAATCAAGACTCCCGTGCACTGTGTCATGTGCATATGGTGGTGACTGGGAATTACCATGCTTTTTTGGCCAAATAGTGGTAATTCTTAAAATGTTTTAGTACTGTAGTGATTTAATTTTGTTTTAATCAATCTATCGAAACTCTACATCGAAGATATTGATTTAGGACTCATCTTTGACATTGACGCCATATTGTTTTTTGTTACCGGAAGTGTTAACTATGTACTTAAATATCAACTATAATATATGATAAGTGGTTTTATAGGACAACTTAGCATGCTTAAAGCCAAAACATTAATGACCACCACAAAAAAACAACAACTTTGTTCACATTTTGAAAAGAAGTTGAATATCAAAATAATAAAAAATACTATATATCTATGTCTGCCATTTTGAATATTACCAGAAGTAAGTGTTTTTAAGACATATGTCGTATACATTGTATCCCTTACAAACAGCAAAGAAAGGTTCTGCATAATTTAATGGTAGTAGCAATACGTTAAAACACATTTCAATCACCCTCTCTAAAAATAAGCTTATTTTAGTATAATGTCCGCCATGTTGGATTTTACCGGAAGTAGGGTTTTTAAAGACATATAATCTATATAATATATCCAACAGTAGTACATAATACGGGTTTGTACCAAATATTATTATAACAGCATGATACTATTACCTTTTCACATACAAGCCTTCGATATAGGACCGATTTAAGTATGATGTTCGACATTTTGGATTTTTCGGGAAGTGAGACATTTTTGTTCAAATGCCTCATCATCTGAAAAAGAGAGTAATAGTTGAGGAAGGTCTATACCAAATTTCATGCTTGTAGCAGGATGTGCACAATTCGTTTGAAATATGCATGTAGCCGCCGGACTGTATAAGCTTTATTATTCCGTTGGTTTTTATTTAAGTAGTCTACTTTAACTTTCGTAATTACATTACAGCTCGTTTAGCAGTACCATGAAATACATTGATGATGAGTTTATAGATTCTTTACTATCATTTGATAGAACAGTTTTAGTTAAAATTAAAAACCAATTGTTCAGAGATCAATTGAAGGTCTTTCCATCAAAACAATGTATTTTGATATGAAAAGTTGTGAAACTAAGTTTAAAATGTCATTTCAATCGTCAAATGATAGCTCCTAGTAAGCTGATTCCAAAAATATATTGTTTCCATACATTTTTTTTAAATAAGGGAGATAATTTGTTACTTCCGGTTTGAAAAATGTTACTTCCGATTATATTTGAATATTTACTTGACACTGATTCCAAAAATATCTGGTTCTATATACTTTTATATTAATAAAGTACAAAAAATAGCTACTTCCGGTTTACAAAAAGTCACTTCCGGTTGGTTTTTTTCAAGGTTAAATGGTTTGAGACCTTTTTCTAAAAGTTGTATATCTTTATCATGTATACATATAGAATAAAAGCAAAGGTCAAAATCTAGAACGTCAAATTAAGCTATGACCTTGAGATCAATTTCAAGGTCATAAACCAAGGACCTCAAATCAAAAGACCATAGGTCTTAATTATATTTAGTTAATGAGTTATATCACCAAACGCGTATTTTTAAATACAAGAGGGGAGAAAACTCCCTTTTACATTCAACGTACGCTTGCAATCAAAATTTACATCTTACGACATGTCGCAACTAACAATTTAGTAAAAATAATTTGTTGATATCTTATACAGTCTTTGGATATAAGTGAAAATAAGCCAAATTCAAATATTAGAATATGACCTTGACCTTTGACCTTGACCTAATTTTCATTTTTTGGGACCAAGGACCTCAAATCAAAAGATCCTAGGTCTCTATCACTTATGATTTATAAGATAGAAATTCATATCACTTATATCAGATGCATAAGGGGAAATAACTCTCATATGGAGCGGTCATATCGCTTCGGTCAAAATAGGACAAATCATGCGAAGGATATAACGAGCAATTTTGTAAAATAAATTTGTCATAATCTTTTACGGTTGCGAAGGAGATGTGATAACAAGGAAAACAGTGTTTGGGGAGATAACTCCTACAAAGAAAAGTATTCGTTTACGCAGGGTAAATTTCAAAAGCGCATAAACTGTTCGATATCATATACAAAATATCTAAGCGACATATTGCGAAACAAATGTTTATCGCAAGAACAAAATTAGGCGGAAGAAAAAAAAAAAATAATCAGAAGAAAAACAATAGGTCTTTCCACAGAAAAGTGGAAAGACCAAATAACAAGTGAATTAAATAAACGATATTAAAAACAACTGACATCAAGTTATATCAAGAACCTTTATCATGTAAACTGAAAAAAGTGTGTGCAATACAACGTCACAGATTCGTGTCAATTGTTGAAACTAGCCATGTAATTTCTGATTTTGAAACCATATAACGTTTTTAAAAATAATTCAATAAAACACATATAACACCAAAACAAATGCAATTTTCAAATAAGATAATTAAATTAATTTTCTTATGAATTTTCATGGGTACCATTAATTCAAAACATATTAGTCCATATACCTTAGAAATCTGTTAATCTTATAGTAATCTACAAATGCAAACCGTATTGAATATTACAAAACTCAGATCAGTTTTATGATCTATTTGCAGGTGTGACGACAAATATACCATCTGATCTAACGGAAATTCACTGGGGAGATGACTTGAAAGAAAGCTGGATATTACGGTAAGTTCAGGTTTTAAGGAAGGAATGGGACTTTTCTACACGTTTCTCTGATTTCAAATTAATGTTACCACTCTTGCCTATGAATAGTCTATTGATACAAAACATGTAGATATGTTTCAATCACCTTTTGTCAAAAACATACCGCTTGGAATAACACCTGAAATATATAAAAGTCAAGGCAAAACACAAGCATACTTTTAAGTAAATATTCACCAGATTTCATAGACTTCATGAAATGATACTCGATGTGATGACAGCGTTTTTATGTGTATGTAGTGCATCAATACAAGGTAATATTAAGTGAAGCGAGGAAAACAAAAATCAAGTTATCAAATTACCGTTATCTAGATCTATCAAATCAAACTGTATACAAGTATTGGTTATCGCCAGTGCAAAACGTTGTTGATGAGGGTAAAGTTAAGTTGCTTTTAAATTTTTATAATTTGGGTTTTCAAAAAAATTCAAACGTTCGCTAGCGTTGAAATATTATAATAACATGGAATGTACACATTTGAATATGAATGAACTGATTGTCAGCGTTTTGTTTATATTTGACAAAGTTGAAACAAGTCAGGTTTTTAACCAGGTGTGTATATCTTATATGAAGTGGTGTTCTCTTTGACAAACATTTAAATAACAACTTGTGTCGGCATAGCTTCAATGTAAAAAAGTAAATAAACCAGCATACAAAGCTTAAACGACAATTTAAAACTTAAGACAAAATCAAAGTTCAAATATCAAATAAATGGTAAACACTTGTTATAAGCCTTACTTTGCACAGGCGTTTCTTTGTCTGTTTCAGTGTGGCAAAATTTAGACTTACAGCTTGTTTTTTTCTCACTTGTATAACAGCCGCATACCATTTCATTATATTGACATCAATATAAAAACAAAACAAACATAAATAATGGGTAAAAATGTCAAACTATTAGGGACTGCAGTCAACAATGTGTTAAAATCTTAGTCACTACAGAAATAAAAAAAAGCAGCTATGTCAACAACAAAAATAAATCTCGGCTGTTGTCTGCTCTATGGTCGGGTTGTTGTCGTTTTGACACATTCCCCATTTCCTTTCCCAATTTTACTCTATATACAAGTCACATACGGTGTTGTTATACTAATAGAAGATTGCTTTATATGTCATTGGTAAAATTGTTATGTATTTAGTTAAAAGCTTTTTCATTTTCGTAAGACTAAAATAATTCTATATAACCCGTAAACAATCCTTTTCTTTTTGTATTTAAGAAACATTTAAAAAGTTTAATTTATTTCATAACCAAATACCGTCCCTGTTGAGTTGTTGAGAACCATTCATATCATACATGCCACTGTATATTTTGTCAAGTGATGTATCAATTGGGGTCTCAGGATGAGAAACATGTTTTCCTCGTGTATTTTTTTTTTTATAAAACTCTTAGCACTGAATTTTTTTGTCTAATCGTGTGACAATTAAACTCTGATGAACAGTTGCTTCATTAATAATATAACTGAAAATGGTCAAGTATAGAAAGTAGGAAATTCCTACTAACCTGATACCAGTTATAACTGTAATAAACGATAATAAGGGAAAACCAGCATTCAAAACAAAATAGCATTGTACGTAAGATGAAATACTTCATGAATCACACTACAAAATATGTACTTTAAACACTTGGATAACATGAATAACACTGCAGTGTGTCGGCGAGTAATTTTGATAGGCCACATGATCGACGATGGTCATTAATGTCTACTTCATCTCTATTGTTGGATGTATAAGGTTGCAAGATTGAAAGAAACTGATATTTGATTATATTCCAAATTTTTGTGGAAATCGCGTTGCTTATTCTTCAGTTTTCTATGTTATGTTATGTGTTCTATTGTTTGTCTGTTTGTATTCTTTTATTTTTAGCCAGGCGTTGTCAGTTTATTCTTAATTGATGAGTTTGACTGTCCCTCTGTTATCTTTCGTCCCTCTTTGATAATTAATAATAAATGTTTAACCGTGTTGGGTATGACATCTTATATACCTATATGGAGTTATTTTCTTTCAGAACGACAGGTCATTCTTTTTCAGAATCAACCCGGACGATACCATGTTTCAATGATATATGCTCCAAGGCATAAAATAATGTCAAAAATGACCTGTGTGAGGTCATTATTTTCCTTGATAAGCATGCAATCTATGATTTACTTCAAAACTTTATTCGTCTAATAGTTTTTTGTTGCCGATTTGGAAATTTATTTTTTAAAGTTCAATCGATGAAAGGTGTAAAACAAACCGTCATTGTAGTCCCGTATTTTAATTTTAGAAACAAATAACGTGAAGTTTTGTTAATTTATCGCTACAATAAAGAAACATTATCATATATGTCAGATGAATTTTAATGTAGTCTTTCATAAAATAAATCCAGATTTAACATATTCGTGTGTAAGATTTTGAAAATCTTATCGAGTCAAACTGAAAAGGTTGACTGATTTTTGGTTGCTTGCTTAACGTCCAGTGGAAAATATTTCATGCATGTTCAGAACGATACACACTGAATAGGAAATCATACTGTGACCTACATGTATTTATATTCGTCTTCGTGTCAGTTCTTAACTTTTTAAAATTTACGTATACCTTTTACCCTATCAAATGATCAACTAATAAGATAATTTAATATTCTATTGAATGTTATTAACGTAACTCACGAAAGGGTCAGGTGCGGAGGGTATATAATTATATCCAGATATCTTTTAATAAAATGTATTGCTATTCAAAAGACAATCTCATTCGATTCAAATAAAATTGTTAAAAAAAATAACCACTTTTCCGCGATAGAAATAACATAACAAATAGAAAAAAAACATACCCCTCCCCCTTTTCCATAAGTTACATTTGTATGTGGTACAATAAATTACTTACAATTACAATGTGTCTTGTATTTGTCATACACCGTTATCGGATGGTAACAATACATTTGTGTCTTACTTCATGCAGTTACAGTAATATTTTTATTGTGTATGGATAATAATTTTTTAAAGGTTTATATCTAAATTATTTAGTGAGTTTTATTTCACATTCTAAATGAGCCGCAGGGCGTATTTAAAACCTGAACGCATTAGAAAGGAATATCCCACTTTAGTGTTGTCGGTAAAATAGGATAATAAATTTTACAAAACTTTATAAAATTAATATTTTTTGACGGTATATAAGTCAGATAATGCATATTTTAAGGTTTTTCTTGTCGTAGAACACACCTCGGGGTGTCAGGATTGTTCAAAGAAAGACCTCCCTCCGGTCGGTCTTTCATTTGATCAATCCTGACACCCCTCGGTGTGTTCTACGACAAGAAAAACCTTAAAATATGCATTATCTATAACATATCTTTCTTTTTATTGAAACCGTATATTTCTAGTATAATAATTTTTGCCTCATTAGAATATCTGCTGTATTATTCAGCACATTATGTTTTTTAAAAGCATAAAACATGTCTAACATCTACTAACAAACAACCTTATACTGTTACAGTTATTAAATGCTGTGTGAGGGTTTTGTTTTCTGTTTTACAAAAATGGCATTTACCTTTATTTTATTTGACTATTCTAAACAGTTTTTACACAGAGAAGATAATCTTATAAGTTTCCAGCTAATTTGGTTTGCTTTTGTAGAGGATATTTGTCTAAATTTCTCCATATCTTTTTTTCGAGGTAGTTCCGAATTATACTGAATATTATATTTTATTGGAGCTATATCGTGTTGTTACGAATATTCGATAATTTTCAAAGATATGTAATATAGGATCTACTAATTTATTTTGTGCCGTAAATTTCTAAAGTACTGTTAATGCACTAACCAATTTTTTCGTTCCGGATGCAGGTTGACGTTTTTTATTTCAACTTTGAACGATTATAGAATAACTCATTTCCATCTTGTCAATTCTGAAATCCAGTTTATTTTATCTTCAATTATATTGTTTATAAAGTGGTTTATTTTCTTATGTTTTTGTTTTACATCCCGATAAATTTAATTGCATGCATTTTACATTTCCGAAGTTAGTGAAGAAAATAAGAATTCTGCTGTATTGAATTTTATATTTTCCAATAATTGTTGGTTAAGGATATCCGTTTCTATTTATTTGACTTGATTAAAAAGACGAAACGTGCGTCTGGTGTAATAAATGATAAGTCTGGTACCGTTTGTAACCATGTTGCACGTTTTAATTAAATTAAGATACAATTTTGAGAAATGTTCTATTTGCCATCATCGGAAACCAATACATTTTTCTAAAAAAATATCACATAATATTTGATATCAAGTCTATGTAACAACCATTCTACTATTATGTTGCAGATATCGGTTTATGATCCTAAAAACTTTGTCTTACTTTTGATTTATTTAGATTGAGAGTTGATGTTTATCAGACTCGAGCCTTCCTTTACTGACCCGCATCAGTTGATCCTTTTAATTAATTCTTTTTTCTCTCTCTACACATTTCTACATGATGTTGTTACAATCAATGATTTTGATATTAACACCCAGCTCTTGAATGTAATATCACGATATTTCCAAACCTCACAACACGCATTAATGTTCCTTATTTTTCTTACTATAGAGATTATATATTAACAATGTATCCATGCATGACTCCCAATGCTATAATTGTTTTTTTTTACTACATTTTGTTGTTAAATTTTGATGTTTGATTTCTTCAACGACCAAAAACATGTACACAAAGTTAACACTTTTCACATTACCCAGACCAACTTATAGATACATTTCAATTTGTAATAACAATGTTCCTTGTACTAATCGAAACAATATACGTGTTTATGTGTTGCCTTGATATTATTTTATACTTTGCAAGTATTGTATTTCTTAGCTCCAGTAGCATATTTATATCATTTAAAAAACTGAGAATGTCATACAATTGCAAGCTAGTGTTATTGGGTATTGCAGTAATAGAGTATTACACAACACCGAACTGACTATATGTAACATACTTGCAGCTTTCCATTAAGCAGCAAACAATGAAGAAAGAAAACAAGAACTTATAAGTTAGCACAGTTTCTTAATGAGACAATATTTGCCTTTGAAAGTGAAATTATATTTAAGGACCTTGCTTATATTAAGTAGCATATTAATTAATTAATCACAGATACATGTAAATGTCGTATAATAAAATAATGAAAGCATTATTTGGAAAACGTCAAACAATGCCATTTGTGGAGATAGAGATTATTTTGTGTCACCCAATCTAAGCTACATTGATAATTTCAAAGGTTTCATGTCTTAAATTACTTTAAGTAAGGATAACCCTAAATAGAAATGAAATAAAAGAAGTTACCGGGTAAGAAAATATAAATAAAAAGTAACCTTCATTGTTTACACTTTATCTTTCAGTTTTAATTCTTTATACAAGAATGGAGAGGAGATTGGTTTATATTCCTTAAATCTAGAAAAAATACAAGTCGGTGATAAACTTGGTATAATGAAAGCGTCAGACAGTACCCTACACTTTTACTTGAATGGTATCGACCATGGTAAAGCTTTTTATAATTTACCCGAAGGTAAGACCATTATATTGATTGGGATAATGCAATACGTAAATGTTAATATAATTTATTGGAGTTATTTGAGGAATCCAAATGTGATAATGTTAGTTGTAAAATTGATAGTGAAGTATCTAAATATATTTGTTTTATTTGAGGACTTTTACTTAGTCATTATTTTATGTTATAGAAATACTTTTTAAAATGTTTCTATAACTAATTCATCTTCTTACGGTTTTAACAATCGTGAAGCAAATACCGTGAAATGAGTTTTCATAGTAGACCATGTACTTTTCATATTGTACCATTCGTGCAAAAGTCATCGTTTGATGAACATGATGAAGTAGAAGTAGCGAAACGCCAGTCAAGATGATATCAAATCCAAATATAAGGTCAAAACCTCGAAAAAAATATCTCTTATATATACATGATATAGCTGATACATGGTTTAAGCTATGCATTGCACATAACAACTCATATGAAGCAATTTGTCTTTTGATTCCCATTCTAAACGTTAAAGAACACAGGATAAACACAAAACCAGCATTATTTTCGACCATATGATGGACGTTGTTTTTAACAAAATAGTGTATCAAATTAGAATGAATCAATCTGAGTGACAAAATGCAATACAAATGCTTATACATATTTACATGGTTATACATGTATGCATGGTTATACATATTTGTATATAAAAGAGGGACGAAAGATACCAAAGGGACAGTCAAACTGATAAATCTAAACCAAACTGACAACGCCATGGCTAAAAATTAAAAAGACAAACAAACAACAGCACACACGACACAACATAGAAAACTAAAGAATAAACAACACAAACCCCACCAAAAAACTAGGGATGATCTCAGGTGCTCCGGAAGGGTTGTCAGCTCCTGCTCCACATGTGGCACCCGTCGTGTTGCTTATGTGATATAAAACCCGGTAAATAGTCTAATTCGGTAGGTCACGCTCATGAAAGGGAAGGGGATTGTAGTTACGACGTAAGGAACATATCCGATATCATTTGTGAAACGGTTATTCCATAACGGTCAACCAACTCGTGATGGCGTCCGTAAAATTTACGAAGGGATGATTTCAACTTCACCATTCTTGGTTTAATAGCTTCCTTGTGAGCAGCAACCCTCTATCAAGAAAATAATGATAGGAAATGCAAGCACGGGAATATCGTATCAATTGGGAGATATATACCCTGTATGCGGCAGGTGCTGCTTGAATGTTGCTACTTAGAAATGGAAAGTTAACAATTGGAAAGCTGAAATCATCTCTTTTGTCGTAAAGTTTTGTTTTCAACCGACCCTCAGTGTCAATTTCTAGATGTATGTCAAGATATGAAGCCGACTTAACTGTATCTGTAGTATCCTTTATCTCTAGCTCGATTGGATATATGCGTTCCACATAGTCACCAAATTTTGATATATTTAGTGAAAGAACATCATCTATATAGCGAAATGTAGAGTTAAAGGATATTGCTAACTTCTTATCTTTCTTCCTCAAAAGTTCCTGCATGAAATTAGCCTATAACTACTTTTTGTTAAAATGCATTAAAGCAAATAAAAAAAATGTGTTTAAGCTCCTCTTTCACAACAGACAATTAACATATTCTCATCAGTTCGTATTACATCGTATGTCGTTTGTCAATTGACAGTTTATTTGGCCACTATCGTATTTGCGCTATATTGATTCAAAAATGTGTCCACCTTGGTAATTTACGAAGTTTCACAAAAAATTAAAGTACACATAATATGCAGGAATGGTCTAAATAAAATAACTTTATGAGAACCGTTATTTTACATTTGGTAAGGTACAATCTAACAACAACTTAAATGAAAAACCGTATCGGGCAACTGCTCTTATGATCTTTTTTTTTTATTTTCTTGGCAATTATTCGAAAGATATATCATATTCTGAAAAGCAAAAACCCATAACTTTTATTAAACTCATCATGGTGAATTCTCTAGCAGTAATAATCCATAAGCATATCAAGTAATAATAGTTTCCACTTTGTTTTTTTCCGCTTATCATTAGCACACTATAGATAAAGGAAAACTTCCAAGTGTGAAAATCATTAGAATTACACTATCTTTATGCACATACGAGTAAGTATAAGAGAAATTAAGTCACGGAAATGAAGTTGTCAATCTTCTTAGAAAGTAATTGACAATTGTATCATATTCGTGCTTTTGGCCAAGCAAAAACAACCTTATCTGATGTGCAGTAGTTGTCATTTGTTTATGTAATTTTTACGTGATTCTCGATTCTTGTTGTTTTATATAGATTGGATAATTGGATTTCACGTTTGAATGGTTTTACACTTTTAATTTTGGGGCCCTTTCTAGCTTGTTGTTCGGTGTGAGCCAAGGCTCTCTGTTGAAGGCCGAACCTTGACATATAATGGTTTACTTTTATAAATTGTTATTTGGATGGAGAGTTGTCTCATCGGCACTCATTCCACATCTTCCAATATCTTTTAAACTATTGAACATAGACATACATCGTGGAAAAAACTAGAAAAGAATCAAAATTGCCGAAAATGTTTGCCAAAACTGGGCCAATAGTCCGACTAACATATTTTTGTTCTTTTTTCGTGGTGTGACATAATTTTGTCAGCAAATGATAAATATTAACATTGACAAACATCGCCGTTATCGACTCCATACTCAAAATGTGGATTTTCCAAGTCAGCAGTCTGCGTTTTAGTTGTTTGTTGTTGACTTTTGCGGTATTCGTATTTAATCTGTTGTTTAATAATTAATTATGATGTTGAACGTTGGTTGATCTATTGAATTATTTCTAATTTTGCTTCGACGGTGTTTAACTTACTTTCCGAAAAGCATTATGCTTGTTGTGTTTTTTATTCTGATTCAGAAACGTCATTAATCTTTGTTAGTTGCCTTTCTCCATCCCCCCCACCACCCCACCCAGTTTTATTCCAGATGTTCTCGTTAATTGATGCAGTATCAATCAGTGTTGATTGAAATACAGCCATTTGTCGACATTTATGTGCTGTTATTGTTATTATGTTTAAAAAACCCAGATGTAATATGATCACCAATGGCCATACTGTCCACTAAACTTTAAATTATCTGGATGCAGCAATGATTTGGAACCTTACGACCTTAAAAAATAAAAAAAAACTTTACTTTTCAGTTGTTTATGGTGTCGTTGACATTTGTAGAAATTGTTGCCAAGTTTCTATCATTAACAAAGGTAAGCTATGCATACATTTCTTACAAATATTTATCAAAAATTAACCAAAAAGATATGTCTATCGAACTCAGATTGACTGACATGAGAAACTAACGATAGTTTAACAATAAATAATTCAAATAAATATAATAGCACCAACACTGCCCTCATTGAAATCGCCATTCATGTCTCTGAAATAACATTGTATCACACTTCAGTCAAAATTGATAGAATTGCGTGTGATCGTTGGCATTCACTTAGACTAATTAAATAAGACTGTCACAAGATTTAACAATGTTCACCAGAAAGTAATTATCTGACCTTGATGAAAATGTGTTAATGAAAAAAAAACACATTTAGAATTAGCATTATAAAAGCCCTTAATAAATTGCACAGTTATATCGTATAACTTTATCTAACATGTTGACCGTAGAACAGATTATTGCAGTTAAAACTGTAACAATCATTCCGGTCATCTTTACTTGTTGCTATGCTTTATTTGTTTGGCTGGGTTTGGACTGGATACAAGAACTTATCACATGAGTTCCCCTTAATGTTTATGTGTTTTGTTTTGCGGTAAATTATTTATTATATGTCTGCGCTGACGAGAGCTATAAGATAGTTTTAATCATCGGTAATTTGTACATTAATGCAACGCGTAAGGATCTACTTTCCCCTTTCATTCACAAAATTGCGCGAGATCTTTTTTTTCGTAGACACGCAAGAGATTTTTGGCGAATGAAACACTTGACATTGTTTGAAACTTTCATAAAGTCAGTTTAGCCTAGTTTGTTGAACGATTGTTCTGAAAATGTAAACAGAAAATGCACGAAAAACCCGATAGATTAAAAAAACAAATCTTTAAAGATATATCGTCCATGCTGAGTTTTTTGTCTTACAATACCTGTGCTGTTCCAAGTAGTTTTATTTTTCTGTTTCTTGAGAAGTGTTACCTGTTCAGTCACTATAAAGTGGTTCAATTCATATTTAAACGCAACACATAAATAGTTACCAAAAAGGTATAGCTATCGCATGAGAGAAGCTAGAAAAAAAATGAAATTTACGCATTTTCGACATCTGTGTGTGAATATCATATACAATTTTTAAAAAATGTGGCTGCATTGTCAATATAAAGACATATATTCACAGAACACCGATCTATAAAAGTCTGCTTTGACCAGAATTGTAGCCTTTATAAGGGTTGATTGTGACCCGGGTCGCCTACCCCTAAATTCGCTTCTTAAATTAAAAGTAACCACAGAGCCTTTAAACTCCAAGTTTCATATTTCTGGTCCGTGTGGAAAATAAATGAACATGAACATGACTTTGAAAAAGCAAGAATCATCAGCTAAAGTTTAGTGACGTCTATATAAATGTTTGAAATAATTATGAAGTCGACAGGAAATGAGCTTGTACAGATAATCTACAGTCAGCTTGCATTGCCTCCTATATAAATGTCTCCTCACAGTGCTTTCTTAAAATTATTTGAAATCAATGTCACCATGATCGATGAACACTGAGCGAATAATGACAAAATAAATATAATGTTATCCACTAAACTAAGTAAACTATAATGATAACTTGTCGTTGAACTCAAAATGATGATCGATGAAAAATCTGCTGATTCATATCATATCATTCTTATTTCTGACTATCACTATAGTCTACGCTGATGCTTTGTGAAAAATAAAGAAGTTTGACTTACCGGTATGCTATCATTATATTTGCCATTGCTAGTGTCATGTCCAAAGCAGAATATTAATGAAACGCATGCAACAATTCCTTTTCAATACTTTGTGCAATAGAACGCCATACTGCACTGTGACAAAATTTCAAATGACGTAATGCAGCCTGTGACGTCAAGTGTGATTCGCCGTGATTCGACACCAAAAGGAATTTCGTTTGTTATTTTCTTTATTATCATGATTATTGTATTGACTTTTTTTTTTAAATTACCGATAAACAGAATAAAGGACTTTCGTGCTCACCTGATATTTTACTGTGATTAAGTCAGTATCAAAAACAAAAAGTCCTTCATTCTATATTTATAACGTTTTTCTTTTGTTTTTATCATCCTTTTGTATCTCCTGGATTTATATTTCGATTGCATTTTTAATGGTTAAGTAGCATACAACCCAAATCCTGCAAATGGCAATACATGCACGAAACTTCGTATACACATGCCTTGCGGCGAATCTAATCATATTTAGAGGGTAGCCACGACAATAAGCTATCCCGTCATGGTGGCTATCTTTGATTTTAGAAATGAAATCTTTACAGGTAAAAGACATCAAAGATATGTTTCTTTTGCATGCGTTTTTGCTTTTACTTCATTCAAATTGTTATAAGAGACAGTGAATAAGGGTTTATTTGTTTATTGCAGTACTAAAACATCACTTCAAGTACAATTTTGGTCGATGACTCACTTGCGCTTTTAAAAATATCTTACATTTGATCAATCCTTCCACACACCAATGTTTAACTCGCAGAATGTTGATGAGTATTAATTTCACTCGTTGTTTTTAGGTTGATCTTTGGACCTTATTTATAATGAATTATCAATTTTAAGTCTTTACTTGGCATCCGTCCGGAACCATTGCTTGGCATCAGTCAATTGTGAGATTGCTTGACTTTGTTGAATGACATTACTTAATGAAACAGCAAAATTGTTCAGCAAAATAACATCTTCAAGTAAGCAAACACGACAAAAATGCCCTCATAATCTATTTTAAACATTTTTTTGCAAATTTTTGTTATCTTTTACAAAAATCTTCTCTGAAACTATAGAGACAAATGTAACTAAACTTAGCCACATTCATTATATAGGTATATGGTTAAAAGTAATTGTCAGATGATTCCGCCTACCAACCATTATGACTGAAAAGAACGTATATGTTCAGAAATAATTATATCTACCAATTATCCATATATGTAAGAAAAGTTTTTTTACTCTGATTTAGAGTAATGTTTCGCAATTTGATTGGCTAATGTTTTCCTAATAAAGTTCAGTACAATTGTTTTATAACGTCAATCGGAATTATTTTCCTTATGTATAACATCAATTGGAAATATCTTCCTTATACCAATGACCTAATAAAACAATATCAAAATTAAGTGTCTTGATAGTCCGAATATTTTTAATTTTCACAGTTTTTATATAAAAATATAAAAAATATATATGTTTGATATTGTCCAAATATTGAATTTGAATAAACTAATATGTAATATTACAAAATCAGGATAAGTTTATTAAACAGTGTTCTATTGTTCTAATACGATATGAATTGTATTGACCAGAGGAATTCTCCTATTAGGACAATTAAACACTGTATGTAACTTTAAATCACAAAAACTATCAGTAAGGCAATATCTATTAATAAGTCAAAGAAACTATACAGACAAAAAGATCAGTAATATAGGTTCAACAAAATATAGATGTCTGTCTTGAAGTCTATTCTCGTCTTCAATGTTGAAGAGTGTGCTTGATAATAGACTAAGTTGAAGGACACCGGCTCTTTTAATCCTCTAGTTTTGTTATATAACTTAATCTCTGAGACTTTTCAAAATTGTTTTCGTTAGAATATTTTGATAAGTGACTATATTTGTTGGTAATCAAACATATCAAATATATTTTACCGACTTGCAATACTGCGATCCTGAAGTTTAATGTGCGCATTGTGTGTGTAAATGCATTGGTTAAGCTTCACCATGAACAACATAACTAATATTTATGAATATGAAAACCGTTTCTGATATTATGAGACACACAATTCTCAATTGTTCCTCCTCAAAGAGACACAATTTTCCATTTCGTTCATATGAAAATATGTGCATATTCAGCTGTTAATAGAGTTCTCTTGAATTTTGTCAAATAACAAAGGAGGGTGTATTTACACTCACTGCTTAATCTGTAATCCAATGACATGAGCTATTTATTTTTAAGTATTTTTGTTATGTATGTCTGCTTGACATTAATATCAGGGGTTGTTACTTAACTAACATTACAAAACTTGAAGATCTTTTCTACGTGTATGGAAATATCTTCATTTTAAGAAAGCAATTCCTTTAAAAATAGTATGGTATTGGTTTGAAAATAAGAGAAAAAAAAATGAGCAGCTAATGAACAACAAATGGAAAGTAGCAATCACTTGTCACATTTTAGCTACATTTAACGAACAAATAGGAAAATTATAAATTATGGTCGTACTTAGTTCAGTCTCCTATTTCCAGAATTTATATTATTTTTTATATATTCTACCAATTCTAACCCGATACATAAACTGTTAAATGGAATGCTATAGAAATATCGTTAACGTCCATCTTTATGACCTAACTGTTATATATTGGCTTCAGATTGTAATTCGAAGAAGGGAAACACAGAAAATAGAGGTCGATATAATTTATTGTTTACTTTTTTCGACATCTCGTTTTGATGGGTAGTTAATTGTTCCTATCAGCAAATGAATACATTGATAAATATTTATTGTAATCGCTACCCCATATTGTTCTATTGCTAGTGATACCAACGTATATTATATTAAACGTTGATTTCAACTGAACTGTTAATCAACAGTAATAGGCTATTTCATCCAAACAGTTAATTAAAAACAACAATACGGTGCATGAAGAACTTGTAATACAAAGCAATAGCGTTAAACTACTTTTTGAAGAAAATTTATTTGTCTGCTCTTGCATTCTTGAATGTCTTTAAACACAATGTTGTTCAATACATTCAGTTATTATGTGTGTGCAAACTTTACATTATTTGTGCCTATACCAAGTCAGTTGTTATTCATTCGTTTAATGCGTTTGAAGTTTTGATTTTTTCCATTGCATTAGGTGCTTTTCGTTTTGATATTTCCGTGGAGTTCATTATTTTTGTGAATTAAATTTTTCCTGTCATTTAAAATAAAAAATGCGTGATATTTTTAACAGTTTTTCGTAGTATGCCCATAACAATAGTCAACATACTAACTAATACCCATAACAATAGTCAACATACTAACTAATGCCCATAACAATAGTCAACATACTAACTATTGCCCATAACAATACTCAACATACACAATAATATCTATAATAAAAGTTAATGTATCAAATAACTGACACAAGCAGATGTACAAAAAATCTACATCAACATTTTGCAACATTTAAATGTATCTTTTTTTTAACATCCGTCACATGTAAATACTTGGTGAATACACATATCAATCAACAAGCAGTCTTTATATAACACAAGTGAATAAATACATTATTTACAGCCAATATCACAATTTGAAATACCTTTTTATCATCAGAATTTGCTACAGAAGCTGGAGCTGGAGCACAGGTGGCTATCAAAAAGGCGCATAATTTCAGCGGGAGACCAGCAGATTGGAATGTATGTATAAACATTACCTTAGTATAAGCATTTTTTCTAAAATCCTCGCACGTATATAATTATATTTAATTTGGAACATATCCAACGATGAATGTCTTCTAAAACGTTCGTGACTCAAATGAATAGTTCAACACGCGAAGAACATCAAATTGTATACATGAGGTGTTGGGTTTGATAAATATTTTAACGGTGAATGTATTGATTGAAAATCGAGTTAGTATTAAAATTGCGATTTTTAATAAAAAAAAAAAAAAAAAAACATATCAAAATGTCTTACAATTTTAACGTATGAATATTTAATGTTAACATATTTACCAATAATAATGTTTTTTTTTTTATTTTAATTTTGGACTTTAATGAGTAATATATTCACTGGTCGAAATGGTGAGTGTACCATACCAGCAGCAAGGGTGGCTTTAAATCAACATCTCTGTCAAACAACTAATATTTAAATTAAATCGAACACTATCTACTACCAAGGTGCAATCAGCATGATGATACATCTTTCCTTGTTAAGGGATGATTTGTTGGAGTTTGCGATACATAAATAAAACGATCTGCAATGTTTAGAGAATATAATTCTGTGAGGACAACATTTCGATAAAAAAGTAGGTTTTCATCTAAGATATTTTTTGCAAATACCCACAGTGCTTTGACGTATATGTCTTTTTAGTGTGAGCACTTAGATATATTTCGTTTCTGCTGTTAACATGGTTAAGCCTTGCAATTAGAAGTCTATAAATAGTTTGTAGTTACATGGATGAGGGTTTGATTACAAAGGATGTAAATATGTGTCCGCCCTGAGATTTAGATAATCAAGCAATTTGTACACACACGTATATTATTCTGTTGCTATAAATCTAAACAGTCTGAAAATGTTGATACATATCAACAAATCAGAATAGAGAGTGTGCATAAATGTCGCACTTATATTCTTTACATATGCTAGATATATGGTTTGTATCAACAAGATTAGTAACTATATTGTGAAACATTAACCTATGTTGTGAAATTAATTAAGCATTTTATATATGTTGTTTCTCTCCAGGTGCAAACAGTTTGTGAGTTCATAGAGTCAATACCTAACTGTGCGCCGTATGTTGAGAAATTCAGATCAGAACAAGTCAATGGGACTGCCTTATTAGCACTCGACAAAAAGGATCTAAAAGAATTTTTCGAGATGCCTTTAGGATTAGCCGTCAACGTTTGTTTGCATTTGAAGAAGTATGAAGAACAAAATAAATGAGACACATTTACGCATTCTATATTTGTACATACGAATCTTGTAGATTTGTAACATAGACTGTGTGTTTCAATTGTTTTGTATTTGACCTTTAATATGAACAGAGGTTGGAATCATCAAATAAAAGAATACAATTCATGTCTAAAATAGATGATTTTATTATATATTCATACATGATGTTTAACTTCCAATACATATACTTTCTAGGATTCTTATGTTCACTGCACTCTTTTAAAATAGTGGAATTCACATCGAAAAGTAAGATTATTTTCAAAATAGCAACCACTCAATTCATTAGAACCGTTTATAATGTCTCGTTGTAGCGTGATTGCCTAAATTGCAGAATTCCTGGGTTTGAACCTTGAAATCGTAAAACTAAATACTTTCAAATTAGTATTCTTCATTTAACATATTGTGTCTAGGTAGGCAGAATGTCTTTCTGAGAAAGGTAACTTAGTAGAATACATTTAGCACGTTGAAAGGTAGTTCATGTTTTTTTTTTCAGTACAAAGCAAGGTTAATATCGTAACGCAATTACTTTACACATTGTTGACCTTAATTTTGTGTGCTCACCATGCAATACCATCTAATTAACTGGTGGAAGCAGTCTACATAATTGAGGTGGTCTATTGAGCAAACAACGGAAAAGGAGTGATTTTAATAGTTCGTTCCCGTATTGTGCTGCTTTATCACTGTCACAGATTAGGGAAGGGTTGGAATCCCGCTAACATGCTTGACCTCGCCACATTCTGTTTGTATGTCCCTGTCCCAAGTCAGGAGCATGTAATTAAGTAGTTGTCGTTAGTTTATGTTATACATATTTGTTGTTTTGTTCGTTTTTTGTACATAATTAAGGCCCATCATTTTCTTGTTTGCATTATTTTACATTTTCATTTCAGGGCCTTTTATAACTGACTATGCGGTATGGGCTTTGTTTATTGTTGAGGGTTACCTGTAGTTGTCAATTTCAGTGTCATTTTGGTCTCCTGTGAACATTGCCTCATTGGCATCGCCATAGACATCGTTGTTATTCCTTTGTCCGAAATAGTAGTATTCGACAAAAACCCACGTAAGCAACTCAATAAATGTTGATACGATTACGATACATGTAGTTTGTGCTTAATTGACAGTGGCTAAGGTGCCTGCTCCGGCAAAGTAGTGATTTACATGAAGTTTTGCTATTTTGCCAGTCTTAATTAGGATTGCAAGATAAAAGTAATAATTAAGAATAGAATAAATGTAGAAACATACATTTTAACAAGAAATCTCTATACAAAAATGTCTTCTTTAAAAAAATATTCAAATTGATTTCCTTTACTTTTAGAATAAGTAGTTTCTAAAAATGTGTATCTATAAATATCTAAAAAGAAAAGCATAAATATCAAAATACATACTAGTACTTTTTTCTTAAATGTAAAGTATAAAATAAAGCATTAACATTTAAATTTATACTAGTACTTTTTCTTTGATAGAAAGACTTAAATATATTTCTTAAAAGAAAAACATATAATATATACACATCAGAAAAAAATACAAACCCATAAAAAAATCGATATTTTGATTAACCCTTTTTTTTGTTTTAATAACATAATAATTTTATCCATCAAAAATTGCTTGTTACAAAAACTGTCAAGATTTCAAGACTACTCAGGGAATAATCAGCTGATTAGATATACATTTAATTAAGTCAACAGTTACTGTAGAATAAAATAAAAGTATTATATTAGTTTTGAAACAAAAAGTAACACCCAACAACTTCAAACTGCTTGACGAGTGTTACAAAACCAGTGCCTTGTTTATTTTATGATTTTCTTTTGAGTCTAGCACCAAAAAGTTGCTGCCACTGCAGACATGAACTGAACACAACATTTGTTTCTTTTGTGTCTACATCACTTTTGAAGACTGAAATGCAGATATTTATAGATTGTCGTTGATCATCTCAACGAGATTGATTTTCTCGCTTGAGCCGGTAACACAGAATTTCTCCAAATAACATCAATAACGTCTGATTGTAACTGCAACGTTTTCATTTTATATCCATTTGATGCTGCAAATAACTGATTTACCACAAACTGATCATTGCTAAAATGTTTAACGCACAATCTTGATGTGTTGGATTGCTGAAAGTTCTTCCGTTTCACTTTGATTGTCTGTCCATAGTTTACCTCGTCTGTCATCTTTAAGAAACTCAAATAATCCTATTCCTAGAACTGACCCAGTTTTTTTTGTAATATAGGATCTCGCTGATTTTTTTTCTTTCTATAAATGAACTTTATCATATACGTAACAGGAAACTAACAAAGAAATCATACCACAACTACTTATATTTTGTGTACTTTGTACCGGATTTTTTTTCAATTATTGCAAATAAGTTGACTTAGAGAAGGCATCATTATCAAACTATTAACTACTCCAAATACGATGTAAATAGGTGAAAAAAGAGCGACGAAAAATACCAAAGGGACAGTCAAACTCATAAATCTAAAACAAACTGACAACGCCATAGCTAAAAATTAAAAAGACAAACAAACAACAGCACACATGGCACAACATAGAAAACTAAAGAATAAACAACACGAATCCCACCAGAATACTAGGGGTGATCTCAGGTTCTCCGGAAGGGTAAGCAGATCCTGCTGCACATGTGGCACCCGTCGTGTTGCCTACGTGATAACAAATCCGGTAAATAATCTAATTCGGTATGTCACATTCATGAAAGGGAAAGGGATTGCAGTTACGACGTAAGGAACATACCCGATATTATTTGTGAAACGGTAATTCCATAACGGTCAACCAAAACGTGATGGCGTCCGTAAAATTTACGAAGGAATGATTTCAACTTCACCATTTGGAACTCTTGGTGTAATAGCTTACTTGTGAGAAGCAACCCTCTATCAAGAAAATCATGATAGGAAATGCAAGCACGGGAATATCGTATCAATTGGGAGATATATACCCCGTATGCAGGTGCTGCTGGAATGGTGCTACTTAGAAATGGAAAGTTAACAATTGGAAAGCTGAAATCATCTATTTTGTCGTAAAGTTTGGTTTTCAACCGACCCTCGTTGTCAATTTCTAGATGTAAGTCAAGATATGAGGCCGAATTAACTGTATCTGTAGTATCCTTTATCTCTAGCTCGATGGGATAGATGCGTTCCAAATAGTCACCAAATTTTGAAGTATTTAGTGAAAGAACATCTATCTTTCTTCCTAAGAAGTTACTGTATAAAGTCAGCCTAATAATGATAAAGAAAGAAGTCGGCAAGTAGAGGGGCACAGTTTGTTCAAATTGGAATGCCGACAGTCTGTTGAAAAACACGTCCTCCGAACGTAACAAATATTTGGTTAATCAAGAAATCAAGGATCTTGATACTGTCAGTTTTACCCGAGGGTATCACCAGCCCAGTAGTCAACACTTCGGTGTTGACATGAATATCAATAATGTGGTCATTTTTATAAATTTCCTGTATAAAAAACTTTGAACTTTTTGAAAAACTAAGGATGTTCTTATCCCAGGCATAGATTACCTTAGCCGTATCTGGCAATACTTTTTGGAATTTTGGATCCTCAATGCTCTTCAACTTTGTACTAGTTTGGGTGTATAAAATATTTTTGATTTGAGCGTCACTGATGAGTCTTATGTAGACGAAACGGGCGTCTGGCGTACTAAATTATAATCCTGGTACCTTTGATAGCTATTTACACCACTGGGTCGATGCCACTGCTGGTGGACGTTTCGTCCCCGAGGGTATCACCAGCCCAGTAGTCAACACTTCGGTGTTGACATGAATATCAATAATGTGGTCATTTTTATAAATTTCCTGTATAAAAAACTTTGAACTTTTTGAAAAACTAAGGATGTTCTTATCCCAGGCATAGATTACCTTAGCCGTATCTGGCACAACTTTTTGGAATTTTGGATCCTCAATGCTCTTCAACTTTGTACTAGTTTGGGTTTATAAATATTTTTGATTTGAGCGTCACTGATGAGTCTTATGTAGACGAAACGCGCGTCTGGCGTACTAAATTATAATCCTGGTACCTTTGATAGCTATTTACACCACTGGGTCGATGCCACTGCTGGTGGACGTTTCGTCCCCGAGGGTATCACCAGCCCAGTAGTCAACACTTCGGTGTTGACATGAATATCAATAATGTGGTCATTTTTATAAATTTCCTGTATAAAAAACTTTGAACTTTTTGAAAAACTAAGGATGTTCTTATCCCAGGCATAGATTACCTTAGCCGTATCTGGCACAACTTTTTGGAATTTTGGATCCTCAATGCTCTTCAACTTTGTACTAGTTTGGGTTTATAAATATTTTTGATTTGAGCGTCACTGATGAGTCTTATGTAGACGAAACGCGCGTCTGGCGTACTAAATTATAATCCTGGTACCTTTGATAGCTATTTACACCACTGGGTCGATGCCACTGCTGGTGGACGTTTCATCCCCGAGGGTAATACCAGCCCAGTAGTCAACACTTCGGTGTTGACATGAATATCAATAATGAGGTCATTTTTATAAAGGAGTAGGTTCAGTAAGACCCCTTTTTGGCCCCAAAATATAGCAGTTTTACAAAATTGTTAAAATGTAAACCTTTAGTTATTTATTGGACAGTAGAATGCTTCTACTACATAAATATGGGCTGTTTTTGACAATACAATGCCCATATATCCGGTACTAGCACCATTAAGTCATGCTAAATTACTGAAATCCTCATAATTCTAGCATTTTAGTTAAATTTTAGACGGTTTTCGTGTAAAACGAAAGTGGCCGCATTCGTGTTCATCCTTAATATTGAAATGCAAGTTGTATTTTATGTTAATACATAACATATATAAAGGTTGAGGATGAACACGGATGCGGCCACTTTCATTTTTACCAAAAACCATCTGAAAAGTGACATTTTTCGGCATATTAGGTAGATTTTTCATATTTGAGCTTGAATCGGATCGTTTTTAATGACTAAATCTGTTAAAATCTTTCACATGAACTAATTAATTCAAATAAAATAGACACTTAAGTATTCAAAAAGTAGTCAAAATCTTTCGTCAGATGAACCTGAAATTTGAGGCAAAAATCAGTCCTTACCGGACCTACTCCTTTCCTGTATAAAAAACTTTGAACTTTTTGAAAAACTAAGGATGTTCTTATCCCAGGCATAGATTACCTTAGCCGTATCTGGCACAACTTTTTGGAATTTTGGATCCTCAATGCTCTTCAACTTTGTACTAGTTTGGGTTTATAAATATTTTTGATTTGAGCGTCACTGATGAGTCTTATGTAGACGAAACGCGCGTCTGGCGTACTAAATTATAATCCTGGCACCTTTGATAGCTATTTACACCACTGGGTCGATGCCACTGCTGGTGGACGTTTCGTCCCCGAGGGTATCACCAGCCCAGTAGTCAACACTTCGGTGTTGACATGAATATCAATAATGTGGTCATTTTTATAAATTTCCTGTATAAAAAACTTTGAACTTTTTGAAAAACTAAGGATGTTCTTATCCCAGGCATAGATTACCTTAGCCGTATCTGGCACAACTTTTTGGAATTTTGGATCCTCAATGCTCTTCAACTTTGTACTAGTTTGGGTTTATAAATATTTTTGATTTGAGCGTCACTGATGAGTCTTATGTAGACGAAACGCGCGTCTGGCGTACTAAATTATAATCCTGGTACCTTTGATAGCTATTTACACCACTGGGTCGATGCCACTGCTGGTGGACGTTTCGTCCCCGAGGGTATCACCAGCCCAGTAGTCAACACTTCGGTGTTGACATGAATATCAATAATGTGGTCATTTTTATAAATTTCCTGTATAAAAAACTTTGAACTTTTTGAAAAACTAAGGATGTTCTTATCCCAGGCATAGATTACCTTAGCCGTATCTGGTACAACTTTTTGGAATTTTGGATCCTCAATGCTCTTCAACTTTGTACTAGTTTGGGTTTATAAATATTTTTGATTTGAGCGTCACTGATGAGTCTTATGTAGACGAAACGCGCGTCTGGCGTACTAAATTATAATCCTGGTACCTTTGATAGCTAATTAGAGAATTTTTTGTTTGAATCAGAGTGATCCTTAACAAAGTAGGATGTATCGCTTCCTAAGAGAAGATGCTTGTGTCTACGTTGGCCATTCTTTTTTATGAAGCAAAGCAATACCAACTCTTTCAATTTGTCTCTTAGTTTGGAATGTGGAAAGAGTAGAAAAGTTAAATGTTTTAATACTGTTACAAGATGAAAGAGAGTTAGATTGTATGTACTCTAAAAGATCTATGGAATTTTTAAGTATCCACATCTGATTCACGCCACCTCTAGAATAGGCAGTTTCACAATAATTTTGAAGCCCGTCTTTGGTTGCTGATAAAATAGATGTTATTAATTTAGAAAGAGGTTTCGTGGAGCACTTGGACGACCCAGCAATATACCGTTGTTTGTAAGGACACTTATATAGTTTAGGTATCCAATACAGTGATGGAAGATCCAGTTTTTCATCTTTGGTTGAAATTCCAAGGGACACAGAACAGACCTATGGTTATCCAGGATTTCCTCTTTGGTAAGTGTCGTGAGGGTATATGCTGAGTTTCCAAGTAAATTATCAATACCTAATTCGCTTATTAAGCAGTTAATGTAATGAGTTTTACACTAAAAAACGATGTTGTTTGGGGTTTTATCTGCGGGGACAACAACATATTTGTCATGGAGGTAGGAGAGGTGTTTTGCAACAATTGGGTCTTTAAAGATTGACGTAGCATGGGCATTGATAGACCCATTCAGTTTCTTAATTCTGATTTGTATCAACGACCTCACTGCCTGAATCCATTCGGAAAGAGTATCTACGTCTTCCTTCTCGCGCTTAGCCCATTGCCTAGCATAATCCTCAACTGAATCCATTAAAATTTTAAAGTTGTATTTCCAATTGATGAATTTAGCCTGACGAAATTTCGGACCTTTCGATAACACATTTCGTAGAGAAGTGGTATTAACAATGTTGAGGTCACCGGTAATAATGTGCTATCATGAGGTTTAGACTTGAAGTCGTCAATATCGAGATCCTGCAAAACGTGTTTGTAATTGAAAAATTTAGTTGGAATAGGTTTGGTATAGGTATAAGAAATGATTAGTACAGACTGGTCTTTGAAATAAGGAGGTTGTTTCGATTGAATTTATGATGAAGGATACTGCATAAGTTGACGCCATCGAGACCTTTGTTGGCAAAGGAAAAATTAAGGAAAGATCTTTTCTCTTTTTCATCTTTGCCAATGCGGACTGGCTTGAAAAGTCTGTGACGAGCAATATCCGAAATTATAGCTTCAAGTTTGTATTGGTTTGAATGAGGGTTTGTAACAGTGGATTCCAAACATAAATTGAGCAGAGAATGAAGTTTTGAAAGGGGTAACGAATAAAGTTTCGTGCGAATGTGATGAAAACCTAACGGTTTTTGTATAAATGGCAGCAAGTCATTATTAGATACATCATGCAGAGAAGGTGATGTATAATGTCGATGACCATGACTCCCTCGACGTCGAGGAGTCGAGTTGAAAGTATTCACCGAGTTACACGAAGGACTAGATAGAATACCTATACCATCCATTTTGTCATTGCAACCATAAGGTGTCACAGTTCCCAATTGTCTAATGCAGTAGTCCTCTTTTTGGCTACAGAGAGTCGTTGAAAGATTAGGATTGTTAGAGCTATGGTATATTTTCTCGATAATGCGAACTATCATAAAAACGATGGAATGATCGGGTTGATTGAAATGCTGGTATAGAATGTCGTTAGCATTGAGGTTAATGTCTGATCTTTGACCGCACATACGTTTGTTTAGCCTTACTTTCGTTTCATCGACGTACATGTATACCAATTCGCAAAGGTTGCACTCCAATCCGTAGACGACATTTATCGATTTACAATTCAGATCACCGTAACTTCTGGTAAAATATGACTGTTGTTCAAATTGCTAGTGAATTCAGCATCTGTAATTCAAATTGCACAAGTTTTGCAGCCTTTGGTCTCACATTTCGAAATGTGACAGTGTTGTACTGTGTCATCAAAAACCAAAATGTCTTTAAGGAGAACTGAACATGGCAGTATATGTGTCATATTGCTGTTGTCACTAGGACGATGATCTGAATGAGTCATGTTTGAGATATTTGTCATGTCTGATGATGAGGAGATGTAATAAGTGAAAGGGTGATACGGAAACTCCAATATTATATATTATCAATCACTTAATACTGTTATTGCAGGTCGATGAGTTATTAAATACGACAATTAAACACTCAATATCAGACTATAAAAACACTTGTTTCAGACAGACTTTCAGACTTATTGTAATTTTCCAAATTAGTTTGTTCATATGAAAAAACAAGAACAGTTCGTTTGTTCATTTTTTAGTCAGCGGTTTTGCACTTTCTCATTTGACAATAACGATGTATTTATATCTATGCTAACATGTATAAGGCGACTGCTCGAGATATGGAAACAAATCGAGAGAGCAAAAGAAAACAAAACTAACTTCGAATGAGCTTTTAGTATTGTGCCGGTAATATAAACAAATATCATTATATCTGTGATCAGGATTAAACTATAATAATTTACTTGGATGGAGATCTGTTTCTTCAGACAGTATTTGTTTTAAAAAAATCTGTTATATTAAGTAATGATACTGAATTGTCAGTTTGAATTTACTGATGAATGTGAATATTCCTTTATCATGTTTAGTGTCTTCAATCTATATCAAATTCACAACTTATCATATAGAGAAATTGACAATACCGGATAACTTTTATTTCGTCAAAAAAGGTGTAAGCATTATGTTGTCATCTTAATGAATTATCTGATTATACAAACAACACGTTTTATTTTAAATAATTGTGATATAGTTCATGACGTGTATTGCCAATTTGGGAATATTGTCAGTCAGACTTTTCGATGATGCAATACATACCATACTTTCAATTTGGTTCATGGATCAATTGTATAAACGATAAAACCTTTAATCATTTTAAAGACACCAGACAGGGCTATGTCCCACATCACTAAGAGAGTGATGAAGAAGATGATTTCTCCTCTAAAAACAGTGAGAATCTCTATCTCTATCTACAGCCGTGAAACTGACAGAACAGAATGTTTCGCAAGAGAAGGTAGTTGTGAATTCCGTATTAATCTTTTCTATTACTATCTCTCTCATATTCTTTGGCGTTATACTAGTGCAAAACAAGTATGTGAATAACTGTAATTAATTAAGACATTATCATTTCAATCGGAGAATGCGTGGTCAATAATCGTGCATACACCTAAAAGCACTTTCATATGATATTTCTTGTTATTAGGAAGAAAATGAAAATTTCCGTTTATCAATTGGTTATGGACTATATACATCTCCATTCATTTTGTTTCTACACTTATAAAACGTGCTAGGTATATCGTTGTTTTCTTTTTAAATGTGAAGAAACTATACAATTATACTTGGAATAATATAAAAACATTTAAGATTCATATTGTTTATCGGAGAAGAACTAAATGGTCGTTTATTTCACTTAACAGCTTCCATCAAACATATTAACATTATTCTGCAAATGGCACCTTGAATACTATTACAAAAACAAACACCAAAAAAACACCAGAAAAGGCGAAAAACAAACGGAAGTCTCATAAATATGTTTGCGTCTGCGTTTTCAGTACATGATGTACCCACCAGTATTATCAAATTAAATGTATAAACGTGTACAGAAGATACAGTTGTGCGCAATACATACGCAGACATCAAGCTTTATTGAACTTGCATTTTTAAACAAGCATTATATTTGATTTTCAAAATAATCTAAGTAGTTAATAGAAAGTGGTTTACAATAAAAAAAAATTAAATCCAATATACTCATCATAACAGTCAGATGCCTGCTTTCCTGTTGTCTGTTCTTTAGTCGGGTTGTTGACCCTTTGACACATTCTCAATTTCCATTCTCAATTTTATTCTAAGTGACTAAAAGTATGTTAAGGTATAAATCGTTTATTACTAGTCTTGACTTATTTTCTGCACATCTAGTTAAATGTTTTAATGGTTTGTTTGTTATTATGACAAATAGGTGTTTGAGTGTTTCAAAGTATCGAATGAACTAATAAAAATTTAAAAAAAAGAAATAACTGTCAACTCATTACATAATCTAGAATCTCATGCAATGGATTGAACAGATACAATCTAATCGCCAAACAATTTACAAATACCTTTATAATAATCAATTTTCAATTTGTAATGAATCTATGACGAACATTTTTAAGGTAAAAGTTAAAAACCAATATTCAACAAATAATAATAAAAAAAAAATAATTGCTTTATTTTAGTCATTAAACGTATTACCATTCTATCGTTTCCGTTTCATGCAATTGTTAAAAAAACTAACGAACAATTGTGATATAGTTCAGGGTATTTGATTCTTTACGAAGGCCCTAAATATTAAGGTTCGCAATGGTTTGTTTTTCTGGTATTGAAAGTATTTCCTAGCTCTTGTGGACAATACTTACAAATAGATCCAATTTGTTAGACAGAATACATTTTCAACAACTTTTTTTCTTTATGGACTGCCGAATGTTTCCAATCTATCTTTGTTTCTGCATTTGGATAAAATGCATTGAAGGAATTGTCATAGCATCAATTAAATATCGTTAATAGAGAACGATTACTTCTGAGTCTTTATGATGCAATTCATTTATGATAAGTATGTTTCCACATCATGCAAATGGAATATAATCCAGTTATTGTTTGTAACTAATGGAAAACATTTAGAGGAAATATTGAGGACGCAGATGTTGACCCGTAAATTCAATTACGGTCAACCAAATCGTGTTGTCGTTTGTTTTGTAGAATTTTAAGATGGCGATTCGTTTCATCTATGCCAGAACACTTGTTATGGCTCACAAGAAAGACTAATAAGACTTCAAATTCTTTACTTGATAAACAAACCTCCGGAGAGGGTGAAAAACTGAAAAATACAAAATAAGCAATTCTTACTAACAATTAGCATTACAAAAATTTAGCATAACAGTACACAATAAAGTATCAATGCTAAAAACACAATATTTGGTTTTAAATCATCTTTTTTTCTTTTTGTCAAATGAAATGTTCAATATTCAACTTGTGTTATACAATGATTGTCATAATAGTCTAAGCAAATTCACAGTTCATAATAGATGTAATAAAATAATTCAGTTACAGTAAAAAACAGTAGCACACATGCTTGTGGTTTACAGTAAAAAATAGTCGCCTTTTTCACGAATCGAAGTGAGTAGTTTACAATAACAAAAACCGCAAATTAAATACTTCTCAAGAGAAAACATCTTAATCAAAGCAAGGGAAATACAAAACAGCACACTGGATTTAAGAATTAAGTGAACAAAAGGTATGATAAACAGTTCATGTAAAATGACCAAAAAGAATGTTTGTCAACTGTTTAAGACGACTTAAAATAATATACTTGTCAGAGAAGGTTTATACATATGTAAAGAAAAATATGCTACATTTTAACTTACGCTTTGGTGTCGTGAAGTTACAAATTTCATGAGAAATTGTACAAAATTTTGCGTGAACACATTTTCCAAACGTGCCGGATATAAAAATAAGTGTATATAACAAGAAGATAAAAAACAAAGACGTGAACTCCGTTTCATTTCCGGAAACACGACAACACTATAACATACATATATATTTGTTTAAATACATCAAATAATAACATAACAAACAACATTTTAACTTTATTATTTGTTTAGAAATTTAACTCTGATGGCACTTTTAAGGTGTGGATCTAGTCGTGTGACAGACAATGCGTGGCTCTGTTGTGCTGTTTTTATGTGCTGTGCTAGGTTGTTTTACGTATTTGCTTTTATTCTGTTGTATTTCAGCACTTCGGTCTTAACATGTTTATCTATTTAATGGTCTTTTTTTTTTAACTTTATTGTTTGCAAAAGCATAAATTATTCTGAACAGTTTTTCTTCTCCCAGGCATATATCACCGTAGCTGTATTTGGAACACTTTGGGGAATTTTGGATCATCAATGTTCTTTTACTTTGTACATGTCTGTTTACCTGTCCTGAAGTGACTGTTGCTGAAATACCTTTCCCTTTTCACGAATGTGACCTACCGAATTAGATTATTTACCAGATTTGCAATAACATAAGCAACTTGATGGGTGCTACATGTGGAGCAAGATCTGTTAACTGTTCTGGAGCACCTAAATCGCTAAATGTTCTTCTGTTCGTTATGTATTGACATGGGTAATAAATAATTATCATTTGTTGACATAAGATCAGAGTTTTTAAATGTCAGATTATTGATAATGAATAACACACAATTACCAATTGATATTGATATCTTGTGTGTACCATTCCATTACATAATTGATAAAATTGAGGGAAAAATTCCAAAACTTTTGTAACGTATTGTTACCATAACATTGTATATATTATAAGTTTTGAAATAGCTGTATTTGCAATTTCTTCTAGAGAAAAGTAGAATAATAAATTTTCATATCAAACAAATAGGAAACAGTTGTCATCATCCAGGAACGTACAGTATGTTTTATCTACAAACGTGCATTAAACCTGGTTTTACAGCTAGCCAAACCTTTAACAGATATGATGCATTTAATTACATTTTAAAAGAATGTGTATACAAAACAATCATTTGTCATTTCGGGGCTATTTATAGTCGATTATGTGGTAAGGACATTGCCCATTTTTGAAGGCCGTACAGTGACATTTATGTATGTGTAATGTGGTCTCTTGTGTAGAGTTGGCTTATTGGCAATCATACCACATCTTATTTTTTATATGTAATTATGCCAACATATTTGGTTACAGCAGTCATCATTGTGTTTTAGTTGTTATTACTAGACCTCACATAATAATGGGAACAAAGGAACCAAAAAGGCTTAACATGACTCTTTGACAAAATATTAACGAAAAGAATACAAACTTTATCAAAACACAATAGCACAATAACACAACGGCGGACTTGAATTAATATTTAGTATGCTACAACTTGTTTTTGTTTATTGAAAATCATTGTAGGATATTTTGTAAAACGATTTGTTAACATACGATTTGTGGTTGAACAATGTAATGATAGTTTTGTTAGATTTAATTACAGAGAATGAGATATCTTTTAAAATTTTCGAAAGTTCTTTCGGATTGACATGAATACACATACGCAAGTAAACAGTTTTACATATTTATATAGACTGCGTATATAATTTTTAAAATCTAATTCATTTGTAGAAATTGCTGATTAGCCGGCATTGTACCGTTGAATGTCGTGAATTTATTAAAAATTTAGGGTTAACCAAATGCCGCTCTTTATTTCCTGGACATTATAATATGACTCAAATATAAACTTTTAAACACGTGAAATGCCTGATGAAGAAAATGAGATTGAGTCGAATTCCTCATCATCTTAAGATTATAAAACCGACTTTAATGAAAACCAGGTGCTAAGTTTACTTAGGATACAACGATTAATGGGATGCAAGTTCACAGCTAGTTCTAGTAGACGACATTCGTGTACAATAATGTTACTTAGTAATATCAATTCATCAGTTTATACAAAATTCAACAATAAAGACGAATCATTAAATAAAGTAAATTTTCAAACAAATTGATATATAACATCGGAGAGACCTTTTCAATCATTGTTTAGTAGTCATCGTATGCAGCTTATTCAATTTATTTTAAATGTATTCCCTAGAATATTGTTTAACCATACAAAACGTCACAAATGCACAGCTTTATTTGGCTAATGCACTATAAAATTGTTTATACAAATATATCTATCGTGACACACATTAAAATTGTCGACACAGAAAAAAAGACAGAAAGATATCAGAGGGCTATTCAAACTCATTACCCGAAAATAAACTGACAAAGTAATAAACTTATTTAAATGTTTAAAGAAAAGTAAAAAACAACAACATACAAAGACTATTTTACACACACAATAAAGATAAAATAAAGACTGAGCAACATGAACCCCAGCAAAAACTGGATGAGACATGCACCCCTTAATAATGATACCAAAAAGTACCCACCTACCATAGCAAGACCTTACACACATGTAGTGTAATTTGCCAACATAAACAGGCTTTCAAAATAGTCGATTTTTTGTCTTTTGAGATAATCAATCTTAACCAGAATTTGCTTACCCTTCTGGAGCACTTGATATCCTCCGAAGTTTTCAGTGGGGTTCGTGTTGCTTATTCTGTAGTATTCTATACTGTGTCTTGTGTAATATTTTTTAATATTTAGTCATAGCGTTGTCAGTTTATTATCGATCTATTGCGTTTGACTGCCTCGCTGGTATCTGTCATTTTTTTTCACTCACTATTGCATTAATCAGCAAAAAGGAAAATCAAGTATTTACATCTTATTTCGATCTTTTATTACATTTTTGTAATACAGTCATTTATTAAGACGTGATGGAAGTCAAGGTAACCGTGTTTTCATCCTCGAAAATAAATTGCACTTCTTATTAACGTGAACAATAATCTACTTTTTGAAATGTTCTATTTCAGAGATTTTTCTTTGTCCTTTTTTCACTTTATTTAAGACTAGTATTCTGTAATTTCAGTTAAGTTGTGGTAGATTTGTATTACTTTGATCAAGGAAAAAACATCGAAATTAGAATCCTTCCACAACATTTGTTTTGCTGGCATAACCGCACATGACCATTCCCGCATTGAAAAAAACCAATATATTCTGTTTGTGTTGAGATAATGAACTAACGTGGTTTATGATTCTTCACAATATGGTGTGCGAAAATGGAACAATTACAGCCCAATCCTTTCGATTTATGTCAGTACCCCGTTATAATCTTGTGATTGGTAACAAACTGTATCCGTTGTTTATTTGTGTCATTACTTATACAGCTATAGCAGGGAATGATTTAGTCAATTGAAGGATAGAATACATCAACATCGTCGCAGTTTTCATTTTTCGTCATGCCCATGTTGACGTTAATGTAGTGATAATGCATGATTATCACACCTTTTTTCAGGTTAGTGTTTCGTGTGTTTGTGGTTGTGGCTGACCATTTGAGGAAGTTGTGCTTTTTTCCAATGTATTTTGTAATGATTATGCGTTAAAAGACTAACATCAATATTTATAGTACGTGCGTCTGGCGTACTATAAATTATAATCCTGGTACCTTTGATAACTATTTACACCACTGGGTCGATGCCACTGCTGGTGGACGTTTCGTCCCCGAGGGTATCACCAGCCCAGTAGTCAACACTTCGGTGTTGACATGAATATCAATAATGTGGTCATTTTTATAAATGTCCTGTTTACAAAACTTTGAATTTTTCGAAAAAATAAGGATTTTCTTATCCCAGGCATAGATTACCTTAGATGTATTTGGCACAACTTTTTGGAATTTTGGATCCTCAGTGCTCTTCAACTTTGTACTTGTTTGGCTTTATAAATATTTTGATATGAGCGTCACTGATGAGTCTTATGTAGACGAAACGCGCGTCTGGCGTACTATAAAATATAATCCTGGTACCTTTGATAACTATTTAGTGGTTTCATAATGAGTGGAAATGGGCGATCGCTGACCTGCCAACAAATACTGAATACTCAAAAATGTATTACTTACCACTGGGACTGTGTACACAATATACCCAATAATTTTGTATACCTTTTTTCGGTGTCGATGTGGCATGCGGTATGTTGGCGAGACAGAATAGTAATTCAACACACGCATGAATGGTCATCGAAGTGACTACATCAACGAACCAAACTGCCCGGTAAGTTGTCATTTAAGTTCACCTGGGCACGCCCAAGCTAATATCAAAAACCTTATCATCAAAATCATATACGACAACGAGGGTTGGTCAAGGGCAGACAGACATGCTCAGGAAAGGTTTTGGATAAAAAAACGAAGGACACCTTCCTCACAGGGAATACATGAAAAAGAAACATAGAATAAGTCACTCATTTTCCCTACCATCACTGATTTTCCTAAGATGGATATATGAAGATGTGGTATGCGTGTCAATGAGACAACTCTTCATCCAAGTAACAATCTATAAAAGTGAACCATTATAGGTCAAGGTACGGCCTTCAACACGGAGCTTTGACTCACACCGAACAACAAGCTATAAAAGCGTTACAAAATTTACTAGTTTAAAACCATTCACATGGGAAATCCAACTGTCTAATGTTTATAAAAACGAAAAACGATAATCACTTATGAACCTCCTAAACAGACGAGAACCACTGAACATCAGACTCCTGACTTAAGACAGATGCAACAATTGTAGCAGGATTAAACGTTTTAATGGTACCAAACGTTCTCCCTTTTCTGAAACAACAGTATAACATCACAACATAGAAAGACGCACCTACGATCACTTGTCTCCAGTATATCAGGCTTCCATAATTGACTCTAACAGTTTTAACTATTTTTTTTTAAATCATACCAGTTTAAATTACAAGTTCTATTTGTAGGGTGAGGGATGTACAAGTACATAGTCAAATTTAATCATTTAACCTTAGTCAAAATTTATTATTTTTTCAATCATTATCAAACTGCTATGTATTTTTCATTTTCAAATATACAATTAGCTTTTAAATACAAATGGTTTGAGAAACCCTGATAAATGTGAAAACGCAACAAAAATAACCTACACTGACGCCCCTCATTTAATACATTTTTACGGACATGGTGTTGGAATTAGTGGCAATATCTTACAATTATATCAGATGCAAACCTCGGTTTTTCTAGAGTATTTTTAAATAATGCAACTAGAAACCAGTGGTTGATTTGAAAACGGCAGGGACAGCTGTTTTGGAAAACCGATTACATTTTTGTAATTGATTTAAGCCGTGTTATTACTATATTATTTTAGACATTTAACATTTATACAATATATTAAAATATTCAACAGTTATCAATTAAACGTTTCAACTAAAAGTGCACATAGCTTATCCGTTTGTAATTATTTTGTGCTAACAAGTATATATAATTCAGAACACGTATCGATTCCCTCAGAATTAATATAGAACTTGTAACATTAAGTAAAGTACACTATTAAACATTCAAACTCTTCAAGTGCCATGTTGGTCTAACATCACACCTATTATAAACAGTACATCAAACGGAATAACTACAATACAAAGACGAATGTGATTTAATATTGTCTCAGTATACCTTTAAAAATGCAGATTAACAAAAAAAGTATATGTTTAATGAAATCAAAATTATTAACATCATGCAATTTCGTTTCTTTTGTGTGTTTTTTTTTTTATTTATTATTAGTAACATGACCATTTTGTATACGTTCAACTATAAGTATAGTAACGTCTAAACATTAAATGATAACATTGAGTAAACAAATAAACAGACGCACATGGGAGTGATAAATAGTTTAGTTATTAAAAGGATCTGTTTGTTTGCATTAAAGTTAAAAGAAAATTCACATTTTGTCTGAGAAGTGGTTGGTCAATTTTAATGCAAATAAAACTGAGCGCATGACCATATCCAAAAAACTTACAAAAAACAGTCCATCCACTTTTTATCAATCATTCCCTTTCAAACTCTTATAACGCCCAGTTCTTGAATATGTTGACGTAGTTTGGTATACATCTAAATTGAGTTTAGTTCAGAAAATATAAAGCGTCCAAACAGAGGCTGCAATGATTTTGACTGGAGGAACATCTATTAATTTACTGTATAAGGAAAGGGGATGGGAAAAACCAAAGGATAGACGGGAGGATCCAGACTTACATCTTTTTTCAAAATGTCTAACAATATTACTCCATCTTATCTTAATAATATTTGACCTGAACGGTTCCGTAATATACATGAATATACTACGGGTAATGCGAATGATTATCAACCTATTGCAGCTAGAACTGCATTATACTCTAACTATTTTCTGTCATTAACAGTAAAATCCTGGAACTCGCAGACAACAGAACTACAAAATAGTCCGTCATTCTTCGCCTTCAAAATTAAATTTAAAAGTAACCGTGAAGTTAGGTTGGTATTTTATCATTGTGGTTCCAGATCAGGTCAAATATATCATGCGAGAATAAGAATGAACTGTAGTAGGTTCAACAAACACATCTATGACAGAAACTTGATACGATCCCGAAGTGTGTTTGTGTAGACCTTAAAACAATAGAACATTATTTATTAAAATGCAAAATATTCAGTGTATCTCGCCAAAGACATTATCACAACCAACAGATTCCAATCGAAATTTCTACTAATGTCTTACTTTTTGGCGCCGATAAACTCACAGTAGTGACAAAAACATACTGATATTCAAAGGTGTGCAAAACTTTATTATAAGTAGCAATCGATTCACATCCCAAATCAAATAATTCTAATTAATCATATTTTTTCTACACCTTTCATCCATCTTTCTTTGCTATGTTTTTTCTTCTTATGAATTTTCTTTAGTTATTGTAAGCATTGATTGTATTTTGTTACATATTTATTCGTTTTCTATTCATCATGTATTAATGGCTGGTAATTTCATTTTCGTATAAAGGGAAACGGATTTATATGTTTTTTTATTCCAATTATTGAATATTTTGTATATTTCGTATTTATGTCTTTACCCTTGTAACTATATATATAACGATTTCTTTAATAAAATATGTTTACAGCATTGTATTTAGAACAGACGATATAATGAGCTACTAGATTTATGATAAAGTCTATACAATATGTTGTGCGAACATAGAAAATGAAAGCTATAGTCTTAACTAATGTAATTACCCGATAATTATCTCGGGAATTGTTAGAAAACCATATCCGTTGTTTGTTCGTGTTTCAGTCGATTGACTGATAGTATGCAAGAATCAACGCTTATCCATTGTATCTATATCACTTACTAACGTCAATGTACTAATAATCTAATAATATCAAACTGTTTCAAGCTACATGTCGTGTGTCTTTACGGTGATTACGGATTATCGTAATATGCAGCTGCTCTTTTTTTTTTAATGGTATTATGCAATGTATACTTTAAATCAATATCAATATGTACATTTATCTGTTGATTATCAATTAGACAATCCACTTGCAGAAATCATTTTTACAATATCAGTACTTGTTTGTGTTCTAAAATATTTAACATATAAGTTGTCCAAAAATGGTCGTCTTTAATAAATTGTGGAGCCCAATAACAGAAGAGATTTAAGAAACACATATCAATTATAATCAGACAAGATAACGAATAACAAAACTCTTTCCATTCTAAATACAACCATGGTCATACTACATGCAAGAATGAAGTGAAATTCCTCATAAGCAATCAGAGATATACTAACTAATCATTCTTGAATATCAATAATATTTAATTCGAAATGGTTTTTAAATTACATCTCTAATTTGAATAATATTATTATTATACAGCAAATGTTTTAACACCTCTTGATTTACAAAAAAATAGCAGAATTGTGAAAGCCTTAACCGTGTTACCGATTTCATTTTATTTAACATAAGGAAAGCGTACATGTACAATCACACTGAAAGGTGTGATTTTTCTTTATAATATATATCATATTGATACAATATGTTAAAACATTCAATTTGTAACTGTTTGACGTTTCATTAAAAGTGCACATAACTTTTCTGTATGTATGTTTGTTATTATGAGAACTTCAAATCTTATTAGTTTGTTCTGAAAAGTATCTGTCATTCTGAACGCGTGCAAATACCCTCAGAACTTAATATAGAACTTGACATAACGTAAAGTACACATCTAAAGTACACTAAACAGTAAAAAACAAGTCTTATGACGATTGTTCACAGGTCTATCTTAGTCAATGACAATCTCGTGTCTGAATCATTAATTAGAAAATTACATTTTTCCTTGCTTTTTTTATCAAACAATTCCCTCAATCTGATTTTTCGTTGAATTAATATTCTTCCATAAACGACTTACAGACAGCTTGTTGTCATTTTTTTCAATGTCAAGCATCAGAAAGAAATTATTGATAGGGAAATCTGAAGTAAAAGAAACATTCGCTTGAAAACGCATGTATCCATTTTTTTGATAAAGTACATGTATGGACTGGCCTTGATTGACCTACGTTATTACAAAACAAAACGGAAAATTACTTTGACTATTTTGGTAGTAAGTGATTAATATTATAACACAATGATGACTGCTATACCCCTATTTGTGACATGCTTCTCAATTTTAAAATATCATGTCTGATTGTTTTGTTCACGCATCGCTTTCAATGTAATGGAATTTGATTTGACTGTTGTACAAAGGACAGGTTTATCTAGCTTAAAAACCAGGTTTAATAAATCACTTTCTACATAATGAAATGCCGTTTTTAATTTTTTGTCGGAGTTTAATATTTTTATGATTTTACTCTTTTTATTTTAACTTAGAACCTTCCCTGCAAGTTTGTTCGTCGATTGTAGTCTTTTGTGTTTAGCAGAATCAATTGTTTTAACTTAACTGTTTTTGTTTTTGTTATACGATCTCCGTTTTTTCGTCCAAATGACAATATCGTGTTGATACTAATTGTATACAAAGTATACCTTTGTGTAAACATCGTTCACATTGTATATATCGTGATGTTGAAATGAGATGAACCCCATTAAAACATGTGTTAAGAAAAAGACATATAGCTTAGCGACATAAAACGTGATGATATATGAACTATCAAATAATGCAGTAGCAATCGATTATCGAGTCTCTCTGTATAGACATATTTACGAGATACATAAAGTGAACTGCACCTTAAATCAAAATGAAATATGATATCAATATCATCTAACCTTGAGCGACATGTCTGTACATATTAATTGATAAAGTCACTGTTCGTGCCTAGATATATTGGATTGAGTTTAACAGTAATTATTTCAAATCTTTATTTTCTATCATTTGACAGAGACAGATTCTGGATTCTATCAAATTGATAAAGATATATATGATATGGTTTGTAAGTCAGACTGGCGGAATATATTTCAATTTGGGGTTCTGACTATGAATTAACACCAAATCGTTTACAGTAAATCTGGAAATTGTCAAATATATTGATGATGTCTATAACATTTCATACACAACTGTATAAGGACAGGACACAACAACTATAAGTTATAAAAACTGTTTACATTATACGATATCAAGCGCGAAGGGATATTAGGATAATAGAAGGTATTAAACAAATATCGGACTTAAAGGTCATTAAGGTATGTTAACAAACGATGAACGTCTATAAAAAAAAAACCAATTTGACATCATGAATCATTATTCACGAAATGAGTGTCAAACATCTGTCATATTTTTGACTTTGTGCAGACTTTAATTTATTTCATAAGCTTCATAATTTAATAAGATAAACCATATAGTTGCATGTCTATAGACAATCTTATTCCATAACATAAAAGTATGAGATCAAGTAATGATTTCTTTTGTCATATATCTTAAATACTTCTAATATACGGTTGAAGCTTTATCATTTCCTTCAAATACTATAGTATAAACACATAATGTTGGAATTTAAGGCTATTACTAAGGTTGGTGCTACATAAAGGTCGTTACTTTTGAAGAAGTCTAACAAAGAGTTCAGAATCTAAACATCACGTGTGATGATTGTTATATAAATGAAAAATATACAATGTAATTGAAATAACTTTCATTTGATAAAGACTAACTGTAAATGATTTGACAAAACTTTTTCTTGGACTTTTATCTTACTTCACGGATGGTTTTGATGATTTAATTAAATGTGTGCCTACTAAATAATGTAATAAAATTGTCATCTGATATGGTAAATTTACGTTACAATATTAAAAAAGTTAATTGCTTTCCCTAGAGAAAACTTTCGACATGCTGTGGTTAAAACAAATCTGTCATATCACATTCGTGTATTGATTATGTAATTGGTTATACTGAATATTGCCATTTAAATGTTGCGTTTGTCAATTTCTGTCGAAAGGGTAACAATCATATACATTGTTTCCCAATGGCCCGATGTGTTACATTTATAATACAATAATAACGTTCCATTGAAGGAAACACAGACATAATTCAATTTAGAAGTCTAGACAGAGTCTATTGAAAAGGGTGTACAATATTGTATACATTAGTATTGGCAGGTCAAAGGGTAAAGACGCCTGTGATGTAATAAATAGTTTATCGTGTTATCAAGTTTCAACTTCTTGTAACACTGTATCTTCCCAAAAAATTGTATTGTGTATATTGTAACAACATTTGATGCAATATTACCTTTAAAATCTACAAAGACAATTTAGTATTGGAAAAAGGCTTTGGTCAATGCAATGTGAAATGTTTAAACAATATATTTGTTAACTTATAGATAAGAAAATTTGTGTATTCAAAATAGTAGATAAAGTCAACAAAAACAGAAACAAAAATTAGCAACGTACTAGAAACAACAATACCGAAAATAAATAGTAAATAGTAAACACCTTGCCAGTAATGAAAAGTCAAAACAGAAAAGATTAAAACGCAGTAAATCTCGGATGACATGAAGTGCTGCACTAGGGACATTATTTTACAACTCAAAATACGTTGATAAAGTATTATCACATAATACGCAATTACATCTTAGCGCATGTGTTAACCATTCATTTGATATGCTTGAGTTTTTTGGTCTTGCCATTTGACTAGGGACTTTTCGTTTTGAATTATCCACGAAGTTTAGTTTTTTCGTAATTTTGCTTTTTTGTAAATACTTTGTTTTACATTAATATAACAACAAATTGTTTACATATCGATAATGTAAAAAGTCTTTCCACTTTTCTGTGGAAAGACTTATTGTATTTCTTCTGATTATTATTAGGTCTTTCCACTTTTCTGTTGTATTTGTTCTGATTATTAGAACGTTCCACATTTCTGTGGAAAGACCTATTGTATTTGTTCTGATAATTTTGTTCTTGCGATAAATGTTTGTTTCGCAATATGTCGCTTAGATGTTTCTCATATTGTATTGTATACTTCATGCGCTTTTAAATTTCACCCTGCTAAGCCGAACCATTTTCTTTGTAAGAGTTATCTCCCTATTCACTGTTAACAATCTATGTGCATCTCCTTGGTAACCAAAAGAGAGAGCGATAAAATACTTTTTAAAAATTGTTCGTTACATCCTCAGGAATGTTTGGCTGATTTGGATCGAAGCGATTCGATGAAATATTATACGAGTTATCTACCTTTACATAATAAATTTGTCGCTATGTTTTTTTAACTCACAAACCCTGAACCGTATAACCCTGAAACATTTTTTATTTGAAGACCCTATATCCTAACTAAAAAGATAAGGTCAAAGTAAAAGGTCAAGGTCAAGTTCTGAATTGAGACTTTTGCTTTTTTTGCATTTTTTCCAACACTTTAAAAATATATATAAAAGAACAAGCGTAAACTGTTTGCTTAATTGTTATGAAGATATGATACATTTGGTTCGAAACAATTTAATGACTTCTTATAGGAGTTAGTGCCCCTGAAATGTCTAATTATAAGGTTAATTGATTATTACTTCAACTTTGTTTATTATAAAGCCATATCACCTTTAACAAAATGTTGGGTGATATATGAACTTGAAAAATGACAACCGGAAGTGACACTGAGAAAACTGGAAGTAGCCATTTTTGCACTTTTTTCAAGAAAAAGTAGTCGGAATTCATATATTTTGTCAATTAAATACACGAACCTATCACTCAAGACTAGAAATAACTTTCGATCAACCGGAAGTGGCCAATTATCTCCTGGTTTAAAGTTTTATGTATATAAAAACTATATATTTTTTGGGATCAGTGTGAAAGAAGCTATCATATGAGACCTGAAGAGACATTAACTTCACTAAAAGTAGCAAATTATCTCCCTTATTTCAACCA
This sequence comes from Mytilus edulis, assembly GCA_019925275.1. Lineage (NCBI taxonomy): Eukaryota > Metazoa > Mollusca > Bivalvia > Mytilida > Mytilidae > Mytilus > Mytilus edulis. The sequence goes on from CM034362.1 coordinate 49,140,526, forward strand.
AAAGTATATCGAAACCACTTATGTATCGCATTAGTATAAAGTAACTAGCTTATTCAATTTAAAATTTCTTTGATGTGGAAAGACCTTCAATTGTTCTCTGATTTTTTTTTTTTTAATTAAGTCTTTCAACTTTTCTGGGGAAAGACTTATTCATGTTATTGTATTTCTTCTGATTATTAAGTCTTTCCACTTTTCTGTGGAAATACATATTGATTTTCTTCATATTATTATTATTATTATTATTATTAAGTTTTTCCACTTTTCTGTGGAAAGACTTATTGTATTTCTTCTGATTCTTATTAGTAGGTCTTTCCACTTTTCTGTGGAAAGACCTATTGTATTTGTTCTGATTATTATTTTTTTTTCTTCCGCCACATTTTGTTCTTGCGATAAATGTTTGTTTCGCAATATGTCGCTTAAACCATCATTTATCGCATCAGTATGAAGAAACTATCTTCTTATCAAAATGTCTTTGATGTGGAAAGACTTTCAATTGTTCTCTGAACATTTGGTTTTTAATTTTCTTTGAATTGCCAACATAAGATAACTGTTTTGTTTTAAACACAACCACAGTATTTTTGTGTTGCTTGATTTTAATTATTTTAATTGCCTTTTGGTGTTTTGGAGTGTCGAAGCTTCGTCATATTTATAAACATTACTGAAATTATTTAAAATGTGTGTAATCTAAAATGCATTGCCTTTGAAGTTGCATTTATGTAAATAAGGACAATGCAATTTCAAATAGGAACTCCTTTTACGACTTAAACTGTACCACTTTTACTATGAAGTTTTGAAAAAAAATCTGATCCTAGAATATGCACCACATTTTTTTTCAAAGGTCAAAATATAGGGCATATTTTCAACGTTTATATGCCCTGAACTTCTCAGAGTTTAAGTTAACACTAATTTTCTTAACTACCCTTACCTCGAATGAAAGGTTACCAAATATTTCAATGTTACAATATGCACATGTATATTTACTGGTAACATTCCCAAGTTATGTCTCTGTGAGATGGAACACAGAGAGCATAACTGGGAACCAGTATGAACACAAAATAAATTTTCTATTCAAATTCAAGATCTCCCCAAAAGAGGCGTGTTTTGAGAAACAGCTGTATTTACAAAGTGCAACCTGGATTGGAACAATCCAATCGTATTTTCCAACAATTTATCAATACATTTATTGTAATCAATTTCCAATTTGTAAAGAATCAATTGCAAACTATTTTCATTAAATATTTGGAATAAAATATTTAACAAATACAAAGAAATTCCTGTTGCTCAGTATTTAGTGTTGTATGTTGTGTTGTGTGTACCAATGTTTTACTTTTTTTTGTTTAGCTAAGGTTTTGTCAGTTAATTTTCGGATAATGAATAGGCAATAAGAAATTAAAGGCTAATAGAAAAGTATTCACATAGAGATATAAAGTGGATTTTGAATAATTGATAAAGCAAGTGGCGCTTCTTGTCGATAACAATATAGATATGTCTTGATATAACCACCAAAACATTTTCATTCAAACTTTCAAGCTACAAATAACGTGTTTTTCTTGTTTAACGTGGAGTTGTAATAACCAATTTGATTACGACATTTTAAATATTTCATAGAAATGAAAGCACCACTTTGTTTATCAATTATTCAAAATGCACTTTATATCTCTATGTGAATACTTGTAACCTATACACATTACATGTATGCAATGTCTATGAGATGTGACAATCAATACGCATTATTGAATAAACAAATTTATCTCGATAAAAACATTGTCCCTTATATAAGAAGAGACAGGTACATATGTAGTCGATAATATTTCTTCTTGAAGTTATTGTCTGGAGAACTGTTTAATGGCATTTGTATGCTATTTTAAGGAATCCTGTTAGAACTTAATACTTGTTGCAATCTGAAATAATCTTTACACCATTAATTTACCCAAATGGTAATACCATAGTGTAATGATATTTATTGTTATTCATTCATTGCCTTCAACAGATGCTACTTATTTTGATTTTAAAACGGAAAGATTCCAATAAAGAACATTGTAGTCACGATTTCACCTAAATAAAATGACAATGGAAAGAAAAAACATTATAACATATATAATTCGCCTGCAGGCTGCAGGTGCATCTGTTCTGCTGCCACACCAAACAATGAATATTTCTGTATCCGTGTTAACCTTGGTTTTAGCTAAATAGTGGATTAAAAATACCATTAATTAGTGAGTGAATAGTAATCGCCTACTTGTCTGAATTAAAGTGAAATGGTAATTCCAATTTTGTGTCCTTTTTCTTGAAATACTTCAGTCGGAAGTCTGTCTCATCCACCATTTTCTACATTTGAAAATGCCTGTACCAAGTCCGGAATATTTCAGTTCTTGTCCATGTGTTTCGTCATTTGATTTTCCCATGTGATTAGGGACTTTTTGATTTGTTTTTGCCATGTGATTAGGGACTTTTCTATTTGATTTTCCTCTGAGTTTAGTATTTTTGTGATTTTACTTTTTACTCATAATAATACACCTGTAATGTAAAACTGAAGGACACAAATGGCAGATACTAAGTAGACATTTAGAATAATTATACGACGAGCACTGAGCCCATATATGACAAAAAAGACATATACTAGTTTATTTCCTTGTGTAGGGTTCAAATACCACATATGTTTGTTTATACGTAATGATAGCAATAGCAATACAGACGGTGCTCGTTTAGTTTCGTTTGTATGCATAAACTTCGACTGTTCACCTTTACCTATTTAGACATGTTTGTAAGTTTCATTGTTGTATTATTTCTCTATAAAGTTGTCCCAAAAAGGATCCGGAAGTAAACTAGATGTCTTGACGATATATTCATTCAGAGTTTAATCGATTGTATTTCCATTAATATGAACTAGATTAATAGATGTAAGTTCAAATACTAAAAGATTGTTCATGCTGCCACACATACAAACTAACAGCGCATACATAGAAATAGAAAGGGTGATATGAGTGCCAATGAGACAACTCGTCATCGAAGTCACACTTTATAAAAGTAAACCAATACAGGTCAAGGTACGGTCCTCAACACGGAGCATTGGTTCAAATCGAATAGCAAGCTATAAGGGGCATCCAAAAAATTAATAGTAAGTGTAAAACCATTCAAACGGGAAACTAACGGTCTAATCTATACAAAAAAACGAGAAACGAGAAACACGTATGAACCAAATAAACAAACGACTGAAAATCAGATGCCTGACAGGTGCAAACAATTGCAGCGGGATTACATATTTTAGTGAAACCAAATTTATCTGAAACAATAATGTAACATCACAGTATAGAAATACATATTATAAAATATCAATTAGAATGGCTAAACTCAATCGAAAAGAAAAAAAAACTAAGATAGTAAGCTCTTTAAAATTGGTATAAAACCGTCATACTATTCACTTCGTCAAAATGCCTTGTTACAGAGTGAACACTAGACAAGGGGTTGATCAACGATCATTGGGATAAAACAAAGCATGTATAGGTACTTTGTAATTCATAGAAACATGTTTAAAGTACTTTCCATGCAAATAGAAACTTCTTAACTAGTCTGAAACCTGCAGTGTGACCCAGTTGTTAAGGCGTAGATTCGCAGTTACCGGTATTTCCTTTCTTTATTATAATTTCGCTTTTATTGTTATAACATTAATATTGATGGCTGTTTACTACAGTAACTAATTAATATTGTTCTGCATCTGAGATATTTATACAAATCATTTAACATGTGTGTCACGTCATTACGTAATTTAGCACGTAGAGCAATAGTTTGGAACGATTATATATAACTTTCAAAGGATTTACGACATCATTTATGATACTTATTTTTCAATTTGTAATGCATCCTTTTAGAAATTTCACACTTGAAAAACGATTTTTTCCCAAACTTTTGTTATGAATGTGTTTTTCCATTTCACAATTGTCCATTACAAGTAATAACTCAATTTACAATTCTAATGTTTAACTCCAACACTGAACTGGGAAAACTAATAAATAAATGTGAACTGTCAAGTTTGCTTCAACTATTAATCGGCATACCGCATCTTAACATTCACTTACAACACTGTTATAATCAACTAGGTGGCGTATTACATTTACCCAACTGAACATGTTGTGTTCTTGTAACACATATAGTTACATATATTACACGTATAAGTGTCATGTATTACCAGCACAAACGAAATGAGAGAGTCCCTAATGAATATTCAAAGGGATAAATGTTATATTTGAGAGTCATTTATTTCTGTAAGACGTTGTCTATAGAAATCGGATTAATTATCAATTAAACCATAAGCAACATTAAAAGTTAAACTAAATCGATATAAACAAAATTAACACTGCTACAAATATTATTTGATTTTACCATACTATACACCTGGAAATAGGTATTACAACGATTACATTGAACACAATTTAAACTGACCTGATTGTATAACTTGGGTTTTACCAAATACTTTAAATCCGTTAATGGTTTAAAATTGAATTTGTGTTATAGCATTTTTAGCAAACTTACGACTAGAGAGACGCATCATTAGATCTCATTGCAGGACCAAAGTATCTTTTGTAAAAATTGCGAAAAACTATGTTCGTGCAGCTGTTCTGTCTTGTCCATGTAGGATTAACAGTTAATAAAAAGTAAGTTAAAACCATGAGTTAAATTTTAAATCATAAACGGATTAAAAGTATTTGGTAAAACCCATTTGTTTTGATAAATTGTTAATACATTTGCGTACCAGTTTGTACATTTGTAAATACATTAGAGACAGAAAACTATGACAAAACAATTGACTTCTTATTGCACTTATGCACACAAAAAGGCAAACTTTCCGTTTAAATGCAAGTCAGTATATAGTCTACAAAATCGATAATTAAATATAACTGGAATGACGGACTATTAAATGAAGGACTTGCGACGGGTATTTACTAGATGAGTTATGGTCGATAGGAATTCGCCTTGCTATTTTTAGTAGGTTTACAAAATTTACCTAAAATTTTTACAATTGTTTGGAAGACTCAGAAGAGATGTTATTATGAATGGTGTCTTGTGGTAATGCACACAATAATGCTTGTTATTTAATACCACGTAAAGTTAATTCATAAAGATATTTGAAATACGTGCGATATTTGATCCTGAAAATGATAATTAGTGGAACTCCCAATTATCCTTATTCTATAAAACCAATTATATTGACAAGCAGGTGCTAAGCTAACACGAGTTACAGCAATTTATGGTATGCAAGTTCACAGTTAGTTCATTTTAAGGACATATTTAGACTCTAACATAAGTGGTAATTTAAGAAGAATGAAGTTAGTGGGAGTAGACTCATTAGTTTGTTATAACATACAACTAATCAGAAGAATCAATTAATAAAATATAATTTCATAGAAATTGACATTTCTTTATTTCAAATGATACTATATCGGAGAGATAGTTGTACTTGTTAATTAGAAGTTGTAAGCAGTTTATAGTTGTTTTACATAATAAGTATTTTGTTAATTTATACCATGTTGTAAATTGTTAGATACAAAAGAGGGATGAAATATACCAAAGGGACAATCAAACTCATAAATCGAAATAAACTGACGACGCCATGGCTCAATATAAAAAAGAAGAACAGACAAACAATAGTACACATGGCACAACATAGAAAACTAAAGAATACGCAACACTAACTCCAACAAAAACAAGTGGTGATCTCAGGTGCTTCGAAAGGGTAAGCAGATCCTGATCCACACGTGGCACCCGTCGTGTTGCTGATGTGATAACACATCCGGTAAATAGTCTAATTTGGTAAGTCACATTCATGAATTTCAAAGTGAACTTCAAGGTGATTGTAGTTGCGACGTAAGGAACATATCCGATATAATTTGTGAAACGGGTATTCCATAACGGTCAACCAACTCGTGATGGCGTTCGTAAAAATTACGAAGGGATGATTTCAACTTCACCATTTGGAACACTTGGTTACATAGCTTCCTTGTGAGCAGCAACCCCTATCAAGAAAAGCATGATAGGAAATGCAAGCACGGGAATATCGTATACAACGTATGTTCACGATGTGCAGCTTTGACACACTGATACATTATGATATAATAAAAACATTTGTTATACATATCCCTGAAATCATTTGCAATTTTCCAGTTATATAGAGAGTCACATAATAAAGAGGCATTATGTTTGAACAGAGGAATGATTAAAATATCCAGAAGAGGACACACTAGACTTAACAAATATTAATAAAGATTCAAAATAGTTGTCTTCTACGACATATTGAAAATAGAAAATGAAATTGAGGCATTTTCCTAAACATATCGGCAAACGACAACTGATTTATGGTGCAGTGTATCCAAATAGTGATCTTCTGCAGAAACTCTAGCTTCCTTTATTAAAAAAGGCCACAATAATGAAAACGAAAATTAGTCTTGAACCCCTATTTGTTATCGTTCAAATAATTAGACCGTCAAAACATGTGATATATGCATGCGTTGTTTTCCTACTCATACTGTATTGATAAACTCGACATGCTTGTGTATAAAACATATGCCATTAAATGACGAAATTCTATGACAAGATTTATAACAACGCTTTATAATGTAAATATTATGTCTGAAGCTTGAAAATACAAAACTCTATTTAATATGCTGTACATAACTAGTGGGTTTGGTAACATTTGTTAACACCAAAACAATCGACTTTCGTCATTACGCAAACTAGAGTTTTAATATTTATTTACTTCATTTTATCTTCGTTTTTTTTTCAATTTCGAAAAATATATTGTATATACTTCACGAGTTAAATTATATTACAAGATTGATCATTCTTTTCGTTTTTCTATATGTTAGAAATTTAATTTGTTCAACATACAACACGTTGTATTACAGTGATGTTCACCTGAGTCTTTGTCATTTTATCAGGCATACAATCTGTACTTTCAGTCAGCATTTGGTAAATTTTTCTATCTTTTGTAATGGTGTAATGATCCTAGAACAAATATAATAGAAACATTATTTTCCTTGTATAAATATTTACTTTACAGATGCGCAAATCGAAACAAATGTCTTTCTTATGATGTTGGAAAAACAAAATCCTTGGAAGTTGAAAACCGTATACAGAGTTGGTTACCAGAATTATAATTTGAGACGCCAGACCCGCGTTTCGTCTACATAAGACTCATCAGTGACGGTCAGATAAAAATACTTTATAAGCCAAACAAATAAAAAGTTGAAGAGTGCCAAATACGACTAAATTAATTTTTCTTGACAAATTCTCATTTATATTAAATTTGTCTGAAATTTACTCAACATATTCTCGACATTCTGAACATGGTCTTGAAATTTCTTGACATTTGAATACTGTCTTGAAATTTCTCGCCATATTCTTCACATTCTTATTTGTTCTAAGTATGGCTTGACATATTCTGAACATTTTGAATTGTGTCTTAAATTTTCTTGACAGTTCTGAGTTCTGAGCAAATTTTGATGATATACAAATCATTCATTTAAAAGAAGAAAAATGTGTGGAATGTCATCTGTTGGAATGTATATTAAGTATTACATATGGACAGGATGTTACCCATAACATTAAGGTATTCCACACCCCAGAATACACGCAACTGTAAAATAGAAATTACTGATTTACCTGTAATCCATGTAATCAGCCATAAAACTTATCAGTTGACCAACCATGCCACTTCAATTTTAAAAGTTTGTTGATAGATGAAAATTATGAAAATCATCACTTAGATGATTTTTTTTTTAATTAAAATGGATTCTCTTCATCAAAATTACGAAGTTATTTATTTTAACATAAAAACAAATTGAATAATTCCCAAAGATTAAACGAATATTATTATCTACTCCAGGAATAATCAATAAAAATGTATTTATAATGGGTCCCATCAAAGGTTTCTATATAAATCATTGGTCTTATGAAATGGATCTCAAACAGACATGCATAATAAAGATCTAAACATTTTTTTTCTTTTCAGGAAGGAGTTATCACAGATATTTATTTTTGATAAATTCTTTTTTTATAAAATTCAACACTCAAATTTGAAAAAAAAACGTTTTAATAGGTTGTTCTAAAAAATGAATAAGGTTTTTGAATCAAGATGACAAATTCTTTGACCTACACGACACATTCAGACATTATTTAGGATGTCAAGAATGTGTCAAGACATAGTCAGACATTATTAAGAATGTCAAGAATATGTCAAGACAGATCGAGACAAATTTAAAACAGTCAAGAATTGGTCGAGACCAATCCAGACTCTTTTCAGATGATCCAGGAAGAGTCGGGAAATTTTAAGACAATGTTCATACTGTCAAGACACTTGTCAAGAAAAATCAAGAACCTTATTAGACAAAATAAGAATGTGGAGTAAAAATTCATACAGATTCAGACAAACACTGGTCTTTTCAGATTTTTAAACTTTTGTAGTGATAAGACTCATCATTGACGCTCAGATCAAAATAGTGTATAAGCCAGACACATAAAACGTTGAAGAGCATCGGCGACCAATGGCATGATAAAAGAGGGACAACATCTCAGAGCTGCACATGCGGTTGTGTGATTTTGTGTTTTCCATTTTTTACTCCCATATATTAAAAAATAATATATGGTGTCAGTGTCGAGATAATGAGTTACACGGTTGTTGAACAAGTCTTTAGAACGTGCTAAGCTAAACAAATAACAAGTATTGCTCAAGTTTACTGATTATTGTACTTACTTTGCAGTTATCGTGGGAATGGTAAGAAAATTAAATCCGTTGATTGTTCGTATCATTACTTATGAAGGGAAATGGTCCAGTCAAGTGAGGGATAATATGCACCATAATTGTCGCAGTTTACAAATTTTGTCCATCACGTTCATATGTTAATGCTACAGATTATCAAATTGTTTAAAGGTACATGTCTTTTGTTTTGTGATAGTGGGAGACAGTCGGAGTAATATGTATGTGTTGAAAGAAATTGCAAAAAAAAGAAAGAGATATCCTTTTGCAAGTAATTTGTTGCGATTGTCAAACAAGTGAAATATTTTACAGATGAATTGAAAAAAAAACAAAAAAACTTGTAGAGTCCATTAACGATAACAACATATTGTATTTTGAAAACGTGATAAACAACCTCACTCTTAACTTTGCCAATACACCACACTTATTAATAAGAAAAACATACTTAATCCATTGTATGGAATCTTTGATGTACTAACTCATAATTTAAAGTTATCAACCACATTCAACGATTTATTAAATCATGTGAATTAGATATCGATAATGTCATTATATAAATAACACATAGCTGAGGGGGTGATAGATCATATTGTTATCCCGAGAAAACATTTTCAACTGAAACGAACAAGGAGAAGGAAATATGGCATTTTTACGTGGCATATAATAACATAATACATCACGTGCTTTGTTGATAAAGATAAATTTGCAAAATTGAATAAACCTGTAAATGTTTGCAAGCAATCTCAATTATCCTGACCTAAGATCATACTTCCATACATGATAAAAGACGAGACTATTTTAGATTTACGTAAATACAATCAGTGTGAATATGCGAAACACAATTTAATATTTCTTTCAAATATCTACATATAAATGTAAACCATGAAAAAACGTTGATGACGTCACGGTCACTTGACACAATTATGATTTGGGTTAATAAACAAAACAACGTCAGCCAATCAGAAGACACATTACATCCAACATGAAATGATATTATCATACACGATTTCCCTTATATATTGTAAAAAGTATAATCACAAAAAATACTCCAAGGTAAATCTAAAAAGATAAAAACGTCCTAATCAAATTGCATAATGTAAGTCTAAAATACATTAAACGAACTGATAACAAATGTCATATTCGAGACTTGATACATGCATTTTCTTATGCAGGAAATTGTGGACTGAATCGAGTTTTATAACTAGCTAAACCTCTCACGTGTATGGCAGTTGCATCATATTCCAGTATTCTGATAACAATGAGTGAGCAAAACAATCAGTCACAATAAGTAAAAATGTCACAATTAGGGGTACATCAGCCAATATATATATTGTTATCATCATAAGTATCATTAAAACAAACAGATGTAACAAAGAAGCACAAAAAGGCAGACATCAAATTTAACTTCGCGTTTTTATTATAAGATTTTACCATTTCAACAAATAGTGCCCATAATTTGTCCTTATAAGTACACGGTATATTACAGACGTGCACTCTTTCTTACTGATCAGTAAGATTAATTCTCAACAAGTAAAGCCTCACAGGATTAACTATAAAACATAGTATATATAAAAGTGCACACTGACCATACATCTCCAGTTTCAAATCAAATTATATGAGAATTGGTTACAGATCTATCTAATTCAATAAAGTTCTTGTGTCCGAATCAGTCAATAATTAAATGAATACACACTAACCCTTTAACCCTGCTTCAGTATATTGAATATGTGCATCGATTTGTTGGCTGGTTTTTTTTGGAGGGGGAGGGGGGTTGTATTACTATTATTCAATTAGCAGTCATCTTAGTGTCACATTTCAAAACATCAAAAATCATGCAGATATTGTTGATAAGGTTAATAATATATAGGTCAAGATATGTCGGAATTTGAAAATATGTATCCGGTTTCTGTATGAATTTTAAATCTGATTTGAGAACAAGCTTAACCGCTCACTTGTATGTTGGTCGCACACAGTTTCATTTAATAGAAGACGGTGTGTGAACAAAACCAACAGACAAAATACGTGTACAACAGTTAACATAGTTTTATATAAAACAAAGAAATTTGTAGCAAATGCACCCCAAAAAAAGACATTTAGATAAAATACATATATTTAGTAAAAATAATGAAAAAGACACAAGACACATATTTACCGTAGCACATTAACATTCAACTTGATGCTATATACAGATCCATTCAGAATACGATAAAACATCATATTGCGTTCCTGGAAAAGAAATATATGTATTCTGCATTTATTGGATATGCGAGTTTAAACAAAACAAAGGAACGTAAGGCATGCAAATACCAGAAAAGCTAAAGAAATCCTCATGGATCACATTTATTATTTAAATTAATTGATAGAGTTTTTAACAATATTAACATAGTATTTACAGCTTTTTTAGAATGAACTTCAACGTTCTCTTGTTGGATATATTTATTCCTTCACGTTGGTGTCTTAAATAAATTGAAACAAGTAGACACACATATCATAGAGACAATAGTAATAATTAGATATGTTTTTACCTTTTAGTTTTGATACAGTGTTTATGAATATAATTATGTATATATACGATATATGAGGAAAGATTGAAAATGTGCTTTTGTCTATTGTGTTTTTACTGTTAAACATGTTCATTCTTCTTTTCCTTTTTCTACACAGTTACAATATCATGAAGGTGGAAGCACTTTTGATATATATAATGTTGAGAGAGAATAAAATTTTATCTTGAGGGAAATGAATACTTTTTAGATGATAACTTTCAATGTGATTTATTTATCAATAAATCCATTTGTTTAAAAAAAAACATTAAGAGCTCTAATTCTATTTAACTATTCATTATGCTTTTTTTCTATTATATTTGTTATTTTAATGTGTTATACGCATTAAAAAACAAAATGCACATAATACAAAACACATATGTTGTAGTCAAACAAATACAAATGTTTTATAATTACTTTTCTATTTTTAATTTCTATTACTGTTAATGGACATATCATGGTTTGCTTTTACAAACTGTAACTTGGTTGCAGAGTTGTCTTGATGGCACTCATGCCACATCTTCCTATATCTATGAACGTTTTACCAAGAAAACTTTATTAATCCAAAATAATCAAAGACAAATATTGCATGTTTGTATGTACAGCACTTGGATGGTGTAAACTTCCTAAAAAAACGTGTATGGTGTAATGGTGTATGGCATATGGTGCAATGGTGTAAGGTGTATGGTGCTATGGTGTATCGTGTATGGGAATGATGTAATGGTGTTTGAGGAATGGTTTTCCATTATTGTTCATTACAAGTTATAACGCATGTCACCATTCAAACGTTTTACTCCAATAAGATATTGGTAGTGTAATGAATTATATGCAATGTATAGTTTTGATTTGTGATTTATTTGTATACTTTATCTGAACATGTTTAAGTGCAACACTTTAAAATCCACCAGATGGCGAATTTTCTATCTGGTTCACCATATTGTTATTATGTGAAACACATAGTTCACTGCATTTTATTAATCTTAATGGTTTCAAAGAGTCATAAAAAGAATACATTATAAGGTAATGTGCATTAATATTTAATTAATCGAGTGTTTGATTGGTGTTTAATTCCACTTTCAACACTACAGTGATATTTCGTGGTGGTAATTTTTTATTGGCGAAGAATGTCGGAGTGCCTGTTAGAAACAACAAACATTTGGTAGTTAAACTGAACATCCTAGTCGATAAGATTGGAGTCAAGTGCACCTGTCCAGTACATGAGTCAAACTCGTAACATCAGCATTGATTGGCTAGTAATATAGTATTCCGGCTACTTAACCACTTGGCCACCGAGAGCAGTTTTAATTTATATAATGTATGTTTTGAGTTTTACCATATTCTTTTAGCCCTTGGAAAAAGATATCAGGATTATTCTCAATGAAACCATAGTTAACATTGATGGTTAGAATAAATCGATAACAACAAGATTAAGTCTCAAAAGATGAAGCATACTACAATTATTGTGTGATGTGCTTAGAATACATATGAGTAACGGCTTCTTTAAAAAAACAAAGTAAAGACCTTTCAGTTTGGGTTTTCGGAAATCTGACATATTAAATTTCATAAATATTTCAAATTTAGAACACACTTTTTATAAGATAACTCGACGCAATCAATTATATTTATGTATAATTGTAATGCATGTAATGGGTCACAAAAGACATTGGTAGACATTGTACAAAAACACAATTTATGATTATTAGTTTTGAATTAGAGAAATTAGCATTCTTCAGTTTAGTGTAAAACAAACGAAATGCTCGTATTTCTTATCTAAATGTCATTTCACGTGTAGTAATATTTTTTGTAAAGGCTAGTATACAATACAACAATGTTTAACCCATCATTTGTTCTCAAAATGTCCAGCTTGAAGTAAGGAATTTTGCAGTTGTTATCAACGAATCCATATCTATATATGTTGGTGTTTGTTTTTGTAGCAGTTCAGTGTTAATACTCTTGTTTCCTTATCGATTTTTGTCTGTGACCCGGATTTTTTTTCACCTTATTGATTTATGACAGCAGTATACTACTGTTACCTTTATCTACCTTTAAATGGTGGAGTTATTGTAAAATGAAAGTTAGCTGTATCGACAGAATGCAAAGTTCAGGAATTTTTTTCACACAGGCTCATGGTATGATGTTATCTTCCATTTATTTTTGTTTGTTTTTATATGTACATAAGGAGCAATTTACTGAACTATATGCAATTGTTTCCAGTCAATAACTTGTGTGTTAGTGTATGGATCTCTCTGACATTGTACCACAAGGTTCCATTTGATATATGGAAGGCTGGGATTGAGTTTGGGGTTAATTACCCCTACATTGAGGAATTACGGGCCAAAAAGGGCCAAAAACAAGAGTTGTTTTAGTTTCTAGACAATAACTTGTGTCAAACTGTATGGATCTCTCTGGAAAGTACTACAATATTCCGTACTGTTGAGGGAGGCTGGGATTGTGGTTGGGATTATAGCTTCAAGGGGGTTTCAAAAAGGTAAAAGTGGGCCAGGATTTTTTTTTTAACTCATTTAAGGGATTCATATTTTATTTCCATTTTTTTTCAAATTTCGAATTCAATTGCACAGTATTGTGCAATAGAATTGTAAGATCTTTGACCACATTTATTTTGTGTCAGAAACCTATATTATGTCAAAAATTTGATTTCAATACAAATTCAGACAGTATCAAGCTTGAGTATTGTGTCCAAACTTGCCCCAACTGTTCAACATCTGCCGTCGTATCAGGCTGCGCTCAGCGAAGTATTTTTTTTGTTTTGAGCAAGGTGAAAAAAAAAATGAAAAAAAAACCTTGTATTGAAGCCTGTGATTGTTCGTGTGAGTGCAAAAGTGTAATTATGACATAAAAATATAAATAAAGTATTTTTTAAAGTTTGCTTCAGACATTATCTCCTAACCATAAAAAGCTTAACATTAACAAGCATTGTTCAAATTTCATAAAATCTTAGTTTTGACAGTTGTTGGTGTCTAAAAAAATGAACTGAATGTTGGCGCCGCAGCCACCAACAAAAGAATATAAGATCGCTTTGTCTATCTTTTGCAACATAAATAGTGCAGTATTGATACAAATTATCAGCATGACAGAATGTAAAACATTCAATGGTTAAACTTGCAAGTTTACTTTCTATTAGTGTTATTGGTGAAATAGGATAAACTGAAATAGTTTAATATATAGGTGTATATGAACTATAGGGGCAAAAATCAAAGCGAAAAAAAGGACTTAAAAAAAGTCTGCATGGCTCAAATCGTCAGACGACTTATAGCCTTATAATGAAGATTTTTAACATTTTTCTAAAATTTTTGCCTAGTGTCTTTAAAACTTTAATTTAAAGATGTCAACTTTAAAAAGCAAGAAAAAAACGTTTTATAATTATTTCATAAAAAGAAACATTTAACTACATGAGATTGTTTTAATACGATGCGTTAACTCTAGTAAAACTATGACAGTACACATGAGTTTAGAAGTTTGTTTTTATAATTGGATTTCTTTGTATTATCCAATTGGTCGTATCAAAATCAATGTAAATTTGACTGTATTTTTTTAAGTTATTAACACCTTGTTAAATTCTTACTTTTTTCTTTTTAAAATAGTCTTTGACACTATATGGATATACAGATTGTTATTCTATAAATGTTTGTTATTAATTCACAACTGCAAATTTTTACATTTTTTCAACATAATCGTACAAGAAATCCTTTTTTTTGGTCTAAAAATTATCTTATTACACCTTAGTAGGCTTTGTTTTATACTTAACCCTGTTAACCTTTATGGAAAGAAATCAAATATTAAAACATTTATGATATATCAAGAGCAGAACACTAAATTTGAAGAAAAAATCGCTTTTTTTTATTCAGGTTTTTGGAAATGCATTTTTCTCAGAGTTACCTCCCTCTGTACCATAGATTACATGTATCAATATTTATGGCATTATTTAATGTAATTGTATTGCCTTCATTATTAGTTAAACTTGCATTGTTAGGTATAAAAATGATTAACTCACCGTTTAGAAAAAAGAAAAACAAAATACATTCACAAAATTGTCTACAGATTGATACATTAATTTCATTGAATTCAGAGAAAGACAAATTTGAATATTATTCAACGAGAATTTTTTAGAAAGTACGAAAATAAGACCCCGTCCATCGTATATGCTTCAATTCATTAACAACTATGTCTCTTAATATAACCAAATATATATATACATACTTTAATGTTTAATGTACCGATAATTGGTAAGTTTGAAAAAAGTTATTTTAATTTTTTTTTTAAATGATTTTTATTAAGGATTATCTCCCTTTGTACCACATAAATTCAATATATATGGCACCATAAATTGTAATTGAACTATAGTCATTGTTACTTCGAACTAATTTGGCAATTATTATACTGCTTTTGAAAAAGAAACACTTACATTTCCAAAATTATCCACAAAATACTAGTTTAAATTCATTGATTTATAAAGAGAAAATGTAAATTTAGTTACTTTTCGAGAAAATTCTACAAAGTACTTAAAAGAGACCCCATCAAGTTAATTATTTAAAATGCATAATTAAGTATTCCAATTAATAAAACAAAGTGAGTTATTTTTATATTTTTAATGGACCAAAGACTGTATAGCTTTTAAAAAATGTACTTTTAATGATTTTCTGGAGAAAAAAAAATTACTGGATTATCTCCCTTGTGATAATCCACAAACTGTTTCTTGAACAATGTATGTACTGATGAGTAAAGATTCTTCAATAAATCATCATTTTTTTTTTCTCGTTATTTTTCGCATTTATGAGTCTCAGGGTGTTGACATTGGTCAATTTCATAGAAAAATACTGCTTCAAACATGAGAAAACTGGTTCCGGGTACAAAACATTATCTCCAAGCTGAAAGACATGGACACCAGATGACAGATTTTATGAACTTCTTTCATAAAGTTGTTTAACCACACAAAGTTTCAATCAAATCTGATTACCCCTTGTTGACTGTTTTGCATAGTTTTGTATGAGACAGGGTGTTAAGCATCTAAATGACACAAGACAACGCTAGGTCCCACATCGCTTAGAGAGTGACAAGGTGATTTCTCCTCTGAAAAACAGTAAGCATCAAACTCTCTATCTACAGCCGAGAAACTGACAGAACAGAATATGTCCCTAGACAAGGTAGTTGTCTATGTTAATTTCCTTATTTCAAAGACCAGTCTGTACCAATAATTTCTTATACCTATACCAAACCTATTGCAACTAAAATTTTCAATTACAAACGCGTTTTGCAGGATCTCGATATTGACGACTTCAAGTCTAAACCTCCTGATTGCACTTGTGCTAGTTCCAAATCCACATATAATCCTGCTGGCCACGTTATTACCAGTGACCTTAACATTGTTAATAACACTTCTCTACTAAATGTGTTATCGAAAGGTCCAAAATATCGTGAGCCTAAATCCATCAATTGGAAATACAACTTTAAAATTTTGATGGATTCAGTCGAGGATTATGCCAGGCAATGGGCTAAGCGCCAGAAGGAAGACATAGACACTCTTTCCGAATGGATTAAGGCAGTGAGGTCGTTGTTACAAATCAGAATTAAGAAACTGAATGGGTCCATCAATGCCCATGCTACGTCAATCTTTAAAGACCCAAATGTTGCAAAACACCTATCCGACCTCCATGACTAATATGTTGTTGTCCCCGCAGATAAAGCCCCAAATAACATCGTTTTTGTGTGTAAAAGTCACTACATCAACTGCTTGATAAACGAATTAGGTATTGACAATTCACTTGGAAACTCAACATATACCCTCACGACACTTACCAAACTAACTCTCTTTCATCTTGTAACAGTATTAAAACATTTGACTTTTCTACTCTGTACACAAGTATTCCACATTCAAAACTAAAAGACAAATTGAAAGAGTTGGTATTACTTTGCTTCATTAAAAAGAATGGCCAACGTAGATACAAGTATCTTGTCTTAGGGAGAGATAAATCACTCTGATTCAAACAAAAAATTTTCTGAAACTGATATTAGCAAGCTGCTTGATTTCTTGATTAACAACATATTTGTTACGTTCGGAGGACGTGTTTTTTCAAAAGACTGTCGGCATTCCAATGGGAACAAACTGTGCCCCTCTACTCGACGACTTGTTTCTTTATTATTATGAGGCTGACTTCATGCAGGAACTTCTTAGGAAGAAAGATAAGAAGTTAGCAGTATCCTTTAACTCTACTTTCCGCCACATAGATGATGTTCTTTCACTAAACAATTAAAAATTTGGTGACTATGTGGAACGCATCTATCTAATCGAACTAGAGATAAAGAATACTACAGATACAGTTAAGTCGGCTTCATATCTTGACTTACATCTAAAAATTGACAATGAGGGTCGGTTGAAAACAAAACTTTACGACAAAAGAGATGATTTCAGCTTTCCAATTGTGAACTTTCCATTTCTAAGTAGCAACATTCCAGCAGCACCTGCATACGGTGTATATATCTCCCAATTTATACGATATTCCCGTGCGTGCATTTTCTATCATGATTTTTTTGATAGAGGGTTACTGCTCACAAGGAAGCTATTAAACCAAGAGTTCCAAATGGTGAAGTTGAAATCATCCCTTCGTAAATTTTACGGACGCCATCACGAGTTGGTTGACCGTTATGGAATAACCGTTTCACAAATGATATCGGATATGTTCTCTACGTCGTAACTACAATCCCCTTCCCTTTCATGAATATGACCTACCGAATTAGACTATTTACCGGATTTGTAATCACATAAGCAACACGACGGGTGCCACATGTGGAGCAGGATCTGCTTACCCTTCCAGAGCACCTGAGATCAACCCCAGTTTTTGGTGGGGTTCGTGTTGTTTATTCTTTAGTTTTCTATGTTGTGTCGTGTGTACTATTGTTTTTCTGTTTGTCTTTTTCATTTTTAGCCATGGCGTTGTCAGTTTGTATTAGATTTATGAGTTTGACTGTCCCTTTGGTATCTTTCATCCCTCTTTTAAAAATGTTATTCCGTATTAATCTGTTTTATTACTATCTCTCATATTATATGGCGTTCCACTAGTGCAAAACAAGTATGAACAGATCTGTACATAATTGAAAACTACTTGTTCAGAGAACAATTGAAGGTCTTTCCACGTCAAAGAAATTTTGAAAAGAAGCTAGTTTCTTCAGACAAATGCTATACATAAATGGTTTAAATCTATTTTAAAATGAACAAAATGAGATAGTTTGCTACTTCCGGTTAAGTGAATGTTACTTCCGGTCTCTGATTCCAAAAATATATAGTTGCTATAGAATTTTGCCTGTAAATCAGGAGATTATTGGCCATTTCCGGTTTATCGAAAATCACTTTTAGTCTTAATTGACCGCTTAATATATTTGAATTACAAAATTTACTGATTCCGAGTACTTTTTCATGAAAAAAGTGTAAACATGGCAAATTCCGGTTTTCTCAACGTCACTTCCAGTTATCATTTTGCAAGGTCATTTTGATTGTTTCAGACTGATGTAAAATATCTTCATTGTAATTAGCCAAACATTTTGCACTTGTTCTTTTATATATAGCTTTAATAGAGTTTGAGAAAATGCAGTAATAAGGAAAAGTAAAAATTTTGAACTTGACCTTGACCTTTGATATTCACCTCATTTTCTAAGTTGGGACCTAGGGACCTGAAATAAATAGGTCTCAGGTTCATACGGACAACGGTTTATGAGATAAAAGGCATACCGACAAATTTATTTGATAAAGGTAGATAACTCCGATAAAGTTTCATCTAATCGCTTCGATCCAAATTAGCCTGAGAATGTAACGAACAATTTATTAAAAGAATTTTGTCAATATCTCTTTTTGTAACGAAGGATGTGCACTCAATAGAACAGTGAATAGGGATATAACTCTTACGAAGAAAATTATTCGTTTTAGCAGGATGAGATTTAAAGGCGTATAAACTCTACGATACAATATAAGAAATGTCAATGCGATATAATGCGAAACAAAAAATTAAAAGTTGGCAGAACAAAAAATTAATAATAATCAGAAGAAATACAATAGGTCTTTCCACAGAAAAGTTGAGAGACCTAATAATCAGAACAAATACAATAGGTCTTTCCACAGAAAAGTGGAAAGACCTAATAATCAGAAGAAATACAATAGGTCTTTCCACAGAAAAGTGGAAAGACCTAATTAGGTCTTTATCATTTCAATCGTAGAATTTGTGTTTAACAATAGTGCAAACACATAAAAGTGTTTCCATATGTAGTTTCTGTTTTATAATGAATTACATTAAATTTTCGTATATCAATTTATCAAATATATCACTTTTCTACAAATCAGATCGTTGCATGGTTATTATACGATAAAGCTTATAGACACTCAAATGTAATGACACCACAACGCATTATGAAATGAATCCCTGATAAGTTATATGGTTATGTAAAGTGGTTTCGCCAACAAACATTCTCTACCGAGGTGAATTCTTCATAGATGCAATGCTGATATAAATTTTTCTGGGGTGGGATATATGTTTTAGTGGAAACAATATTCACTCTTATTCTCCCACGTATTTTAATAATACATATTAAAAGTGAATGTCATAAAAATGTTTTGTTTTATATAACATTTATAACAGCAGATTCGTATGAACTCTGTATTAATTGTACATTTACAAGAACACGTTATTTCACAGAAAACACAAAAAAACGTGCAAATTCTGTAATGTTGCACAAGTACGAATTTAACTATATATAATGGAGTCATGATTGACAAAACATCAGTTGTAATATGCATTGTAGAACAACACGAACTGGCTAAAATAATATTGTTTTATGTTCAACAATGTTATAAACTGATAATAGGGTGGTGACAGAAGTATAAAAAGTCGTCTGGATCGAGATTTGAATCTCCCCAAATAACACACGGCTAAAAATTGTCTTAACTTAAAGACAAATATGTCTTCCTTAGTTTTTGCCCTGTCGTCAGAGTTTCGTACGGTCACTTTTTTCTAAAAAGTCGTTTTAATGACTGGTAGTATATTGGAGAGTTTCAACCCCACTTTTTCAAAATGAAAAAAATGTGTATGTTTGCTTACATTTAATTGAAATAGTTTTTCCTGAAGTTATCTTTATATGTCAACATATTCCATTCAGTATTTTATTTTCTTCTAATCTATAAAATTTCCGAACTTTAGACTATTTAAAATTGAGGTAATTTTAATTGCAAATTCAGACTCAAACTTTAGTTTTCTCTTCATACTAGTAATAAAAATTATCCCATAATATTTTAAGCATATAATATTTAATAAAACTAATTAGTGATAAAAATTTCGGAGCCAAAATATGAAAAAAACCTTAAGAAATCAATGGAAAAATGAATTGAGTAAATATCTTCAATTTCAACACGGAACTCAATCACTTGCCTTCCGTCACATTTTGTGTATTAGTCAATAATTTGCTCTCAAATGATATATGAAATTACACCTTTTTCGCTATTATATACACATATTTTCAATTAAAGTGCACTGATATATGCCACATACTTTGTTTGTATATGTTTATATTCTATGTATTTTCGTTATAAAACATCAAATATACTTTGTCAGAAAAGTCTTATTGTAAAATCAAAATAATTGACGGATAGTTTCAGTAAATATTCCGTGATATGTAAAGTCCTTTGCAACTTGCTCCAGTAGTTCAAATAAAAGACAAAAGTCGTTAAACTTATTCAGTGCATAACATGCAAAAAAAAAAAAAAAAAAACTCGATTGAAATTTTGAGTCAATTTACCAGTTTAGGGAAGTCAATTTTTAAAACTGCATTGCATAGAAGATTGGATGAGATGAACATCAAGCTGTTTCATGCAATAGCTGTTAATTTAAAGAACTCCGTGCAGGCAGTTTATCATCGTTCATGCTACAAAACTTACACAAGTAAACATATTTCTTCCCTCTTTTAGAGCGAGGAAGCTTCTAGTCTAATATTTATTGACGACATACAATTACCTGACTGTTGTCCCTCAGTTTCGAGTATTTGTAAACGTTCTAGAATGCAGTCGTTAAACTGGAGCGCTTGTATATTTTGTTGCAACAGAACATTTTAGAAATATAAAAAATTACTCAAGTTTGAATCCGATGAGCGTATTAAAAATGTTTTATCCGTGTCAGATAAAGTTAAAGTAGAAATAGTTTCCCGTCCATCTTTTAAACTTCAATCACTCTGTCATTTTGGTTGCATTACAAATTATTTGCTTAAAACGTTAAAAAAATCAAACCCGTGGAAGCAGATATCTCAAAACAAGATACTACTTTTAGTAATTTTATTTCGGCTATTGACAATGATTTAATGGTCATTCCTCATGACACCGTTACTCGATAAATATAGGTCATTTCTTCCCGCTGATTCTAATTTAAAATAGTCTACATGTAAAATGCAGTCTAAACTAATTTATTTCTATATAAATTCAGTTGTCAAACAACTTCAACAAGTCCAAGGCAAATATAACATAATATTTAGTAGCAAAATAATTATTTAAGATGCCATATAAGCTTCTAGTCAATTGAAAACTGACCTCAAAATCTCAATGTCAACTGTATAATAGACACAAATAACGGATAGATATTTCATTCCGCTAAGTTTACTTAGAAATGACATCGAAACACTAAAGAAGACTACCCAACTTCGGATGAATTGTCTGTTCCTTCTTAATTCAGCCAATGCTTTCGTATTTATTGCAATTCATTCTATGTTTACTCAATGCAAATGCATACAGCCAAGACTATTCTCAGGGAATGGCATCAGAGAAATTGAGGAAATGCTAAGCAATTGTTGAGACAATCGTTTTTGTTTTACTCCTTTTCATTTAGGATTGGCTTTACAAATGTACCATGAGTTTGGTTCAAAACACCTTGTGGAAACATTGAATGCCAATGGATTTTATGCTACTTAAAGTAAAGTGCGACGCTCTCTTATGTGTTGCCAACCATGAAATTGAGCGAATTCAAGATAGTGTGTACGTTTCGTATAATGTTTTCCCAGCATCTTTGCAGACAAGCATATGGATGACATCACACCTTCCTAAACCCCCTTTTATATCTCTTTTAAAATCTTGGATGAACTGATAAGGATGGTTTGAAGCTGGTATTTTTTTAGGAACAAATGTCTTCGGACTTCCTACACTACATTGTCTGTACTTGTAAAGACAAACTCAAAATAACGTGTTTGCTTTGAGCAGAACCTTTCATGTGCAGACCTGTGGCCACGAGTGAAATGTGTAGAACTATTAAAGCATGTCTTGTGACGGTTGATGAAAATGAAGATGATGGAGATAACGGTTGATTTGGTATCAAGCTTGTTGCACTGGTACACACGGTTCCAGTACCAAGGTTAGGGGAGTGTTGGCGTGGCCTTAAAAAAGTTAAACCCCGCCAATATCTATATTTGTCTGTTTCAAGTCACGAGACGGTAATGCAGTGTTTGTCGTTAGTTTCTATATACTATATTTGTTTGTTTCTTATTTATTTTGTACATTAATCAAGTCGTTAGATTTTTTGTTTGTTTTACATTATTCATTTCGGGAATTGCAGACTATGCAGTATGAATGTTACTCATTGTTGAAGTCTGTACGGGACCTATAATTGTTTTATGTCTCATTTAATTGGTCTCATTTGGAGAGTTGTCTCATTTGCAATCATATCACATCTTCTTTTTTTATATGGAATACTTTTGAAGTTTGGGGTACGTTGCAAGGGATAAAAGGGGGGATATAGTAACAAAACCTATAATGTAATAGATATTAACCAGAGTCAAATACACAACAAAAAATAATACTATGGTAGCAGTAATAATTGTCAAAAAATCCAAAAGCAACGAGTAGTCTATAAAAAAAACTGAAGTATCCGCAAATTCAATTTGAGGTCATATTTGACTGTAGTGTTCTATGGCTTTGGTTTGATGACTCACCCACTATGATAGTTTAAAAATAATTTTAAAGTATTGTCCTGCATGACACTTGATTTTTACCTGAAATTGATATCTTTCATAAGGTTAAGGTGCTCTAAACATGTTAAAGGTTGAAAACTTGATATTTGAAGTTTTGTTTAAAAAACGTCGTTTTCGGATTTTTTTTGATAAAAAAATCTCAATGATTAAGGTTTATGTATAAAAACAAACATTACTAAAGCCAAGACAGTATCATTTGTATATAGGTAGAGTTTAGAAATAGAAAAAAATGTCAAAATTGAAACCCTCCCAAACTTTCACAGATTTTTACATATGACCTTTGACCTCAATTTAAAAAAAAATGTGACCATATCAAGTCCTGACGACAGGCATACTATTATAGTACCCGATTTCCTCTTTCCAATGATAGATTATGTAGGTGTGTGTTCGGTGGGGAGATTAAATTCCAAAAAATCTGCCTTCAGTCACCGCACTATAAGTCACTGAGCTTGTTTTCAACCCACAAACAGTGTGGGGAAATACACAGTTTTTTTAGTTATAGCGAAAGAAAAACATATAAACTGAACGATATAATTTTAATATCTATAATACAAGAATAACGAGTCCCAATTTGTCAGCCGTCATGACGTACAAACGACGAATCAAATCAAAGAATTCAACTTTATATATAACTAATATAGTACAAAGGTGTAGCTTAAAAATTACACCACTCCAGGCCCATTTGTTTTCCACATAATTAATATTGCCAATAATTAAGAAGTTCCGGGTCGAGTCCGATACCGATACAAATAGTATAATTACCTGTTACCTATTACCTTATCTGTATACGTTCCGCATCTGACAGGCGCACCAACAAACGGTGTATTCAGGATTAATATGCTTATTCAAGATTACTATGCTATATACACGGGTCATAATCACAGGGTTGACACTACTAAAATGTCATACTGGTACAGGTCTATGGTAGAATTTTAATCAGTAAGACTTTCTAAGATAACAATAAGAATACTAAAAATCTGGACTAAAAGGCGTATAGGTAGTTTTCAATTTGTTAGCGGGCATGACGTAAAACAGCGAATCAAAGAATTCAACTTTATTTATAACTAATATAGGACAATGCTGTTGATTAAAAAATACTCCATTTCAGGACCTTTTGTTTTCCAAATAATTAATATTACCAATAATTCCAGTTCGACGGGTTCAAACAGAAAGATTTGAAAGCAGAGATAAATGTGTATCTTATAATCGACATGACTTTATCAGATGACAATACTAATACTAAAATAAGGCTTGCGCATAGTTATATACTTTAATTCAGTCACGGACCCGCGATATCACTGGTGTGTTCTAGTAGAATATAAAAAGATAGACTTTATAAAGTGAATTCAGAGTACAAAAACGGTCCTCTTTAGTTTTTCCTACTATACCACGAAAAGGAACAAAATACACCCTTACATAATCATACTATTTCTGAGATATCTCTACTCAACATGCTTACCAAATAAATGTAATAAAGGAAACATATTTCATATTTCTATTTTTTTTTGTTAAAATCAAATACAAATCATAAACATTTGTTCCTTTCAATCAAATGTTGGTAGAAATTAGGTGAAAGTATATCATCTGTATATCTGAATCACAATTAGCCGACTTGATTAAAATGTTATACCAATATGTTGAACATCGGTAAACTTCTATTGCCTTTATTTACTATTTTACTATTCAAGATAGCGAAAGATTAGTTGAAGCATTTTGATGATGTTTGATATACAGTTAAAGGGTTAGCTTGTGTTCAAATTTCATTGTTTACGAACGTTAATCATTCATTCAATCCAATAGCACTGAGCACTCAAGTGAATGAACTTCGTCTATAATTATTCTTCCTTCTAAGATGTTTTTTGCTATACCAAACCTTAATCTGTGTGTCTCACATTTTGCAATATTACCGTAAAAAAACATGCGGGATGCTCGAGTTGTCCTGTTATAATTTATTTTGAATGAGTTGATATTGAAGAAATAAATGTTTCAATAGCAATAATTCGATGTTCTGTTGCTTTACTTTCAACTAAACTGCGCATGAAAGGCTGTAGCCAATACAAAACATCATTCAATTTATCAGTCAAAAGGGATCATTTTAAAAGGAGAGGTTATGTAGGATCGATTATCATTTAAAAGTTTGTCGAACAATTTAACATATAACTGATTAAGATTGTTCTGAAGTCTGTAGTGTTATTGAAAAGTTAATGGTTGCAGAACTATTTAACTTTTAATAACAGTAAAAGATTATCTCAACCGGTATTGCATTCTTCAAACCGTGATCTGATGTAACACTGCATTTATAGTATACCAAAAGATGCATTATGGGAAAATGTTTGAATAGATGAAAGTGATATGTTACAAACACATACGTCATTGCATAACTAATTGATTCAAAAGTTTTGAATTTTTGAATCCAAGACAAAAGCAAAGCCTAAGCATGTTTTTAATATACAAAGAAATAAGTTAAACATAAATTCAGTCTAAGAAACAGTACACCTAAAGATAATAAAAATAATACTGAACATTAAAGATAAACTTTAAAGTTTTTAAAAGGTTTATACATACGGTATTTCAGATCAAATGATTTTGACATGAAAAAATAAAAAAAAGTATTGAATAAAGCATTGTAATAAAGACAAATGTAACTGTTACAGTATTTAAAGGAAAAAATAATTATAAGCTCCGGCAGTCAATTACATCTGTATTGCTACTATTGATGGTAGGATAAATCTAAGTTCAATGGAACAAAAAAATATACTTTGACGGTCAACCACATTTAAAGAGTCCATTGACACATATTAATGAAAGCATTCATTTTTTCCAAGAAAGGACACTTCTGCACTGACTAACCATTTGAGTTATATCAATACGTATGATGTTTATGTTTAAAGGGTGTTGCCTTTTTCGAGACATTACACATAGACATCTATGACATTCAGATAAAGAACAGCAACAACACCACTGTTCCTATGCTTATGTTTGTTTTTTCATGTTGTTGTTGATTCATTGATGCTGTGTCATTAATAAATACCACTTATCGTTTTTTTTTCTCTATTATACATCTGATATCTTGAAGGCTTTGGAGAAGTATAAGTCAAGAAATACATATAATTATATGATCAAATTGATACATATAATCTGTTTAGATGATCTACGTCACAAAATTGGAGGCATTAATTTATACACTTTTTTCCAACAAAATTTAGTACGTAAATTTGCAGTACATTTGTCAGGTATCATTTATTCTTATAATCATAACAAATGAGGACACTATTAAAAATGGATGAATAAGGCCGTTGGTTTTCTCGATTGAGTTGTTTTGCATTGTCATTTCAGGGCTTTAAAGATCCTAAGGGTGACTGGGGAATAAAATATGGTCACTTGGTCATCTCCCGCCCGGCAGTAAAACGCTTGCCGAAGTGGGGCGTCCGTTTAGCTGTGCGGGATTTATCAAGTTCGCAGTCACGTCCGGTCAAAATGGGGACGTTAAATCCGATGTTTCGTGTAAAAGAGGGACAAAAGATAAAAGAGGGACAGTCAAGCTCATAAATCGAAAACAAACTGACAACGCCATGACTAAAAATGAAAAGGACAAACAGACAAACATTAGTACACATGACACTAGATAAAACAAACTAAAGAATAAACAACAAAAACCCCACCAAAAACTCGGGGAAGATCTCAGGTACTCCGTGTAAAGAGAGTTCTACGCTCCATGCACGGTAAGAACCCTTGCAACAACTCTTTGAGGGGTCCGTATGTGGTATGTTGCAAGGCCAAATGTATTTCCCTATCCACTGTACCCTCATTATTCAGTGGCAGTTCAGATTTCACCGACCATCCTTCCGAATGGCCTCTATTATGACAAGACCTTCCTATTGTATTTATTGTTAACTTGTTATAGTCCTGAATATGCATGACATATTTGCTGGACGTTAAGCAACCAACAATCAATCAATCAATCTAGGCCTTTTATAGCTGACTATACGGTTTGGGCTTTTCTCATTGTTGAAAACTGTAGAATGACCTATAGTTGTTAATTTCTGTGTGATTTTGGTCTCTTGTGAAAAGCTGTTTCATTTCAATCATATCACATCTTCTCTTTTTACATATATCCCCTTCATTTATTAGTTATTGTTGACAAAAATGCATTAAATGAAACGATATAATTCCAATATGTTTAATGATTGAAATAAAGCCATTATTGGTTTTTGTTAATATGTTGTTAAATATTCCAACTTACCTGAGAACTGCTCGTAATTACACATTAGACATTGGTTATTATAAATGTATTTGCAAATGGTTTGACAATTATATTTAATCGTTTCAATTCACACAATACATTCTAGATTACTTAATGACGTGATATACATTGATATTGATTTCTATAAATGTTTAAAAAGCATTTGAAACAGTGAAAGCATTAAACATCCATCTGTCATAATAACAAAACAAATCATAAATTCTTTAAACTAGATGTGCATAAAATGAGACACAACTGGTAATGAAGAATAAAAACATTTCCATAGTCATGGAGGTATCTGACTGTTTAAGAAGTATTGAATTTATAAAGTATTATATTATTGTGAACCACTTTCTGTGAGTTACTTCTATTAAATGTATTAGTTTGCGAATGAATATAATGCTAATTAAAATGCCTTTTAAACAAGGTTGGAGTAAAAGAGATAGTAATAACATTACACACAAAAGCAAACAAATATATGAGACTTCAGTTTGTTATTCGCCTTTGCCTTTTTTGATTTTTTCTGTCGTAATATCATTCAATGTGCCATTTAACCTTTGTAGATGAATATTATTATGTTTAATAGAAGCTGTTAAGTGAAAACTATAATAACCAGTCATTTCGCTCTTCTCTGATAAAATAATTGTTGACACATATTTAAGAAATAACCTGAAAAAGACAACAACATGTTATACAAGGCATGTGTACCTTTTTAAAAATTAACTTATATAGACATGATAGATATACAATAAACAATTGTTTTTTCATCCGTTGCATAATCACACATTCATAATATACATTTTTTTTTAAATTTACAATATGCATCAGTTGTTTAATATTTATGAAATGTCAAATGAATTCGTGAGATATACATATATTAAATCAGCTACATGTATTATAAACACAAATGACAGGTTATATTTTTAAACACACAGTCACATGATTGGATACTTATTTTTGTGTAAATGTTATCGTTGTTTACAATATCAGGGTGCAAAATAATAATAGTTAACGCAGATTAAATAGTAAAAATATGATGTGCACCTTTGAGTTAGCTTTTTGCTAGATATTTTGAGAAACTTTACAACGTCGGTTTATCGATACTTGTACATATTTGAAATCGATCATTCGAATGTTTGTGTTTTACGTCAATTTCAACAACCTTTGCTTCGACTATTCATGTATATGTAAATGAAGCTTGAATACAAGCAATAAAATTGAGAATGGAAATGGGGAAGAAACACAACACATCTAATTGAAGACTTTGCCGGCGTACTGTAAATATAAATGGACTTGCATTGGTAACTGCATTTTAAGTTTTTAATGTTATACATGAATGAAAAAAGAAAAAAAAAGTGCACGAAACATTCTTTTAATGATATGTTATCTAGCGCGAATTAAAATGTTCAATGTTTATGTTTGTCATGTTTGTGTAACGTTTTAAAATGTTAATGTCTGGTCAATGTTAGTTTATAACAGTGTTTGATATTTGTCCAGCTGTGCACAAACATATATAGCGTATTACTAAATACATTTATCAGCGCTAATCACTCCTTTACTGAATTATCTACAACGATAGATTGATACCAAACATGACTATGATTGATAAAATTGTGTATGCTAGCTATACATACATGTAGCGGTGAAAAAGTTTATATTGTGTAATTACATATTTACGAAGAATTGAAATTGACGAAACACGAGTATGCACTTAAAAGGAGCAAAAAGATCTGCGTATTGCAAGCTGTAAAAATTTCAAAAATGTCAAAATGAGATAAATAGTACACTAGTAATGCATTATCTATTTAAAATATTCGTTCAACTGTCATACAGGTAACCGTGAATTTATTATTAGATACACCCTTGTCCTTCCTGATTACAATATCTGAACGTATAACGCCCATTTTGTTATAATAACAACTTGCAATGCTGGTGAATATTAGGTAAATATTTATTTTTATCAATCTGACATGTAGACATGTGCTTTAAAAAAGCATTTACCATGTTTCGATGGTAATATATCCGTGATTTAAGAGACGATCTTAATAATTATGGATTAACAGTTTTTTTAACAAACCGACACAATAAATATGAAACTATTTTATCGGTGAAACTAATAACTTAGTTGATAACAGAGCAATTTACAAACAACAATAATAACCGAACTTTTCAAATGACAACAAATGAATTATCAAAAGTGTGAACATCTCAATGAGCAGTCACAATGAATAAACACGTATCTGTAATCTGATATATGAGGATCAACTTCTTTCTACTTTATTTGTTTCAACCTATTGTTCATTGTTCACTATACGTCTGTCAAATTACGGTTTGAACCATAGTTATGCGTCTGCATAAGGAAGGTAAGCTATACTGCTTCAAAATTAAAACAAAAATAATGGCAATGGAGAATGTGTCAAAGAGACAACAACCCGACCAAAGAAATATACATATATATATTCGATACTATGATTTCAGTAAATGAGTTTTTATTTAAAATGGAAAAAGTGCAAAATAAATTTAGGGGAATTTATCCCATACCTTTCCCACTAAACAAGAAAGCAAATCAATATTAAATACGCTTTGTCTTTATTATTACAAACGTCTATTATAAAATTCAGCTCTCCGCGCACTTTTCTGTTTCGTTTTATATTCTATGATTTTCGAGATTGATGACGGCTTTTAACATAGCATACATACAAGGAAACCATAGAACATGCGTCTTTAAAAGGAAGATAAGCTTAACTTCTTAAATCAAAAATAAAAGAATTGCAATGGGGAATGTGTCAAAGAACCAACAAACCAACCAAGGAGCCGAATTATACCTATATCTTACTTCGGTACTCTGATTTCAGCAAATGTATTTCTTTTTTTAAATTAAAAAAATGTGTGAAATAAATTTAGGGGATTTTATCCCATACTTTTTCCACAATAAAGGAAACAAATCAATAAGAAATGTTTTTTTTCTTTACTATTATAAACGACTATTAAGGAAGCTCGCTTGTCTAGTTTTTTTAATTTGGTCAGATTTTCAGAATCCTCTGGTTTTGTTCATTTTAATGCCGTAACAAATTTTGCCAGGAGACCCCCAATTTTCTTTTGATAATTCTTGTACATGTGTAATGATAAATTTTAATTATTTTTAAGAGTTTTTGAGGACTCAAGCTTGTCAACGAGCACGGCTACCTATTATATATATATATATATATATTTTTTGCTCTTTTGATTCCTTTATTAATCTCCTATCAATAATGCTAGTTCTTTGAAAAACTAATTATTTTGAAACTGAGAAGCGAATTCCCTTAAATTCTACACTATGCGCACGTTTCTGTTTCGATTAATATTCTTTCATCCTTGATGTTTGATGTTTTTCCATAGCATATATACAAAGAAACATTAGACATTACTTTAGCATGTAGAAAAGCGTAATGTGTTTTTAAATACAATGAGTAATAAGTATTTCAAAATGACAACAGAGGGTGATCATGTTAGGAAAACATCATATGCCCTACTGTTAAAACTCGTGATGACAAACCGACAAACGAACATTTCATATTATACCCAAATCTATATTTCTTATATATAACATTGTATTAATGATAATAAAGTAAAAGTCAAATCAAGTTTAGCTCAATTAGAATCTTCACTAAGCGACCAACTTCGAATACGAGACACCTCATGAAAATCAGAATATGTTTATGTTATGCTAAGTTTTTAAATAACTTCATATGAATATTACAATCTGTTTTAGTTATGATATGTTTGATATGTATATATATATACATGTACTTATAGAAATAAATATTTGTTTTCCCCAATCAATTTCAAAAATACAATTATTTGTATTTGATTTAAATTGTATTAGTTGCTTTCTTATGAGAATTACGTGTAAGAAACATCTGAACTGTTCTCTTGATTCTATTTCATCATTACAAATCAATTAAAATTTTCCGTTTCACTTTGTCTTTTTGTTTTGGCTTTTTAATGCGAATTGCTACGTTGATTTTTCGAAACTTCCAATATTTGAGCTTTCATTAGAAAGGATTAAGAAACTATTTAAGAAAGTTGCATACTTTGGAAGAATGTAGCGTAACACTGATGTGAGCAAGAAATAGATTTGAGAAAAACGAGAAAAACTGTCACTGTTACCAAATCAACATCGAATGTGGAAAATACGGACCTTTGATGAAGATAATAATGAAACTAAATGACGAATCTCGCGATCGGTAGCCCTGTCCCGTAGTTATATATGTTATGTCTTTGTATCTTACAGTGCAAAAGTATAATTACTTTCTTCCATATTTTTAACATGGAACTCATTGTCTATTACAGATGGTTGAAGTAAGCAAATTGAACAAACAACTTAACAAGAAATGTGGAAGTTTCATCGTATCTGTGGTAAAAACATTTCCCTGGAAAACAATTGTACCACTGCAAAGCGATTAAATCCAAACGAAACATATTGTCATGGTATTTGTTTTACCAACACACCATTAGTGAATGGCAAAGTTTATGAAATACAAGTAGACGAGCTAGGTACCAAATGGGGTTTCTCACTTATCTTAGGTACTTTTTGTTATCATACTTTACAAACTAATAATAATGTTATTGAAATGACCGAACCAAACACTACTATCAAGTAAGAGGTTGATAGAATCGCTATTAAAAAAAATCAGAGCTTTTGTCTAAGAAAACCATGTATCAGTTTCAATAGAAAATAGTTTTACCTTTTACTGTTTCAAATATTATGTGTTAGTGTAAGACCATCAAAAATTGGCAGCTGTAATAGTTGTAAGTTAAGACTGTGACAATGTTGAGTGGTACATTTCTGGCACTTTCCATCTCTTGTTCATCTTATCTTTAACAAGGTATATTTTCAAAACAGCAGAAAATGACTTAACATTTTTAATATAAAGTGTATGAGATTTTACTGCATTGACCGCTGATATGTTGTCATAAACCGATATATTATAAGAAATATCAGCTTTTTTCAACATGTAAACAAGGATTTTCAATTTGTAAATATTTACGTCTCGGAGATTCACTAAAAGTAGAAACTTTTTAAAGCTTGTATTTAAGACAGAAAACACGAAAAAAAGTTTCAGAAAAAGATAATGCTCAAATACAGTTATGTGTTTTGCATGCCAAAGATACTACATGGGCTACTTTTTTAACCTTACTTTATCAATGCAACCCTCCCATCATTACGATGATTATCATCCGATTGTTAACTCAGAGTAGAAAGTTGAAAAACATGGTTTAAGGGCATACGATACAGTTTTGTACATGTATTTACAAGATGATGAAAGTTGGCATATAGGCTATTTTTTGCCTGATTAAATCAAATATGTAATAAAAAATATACCTTCATGTGCTACTTTTTGAGTAAAAAGAGGTAAAAATTTGGTATATTTGCTCAAAATTCAGATTTGTGTCCGTATTTTCTTTTTCGAAAGAAAGACACAACTTTTTGTTTTAAAAGATAAACACAAATGGTTTTTTGTTAAATAATCGGTTATTTCTGTATTTTATAAGTATCATTAAAAATTATGCATTTTTTATTCCGAAATAACTCTATATTTATCAAATGTTCATGAATAAAGGAAAACACGTCATTTTTTGCTGCATGTTTGTTAAAATTAAAAAATGGCGCTATTTACAGTTTTATAAAATTTGGGTCACATAATCTCCTTGCAAAACGAAACAAATTGCTGTTTTAAAAAATAGGGGTCCATGCACTAGTTTTCAAATTAAATCAGTTTGAATGATAACAATCAGACGAAAAATGCATCTTTTCTCGATATGTCATAGTTTGACGTCGCGAAAATAACATTTTATGTTAGCAACGTCATTACCTTCCCTGTAACTGTATCGTATGCCCTTAAAAAACCCATATGTGGTAGTATTTCTGCTATGTTTTTTATACAGTTGACTTTAAAATCGTGTGTAAAATGGATCAATTACGTAGATTTGACTAATATTTAAAAAGACCGATTAGACACATTAACATTTTTTCACATTATGACAAGACGCTTTATCAAATTTTGACTGTAATACAGTCGAAATGTTGTTATTTTACACAAGAAGAGATTTCGGTAAGAATATACAAAAATGGCATAAGAAAAATAAAAAAAATAAGAAAAAAATATACAAAATTATATGAATCGAAAAACACAAACTCCACCGAAAAACAAAGATAAACCAACATGCTGTAAGGGTATGCAGTTTCTAGTATAAGTATCATTAGTCTGCATGCTTATGTCAAGTACAACACACATGTACATGTACACATCAGTTACACTATGTTACCGTCATATTAGTTATCTGTTATACGATACCTATATTACATGATAATCAATCAATGATGTTTACGTTCGTAAAACTACTGTAACATAACTGTTTCCAATGTTTGCTACAACTGGTGTCATACAGTTTGTATTTGAAAAGCAAGTTGTTGGTTTGATAACACTGAATTTTTGATAAATTGTTTTATAATTAAAATAATGAACTATGTCATCAGCAATGCCCATTTGAAGAGTAGCTTTAGTTTGGGAAATTTGTTGCATCTCGCTAAAGTTCGGTATAAATATTGATCATGAAAACATTCAAATTTTATCAACGTTATAATTATATTTATTATACCTAACATTTATTACAAACAATCATTTTTGGTAAAACGAAATCACGTGACATTGAATTATCCGGTTAATTTTCATTCAATTGCTTGGAAGGAAGATTAACCCTTAATATTAACACTAGCGGATAAGCTTTTTAGTTTTTGATTTTTAAACGAATTTTTAAGTGTTTTTCAATATTTGATAATAGCCTGCCGCTGTTAGTTTGGTATAATAAAACAAATGTGGCCATACAGAAGCAATGAATATCCAAAATTGTCTACCCTTAAAAGTTGAGTCCTCATTGAAATAACCTTCTCGTGTTGATCATTTTGGATATTCACCTTTTCTACAGGCCATAATTGAATAATACTATAACTCGTGATATGAGCTGATTGTTCTGAAATTTTTAATAAGTGTTTATATAATCTACACCACGTCATCATATCTTCGTTGTGGTAGCTATTATCATTGAACAAAGTATAAGTCATTTTAAATCGAACGTTATGGTCAACTTTGTACTTATAAAAATAAATCCTTGCATTATTAAAAGAAGGTTGTTGAAGAAAAATTTATTGAAACTTCAACCTCCATGTAATGTAGTCTCTCTGTCTAATATTATTATTTTTAATAACACACTCAGATTTATTTTTCTTCACAAAACATGTTTTTTTTTTTTAATTTCGGAGGGGGTAACACGTTGACCTATAAGGTGTCTCATTCCCAGGAAATACTAACCATATCGTTTGACAAATCAAGGAAGAGCTACATAGATGGGAAAATGAAACAATTAACAGCAACCATCGTAAACAATACTTAGCGTACATTAATTAATTAAGATTTGAATTTGAGTTTCTATTCACGCACTCAAGGTAACACAATTCCAATAGAAGTATTTTGATAATTTGAAGGTATTCACAATAGTAGGACATTTCACATGTAGTATAAGTTGGTTAATACTGCCAGTGTTTCTACTGTATCATACAGTTACACCAATATTCTTTTATCGATAGTGTTTAACTATAATCAAGCATTGTTGGCTTGGATTTAGAAGAATACTTAACAAAAACCTCTGATATGTGCATTTTTATCATACTGTACGTAGATTCGTTATAAATTGTTGGATACCATTTTTCGTGGATTTCTTTGGTACAGGTCAACCACGAAATTAAATGTTCATTGAGTGACATATTTTCTACAGGCGTGTATGCAAACTTAGGCAAAACCTCGAAATCCAACATTCACAAACATGTTAGTTTTCCATAATCCAAGAAAACCAGCACACACAAAAATAACCAAATCCACAGTAGTTGACATTAGCAGTCCATACCTCATATTTGACGTAATCGTTTATATCAATACCGGAATATGACAAGCAAGACGATTTTAATTTCAAATTATTACTTCCCCACAACTTAGTGGCATTATACACGATGCACTTGCATATGGGTTATACATTTTAAAGCTTATTCGGTATTCGAGCGTTAACAGCTACTATTCATACTTTATAAAACATCACCGGTGTCTGAGAATAATGAGTGTGAATCAGGGTTATGTCAAGGAATGTCTCCTCCTTTAAAAAAAAACATTTATCGGAAGATACCACTATCTTGATGATAAATATTCACAACTGATACATGATGGTTTTCAAGAATAGAGTCTTGGTATGGACTTTTCATCTTAATAAAGTGTTACAGTAGTTCAGTATGTGTCTTTTGTAAATGGTAAATTGATAACCCTTACGTTTAAGACAAGTTTTTATTTACATCCAACTAGCATGGTTCGGTACTTATACTTTGTCGTTGCATTATTGTGTTATTGTCATTTGTGTATTCTTGTGTTATTGTCATTTGTGAATTCTTGTGTTATGGTCATTTGTGTATTCTTGTGTTCTGGTCATTTGTGTATTCCTGTGTTCTGGCCATTTGTGTATAATTGTGTTATTGTCATTTGTGTATTCTTGTGTAATTGTCATTTGTGTTGTTGTCATTTGTGTATTCTTGTGTTATTGTCATTTGTGTATTCTTGTGTTATTGTCATTTGTGTATTCTAGTGTTCTGGTCATTTGTGTATTCTTGTCTTCTGGTCATTTGTGTATCATTGTGTTATTGTCATTTGTGTATTCTTGTGTTATTGTCATTTGTGTTGTTGTCATTTGTGTATTCTTGTGTCATTGTCATTTGTGTATTCTTGTGTTATGGTCATTTGTGTATTCTTGTGTTCTGGTCATTTGTGTATTTTTGTGTTATTGTCATTTGTGTACTCTTGTGTTATTGTCATTTGTGTATTCTTGTGTTCTGGTCATTTGTGTATTCTTGTGTTATTGTCATTTCTGTATTCTTGTGTTGTTGTCATTTGTGTTGTTGTCATTTGTGTATTTTTGTGTTCTGGTCATTTGTGTATTCTTGTGTTATTGTCATTTGTGTATTCTTGTGTTATTGTCATTTGTGTATTTTTGTGTTATTGTCATTTATGTATTCTTGTGTTCTGGTCATTTGTGTATTTTTGTGTTATTGTCATTTGTGTATTCTTGTGTTATTGTCATTTGTGTTGTTGTCATTTGTGTATTTTTGTGTTATTGTCATTTGTGTTATTGTCATTTGTGTATTCTTGTGTTATTGTCATTTATGTTGTTGTCATGTGTGTATTTTTATGTTCTGGTCATTTGTGTATTCTTGTGTTATGGTCATTTTTGTATTCTTGTGTAATGGTCATTTGTGTATTCTTGTGTTATTGTCATTTGTGTATTCTTGTGTTATTGTCATTTGTGTTATTGTCATTTGTGTTATTGTCATTTGTGTATTCTTGTGTTATGGTCATTTGTGTGGTCGTGTCTTTCCTTTTTGTATATTTGTTTGTGTTAGGGGGTAAGGATTAAAACACAGTGGTTACGGCTGTATCCCTCTTTTAAATTTTGTACCTTTTATGTCTGTTTATAATGTTCACACATTATTGACATTGTAATGGAAATAAATGAACTCATCATAAATACCAGGACTAACATTTTACACTGACGCCAGACGCACGTCTCGTCTACAATGGACTCATCAGTGACCCTCGAGTCAAACAATGTTTAAAAAAGGGCAAATAAAGAACGGAGTTTACTATAATTCCTAAAAGTTTTGCCAAATACCGCTAACATAATCTTTTCCTGAGGTAGAAAAACCTTAGTTTTTCAAAAATTCAAAGTTTTGTTAACAGTTCATTTATTATTATGAACATATTAATTAAAACTCACGTCAACACAGAAGTGCAACTACTTGGCTGGTAATACCATCGGGAAAATATATCTCCATCAGTAGTGGCATCGACCCAGTGGTTGTAAATAAACTCATCATAGATAACAGGACTTACATTTTTACACTTACGCAAAACACGCGTTTCGTCTACAATAGAGTCATCAGTGACGCTCGAATCAAAAATTGTTAAAAAAGCACAAATAAAGTAAGAATCTAATACATCTGTCATACAAGTGAGAGTGGTTTAGCTAGCAATCAATCATATTTTCAATTTATATGATGAAATGAATCTATCAAATCAGGAATATAACAGTTGGTTTCCATTCGTCTGATGTGTTTTATTTTTTTAGTTTGCCAATTGATAAGGGACTGATTTTTCCTTTGAATTCCGTACTTTTGTATTTTACTTTTAAACATTGCAAAGGGCTACTGGTCTACACAAGTTTTTACATTATCCAAGATAATAGGTGTACTCTTGTGTTGTTTTGACTGATGAAGTGTTGCAAAGGCTTTCATGCATAACCTGATAACTTATTCTATAATTAAATAGACAGATTGACTCAATACTAAAATCACTGATGAATCTTTTGTAGACGAAACGCGCGTCTGGCGTATGTACAAAATTAAGTCCTGGTATCTATGATGTATTTATTTACAACCACTGGGTCGATGCCACTGATGGTGAGGATTAATTTCCCCGAGGGTATCACTAGCTCAGTAGTCAGCACTTTTT
Source organism: Mytilus edulis (assembly GCA_019925275.1). NCBI lineage: Eukaryota > Metazoa > Mollusca > Bivalvia > Mytilida > Mytilidae > Mytilus > Mytilus edulis. The sequence continues at coordinate 49,178,650 of CM034362.1, forward strand.
GTGCTGACATGAATTATCATTGGTTATATTTATAAATTAACTGTTTACAAAATTTAGAATTTTTGAAAGACTAAGGCTTTTCTACCTCAGGCATAGAATACCTTAGCTGGATTTGGCAAACTTTTTAGGAATTTTGGTCCTCAATGTTCTTCAACTTCGAACTTCATTTGGCTTTTTTAACTTTTTTGGATTCGAGCGTCACTGATTAGTCTTTTGTAGTCGAAACGCGCGTCTGGCGTATGTACAAAACTTAGTCCTGGTATCTATAATGAGTTTATTTACAACCATTGGGTCGATGCCACTGCTGGTGGAGATTTTTTTTCGCCAGGGTATCACCAGCCCAGTAGTCATCACTATTGTGCTGACATGAATTATCATTGAAATCAGATATGGTTATATTTATAAATTAACTGTTTACAAAATTTAGAATTTTTGAAATACTAAGGCTTTTCTACTACAGGCATAGAATACCTTAGCTGGATTTGGAAACACTTTTAGGAATTTTGGTCATCAATGCTCTTCAACTTCGTACTTTATTTGGCCTGTTTTACTTTTTTGGATTCGAGCGTCACTGATGAGTCTTTTGTAGACGAAACGTGCGTCTCGCATATGTACAAAATGTAGTCCTGTTATCTATGATGAGTTTATTTATGATAAAAGGAGTGATTTTTCTTTTCCTATCGATTATTTAAGAAATAATGTATGGGGGCTTCAATATATCGTGATTTAACAAAGGGTTAGCCCTTTATGACAAATATTTTACCCTGAGCGATAGATAAGAAAATTAAAATACAATATATAAATCACTTTAAATTAAAATCAAAGTCTCTCAAAACAAAATAATTCACAGTTCTTTCACAGTTGAACATAAAACAAATTCCCATTACAGTCCATATTGATCGCGTAACACATTTTTAAATAAATCTGCTTGATCACTTTATTTCAAAAGTCCATAAAACAAGTTTAATGTTCTCTTTAATCGTTGTCGTGTTTCCATGGTAAATTTGCATAATCTTTTGACGTTCTTATATAGTTCTCTTTTTGGTCGTGTACTTGTTGAAATTCTACTTCTCGAGCTTCAATCTTCTTAAACGCTTTTAAGTTGTGTTTCTCTGTTTGATGTGAAATAAGTACATTGGAAATACTTGACACTGTTGATAGATGTGACTTTCTAAATTTAACGGTCCAGAAAGTAAGTACCCTAGTTTCGATTTGACTGCGGTGGGTCCGTTTCCGCGTAAAACTTTATCTTCAACTATTTCCAAATAAAAATCGGCTCCAATTAATAACGAAATTTCAAGGGTATCCTGTTACGTAACTGGATGTGCGAGCTTAAGATCTTGTAAATAGGTACTGTTCCTGTCAATGAAACGAATGTGGTTCTATAACGGCGTAGCTATCATTGGAACGATTAATGCATATATTGGGATTGTATGTCCAATTTCAATTTCAACATTAACTGTGGCTTTATCGAGTCGCCTAGCCTTAATGTTGGTTTCTCCAAATGCTGAGAGTTGAATCTTTTCGGATCTTTCTTTCTGCATGTTTAATTCTCGAGCAAGACTCTCCGTTACAAAAGACCTTTGAGCGCCTTCATCAAACGAAATATTTTTATCTGTGCAATGATGACCTGAGCAATCAGGGGCCACGGCAGTTTTCAACGATACATTTGAGTTAAATTTTGCTGACGAGTGTAATATTGTTGAGTCTTCTGGTATCTCAGTATCCTTCACAAGATTAACTGCAGTCGGTGAAGATGTTGTTCTTTCATTCGTACAACTGTGATTAGAATCATTCGTGTCAGTGAAACGATTTTCACTTCTCTGGTCGGGGTTTTCGGTGTGTTCAACTTTTTACATAAGCTAGTGAGGTGTCGTTTACCACAGTTACGACATGAGCTTTTCGATTTGAATTCTTTAATGTGTTATGTACCGAGGCAGTTGAAGCAAACATTGTTACGTTTAACAATAGCGATGCGTTCATCTAAATCGCGTCCTTTCTGCAGTTGGCAGCCGAATGAATATCTTTGCAGAAAATGCACGGCTTTCCTGTTAAATGCTGATTAACATTTCTAGTACTTGCGTTGTGTTTTCGTTGTGAGTTAGCACCGGCGAAAAGGGTAGAATACGAAATATCACTTTCTGTCTGTGTAACTTGTCCGGCTTCAATGATTTGTATCTTTTTATGTATACTTCTTCGAAGATATCGTAATAACCAATGTGTCGTACCATGCTCCCGCGCGATATGCTTTCTGATTTCTCCAGGCAGTTTGTTGATTATAGTCTGGACTAATAAAATACCGTAAGAGTCCTGTGCCTGTCCAAGCGATTCAAGTCCCCTAACCAAACTTTCCATTTTGTCGTAAAATATTCTCAGGGTTATGAGGTCATTCCAGGGTGGTTTAATATCAAGCAGTGCTTGTAGATGTGCTTGTGTTATTTTATGAGTCTGTCCAAATCTCTCTATCAGAACATTTACGACTTCGGCATAGCTAGCGTTCGTTAAAGAAAATCCGGCAATTGTCTGATCGGCTTCTTCTAATTGGGCCTTCAAATAATTAAACTTTTGAACATCTGTCAATGTTGGGTTGTAATGAACTGCTGATTCGTAAGAATCCCAAAAGCTTGGCCATTCTAATATATTGCCATTAAATGTAGGTAAAGTTAATTTTGGCAAACGGTCATTGCAAGATAAAGCGGACGGGACAGCATAGCTTGAAGTAGGAATTGATGTGGCAATTTGACTCGTCTCTGTTAAAGTTCGAGAGGCATCATTTGAGTGTGGCAATGACGGGGCGGCATAACTTGTCTGTACAATTTCGGATGAACTAGTAGGGATGAACGGTATACTGTCTACATTTAAAACTTGATAAGACGAATGTGATGTTTGATTTGAAATAGGTTGTGATGTTTGATCTATGAATATTTAAAAATGTCTCAGTTTAGTAAAAAATTGTAGTATACTCATCTGTGTCTACGATTTCCGTCTCTATATCCTCTGTTTCCGATGCGTTCTCAATTTATTCATTCAGTGTGTCGAGTAACTTCTTCTTCCGTTGTAGATTTTCGTATGTGGCTAACAGCTCCTCTCTGCCGAATTCAGAACTTTCTTTTGCGTAGGCAAGTTTTCGTAAAAGTCGATTGCCCGTTCTTCTTAATTTAAGCTTTGGTAGTTCCATTTGTCACGGCAACATAAATGTGGGGACAATATCTTATAATATAACTCTGATAAAATATACAACAGCTTTGTAGTTTGACGTTTACTAGTTACTAAGAAAAATATAAGGAGACGTCGCCGTGTGACGTCGACTTAGATAAAATGTGACCTCCGATACGTTGCCGGTCCGCGGTCTTCTCGACAATAACAACCCTCAATGGAAGGTATTGTACTTCCTATTTATATGAGGAAGACATGATATTTCAATCAGTTTAATTGAGGTTTGGAGCTGGTCAGTAATTGCGAAGAGTCCATTATTAATCAATGTATCATTGCCATTTTGTTGAGTTTGTTTTTTTTATCTATTTTGACATCGGACTCGAACTTCTTTTGAACTGACTGTTACTGTGCGTATTATTGTGTGTTTGTTTTTTCTACATTGGTTTAATGTATGGAAGGAGGGTTGAGATATCAAAAAACATGTCTAACCCGCCGCATTTCCTACGTCAGGAGCCTCTGGCCTTTGTTAGTTTTGTATGCTTTTTATCGTAGTTTCTTGTGTATATTTCAGAGTTGAGTATGATGCTTAGTTTGTTGCTTTTTATGATGTGTTTAACCTTAATCAACTGATTTTTATAGTTATTTCTTATGTTGTGCTGTTTCACCCCTGTTCCGAATACCGCTTAAATTTTTAACCCTGTCACACACTGTATGTATGTGCCTCTCCCAAGTCAGGAGCCTTAACGTCAGTGGTTCTCGTGTGTTTTTTGGTTACATATTTGTTTTCGTTCATTTTTTCTACATATATTAAGTCGTTAGTTTTCTCGTTTGAATTGTGTTACATTGTAATTTTGAGGTCTCTTATAGCTGACTATGTGGTATGGGCCTTGCTTATTTTTGAATGCCTTACGTTGACCTATAGTTGTTTATTTCTGTGTTTTTTGGAGAGTTATCTCAATGGCAATCAAACCAAATCTGCTTTTAATATTGTATATATTGCTGGTTTTTTTAGTTAGTGTGTCTTCATTTTGCCACGACATTGTCAGTTGTAGACTTATTAGTACGGCAGCTTTGTGAAAAATTGTGCACATCCTGCTACAAGCATAAAATTTGGGAAAGACCTTCCTCAACTATTATAATTTTATTTCTGATAGGGAGGCATTTGAAAAATATGTCTCACTTCCGGTAAAATCCAAATGGCGGATATCATACTTAAATCAGCCCAATATCAGAGGCTAGTGTGTTAAAGGGTGTTTTCATCATGCTGCTATAATAATATTTGGTATAAACCTTTGTTATGTACTACTTTTGGATATATTTTATAGATTAGGTGTCTTTCAAAACCCTACTTTTGGTAAAATCCAACACGGCGGACATTATACTAAAATAAGCTTAATTTTTAGGGAGGATGATTGAAATGTGTTTTAACGTATTGCTACTAACATTAAATTGTGCAGGAAACTATTTTTATGCTACTCAGGGATACAATGTATACGACGTATGTCTTAAAAACACTTTCTTCCAGTAATATTCAAAATGGCGGACATAGATATATACTTTTTTTTATTTTGATATTCAACTTCTTTTCAAAATGTGAAGACAGTTTTTTTTTTGTGGTGGTCATAACATTTTTGACTTTAAGTTATCCTCTGAAACCACTAATCATATTCTATAGTTGATATTTTAGTACAAAGTTAACACTTCCGTTAAAAAACAAATATGTCGTAAATTTTAAAGATGAGCCCTTAGTCCATATCTTCGATGTAGAGTTTTGGATAGATTGATAAAAATAGAGTAAAATCACTTAAATACTAAGACATCTTTAAAATTACTGATATTGCCGCAGAAACATGTTTATTCACAATCGAAGAGCTGATTTTCCTCATTTACACAGACCGTGGTATTGTTTCTGACATCAATAATGTACAACCTCCTGATAATGTGACAAGGCCTCACGAACAGTTGTATTAAAGGGTTTCAATGGATCATATTTTTCCATTCGCTATTCATAAGAGTCTGGAGTAGTAATCATAGGAAACGATTTGAAGCTTGTTACTCATCCACACCTGACATTGTATATTACACGTTTTACATGCTGAAAAAACTAGACCGAGTCGTTCCAATAGCTCATAAGCGACTGTGCTAGGTAGCAGAGGAAAACAAATCCAAGCTTGTTACTCATCCACACCCGCCATGGTATATTGCATGCTGACAAACACTAGACCAAGTCGTTCAAAAAGCATCAATAAGTCTTTCCTCTTCCAAAAACATGTTGTCTTGCTTCGTAAACCCCATCTGATCAGTTTGTTTGATCTTACTACAAAACCATGTATCGTTTTATCAATGACATTATCAAATCAATATTTTGTGATGTTGGCTGATCAATCATCATTCTAAATCATAAAGTTACATCTTTAAACGCCATTCATGTCAACAACGAAGTTACCTTTCAAGAAAACATGCATTCGAAAGGTTACGGATAGATATATATCAAAAGCTTTTCCTACTTCCAAATGCAAGCCAAAGTTCGTCTGCCCATATGTCACGAAGTAACGAGACAGGAATGACAGCAACATCAGTATCGACTGTTCGAGTCATTACTCAGGTAACACTGTGTATCACTGCATCAGACACATGTAACTTTTTATAATTCTAGTATAAGCGTCTTCATGTTAACCATGGGGCTAAACTTGAAACACCATCATGTGGTGGATAACACAGAGAACATCCTTAGCATTTGTTGCTACAACTACCTTTTCCTCAAAATCTATTGAGCAAGCTCCTGTGAATGAAAACTAAGTAGTTCTTTCTTAATTTCGTTATTTCGTTCTAAATTAAAAACTACCGGTATTGTGTATGTACGCATATGAGACTACATCCACTGTTGTTACAGTTTTAAGGTGCTTCATAACGAGTATGCTGATAGGGTATAATGTCCTTACCTTAAAAAAAGTGAAACTGTTCCAAGAGTGGATTAAGGCTTGGGTGCATATGGTAGTTGTAGCAACAGATGTTCAGGATATTCTATCTTAACCACCACTTTATATATTTCAAGTTAAGCACCAAGTTCACAGTAAGAAGCAGACAGTAGAATTATAGTGCATGTATCTGATGCAGTGAAACACGAACGTAAACGAGTCATGATTCGAACAGTCATTACTGATGATGCTTTCATTACTGTTCCGCTATTCTGTGACATAGGGGAAGTAGAATTATAGATTGTGTTTAGGAGGGGGAAAAGCTTTGGATAAATATCTACCAATGACCTTTCAAATGCACTAGAGATGTGTGATCACACACACACATATTGTGATCCATGTATTTACCGATTGTGATACAGTTCTCTGTTTGGTTAAAAATGAGGAAAAAAAGACTGCTTGGGAGACATTGATGGCATATGAAGATGTGACTTTAACATAAAGAATGGTAATTGATCTGCCTAAATTACCACTGTACATGATATTTTTTTTTCAAATGTCTCATCATCTAAAATGAAAGACTAATAGTTGAGGAAAGTCTATGTCAAAGTTCATGCTTGTAGCAGGATGTGCACAATTCGTCTGATATATGCCTGTAGCCGCCGGACTGTATAAACTGTATTATTCCGTTGGTTTTCATTTAAGTAGTCTACTTTTACTTTCCTAATCACATTACAGCTCGTTAAGCAGTACCATGAAATACATTGATGATGAGTTTATAGATTCTTTACTATCATTTGATAGAACAGTTTTAGTTAAAATAACAAGTGAATTAAATAAACGATATAACAAACAACTGACATCATGTGATGTCAAGAACCTTTATCATGTCAACTGAAAAACAGTTTGTGTAATACAACGTCACAGATTCGTAGCAATTGTTGAAACTATATAACGTTTTTAAAAAATTTTCAATAAAACACCTATAGCACCAAAACAAACGCAATTTTAAGATAAGATAATTAAATTAATTTTCTAATGAATTTTCATGGGTATCATTAATTCAAAACATATCAGTCCATATACCTTAGCAATCTGTTAATCTTATAGTAATCTACAAATGCAAACCGTATTGAATATTACAAATCTCAGATCAGTTTTATGATCTATTGGCAGGTGTGACGACAAATATACCATCTGATCTAACGGGAATTTCCTGGGGAAGACAGTTCAAAGAAAGCTGGATATTACAGTAAGTTCATGTTTTAAGGAAGGAATGAGACTTTTCTACACGTTTCTCTGATTTCAAATTACTGTTACCACTCTTGCCTTTGAATAGTCTATTGATACAAAACATGTAGATATGTTTCAATCACCTTTTTGTTTTAAAAACATACCGCTTGGAACAACACCTGCAATATATAAAAGTAAAGGCAAAACACAAGCATACTTTTAAGTAAATATTCACCAGATTTCATAGACTTTATGAAATGATACTCCATGTAATGACAGCGTTTCAATGTGTATGTAGTGCATCAATATAAGGTAATATTAAGTGAAGCGAGGAAAACTAAAATCAAGTTATCAAATTACCGTTAACTAGATCTATAAAATCAAACTAAATATGAAACACCTTTTATAGAAATATTAGTTATCGCCAGTGCAAAACGTTGTTGATGAAGGTAAAGTTAAGTTGCTTTTAAATTTTCATAATTTGGGTTTTCAAAAAAGTTCAAACGTTCGCTACAGTTGGAATATTAAAGTAACATCGAATGTAGACATTTGAATATGAATGAAATAATTGATGATTTTGAAATTTAAAGCAACTGATTGTCAGCCTTTTGTTTGTATTTGACAAAGTTGAAACAAATCAGGTTTTTAACCATTTGTTTATATCTTATATGAAGTTGTGTTCTCTTTGACAAACATTTATATAACAACTTGTCTCGGTAAAAATTCAACGTTAAAAGTAAATAAACCAACATACAAAGCTTAAACGACAATTTAAAATTGAAAGTCCTTGAGCAAAAGACAAAATCAAAGTTTAAATATCAAATAAATGAAAAAACACTTGTTATAAGCCGTACTTGGCACAGGCGACAAGATGCGCATTTCGACAATACATATCTCTTCAGTGATGCTCGTGGCAAAAATATTTAAAATCCAAAGCTTATATAAAAGATGAAGAGCTATAATCCAAAAGGTCCAAAAAGTATAGCCAAAATTGTGAAAGGAATAAGAGCTTTGCATGAGGGAGATACATTCCTTAATTTATAATAATTTATAATATTTTTCTGCACATTATGTTTTTTAAAAACATAACACATGTCTAACATCTACTAACTCACAACCTTTATACTGTTATAGTTTTTAAATGCTGTGTGAGGGTTCTGTTTTCTATTTTACAAAAATGACATTTACTATTATTGGATTTGACTATTCTAAACAGTTTTTACACCAAGAAGATAATCTTATAAGTTTCCAACTAATTTGATTTGCTTTCTTAGAGGATATTTATCTATCTTTCTCCATATCTTTTTGCGAGGTAGTTCCGATTTTTACTGTATATTCGTTTTTATTGAACCTATATCTTGTTGATACGATTATTGGATAATTTTCAAATATAGGTAGTATAGGATCAACTAATTTATTTTGTGCCGTCAATTTCTAGAGTACTTTTAAAGTAATAACCATTTTTTGTCGTTCCGGATGCAGGTTGACGTTTTTTATTTCAACATTTCAATCTTGTCAATTCTGAAATCCAGTTTGTTTTATCTTCAATGATATTGTTTATAAAGTGGCTTATTTTCTTATGTTTTTGTTTTACATCCCAAAAAGTTTAATTGCATTCATTTTACTTTTCCGAAATAAGTGAAGAAAATAAGAATTCTGTTGTATTGAATTTTATATTTTCGAATAATTGTTGGTTAAGGATATCGTTTCTATTTATTAGACTTTATCAAAAAGACGAAACGTGCATCTGGCGTAATAAGTCTGGTACCTTTTGTAACCATATTGCACGTTTTAATTGAATCAAGCTACAATTTTGGGAAATTTTCTATTTGTCATCATCGGAAACCAATACTTTTTTCTAAAAAAATATCACATAATATTTGATATCAAGTCTATTTAACCACCATTCGGCTATTATGTTGCAGATATCGGTTTATGATCCTAAAAACTTTGTCTTACTTTTGATCTGTTTAGATTTAGAGTTGATGTTTATCAGACTCGACCCTTCCTTTACCGACCCGCATCAGTTGATCCTTTTAATTAAAATATTTTTTTCTCTCCCTACACATTTTTACATGATGTTGTTTATTTCTTTCATATCTTTCAGGTATTCCTCGCATTTAGATTCCAATTTTTACCGTCGATACAATCAATGATTTTGATATTAAGACTCAGCCCTTGAATGTAATATCACGAGATTTCAAACCTCACAACACGCATTAATGTTCCTTATTTTTCTTACTATATAGCTCATATATTAACAATGTATCCATGCTTGACTCCCAATGCAATAATTGGGTTATTTTACTACATTTTGTTGTGAAATTTTGGTGTTTGATTTCTTCAACGACCAAAAACATGTACACAAAGTTAACACTTTTCAGATACATTTCAATTTGTAATAACAATATTTCTTGTACTAATCGAAACAATATACGTGTTTATGGGTTGCCTTGATATTATTTTATACTTTGCAAGTATTTCATTTCTTAGCTCCAGTAGCATATTTATATCATTCAAAAAACTGAGAATGTCATACAATTGCAAGCTAATGCTTTTGAGTATTGCAGTAATAGAGTATTACACAACACCGTATTGACTATATGTGACATACTTGCAGCTTTCCATTAAGCACTAACAATGAAGAAAGAAAACAAAAACTTATAAGTTAGTAAAGTTTCTTAATGAGACAATACTTGCCTTTGAAAGAGAAATAATATTTAAGGACCTTGCTTATATTAAGTAGCACATTAATTCATTAATCACAGATACATGTAAATGTCGAATAATAAAATAATGAAAACATTATTTGGAAAACGTCCAACAACGCCATTTTTCGAGATAGAGATTATTTTGTGTCACCCAATCTAAGCTACATTGATAATTCCAAAGATTACATGTCTTAACTTACTTTAAGTAAGGATTACCCTGTAAGACACTATAAATAAAAAGATACCTTCATTGTTTACACTTTATCTTTCAGTTTTAATGATTTATACAAAATTGGAAAGGTGATTGGTACATATTCCTTAAATACAAATAAAGTACAAGTTGGTGATAAAATTGGTATAATGAAAGCGTCAGACAGTACCCTACACTTGTACTTGAATGGTATCGACCATGGTAAAGCTTTTTCTAATTTACCTGAAGGTAAGACCACTAATTGAATGGATACAAATGCTACTATACTTTATTGGAGTTATTGATTGTTTTTTTTACGAATCAAAATGTGATAATGTTTGTTGTAAAATTGATAGTGTAGTATCTATATATATTAATATGTTTTATTTGAGGACTCTTACTTAGTCATTATTTTATGTTATAGAAATACTTTATGAAATGTTTCTATAACTAATTCATCTTCTTACGGTTTTAACAATCGTTAAGTAAATACCATGAAATGAGTTTTCATATTAGACCATGTACTTTTCATATTGTACTATTCGTGCAAACGTCATAGTTTTATGAACATGATGAAGTAGAAGTAGCGAAACGCGAGTCAAGATTACATCAAATCCAAATATATGGTCAAAACCTCGAAAAAAATATCGCTGATATATACATGATATAGCCGATAAATGGTTTAAGCTATACTTTGCACAAAACAGCTCATAATGAAGCAATTGTCTTCTGATTCCTATTCTAAATATTACAAATCACAGGATAAAGACAAAACAAGCATTATTTTCGACCATATGATGGACGTTGTTTGAACAAAATAGTGTATCAGATTAGAATGAATCAATCTGAGTGACAAAATGTAACACAAATGCTTATACATATATGCATGGTTATACATATTTGTATATAAACTACGTTTTGTTATAATCCATTAAAGTAAAAATAAAATTCTGTTTAAACTCCTCTTTACCAACAGACAAGTAACATGTTCTCATCAGTTCGTATTACATCGTATGTCGTTTGTCAATTGACAGTTTATTTTACCACTATCGTATTTGTGCTATATTGATTCAAAAATGTGTCCTACCATCCACCTTGGTAATTTACGTAGCTTCACAAAAATAATATAAAGTACAGATAATATGCAGGAATGGTCTAAATTAAATAACTTTATGAGAACCGTTATCTTACATTTGTTAAGGCACAATCTAACAACAACTTTAATGAAAAACCGTATCGGGCAACTGCTTTTATGATCTTTTTCTTGATTTTCTTTGCAAAAATTTGAAAGATATATCATATTCTTAAAAGCAAACACCCATAACTTTTATTTAACTTATCATGGCGAATTATCTAGCAGCAATAATCCATAAGCATATTAAGTAATAATTGTTTCCAATTTGTTTTTTTCCGCTTATTATTAGCACACTATAGATAAGGGAAACTTCCAAGGGTGAACATCATTAGAATTACACTATCTTTATGCACATACAAATAGTATAAGAGAAAATAAGTCACGGAAATGAAGTTGTCAATCTTCTTAGACAGTAATTGACAATTTTATCATATTCGTGCTGTTGGCCAAGCAAAAATAGCCTTATTTGATGTACAGTAGTTGTCGTTTGTTTATGTAATTTATACGTTTTTTCTCGTTTCTTGTTGTTTTATATAGATTGGACAATTGGATTTCACGTTTGAATGGTTTTACACTTGTAATTTTGGGTCCCTTTATAGCTTGTTGTTCGGTGTGAGCCAAGGCTCTGTGTTGAACTATGACCTATAATGTTTTACTTTTATAAATTGTTATTTGGATGGAGAGTTGTCTCGTTGGCACTCATTCCACATCTTCCCATATCTTTTAAAATATAGAACATAGACAGAAATCGTGGAAAAAAAAACTAGAAAAGAATCGAAATCGGCGAAAATTTCTGTCAAAACTGGGTCAATAGTCCGACTAACATATTTTTGTACTTTTTTTCGTGGTGTGCCATTATTTTGTCAGCAAATGCTGAATATTAACATTGACAAACATAGCCGTTAACGACTCCATACTCTAAATGTGGTTTTTCCAAGTCAGCAGTATGCGTTTTAGTTTTTTGTTGTTGACTTTTGCGGTATTCGTTTTTAATCTGTTGTTTAATAATTAATGATGATGTTGAACGTTCGCTGATCTATTGAATTATTTCTAATTTTGCTTCGACGGTGTTTAGCTTACTTTCTGAAAAGCATTTTGCTTGTTGTGTTTCTTATTCTGATTCAGAAACGTCATTAATCTTTGTTAGTTGCCTTGCTTTTCCCCCCAGTTTTATTCCAGGTGATCTCGTTTACTGATGCAGTATCGATCTGTGTTGATTAAAATACAGCCATTTGTCGACATTTATGTGTTGTTATTGTCATTGAGTTTAAAAAGAACAGATGTAATATGCTCGCCAATGGCCAAACGGTTCACTAAACTTCAAATGATCTGGTTGCAGCAACGATTTGGAACCTTGCGACCTTAAAAAATGAAAAAAAAAAACACTTTACTTTTCAGTTGTTTATGGTGTCGTTGACCTTGCCGGAAAATGTTGCCAAGTTTCTATCATTAACAAAGGTAAGCTATGCATACATTTCTTACAAATATTTATCAAAAATTAACCCAAAAGATATGTCTATCGAACTCAGATTGACTGACATGAGAAACTAACGATAGTTTAACAATAAATAATTCAAATAAATATAATAGCACCAATACTGCCCTCATTGAAATCGCCAGTCATGTCTCTTGAATAGCATTGCATCACACTTCAGTCAAAATTTATAGAATTGCGTGTGATCGTTTGCATTCACTTAGACTTATTAAATAAGACTGTCACAAGATTTAACAATGTTTACCAGGAAGTAATTATCTTACCTTGATGAAAATGTGTTAATGAAAAAAAAAAACATTTAGAATGAGCATTATAAAAGCCCTTAATAAATTGCTCAGTTCTATCGCTGAACTTAATCTAACATGTTGACCGTAGAACAGATTATTGTAGTTAAAACTCTAACAATCATTCCGGTCATCTTTACTTGTTGCTTTGCTTTATTTGTTTGGTCGGGTTTGGCCTGTATACAAGAACTGATCACATGAGTTCTCGTTGTTCTATTGCTTTTATCATCCTTTTTTTATCTCATGGTTCTCCAGATTATGATTTATAATTCGATTGCATTCTTAAAAGTTGAGCAGCATACACCACAAATCATGCAAACGGCGATACACGCATGAAACTTCGTATGAACATGCCTTGCGCTAAATTAATATCATATTAAAAAGGATAGCCACGAAAATAATCTATCCTGTCATGGTTGCCATCTTTGATTCTAAAAATGACATCTTCACAAGTAAAAAACATCAACTATATGTTTCTTTTGCATGCGTTTTTTTTTTTTTTAAATTTAATTCAAATTGTTATAAGAGACAGTGAATGAGGGTTTATTTGTTTTATTGCATTACTAAAACATCACTTCAAGTAAAATCTTGGTCGATAACTCACTTCCGCTTTTAAAAAATATCTTACATTTGATTCATCCTTCCACACACCAATGTTTAAATCGTAGAATGTAGATGAATATTAAATTAAATCGTTGTTTTTAGGTTGATCTTTGGACCATATTTATAATGAATTCTCAATCTTAAGTCTTTACTTGGCACCCGTCCGGAACCATTGCTTGGCATCAGTCAATTGTGAGATTGCTTGACTTTGTCGAATGACATTACTTAATAAAACAGAAAAATTGTTCAACAAAATAAGATGTTCAAATAGGCAAACACGATAAAAATGTCCTCACAATCTATTTTAATCATTTTTTTTGCAAATTTCTGTTATCTTTTACAAAAATCTTCTTTGAAACTATAGAGACAAATTTAACTAAACTTGGCCACACTTTTTATAAAGGTTTATGGATAAAAGCAATTGTCAGATGATTCCGCCTACCAACCATTATGACTGAAAGGAACGTTTATGTTCAGAAAAACTTATATCTACCAATTGTCCATATATGTAAGACAAATTCTTTTACTCTGATTTAGAGTAATTTCTCGCAATTTTATTGGCTTATATTTTCATAATAAAGTTCAGTACAATTGTTTTATAACGTCAATCGGAATAATCTCCCATATGTATTTCGTCAATTGGAATAATCTCCCTTATGCCATTGACCTAATAAAACAATATCAAAATTAAGTGTCTTTATAGTCCGAATATTTATAATTTTTCACAGTATTTGATTAAGTATCTAAAATATATATGTTTGATATTGACCTAATATTGACTTTGAATAAATTCGTTAAACAGGTTTCAATTGTCCTAATACCATATGAATCGTGTTGACCCTAGGAATTCTCCTATTAGGACAATTACACACTGTGTGTAACTGTAAATCACAAAAAAATATCAGTAAGGCAAGATCTATTAATAAGTTAAAGAAACTAAACAGACAAAAAGATCAGTAATATAAGTTCAACAAAATAGAGATGTATGTCTTGAAGTCTATTCTCGTCTTCAATGTTGGAGAGTGTGCTTGATAACAGACTAAGTTATAGGACACCGGCTCTTTTAAGCCTCTAGCTTTGTTAAATAACTGAGTCTCTGAGACTTTTCTAAATTGTTTTCGTTAGAATATATTGATAAGTGACTATATTTGTTGGTAATCAAACACATCAAATATATTTCACCGACTTGCAATACTGCGATCATGAAGTCTAATATGCGCATTGTGTGTTTAAATGTATGGATTAAGCTTCATCATGCACAACACAAATAATATTTATGAATGTGAAAACCGTTTTTGATATTATGAGGCACACAATTCTCAATTGTACTTCCTAAAAAAAACTCACTTTTCCATTACGTACATACGAAAATATGTGCATATTCAGCTATTAATAGAGTTCTCTTGAATTTTGTCAAATAACAAAGGAGGATGTATTTACACTCTCTGCTTAGTCTGTAATCCAATGACATGAACTATTTATTTATAAGTACTTGTGTTATGCATGTCTGCTTGACATAAATGTCAGGGGTTGTTACTTAACTAACATTACAAAACTTGAAGATCTTTTCTTCGTGTATGGAAATATCTTCATTTTAAGAAAGCAATTCCTTTACAAAATAGTATCGTATTGTTTTGAAAATAAGCGAAAAAAATTAGCAGCTAATGAACAACAAATGAAAAGTAGCAATCACTTGTCACATTTAAGCTACATTTAACGAACAAATAAGAAAATTCTAAATTATGGTCGTACTTAGTTCAGTCTCCTATTTCCTGAATTTATATTATTAACAATATACATCCACCTCTAACCCGATACATAAACTTTTAAATGGAATGCTACAGAAATTTCGTTAACGTTCATCTGTATGACCTAACTGTTATATATTGGCTTCAGATTGTAACTCGAAGAAGGGAAACACAGAAAATAGAGGTAGATATAATGTATTGTTTACATCTCGTTTTGATGTGTAGGTAATTGTTCCAATCAGCAAATGGATACATTGATAAATGTTTATTGTAATCGCTACACCTTATTGTTCTATTCCTAGTGATACCATCGTATATTATATTAAACGTTGTTTTCAACAGAACTCTTATAAACATTGATAGCTTATTTCATCCAAACAGTTAATTAAAAACAACAATACGGTGCATGAAGAAATTGTAATACAAAGCAATAGCGTTAAAATATTTTTTGAAGAAAATGTATTTGTCTGCTTTTGCATTTTTGCATTTTTGAATGTCTTTAAACACAATGTTGTTCAATACATTCAGTTTCTATGTGTGTGCAAACTTTACATTATTTGTGCCTATACCAAGTCAGGAATATGACAGTTGTTATTCATTCGTTTAATGCGTTTGAAGTTTTGATTTTTTCCATTTCATTAGGTGCTTTCCGTTTTGATATTTCCGTGGAGTTCAGTATTTTTTGGAATTTAACTTTTCCTGTCATTTAGAATAAAAATGCGTGATACTTTTAACAGTTTTTCGTAGTATGCCCATAACAATAGTCAACATACTTACTAATGCCCATAACAATAGACAACATACTAACTAATGCCCATAACAATAGTCAACATACCCAATAATATCTATAATAAAAGTCAATGTATCAAATAACTGACACAAGCAGATGTACAAAAAACCTACATTAACATTTTGCAACATTTAAATGTATCTTTTTTTAACATCCGTCGCATGTAAATACTTGGTGAATACACATATCAATTAACAAGCAGTCTTTGTATAACACAAGTGAATAAATACATTATTTACAGCCAATGTCACAATTTGAAATACCTTTTTATCATCAGAATTTGCTACAGGAGCTGGAGCTGGAGCACAGGTGGCTATCAAAAAGGCGCATAATTTCAGCGGGAGACCAGCAGATTGGAATGTATGTATAATTATTAAGCATTTTTTCTAAAATCCTCGCACGTATATAATTATATTTAATTTGGAACATATCCAACGATGAATGTCTTTTAAAACGTTCGTGAATCAAATGAATAGTTCAAAACGCGAGTAACATCAAATTGTATACATGAGGTGTCGGGTTTGATAAATATGTTAACGGTGAATGTATTGATTGAAAATCGAGTTAGTATTTAATTTGCGATTTTTAATAAAAAAAAAAAAACAACCCAAAACATATCAAAATGTCTTACAATTTTAACGCATGCATATTTAATTTTAACATATTTACCAATAATAATGGTTTTTTTTTAACCTTAATTTTAGACTTTAATGAGTAATATATTCACTGGTCGAAATGGTGAGTGTCCCATACCAGCAGCAAGGGTGGCTTTAAATTAACATCTCTGTCAAACAACTAAAATCTAAATTAAATCGAACGCTATCTACTACCAAGGTGCAATCAGCATGCTAATACATCTTTCCTTGTTAAGGGATGATTTGATGGAGTTTGCGATACATAAACAAAACGATCTACAAGTTAAGAGAATATAATTCTGTGAGGACAACATTTCGATAAAAAAGTAGGTTTTCATCTAAGATATTTCTTGCAATTACCCACAGTGCTTTGACGTATATGTTTTTTTCGTGTGAGCACTTAGACAGATTTCGTTTCTGCTGTTAACATGGCTAAGCCTTGCAATTAAAAGTCTATAAATAGTTTGTAGTTACATGGATGAGGGTTTGATTACAAAGGATGTAAATATGTGTCCGCCCTGAGATTTAGATAATCAAGCAATTTGTACACACACGTATACTATTCTGTTGCTATAAATATAAACAGTCTGAAAATGTTGACACATATCAACAAATCAGAATAGAGAGTGTGCATAAATGTCGCACTTATATTCTTTACATATGCTAGATATATGGTTTGTATCAACAAGTAACTATATTGTAAAACATTAACCTATGTTGTGAAATTATTAAGCATTTTATATATGTTGTTTCTCTCCAGGTGCAAACAGTTTGTGAGTTCATAGAGTCAATACCTAACTGTGCGCCGTATGTTGAGAAATTCAGATCAGAACAAGTCAATGGGGCTGCCTTATTAGCACTCGACAAAAAGGATCTAAAAGAATTTTTCGAGATGCCTTTAGGATTAGCCGTCAACGTTTGTTTGCATTTGAAGAAGTATGAAGAACAAAATAAATGAGACACATTTACGCATTCTATATTTGTACATACGAATATTGTAGATTTGTATCATAGTTTATCGTGGTTAAAAAAACAGACTGTGTGTTTCATTCGTTTTGTATTGGACCTTTAATATGAACAGAGGTTGGAATCATCAAATAAAAGAATACAAATTCATGTCTAAAATAGATGATTTTATTATATATTCATACATGATGTTTAACTTCCAATACATTATACTTTCTAGGATTCTTATGTTCACTGCACTCTTTTAAAATAGTGGAATTCACAGGGAAAAGTAAGATTATTTTCAAAATAGCAACCACTCAATTCAGTAGAACCGTTTATAATGTCTCGTTGTAGCGTGATTGCCTAAATTGCAGAATTCCTGGGTTTGAACCTTGAATTCGTAAAACTAAATACTTTCAAATTAGTAATCTTCATTTAACATATTGTGTCTAGGTAGGCAGAATGTCTTTCTGAGAAAGGTAACTTAGTAGAATACATTTAGCACGTTGAAAGGTAGTTCATGTTTTTTATCAGTACAAAGCAAGGTTAATATCGTAACGCAATTACTTTACATATTGTTGACCTTAATTTTGTGTGATCACCATGCAATACCATCTAATTAACTGGTGGAAGCAGTCTACATAATTGAGGTGGTCTATTGAGCAAACAACGGAAAAGGAGTGATTTTAATAGTTCGTTCCCGTATTGTGCTGATATATCAATGTCACAGATTAGGGAAGGGTTGGAATCCCGCTAACATGCTTGACCTCGTCACATTCTGTTTGTATGTGCCTGTCCCAAGTCCGGAGCCTGTAATTAAGTAGTTGTCGTTAGTTTATGTTATACATATTTGTTGTTTTGTTCGTTTTTTGTACATAATTATGGCCGTTCATTTTCTTGTTTGCATTATTTTACATTTTCATTTCAGGGCCTTTTATAACTGACTATGCGGTATGGGCTTTGTTTATTGTTGAAGGTTACCTATAGTTGTCAATTTCAGTGTCATTTTGGTCTCATGTGAACATTGCCTGATTGGCATCGCCATAGACATCGTTGTCATTCCTTTGTCCGAAATAGTAGTATTCGACAAAAATCCACGTAAGCAACTCAATAAATGTTGATACAATTACGATACATGTAGTTTGTGCTTAATTGATAATAGCTATGTTGCCTGCTCCGGCAAAGTATTGATTTACATGGAGTTTTGCTATTTTGCCAGTCTTAATTAGGATTGCAAGATAAAAGTAATAATTAAGAATAGAATAAATATAGAAACATACACTTTAACAAGAAATCTCTATACACAAATGTCTTCTTTAAACAAATATTCAAATTGATTTCCTTTACTTTTAGAATAAGTAGTTTCTAAAAATGTGTATCTATAAATATCTAGAAAGAAAAGCATAAATATCAAAATACATACTAGTACTTTTTTCTTAAATGTAAAGTATAAAATAAAGCATTAACATTTAAATTGATACTAGTACTTTTTCTTTGATAGAAAGACTAAAATATATTTCTTAAAAGAAAAACATATAATATATACACATAAGAAAAAAATACAAACCAATAAAAATATCGACATTTTGATTAACCCTTTTATTTTGTTTTAATAACATAATAATTTTATTCATCAAAAATAACTTGTTACAAAAACTGTCAGGATTCCAAGACTACAGGGAATAATCAGCTGATTAGATTTACATTTAATTAAGTCAACATTTACTGTAGAATAAAATAAAAGTATTATATTAGTTTTGAAACAAAAAGTAACACCCAACAACTTCAAACTGCTTGAGGAGTGTTACAAAACCAGTGCCTTGTTTTGTTTATGATTTTCTTTTGAGTCTAGCACCAAAAAGTTGCTGCCACTGCAGACATGAACTGAACACAACACTTGTTTCTTTTGTGTCTACATCACTTTTGAAGACTGACATGCAGATATTTATGGATTGTCGTTGATCATCTCAACGAGATTGAGTTTCTTGCTTGAGCCGGTAACACAGAATTTCTCCAAATAACATCAATAACGTCTGATTGTAACTGCAACGTTTTCCTTTGATATCCATTTGATGCTGCAAATAACTGACCTACCACAAACTGATCATTGCTAAAATGTTTAACGCACAATCTTGATGTGTAGGATGGCTGAAAGTTCTTCCGTTTCACTTTGATTGTCTGTCCATAGTTTACCTCGTCTGTCATCTTTAAGAAACTCAAATAATCCTATTCCTAGACCTGACCCAGTTTTTTTTTGTAATATAGGATCTCGCAGATTTTTTTTTCTATAAATGAACTTTATCATATACGTAACAGACAACTAACAGATAAATCATACCACACCTACTTATATTTTGTGTACTTTGTACCGGATTTGTTTTCAATTATTGCAAATAAGTTGACTTAGAGAAGGCATCATTATCAAACTATTAACTACTCCAAATACGATGTAAATAGGTGAAAAAAGAGGGACGAAAAATACCAAAGGGACAGTCAAACTCATAAATCTAAAACAAACTGAAAACGCCATAGCTAAAAATTAAAAAGATAAACAAACAACAGCACACATGGCACAACATAGAAAACTAAAGAATAAACAACACGAATCCCACCAGAATACTAGGGGTGACCTCAGGTGCTCCGGAAGGGTAAGCAGATCCTTCTCTACATGTGGCACCCCTCGTGTTGCCTACGTGATAACAAATCCGGTAAATAGTCTAATTCGGTATGTCACATTCATGAAAGGGAAGGGGATTGTAGTTACGACGTAAGGAACATACCCGATAGCATTTGTGAAACGGTAATTTCATAACGGTCAACCAAAACGTGATGGCGTCCGTAAAATTTACGAAGGGATGATTTCAATTTCCCCATTTGGAACTCTTGGATTTATAGCTTCCTTGTGAGCAGCAACCCTCTATCAAGAAAATCATGATAGGAAATGCAAGCACGGGAATATCGTACCAATTGGGAGAAATATACCCCGTATGCAGGTGCTGCTGGAATGGTGCTACTTAGAAATGGAAAGTTAACAATTGGAAAGCTGAAATCATCTCTTTTGTCGTAAAGTTTGGTTTTCAACCGACCCTCCTTGTCAATTTCTAGATGTAAGTCAATATATGAGGCCGAATTAACTGTACCTGTAGTATCCTTTATCTCTAGCTCAATGGGATAGATGCGTTCCAAATAGTCACCAAATTTTGAAGTATTTAGTGAAAGAACATCATCTATATAGCGGAATGTAGAGTTAAAGGATATTGCTAACTTCTTATCTTTCTTCCTAAGAAGTTACTGTATGAAGTCAGCCTAATAATAATAAAGAAAGAAGTCGGCAAGTAGAGGGACACAGTTTGTTCAAATTGGAATGCCGACAGTCTGTTGAAAAACATGTCCTCCGAACGTAATAAATATTTGGTCAATCAAGAAATCAAGGATCTTGATAATGTCAGTTTTAGAGAATTTTTTGTTTGAATCAGAGTGATCCTTTACAAAGTAGGATGTATCGCTCCCTAAGACAAGATAATTGTGTCTACGTTGGCCATTCTTTTTTATGAAGCAAAGCAATACCAACTCTTTCAATTTGTCTCTTAGTTTGGAATGTGGAATACTTGTGTAAAGAGTAGAAAAGTCAAATGTTTTAATACTGTTACAAGATGAAAGAGAGTTAGATTGTATGTACTCTAAAAGATCTATGGATTTTTTAAGTATCCACATCTGATTCACGCCACCTCTAGAATAGGCAGTTTCACAATAACTTTGAAGCCCGTCTTTGATTGCTGATAAAATATATGTTATTAATTTAGAAAGAGGTTTCGTGGAGCACTTGGAAGACCCAGCAATATACCGTTGTTTGTAAGGACACTTATGTAGTTTAGGTATCCAATACAGTGATGGAAGATCCAGTTCTTCGTCTTTGGTTGAAATTCCAAGGGACACAGAACAGACCTATGGTTATCCAGGATTTCCTCTTTGGTAAGTGTCGTGAAGGTATATGCTGAGTTTCCAAGTAAATCATCAATACCTAATTCGCTTATCAAGCAGTTAATGTAATGAGTTTTACACTCAAAAACGATGATGTTTGGGGCTTTATCTGCGGGGACAACAACATATTTGTCATGGAGGTAGGAGAGGTGTTTTGCAACAATTGGGTCTTTAAAGATTGACGTAGCATGGGCATTGATAGACCCATTCAGTTTCTTAATTCTGATTTGTATCAACGACCTCACTACCTTAATCCATTCGGAAAGAGTATCTACGTCTTCCTTCTCGCGCTTAGCCCATTGCCTGGCATAATCCTCAACTGAATCCATTAAAATTTTAAAGTTGTATTTCCAATTGATGAATTTAGGCTTACGATATTTCGGACCTTTCGATAACACATTTCGTAGAGAAGTGGTATTAACAATGTTCAGGTCACCGGTAATAACGTGCTATCAGGAGGTTTAGACTTGAAGTCGTCAATATCGAGATCCTGCAAAACGTGTTTGTAATTGAAAAATTTAGTTGGAATAGGTTTGGTATAGGTATAAGAAATGATTAGTACAGACTGGTCTTTGAAATAAGGAGGTTATTTCGATTGAACTAATGTATGATGAAGGATATTGCCTAAGTTGACGCCATCGAGACCTTTATTGGCAAAGGAAAGATTGAGGGAAGATCTTTTCTATTTTTCATCTTTGCCAATGCGGACTGGCTTGAAAAGTCTGTGACGAGCAATATCCGAAATTATAGCTTCAAGATTGTATTGGTTTGAATGAGGGTTTGTAACAGTGGATTTCAAACATAAATTGAACAGAGAATGAAGTTTTGAAAGGGGTAACGAATAAAGTTTCGTGCGAATGTGATGAATACTTAACGGTTTTTGTATAAATGGCAGCAAGTCATTAATATATACATCATGCAGAGAAGGTGATGTATAATGTCGATGACCATGACTGCATCTACGTCTAGGAGTCGAATTGAAAGTATTCATAACATTCACCGAGTTACACGAAGGACTAGATAGAATACCTATACCATCAATTTTGTCATTGCAACCATAAGGTGTCGCAGTTCCCAATTGTCTAATCCAGTAGTCCTCTTTTTGTCTACGGAGAGTCGTTGAAAGATTAGGATTGTTAGAGCTATGGTATATCTTCTCGATAATATGAACTATCATAGAAACGATGGAATGATCGTGCTGATTGAAATCCTGGTATAGAATGTCGTTACCATTAAGGTTAATGTCTGATCTTTGACTGCACATACGTTTGTTTAGCCTTCCTTTCGTTTCACCGACGTATACCAATCCGCAAAGGTTGCACTCCAATCCGTAGACGACATTTATCGATTTACAATTCAGATCACCGTAACTTCTGGTAAAATATGACTTCTTGTTCAAATTGCTAGTGTTTTCAGCATCTGTAATTCAAATTGCACAAGTTTTGCAGCCTTTGGTCTCACATTTCGAAATGTGACAGTGTTGTACTGTTTTCATAAAAAAACAAAATGTTTTTAAGGAGAACTGAACACGTAGTCCGGCGGCTACAAGCATATTTCAGACGAATTGTGCACATCCTGTTACAAGCATGAAATTTGGAATAGACCTTCCTCAACTATTACTCTTTTATTTCAGATAGGGAGGCATTTGAAAAAAATGTCTCACTTCCGGTAAAATCCAAAATGGCGGACGTCATACTTAAATCAGCCCAATATCGAAGGCTAGCGTGTAAAAATGTGTTATTATCATGCTACTATCATAATATTTGGTACAGACCTTTGTTTTTACTACTTTTGGATAAATTAAATAGATTAGATGTCTTCAGAAACCCCACTTTCGGTTAAAATCCAATATGGCTGACATTGTACTTAACTAAGCTTATTTTCTAGGGAGGGTAGCTGAAATGTGTTTTAATGTATTGCTACTATCATTACATTGTGTATGAACCTTTCTTTGGTGTTTCTGATGGATACAATGCATAAGACATTTGTCTTAAAAACCCTTTCTTCCGGGTATATCAAAAATGGCGGACAGAGAAATATCAATTTTTTATTCAAATTTTCATTTTTTTCAATATGTAAAGAAATGATTTTATTTTGTGCTGGTCATTAAACTTTTGGCTTAAAGTTATCCTTAAAACCACTTATTCTAGCATGTTGTAAATATTTAGATATAAAATTGACACTTCCGGTTGAAAATATGACGTAAATTTCAAAGATGAGTTCCAATCTATTTCTTCGATTTAGAGTTTTGGATAGATTGATTAAAAAAAAATAAAATCACTATAGTACTAAAAAATATTTAAAATTATTACTCTTTGGCCAAGAATACATGTTTATTCACAGTCACCATGACATGCACACATCGCAGTGCACGGGATACCCGATTTTTCACATTAAAAATGACAGCGGAATCCTTTCTTACATCCACAATGTATAAGCTTTTGACAAAATGATGAGGCCTCAAAAAGAGTTTTTCAAAAGTTATCCTCTTTGTCCCCGACTGGAGTGGGTAGCATAAGAGCCAATCCCAAGCTCGTCTCCCTAAACACCTGCCTAAGTATATTGCATTATTTACATGCTGGAAAAGACTAGACCAAGTTGAGGGAATAGCCTCGAAAAGCCGTCCCTGTTGCGCAAATAGTTATTTTCTTGCTTCGTTAACCATGTTATACCCATCTGCTAAGTTTGTCCGATCTTACAGTAAAACCCCGGTGATTTAGTCTGATTAATCATCATTCTTTTTGTTAAAGTCACATCTTCAAATGCAATCAATGTCTCCCACATAGTCTTTTCCCCCCTTTCAAGCAAAGAGAGAACCATATCACAACAGGTAAAGACATGGATAACAATAAGTGTTTCAGATCACCCAGATCACTCATTGCCTAGTGCATTTGAAAGGCCATTGATAGATATTAATCCAAAGTCTTTTGCCCTCCCAAACACAACGTCTACCCCTATGTAACAGAATAGCGAAACAGTATTGACAACATCATCATTAACGACTGTTCGAATCATGACTCGTTTAAGTGCGTGTTTCACTGCATCAGACACATGCACCATGATTTTAGTGTCTGCCTCTAAATGTGAACTTGGTGCTGAACTTGAAATACATTACGTGGTGGATAAGATAGAATATCCTGACCATTTGTTGCTATAACTACCATACGCATCCAAGACTTCATCCACTCGTATTTCAGTTTCAAGGTATTTTATTTAGGTAAGGACATAATACCCAATTAGCATACTCAGTAGGCCGCAATTCACAATCGGAGAGCTGATTTCCAACATTTACAAAGACTGTGGTATTGTTTCTCACATCTTAATACATTCTGCAAAAACACATATTTTCTTGCCTTGTTAACCTAATCTGTTTCTTTTTTTTTATCTTCCAACAAAACCACGTATCGTTTTCAATGACATTAAACATCAAATCCATATGGTGATGTTGGCTGGTCAATCATCATTCTAAATGCTATAGTCACATCTTCAAACTACATAAATGTCACCAACGCAGTTCCTTTTCCAGCGAACGTGTTATCTTTTAATGCCTAGTGCATTTGAACGGTCATTGATTGATATATATCTTATACTTTTCCCCTTCTAAATGCAAACAAAAGTTTGTCTGCCCTATGTCACGGAATAGCGAAACAGCAATGACATCAGTATCGACTTTTTGAGTCATGACTCAGTTAAGTCTATGTTTCACTGCATCAGACACATCTATCTTGATTCTAGTGTCAGTCTCTTCGTGTAAACATAGTGCTAAACTTGAAACATCATCAAGTGGTGGATAACACTAAACATCCTGAGCATTTGTTGCTTCAACTACCTTGTACTCAAAATTGTATTGAGCAAGCTCCTGTTAATGAAAACTTAAAAGTTCTTTCTTACTGTCGTCATCTCTCAGAAAACTTTCCCATCTTTGAGGATGTTTTTAATCCTGGGTTCGTCTGTGTATTCCCCTTCTCCTAAATGTTGCCCTTGCTTCTTTTTGTAGCTTTAAAACTACCAGTATTTCGCTATTCCGTAACAAAGGGGCAGACGAACTATTGATTGTATTTGGGGAGGCAAAATTCTTTGGATTAATATCTATCAATGGCCTTTCAAATGCACTAGGCAATGAGTGAACACACACTTTTATTTCTGACCAATACCTTATGACGGGTTGTGATACTGTTCTCTCTTTGCTTGAAAAGAAAAAAAAGACTGCGTGGGTGACATTAATGGTATTTGAAGATGTGACTTTAACATAAAGAATGATGATTGATCAGCCTAAATCACCGGGGTTGTACTGTACAAACTTATCAGATCTAACATGATTAACGAACCAAGAAAGTCAATTTTTGCATAAAAGGGAAATCTCATTTTGAGTGAGGCTATTCCCATGACTTGTTCTAGTCTTTTCAAGCATGTAAAACGTGTAATATACTAATGCAGGTTTTTAGAGAGACGAGCTTTGGATTGACTCTTATGCTACCTAGTCTTGTCACTAATGGATTGCGAAGGGACAAAGAGGGTCCCTTTAAAAAAAAAACTCTTTCTGAGACCTCA